>HG996555.1:93608627-94858627 GCA_905340355.1 Rhagonycha fulva
TAGTAGCGAAACCACCCTTAATTGCCACACTTTACCTAATTCTCCAGAGTCTACTCGGACTTCTCCTTACACATGTACCACAATCCCTTACATAAACGACAACTCAAAATATCCACCACTGTCAACATTATCGATGATGTCGTCGAACGAAAAGTATCTCACTCCAAAATCAGACATCGAGAGAAACTTTTTTAGAATTACATCTTACGCGTTATCTAGTCAACTTGAAAGCAAACAATCGTTAGAAAACGACACAAGTTCAATATCATCATGCAATACGACAAATTCCAATCAGAAATGTGAGGATCGGTTATCACCTTTAACAAGCGATGACAACGAAAGTCGTGACACCATTGATTACCAAGACAATAAAATTGAAGAACCGACCATACAACAACTGAAATACTCGATTCGAAATATTCTTCAACCGGATTTCGGAAAAAATGCATTAGTTCAAAAATGCATAACTAACAAACGAATAAGCTTTAAGCCGTACGAAGAACAACCAACCAGCAAAACAAAAGCAAAAAAAAATGACACTGTGGTTTCAACATTTCATTCTAAAGAATCATCTTCAACAATAGCTACAAGTTCGAATCAAGAATGCACCACTGCAAGCGAAGACTGTAACAAATCAGAGGAAAACAAGTTGCCTACCCTGTGGCCGGCTTGGGTATATTGTACCAGATATTCCGATCGACCTAGCTCAGGTAAGTTTCAAATTAACAAATTTTACTTGAAAAGAGTTTTGGAAAACCGTAAACTACGCGTTTTAATGTATGCATATATTATGCTTTAATTAGCAATTATTAAGTTTCATAATCAATTTCAATTTACTCGATAACTTGTTTTAGGTATTTTACCTTCTTTAGAGCAATTGCTGGCAGATTATACAATTATGTACAAAAAATTAACTTCTAATAGCTATTTAATTTAATTAAAAATTAATTCACTGATAAACTTTTGACTTAATTTGTCGATACTTCAGCTCAAAATTATTTTAGGAACTCGTTTGTAGATACGTAATTAAAAATCTAATTTTAGTTTGCTTTATCGCATCATTGAGATATTTTATTAATGATCGTTGAAATTAAAAAATTTGATCTGCAGATGTAAATTATGTGATTTTTTTCTCAAATGATTCAGCGATTTTAACAAATTGGTCATTACTCTCGTAAGCAAATGAGGGATTCAAGCCAATGCAGCAAGCGCTTTATGTTATTATCAGTTTATTATTCTACTAGGATTAATTTATTTTAATATAAAAAGGGGTAGGTATATAAAATGTGAGTGCAATGGGTATCCTATTTGGCGACGTATGGTTAAAAAATTGCGTTTAAATCAATTAAAATCAGAATACAAATTAAAATTCAATAAGAACAGAATACCATAAGGTTATTAACGTTTGTAATATTAATTCATAGCTTTTTTAATTAATAAATGTCATCAATCTACTATCGTTGATTCAGTTACATAAGTACATAAATTAATAATTATTTTTTATTAATTGAGGTACGAACGTGCTAATAATTACATAAGTAAATAATAAATTATCTGCTATTAATTAAAACAATACGATACGTGCATCAATATATTGGAAACTTTTCAATTTTTTGTTATTAAGGAATAATTGTATGTTATTTAATTTTATTTATTATTCAACATTTTTATAACAATTAAATATGGTTTAACAGAATATTGGAATTTAATTACAATTTTGAATATTGATTGTAGTATTACCTTTTGCATCATTAAAGCATCAAGCTGATTTTTCTTTTTCTTCCTCTGCCTTAGTTAAAATTTAAATTATTTATCAACAAAAAATAAACTTGAATACACTAATTAATCATGAATTATGCAATTACGCTGAAATTCATTAATCAATTACTTTTTGCTAATTTAATAATGTTAAATGACAGAAGATGTTGTCTAACTTCTATAATAATAATATATTAATCAACTAGACATTGGAAAAATATAGTACGGTTTACAATTATTATGTGCGAGGTAGCTTCAAATATATCTAATATTTCAATATAAGATAATTTTTATATTTCTCGGACTTTCAAATTAAAAATGAATCTAACCCCTGCAAAAGTCAAGCCTGATCTGATAATTTAAGCCTGTTCTTTAATGTTTGAAACAGAAAAAATTACTAATCACGTTCACCACCAGGGGAATCCCTAAAAATCCATAAAATGTTTTGTATGGTTAAAATCGCTTACTGTCCACCTGATGAAAAATCAAATACTCTAAGTGCAGATACAGAATTTTGAAATCCGACCCTGCTGAAAACATAAAATACTATTCATTTTTCATATTAATAATAATATTTACATTGTTAAGTTTTGAATTCGTGATAATAATTAAATTTTTAATATTTTTATTAAGCTTTCAACCACAATTACGTTGTTTGTCAGAAACAAATTAATAATAAATAAATATTTATTTTTGACAAAAAACGTATTTGCGTTTGAAAGCTCAATAAAAATTAAAAATAAAAATAAAATAAACACCACATTATATATTGAAGATTAAAATATTTTTATAAATATCTAATGAAAAGTAGAACCTACAGCTTAACGTGGAATCCGAACCACGCCAATATCTATACTAATTTATAAAGAGGTAAAGTTTGTAAGTTTGGATGCAAGAGGAAATCTCCGAAACTACTTATCTGATTTCAAAAATTCTTTCACCAATATTTAGGATGGACCTTCAGGGTGGATATAGGCTGTATATTATTGTGTTAAAATAAAAGGGCTTGCACATTTAGTTCATTATATAATGAACCGTAAATCGTAAATCTACTTTTAGCTTAGTCGGTCAATTTGATCACATGTCGAATTATACTTGAACTGAACGTGGTTAATAACTTTTCTCGTTTAAAAACAATATTAAATTTTTAGAGCTTTACTGCGCTGATGAAAATGATCAGATAAAGCTCATTTCAATAAAGAACGAAAAGAGTGAAAACAAAACTTTTGCAAACCAAGTACCGCTCTCACATGAGATTGTTATTTTTCACTCTTCGGATGAGGCTTTAAGACCTAATTTTAAAATATATAGTTTTACGGTATGTTCCACGTAAGCCCAGGACGACCACAGCGTGGTCCCATGGTTCTTTGATTAGACTAAAGATCGAGCGCGGTTATTTGATTGGACGATCAACCGTGGTTGTCGTGGACTTTAAGTGGAACGCACCCTATTTGTGCTGTTATTCTTTTACTCTGTTTTTGCAAATAAAAGCAAAAATTTTATTTTATTAAGTTAAATTATTCTATTATATTCGAAATATCCAAATTATCTCAGACCATCAAAAATTTACTTTCTTCTTGCTACAAAAGAAAAAACACTCAATTTTCTTCACCAACTTTTTTTCTTCTTTTTACACTTTTTTTCACTTTTTACAAAACTAAAAAATGTACATGCAAAAATCACCATCATCCGGTCAAGCTCGCCGTTCGCCAATCTCTCAAAACTAAAACTCAGAAATATTCCACTTTTGTTATCACAACCAGGAGCGCCAAATTCAAATTTACAAATCAAGTAAAGATAATAAATTTGTCATAAACGAAGAAATTTCTTCATCCGAAAATTATACGACAATATAATAGGTACCTAGGTACCTACGTATCGAAACTTTTGGTTTCTTGATGAAATTTATTTCATACTTTTAAAAGACCCCAAAGTTTTCTGTAAATTAATAAATTAAAATTATTATTTATTTGTCCACACAGAAAAAAATGTGTACTTAAAAGTAGAACAATTTGTGCCTAGATTGTCTACAAGTACAAATTGTGTAAAAATTTAGCACAATTTGTGCTATAAAATAGTACAATTGCGCTAGAGATTACTAAAATTGACTAAAATTAAGTACAATTGTACCTAATTTTCACCCAATTTGTACTTGTAGACAATCTAGGCACAAATTGTTCTACTTTTAATTACACCTTTTTTTTCTGTGCAATTAAAACAAAAAATTAAGCGCAAAAATGTTAAAATTTCTAGTTTTGTTTTCTTTTTTAAGCTTTTTTTCATTTATTACATGATATGTTTTTTGACTAGTAAACTTTGTTTCGAATAGGAAATTTAAAAAGCTACAGTTTTCGTATAATAAACTTTTATGTTAATACAGTTCGTTTAAGAGAAAAATTGAAATAAGAACAAATTAAATATGATTTTTATAGACAAATACTGAAAATAAATAAGCTAAAAATTAAAGAATTAACGATTTTTGAGACGTAATTTACACATCACAAACAAACAAAAATAAAAATTATGATATTTTAACTTTTTTTTGATTTTTATTGTGTAACTCAGAAACAGTTAATTTAAGATAAAAAAAAGATTTTAGGTTTACTTATTTGTACAAAATGTTAGTCAAAATGAGGAAGGCAAAGGAAAATCACCGAATCACCCCATTAACATATTATCCTTAGTAGAGTTTTCTCAGGGACGTATGTAGTCAACTGGCTTAGGGAGGGTAATTTACCTTATATCAATGTAAATTTCAACATAAATTGATTTTTATTTGTTGAAAAATAAAAAATTAAGGATTAAATAATAATTCTTAGGAAGGGTAATTACCCAATTACCCCCCTCCCCCTGAAACCGCCAGGGAGTTTTCTTGGCTTTAGCCAAAGAAGATTTTTAACATCCAGAATTTTGTCTTGAAAAAGGATCTTTTCGAGGTTTGTATTATGTCAAATAAAATTATTGTTTATTAATCATTGTTGTAGCTAGTGGGCAAAAGGCTTTAGCCCCAAATTAATTATTATGTGATTTATTTTGGTCAAAAAGATTCCTCTTGACTAGAGGAGTCCTATAAGTCCTCCCCCCCCCCCCCCTCTAATTTTATATCTATTTCTTTATTAAACAAAACGCTATACAGCACTCGTAAAAATACGAAATCTCTCACTTATAGGTAGTTATGAGCCTTTAGGTACTCGGCTAGCGCCTCGTGTGTAAAACTGGTACATACGTGAGCAAAATTCGTATTTCTTTACTTGTGCTGTAATATACTCGATCTCTTAAGCTGTTAAAATTAGTCGATTTATGCGCTAATATTGCTGCAATATGAATAATATGTGTTTACATGAAGTGAAAAATCAAATTTTATTTTAATAAAGTTAATGCTATTCTTGAGCTGAATGAGCCGCATTGATATATTTATAATATGTTCTATAATATTACAAATTACATAATTCTATAGGTACCTTAATTCTTATATTATAACTGTAAATAAAAAGTAATCTACTCAAAATCACAGGATAACAAGGCAGATTTGCTATTTATATTGAAGAAAAGGTTACATTTTAATATTAAATATATCTTTTTTCGAACATTTATCATTATTTTTTAATAAACACATTTTTATTGTTAAGCGGTATTCTTCAAGGGCCGCACAGAAACCTTCCTTGGGTCGTATTTTTCCCACAAGCAAAATGTAAGGAAAATCAACTACTGCGTACTATTAAATCCAACTTGAGAAAATTGATAAAAAATATCTGTATGTTACTTTTCATTAGAGTTTATTTATAAATTTGAAAACTGTTAATGCCAAAAGTTTCGTTTTGATGAACGTCGCACCTCCACTATATGGTAACCTATATGGTCGAATTTGTTGTATGTTTTTACCATGAGGTTTTTACTTCATATATTCCTTAGAATTAAAACAACCTCTACAATACAGAAAATTGCTCCAAATTAACTTAAATACCAATAACTAGGTAGGTACTTCAAAAATTAACCAATTTTAATTTTTCCAAAATTTTTAGAAAGCTGAATGTTTAAGCTACATAAAGTAATAGAATATTCCTTTCTCCATGTCTAATAATTTTTGAGTTATTGCTCATCAAATTTCAACAAAGGTAAAATTCTTCACAACATTCTAAATTTTAGACATTTACCTAAAAAGTTTAACTCCATAACAAATACAACTAGTATATTGAAAAAATTTCACATGAAGTATAATTTTCGAGTTATACTAAACAGAAAGCAAAATTAGTCAAAAAAAAAGTACGGAAACATTTAAAAGCGGCAACGAAACGTGCATAATTAAACTATTTGGAGTGTGTGACTTTGATAAGGCATTACGAGCACTGTACGTACAGTTTCAAATTTAATAAATAAATTAATAAAGATAAAATCATTAATCTCTATTAAAGCTAATAAGAATAAAAAAACAATTTATTTTTAAGGCATAGGAATTAGAATCGTGTAATAATAACGAACAAAGTGGTAATTAATAATTTTTATACCTATGTAAACCGTAGGTAATATACAAAATTATTTGTAATTTGTTTAAAATTTGTTCTCAAAATGTTAATTACAAAACAGTTATGTGGTATGGTAAAAAATTGACTAAGAACATTTATAAATGAGCGCTTTTCGTTTTCTGTAAAAAATTTATATTGTTTCGTAGGTATATCGTCGTCAACTCGCTAATGATGGCATTCTTCTTTTTTTTTCAAAGGTTTATACAATTTTTTAGATTTGTTAACGTATAATTTTATCAACATTTTCAATGTTATCGCAGAATAAAAATGGGTTCGAATACTTTACAAAAGAATTCCATATAAAGAAACAACTACTTCATTTAGAATGCAACGATAAATAAAGAAAAAAGTAATACGACCGTCAACCTTAATCAGATTATATCAACATACAGTAGCCCCTAACTAATTGCTTGAAAAAATGTCAACCTTAAAACAATAGAAGCAAATCTGATTGATTCACGTCATTATTGTGAAATATAATGCTTTTATCCCTTATTTTCGACCTTGTAGTGTTGACGTGTCAATACATCAGATCTTTTTTGTGACATCTGACTGATTACCGATTCACTTTATTTAAACCACCTATTATAACACTTCATACCCAAGAGTTACTTCAAAACAACATCAATAAACGTCTCGATGTTTATTTTAATAATTTTGTTAGTGTCTCTCCGTTATCCATCAAAATTACCAATTTATTCAATTATACAATAGGAAAGTAAAAATAATTACCCATGTAAATCAAAAACAGCCCACCCGTGACCATTATCAGTTTGCATTTTAAATGTATAGCACTTAATTTAAATCATTTTGATAAAAAATTATAATATAAAACGTCTAGATATAATTTTTTTCATTACGAAATGATTCATTAAATTTTTTATTTTTCCAATTCAAATTTAAGGTACCTAACAGATTTGTTATTAAACTACGCGTAAAAGTAAAAAAAATTGTGTTGATTTATTTAGGAACGTTGAAAAACATCTCAAAAGCATCCTTCATTATTTTTGCATTAATTTTTACTCGACGATCGGTAAAATAACGCCTCAATCGTTACATTTACAATATACAAAATAAATCTGTCAAAAAGGCATTTAAATTTAAAAATAATTTTAGCACTAAAATTTTTTTCGATCTTGATCGATAAGTCTATCGGCACATCGATAAGTGCTTTTTAAATCTCCTATTTTTAGATTTAGTCCAAGTGATGTATTTTTAATTATTTTAAGGCAACAAGCGCGGTATAACTTACATGTTTAAAAAAATTATGTAGTAGTATATATTATTAAAAATAAAGTCACAAAAAAAATTGATCAAATATTAGATAAAAATTACTATAATAGCAAAAATTGAGTTGTTCGCATGTCACGATTTAGCAAAAATTGTCGCAATAATTTGCATGAGAGATCTGCAGGTACCAATTACCTACACAATTACCCACTTCTTTAATTGTAAACTGTAATTACACGATTTGTTAATTTTACAATTGTTAATGGAATAATTGAATGGTAAGTAAAAAGCGGTAGTAATTTTAAATAGATTTATGTTACACATAAAATTTTGTTCAGTACTTTTGTGAAATTCATGATACAAAAGTAAGCATTAGCAATATATTTTAAGAGCCAACTGGTTTCTAAATAGGAACATAATAACGTTCCCTCTGGACTATATTTCAAGTAGGTTAACACTTCCCTAATGTCCTTTACCGTTTGCTAACTGCGCCACAATTGCTCTAATTAGTGACAAATGTCGACCCTATTTCTAAACATCGCACGGGTACAAAATTTAAGCGAATTGTCTCTTTGTCAAATGAATAATATAGCACTTGGCTGTTTATAAATAATATTAAACCCTCTTTATCTTTTTCAGGACCTCGTTCAAGACGTTCAAAGAAAATTGAAAAAACTGTCGAAGAAAAAAGACCACGCACAGCTTTCTCGGGCGCCCAATTAGCAAGACTAAAACACGAATTTGCGGAAAATCGATACCTGACTGAAAAACGGCGACAACAGCTGAGTCAAGAACTCGGCCTCAACGAAGCGCAAATTAAAATTTGGTTCCAAAATAAGCGAGCTAAAATTAAGAAATCATCCGGTCAAAAGAATGCCTTAGCTATTCAGCTCATGGCTCAAGGTTTGTACAACCATACCACCGTTGCTTGCGACGAAGATGATATGCCACTAAGTCCTTAAACTTTTGCCATGTAAATTAACATAATGCTCGTAACCAAATAAATTTTTAAGAATTTTATTCAAAATTGTCATAAGTGTACAAGATGTAAATATTAACTTAGTTTTTTAGCGTTAGGTATAATATTATAATAATTGTATAATTTATAGTTTTTGTAACTATGTTGTAAAATATGTAAGCCAAAGCTGCCAGTTGATTTCATTAAACTATTATAGCAAGTAGGGGGTAGACAAATTGTAAACGTTGTTGTATAGGTAAACTATAGTTGAAGTAAGAAAGTTGAAAGAAAATTTAAAAATTACAAATATTTATTGTATATTAAGCCAACTAGAATTATTAAAAGTGTTAAAATCTTTTTTTCAAAATAGACTGATAGATTTTATGTTGCTACGTAGTATAAAATATAAAAATAATGTGCAATGTTGTGTTTCTGAAATGCGTTGTATATAGAAATGAATTTAAAATAAATGATTATTATAAAATTTTATTTCATTATTTTTGTTTACTATCTGGAAGCCCAAAGGAGATTTACCAACACAGTGACTAATTTTTAGTTCCAGTGATTAAAGATAGAATAATACATCATATCTGGCCACTAATTCAATAAAACTGAGAAAAATTTAAGTCAGTTTATTAAGTCATCAATATAAAAAACAAATATAAAGGATAAATAATAAATCATAAGGATAAAAATCGTATACAAAGTAAACAATTCCGCTGTCTTGAAGAGACAAACTTAATCAACATAAAACCGCTCATAAGAGCATAAATGACATGACAAAACAAATTACTTATTTAACAATCTATAAAATAATGGAAAATTTACGCCTCCCCCCCCCCAAAAAAAGATCTGCAAGTCGTTCCAATTTCCGACATGTTCCCATGTTTCCAATCCGACATTCATATTTAATCGGTCTGAAATTCAAGCATAGCATAGCTGAAAAACAGAAATTGAAAGCAAAGTTAACAAAGAATAAAATATTTCTAATGGAAATAGATTAATAATTTAGAAATAATTTTTCATCTAGCTGTTAATAAGCGGAAGCGAAGACGGATCCATAAAAATATACAGTAAAACCTGTCCAAGTCGACACTGGTAATTGAAGATGGCCACATCTCTGCCATCATTTAATGTCAGAACTCTACCTCATCGCAGGAGCAGCTGCATCTGCTGTTTTGATGGTATGATTTCTTGTCACGTTGTAACAACAACGATCAAGTGATGTATCTTGCTTTTTAACAAAAGTTTAATTTGTATAAAGTAAAGTTTAAAAGTTTCATTTAAGCAAATTCGACATTTAAGCAAAGATCGGAAGTACATTTCGTTGGGCACTCCCAAGTCGAATTTTTGGGTAAAATTGTTTTCAAAAGTTTGAGCTTCAGTGCCCGTCCAAAGTTCTTATAAGCATAGTGAAATTTTTTGTTGAAATATTTACAATCATTTAATAATTATTGACTTGAGAAAACTTCAAAATAAGACAACTCTCCACGTTCAGAGTTCATCAAAAAATTGCCGAAATCCAATTTTGGAATACTTCGATAAAAATGTTAGCAATTTTCTTATACTAATTGGGGTTTCTTGTAAACCAAAAAAGTCCTATTTTTGTTTAGCAAAAACCACTGAAAATAACTGAACGGTACCAACCTAATATTATCAGATATACAGGGTAGTCGCAAAAAAACTTGCAATAGCTAAAGTTGCCTCACTCTGCGAAACTTTCATATCGAAATTATCATACTACAAGAACCGCAAAACAGAACAAGTTTATTAAAATACAATTGTCAATAATTAAACACTGTTATTAGCTACAAAACAATTTACATTTTTTATAAACCTACACATGAGTGTTGGTTGATATTTTTAAAATGTTCTTTGTGTTAAGGATAGCATCAAACAATTAATATCTTTCTGTTGTGAACAAGAAATTTGCAACCAAAGGTTATTGTTTTTTGTAAAGATAATATCGTCATGTGTTGGTAGAATAATTTAAATAGGTAATTCTACCCACATAGAAGCCTTATCAAAAAATAAGACACAACATACTAATTTGACAAACTAATTAATCTTCACTTCAACTTGCAACAAAGCGTTCTTATTGTCACATGTAGTATACCCAAAAAAGTTTTTGTTACTCTTTTTGCAGTGTGACAGTTATAAAACACGAGTTTGATCTTAAATCTATTCGAGCAATCGATAACACAAAATAATAATAAACTTATAATATGTAACATGTCATCCGAATATAAATTCATCTGATTTAATTTTAATGAATGTATATCTCTTTTTTTTTTTCGAATAATACATTTCAATTTTACAAAATAATTGGGCATAAAAATTATCTAAACCTACCCATGGATTCTATAATAATAATTATAAAATTGGGTTATAGAATTTGGCAAGTCTGTGTGGATTTTGAGGGTCGTAAATTAACGATTTTAAAGAAATTAATCTAACTTACAGCCTAATTTATACAAACCGTTAAATTAATCTTACAGACTAATTATTTTTTAGATTATAACAAATTTTTTACATTAATAGATTGAGCTTGCGGTTAAGCAAAACTAACAAGTAAATTTGTTTGTTTTGCAAATTAATTTTGAGCAACGTTTAATTTATTACTATGTCCAACATCGGAATATAGAACATGTTTTTTTAAAAACAATAATATCATTAAATAAATGCGATCCGCAAAACTTTAATTTTAAATCTGCTTTATGATAAATGAATCAGATTAATAAAACGTCATATTTTTTTGACCGAATTTATACACATCTACTTAATAAGCAACCACAAGAAAAATATTTACCTAAGAAGAGCATACAATTAAATATAATCTATATGTTCATTTATAGAAGATGTCATTTTAATGTATATCTATAAATCAATTTTATGATGTATCTTACAAATATTCTATTACGCTTTGCTTATAAATTACTTTTAGTAGTAAATATTTTACATCATTGGGTACTTATATCTTGTAAACGAGCAAACTAACTCGGAACATTCAGGAAGAAATTGTGGGATTAATTTATATGTCAGTGTCTTGTTCTTTAAAATATTGCTTAATTAAAATTCTTTTTGAGGTTTTATATTATTATTGATCAAAAATGTGTTCAGTAACATAGAATATTCTCATCATAAGAAGCATCGTTGCTCATTCCCTGCTAGGCTTTGTGAGGTAGGTTAGAGGTATTATCACAAACGTAGAGGACCTATAGTTTAACATGGGCTTCATACCACGAGAAGTGTGAATCACTTTATTTCTAAAAGGGCTTTTTTCATAGCAGATTACCTCGTTGGTTTGCCATTGCTTTCCAAAAAGGACACCAGAATTTGAAAAGGTAGTAATCGCAATCAAAAGCTCAAATTTTAATTAAAATTAAATTTTGAGTCGATTTTGTCTAAACATACAAAATTGTTTTTTTATTGATTTTGTGAAATAATTTAGTTAATATCATTTCAGATAAGTTAGTGCAGGAATTACGAATAACTTCTAATGTTTAGAAATATTTATTTTAATGTCGTACTTTTAATAGCTTGTTTATTAATAGGACAAAAAAAACTATTATTTCTGGCTGGATTACTTTTCTAACTTGAAAGTAATATTTTTTGCTCAAGTAAAAATAATCCTAGCCACCTTTATAGGATTAAGATTTTCTGGTTTTGATTTATGTGAATTTTTCTTCTTTAAATAAGACCAACGTCGTAAGCTGCATTTATAGCGTGTCAAAATGTAGAATAACATAGATAAGTAGGTAGATATGTACTTTAATACCGTGCAAATTTTACTAGAGTACTTATGAAAGAGTTTTATATCATTTTTACTGTATCTAAGTAGTTATGTGCCAGTTTCTTTGAGTTAAGCATAAAAATGTAGTATTCCATGTTAATTTTTCTACAATCACGGTAACTAATGCAAAATTTAATATTGTAATTTAATTATTGTAAAAGCAAATAGGTATATAGTAGCATTTTACTACAATACAAATTCCGGTAACTAATGCAAACTCTTAGCACAGTGCGCTGCCCACGAAGGAAATGAATACTTTTTTTTGAAAAAGTATAGCAGAGTTTTGCTAATTGGTACTTTAATTTAGTTTCATATCTAAAACAGCATACTAATTTTCTGACCTTAGTGAGCTGCCGCTCGCTGAGCGGCGTGATGCCCAAAATCAGTTTTTGTCAATATAAGCTTTTCGGGACTTCCTGAACAAAAATTAGTTATAATAAAAATTATAGAGAATAAAATTCTCTATAACTTTTATCTGAAAATTTTTTCTGTGAAATATATTGTCGTATTATTTTTGTTATATCAATTTTGAGGTGTTTAATTGTGATAAATGGTAGAATTTTATAATTAAAAAAGAAACAATTTTAAATGCTGAATTTGGCTAAGAGTGTCAGGTTTTTAATGTAGGGAGGTTACTAATAACAGATTTTTCGTAAAACCTGAAGGAATTGTCCTTTAATAAAAATTGAATGACTGCTATTCTGCGGTTATTGTTTTACTTTTGAAGTTCTATATAGCATTCTTAATTTTCTTTGATAAGTTTGATACCTGAAAAGTTAAAATTTGTTAAAAGTGTTAAAACGGCATGTTTTAAATTTACCCGTACTAGAAATGATGGAATTTTTGGGAATGGAGGTCGACGCAAGTCAGCTTAATGAAAGAACTCCAGGATTCATGTAGCGGGAAGGTAGACTTCTTTTTCTTTCTTTTTTTGGTAAATTTTGAGATTTCCTAGAATCTGAGCCAGATTTTTAGAAGAATTATTCAATCAGTGATCTGTGGAGAATTTTTAGAATCATTCAATTGGAAAGTATTAGAAGATTGGGTGATTTTTTTCGATTTACTATGGAAAATTTTTATAGACAGCACACGAAAATTCTCGAGTATTTCAACTGTAATATGATTGGAAATTTATATTTGTTTTAATAATCATCGATTCGATCATCTAAGTATTTGGTAAAAGTTTAGAAGTAATAATTTGGAGGTTATCCACATGGTAGCTAAAATTTATCTACAACTTGATACTGATAATAATATAACACTTTATTACCATAACTAAAAACTTAATCAACTGATTCTATTCATTTTGCACTTATTCAATTCATCATTAAATTTGTTATCGAATGAACTGCAATTTATAAAGATCTATTGAACATTTATATCTGATTTTAGCAGCGTTTAAAGTAAAAAATGAGACATTAAAAATGGAATAATTGTTCTTTCGAAAAGAAATCAGAATTTTTTTACAAGTTGGTTTTCTTATTTTCCTTTAAAGGACGTAATCGTGAATGACGTGAAGTACAAAATGATATTCATTTAGTCTAATTCAATATGGAGAACCATCTAAAATAATATGTTCCTGATATTAAAAATCAAAAGCAAGAATTGCTTCGTTCTGCAAAGCAATTGTTAAAATGAAATAACTTTTTGTTTCTCAATTAGTGAATACCACATTAATCTCATGTGAGAGGAATTTATAGTTAAAATTGCATAAATGCTCTCTTGTCAACCAATATTGTGTTCGTTATCAAAGTCCAATATAAAAGGAACCAGGAAGAGGTATTTGCTCTTCCTTTTAATGAAACAAGAAAGGAGAATTATGTTAAGAAAATTTAATCCAAAATGAATTAAAAAATAGTAGAACAAAATGTGTTTAAAATTAAAAATTTAAAAAGTTTTATGATCAAGAATGTTAATGTGGTGTACCGATGTGGTTATCTAGATGAAAACTATTGTAAGAAAACCTGATAAAAAAAAAAAAAAAAGATTAAATTTCAAAAAAAAACAATCCAAACTTTAATGCCTCGCGTTCACTTTAACAAGCTAGAAAAATAGGTCAAATGAGCCCAAAATAAATAACACCGTTGATTTAGTTTTAAGTTACCTTGGGGACAAACTTGGTCTTAGTCTTTCTACATTATTTTTCTTATACTGAGCAAAGTACTTGTGGGAGACTTCTAAAGGTGCATATAATTACTTATTTTTAAAAAGAATAAACTGTTCAGTGTTCGGTGAGTGTAAATTTACATACAGAACTGGGAGATCAACTACTCTGGCGGTAATGGTTTATGTAGAGTAGTAAAGGTCTTTAAAAATGGGGAATATCTAGACGCGAACTTTTACGACCTGACTAATAAGATCGAATTCACAAGAAAGTAAGGTTTTGTCTTGTTTTGGTGGAAAACTTCTAAATTTATTGTATTGCTTTCAAAACGCTGGGCAGACGAGTTGGCGAGTAGTCCGCAGATAAAGTTTAGACTTGTTAGATCACAGCACAAATCTGACGCAACCAGGATAAGGACCGCGGTTTCCCGCTTTCTAGTCTATCCGTGTTTGATTTACGGCAGACTGCTAGCGACAAATTTGGATAAATAATAAATATTTTGCGTTTTATTGACCAATACCGGGAACTTTCTTGACAGAATTATTTTAAACCATAAAAAAGAATAGAAGAAAATACTTTGATCTAATTGGTTCTTGACAGCACAAGACTCCACTTTATTGTGAATGGGGCTTAAAGTATTTGACAGTGTATAGGTATCTGATAAACTATTGCTAAGTAAGCTTTTGGCTTATGGTTTCAAAAACAGTGCTTTTTTTTTGGATTCCTATCTGAGAAACAGTATACTTGATATGGGGATTTTTTTTTGTGGATCCACAGTTTGAATATTAGTATAGTCAGAAAGTTTCAGAATTATTAAACAATATTTACTATTATCTCCCATAAAAACTACCCCTTAATTGAAATCCAACGATACATTATCGAAACAATTATTAAGAATAGCTTTGCTAGTTTTTGAATGGGTCAAAAATAATTGCAATCTATAGATGAAATACTTGCAATTGCGCTATGTGCCCATGAATGACTACAAAGAAAGGACAAACAAGTCAAGATAATATCTGACAGCCAAGCTGCGATAAAAGCTCTTAAAGCCAACAGCTGTGAGTCTCTATCTACATGGGAATGCAGACGATCTCTTAGAACTGGACAAAAAAAAATTGCCCTTTACTAGGTGCCAGGTCATGAGGGGATTGAGGGTATTGAAATAACTAATAAACTAGCTAGATCAGGCTCAAGAATGCTCCTGACTGGACCCGAGCCATTCTGTGGGCAATTCAAAACACACAGAGGACTTTAAATTCAAAAGTGTAAAACAAAGCCCAAGGAAACCCTTTGGCATAATACTCAAGAACAAAGACAGGTGAAGAAATATACTGTGGAGAATAAAAAGCTTCTTCTTTTATCAAAGAACGCAATTAGATTCATTGTGGGGTTGCTCACCGAGGATTGGAGATATCACCTCAAAAAATAGAACTGAAAGGCGATGACAAGTGCAAACTTTGCTCTACAATATTTTGGACAGATACGACTGACGCCCAATGAAGGAAAAATAAAACTTCTCAGGAGCATTCTATGTTTTGCTAAAGAAACTGAATTCCTGAAAACCTAATTAGTAGAGTTAAAAACAAAAGATCAAAACTGCTCGCAGTTCTGAAAAGCTTTCACAGCCAATCGACCCCTAAATACAATACAATACACTGCAATTGCAAGGTGTAGAGAACACTCAAGAATTGGGTTTGGGTATACTATACCGTTCTTGGTAAGTAACAGTTCACCAAGTTATAGCACAATTTTCAAAAAGAGAGTTTTGAGAAGAGAGCTTGGAGATTCTTAATGCTTAATGGCAAAGTCAAACAATTTTTAGGAATGGTTTTATTCCACAGGAATGGTGGAATTTAGACCAGAAACGACGATTAATATTATCGCTTAAGAATATGTTCATAAAAATATAGCCAGTGGAGTTTTTGGTGTCATGCTAGATTCGAGATTGACGTGAAAGCATCATATCGGAAAATTGTTTACCAAATATCCAGGAACAGAGTATACGTATACCAAAAAGCAAGTCAAAAACATAGTTTTGGTAAAGGTCTTGATAGTCGTACAGTTTAGGATAATTCAAAAGGTTTTATTCTATGGTATTTTGGTGTAGGGTCACTCGGCTCATTCTCAAAAACTTTTCAAAATGCAGAGAAAGGCAGTAAAAATCATTTCTTGTTTTGAATTTAGGGAAAAATTTGCAAAGTTAGAGTTTTTAACACTGCCGTCTCTTTACGTGCTTTGGCGCTAACGTATTTAAAACAAAATGAATTTCTCTATAACACATTTCCACATCAATATAACACTCACAGTTAAAATAATATTGTAGATAAATTTTACCCGATTTTTTGCTGCAGATGGGCAACGGAATTTCAAGCAATTCGAATTGGACTAGCTTAAAAAAACCAAAAAGGTGAAAAATTGGATTAGTTAAGTCAAAGTTCAGGCCAAATATTCCTAACCAAAACCGCAACAAGACCGTGAAAAGGCCGTGATAAACATTAAATGATAGAGAGGGCTAAATTTAGATTTTAAGTGGTAAAAACGTACACCTCGGTTTCCAGTTTTAGTCGTCATTCAGCCGTTCATCTACACCAAAGAAAAGTAGGGGGTTATAATCTACACTTACGGTAATACAGCAAATAAAGAATTTTATTTATGTATCATCTCCTAATAATTTGCAGAAAAGATGATAGAAAAGTTTATAAAATTAAAAGTTTGATGTCACACCAAAAATTGCAGTACAAATCTAATTTGTTCTAGGCTTTGAATTCTACATTACTATTTCATATTTTGTAATTTTAAAATCCGACATGAAAACCTAAAGTTTTTCAATAATTTCTCTTAGAATAGTGGATTTACTAATATGCAGAAGAATGACGAGAAGATGAGGTGTGATGGTAACTTTTATAAAGAAGTTGGTAAAAGAATGTAGTATTAAAAGGAACAAATTGATATTGAACGTTTTAATATTGTAGATATTTTTAAAATACCTTCTCATCAGTTTAATTATTTACTGTTCATTAATTTTAACGTTCCTCTCTAATAATAATTTAAGTACCTACCTAGGTGCTCCTATACAAAAAAAAAAGTGGTTCGGGAAACTTTTTTGCTATCACAAATGCAAATTAATTAAATTGAAGTAATAGGCTTTCAAAGTTGTGTTTAATTTTGCATATTGGGTTTATAAAGGGTATTCAGCCCCGTGCTTTAACAAACGCACAGTTGGGCGGCAGTTGTCATGTGTCTTGTTAACATTTTTGGCGCTAGTGTCGGTGTCCGGTTGCGCGTCCAAGCCACCGTCACACGGGTGGTCTTCGGCTGATTTATAGCACCGCCAACATCATTTAAATACTGTATTTATAACGTCGCACTATGCTATCGCATGTTCCCACATATAAATTTGAAAAATGAAAAAGGAAAGAAACGCGCAGCTTAAAACTGATTACAAAAATAAGAACTAACAGAACTCGCGCCTGCGACAACTTTAATTGCTTGAAATTATCGCTTTGATGATATACTCCATAGACACGCTCTCTCATCTTCTCTTTGTTTTACATTTACTAGCACTACAACATAAAAAAAATAATACTAGTTTTAATTAGATTAAAATGACATAAAATGTCGGTTTAGTATCGCAAATAAAAACATTACGTAGGTACAGTGTCAAAAAAGGTAAAAAAAAAAAAGGGGTTTCACGACAGTTTTCCCGTCACAAAAAGAAGTCATAATTCTAACAAAATTAATTAACCATTTTTTTTCAAAAAGATTAGATTTTTATGTTTTAATGACGTTGATAAGTTTTTTCAAAAATTTAAAGAATTTTTTAATTGTTACAAAATTAACATTTTATTTTAATTTTTTTCTGAATTTAAAAATATCAAAAGCGCATACCAAAGAAATATGATTACAAAAATAAAAGTTATAATTCACATACACACACAAAAAAAACACGCAATATTACGTTTAAGCAAAACTAGAAATTGTGCGTTCAGAAAATCTATAAAACGCATCATCAGTTTTTGTATTATTTGTTTTGAAATTACTTTTAACGACTTATAATATCAATTTGCAATAATTTAAATTTACCTTATCATGATTAAGTTATTAGGGTCATTAGCTTTTGAACTGTTTTCTTTTTTCGAGTATTAATGAAATATTAGAGTAAATATTGTAAAAAATATAATCGATTGATTCGGGGTTCATATACCAAGTTAAATCACAAAGTTTTCATGTAGGAAAACAAAAAAATAATTTTAAAAGAACGTTTTCATGGTTATGCTTTTGATAATGTCCAACTTTGCATACTCAAACAACCTCATTTTGCAGAGAATGTTAATAAATATTTAAACTTTTAAATCTATTTTTGTAAAGATCGACTTTCAAATTTCTTCGGTTTGATCAATAAAATATTTCATAAGCGATCTATTTCATTAGAATTATAGAAAATTATACAAAAACGTATTTTTAAATAAAATGAGAATTATCCAATTATGACACAAAACACTTAAAATATCTCACAAATTAAACACCAAATAAGGCGTCAAAAACTTAACAGTCACTTGTTACTGAAGCATTTTTTCAAGAATACTTACTCTTATAATTGCACCTATCCATAATAATAGAAGGATAATGAGTGTTACTTTTCCTGATTTGGTTTAAATATAGTGCAATAAAATTTCAAGCATACTTTTGATGAACACTCACAAATCATAAATCTCTTGGCAAATAGAATTGAAACGACAGGTGCTGTAGGTTGTTTAGACCAATTAGCATCTTTAGCGTTACATTAAAGGCACAGTATGTTAATACTCGGAAAAATTAAGGAAAATTAAACATTAATGAGACACAAAAAGTTTATAAGATACGCCATATAAATTACATTTTATTACCAATTAAAATTTAAAACGGACCATTTTATTAAAGATAACTAATAAATTTCACTAAAATTCGCATTCAATTTAATCAATCTAGTAATTTAGATAATAGAAATGCTTTTTGTATCAATATTTTATAGAGATAAAGTAAAAATGTTATATATACCTAGTATGAGAAAAAATTTCGAAAATAAAATGTGAAGTGCAGAGTCGGAGATTGCCTATAGAAGCAAAATCCGTTTCATAAATAAGAAAATCAAAGGCATAAATTTTCTCACAAATTATTAAACTTGAATTGTAACACAAAATTTAATGTATTCTACTTTCTAATTATTCAAATTTTAATTATAATGCTTGTAAGGTGTTCAAACTAGGACCAAATATAATATAATAAATTCTATTATTGGACATGTTAATGGATAACATATCACATGAAATTTTCATATATTTTATTAGGTACAAATATTTAAATATCCATCTTGAAAAATTCACCTGCCCTAAGACTAAAGTTGGTAAGGAGTACTTAATTTTAAAATTTTATTTTAAATTTTGAACTTTTTTTTAAAATTTTTCTAATTTAATTGATTTTCTGGTTTCTCCTATTCTAACAGAAGATTTCAGTAATCAAGTTGCGTCATGTATGACTAAAGTATTAAAAAGAGTTTATTTTGGTACCTAACATGTGAAAATCAGCAGCTTCCCATGTTTTTCCAATCCTGCCAGTCTTTTGTATCTCTCGCTGTTGCCCATAGAGGTCATTTTGGTTATAGTTTTTATTTGATCACTCCATCTATTGGGTGATCTACCTCTTGGTTTTCCACTTTTTACTTTTTTCTGAACTACAAAATTTTCTAGGCTTGACTCACCTCTACGCATTACGTGTCCAGAATATTGCAGAATGCGTCGTCGTCATATGGTTAACAATCTGTCTGTCATTTTCAAATCTTGCAATATCAACACGTTTGTTCTTTTTGCTCTCCAAGGGATTCTCAAAACTAGTCGCCAAAACTATATCTCAAATGCGTCAATGCGTCGTTCGTCTGCCATCTTGATGGTTCATGACTCCACGCCGTACTGGAAGATTGAGAAAATTAGGATCTGAACTAGATAAATCTTGAGTTTTATGGTAATTTGTCTGTCGTTCCATTTCTTCCTTAATTTTGCCATGCATTACAGTGCGTCTCCTAATTTATTTTTTTTGATCCCCCGCCACTGGCCATCAATGAGCCAAAAATTCAAAAAATGAGTACAAAAATTCTCTCACTTGAGAATAACCATTAATTTGGTTTTTGTAAGACCTAAGGCTTCACTCTCCTTAATAACTAATTGTAACATTTCGCGAGTTTGTCTTCATTATTTGCCAGCAGCGTATCTTAGCGAGGTATCTTAGATTTGTTGTTCTTCTTTTATCTATCAACAAGCTTCCTTCGTATTCCAGAGCCCTTCTCATGATGTATCCTCCCCTTAAAAAATTTTCGTTAATTCATAGTCAATTTTTCATATATTTTTTTTGGGTACTCCAATAGCCTTTTCAAATTCTTTCTCTTTTACGGTTTTTCACTATGTACTTATTTATACTGATATAAATAAATTATCAAACAAACTTTGAATTATAAGTCAATGGTATGTGGCCGTACAAACCTACAAGCCACATTTACTTGTTATCAAATTCAAGGTTAAACTTGTAATCTTGTCCAAATCAAAAATCAAATTTATAAAAAATTTATTGGAAATTATTGTGCAATAATTTTCCAAGACAAGACGAGTCGTCTAACACACTTAAAGCCATCAAAAATTTCCGTTTTAGAAATAATTAACGCTTAAAACTGTAGACGCAAATAAATCATGGAATCATCCAAACGACTTACCAGTTTTTAAACTAAAAATTTAGTACCTACCCGTAGCGGATTTAGCACTTGAGAGGCCCTAGGCGCAATTCAAATTTGAGGCCCCATATCAAAACAATTTTGTATGTTGACCTTTTTTTAACCTCCGAGCCAAAAAGAGGGGTGTTATGTGTTTAACGTGTGTATCTGTGTATCTGTATATATGTGTGTCTGTCTGTGGCGTCGTAGCTCCTAAACGAATAAACCGATTTTGATTTAGTTTTTTTTGTTTGAAAGGTGACTTGATCGAGAGGGTTATTAGCTATGATTCAAAAAAAGCGGTTTAGCCGTTCAAAGATCATTTGCTGTTTTTTAGTCGAGTTGATGAAATCAGGGTCGTACTAGTAATATAAAAAGTTGATGGCAGGGCCGTACTAGTAATATATAAAGTTGATTGCAGGGCCGTACTAATAATATTTAAAGTTTAAAAAGTATCAAATAAAATTAAATTAAAAATTTAAAAAACCCCCGACAGAGAAAATTTTTAAAAAGTAAAAAATAAAATCCAAGCGTCGTCGCGTCGAGGGACCGCTAAGTAAATAAAATAATAATAGAATACAAATAAAAATGATACAGTATGAAATTTAAATACACGTCAACTATACCTAGGTCCCCGACGCGACGACGCTTGGATTTTATTTTTTACTTTTTAAAGATTTTCTCTGGTGGGGATTTTTTAAATTTTTAATTTAATTTTTTTGTAATACTTGATGTGGCCCTTGGTGGTAAACGAGTTGTTTAAACAATTGTACTAAAGCTAAATTTTGAGGGCCCCTGGATCTTGGAGACCCGAAGCGCGCGCTTCCTGCGCCTAATAGGAAATCCGCCACTGGTACCTACTCAAAAAAATCAAAGTTAAAAACTTTAAAAAAAAGTTAAAAAAAAAATCTGGCTCTCCCAGATCTTCTACCACCTGTCGAAAATCAAAATTTTTCAGAACTTTTGAATTAATTTTTTTAATAATTAATTTAATTAATTTACTTATACTTTTTATGATCCTCATACTTTATAAAAAAAAAATGAAAAAAGACTTGACACAGTCTACGTAGCGACGTGCTTATGAGGGGGAATGGAGGGAAGCTTTTCTCTCCAATATTTTAGAAATTTGGCAAAAAGTTGGCAAAATCATTCAAAACTTGATCAGTTTGACATTTTTCTATGTGTAAATTTACAAAAAAGTGCAAAACTTACAAAAAGTTGGCAATTTTGAATTAATTCAGTTGGCAAATTTGCAAATTTGGGATTGATCTTCCCTGAAAAAAGTTGGTTGAGCACATCCTTGAGTCCACGTGAAACAATTTAACATTATTAGGTGCACATCCGCAATTAAAAAATTAAAAAATGTACGTTGTTCCTGTTCGAGATATATCAAAATTTTATTGAAAAATAAAATACTCATTCTAAAAGTAAACTTTCGTTTTAAGTATTATTTTCAAAATTTGTATTTTACTGATAAACCAATGTCCTGTTTGTCTTAATTTTGTTTAAAATTAATGTTAAAAACTAAGTACTAAGGCAGTTCATAAATAAATTACATTTTGTAGTAACCGTTAACAGTTAAATTCGTAGTTTAATGTTAGTAGTTATTTGTTTGCTTTTGAGTATAATTATAATGAGTTGAACTGCCTCAGAAACCTACATTTTCAAAGATTCCGGTTGAAGAGTTTTGTCGACCTAGAGCAGGGCTTCTTAAACGTTTCGCAATCCATAGTTTAAGAAGGCCTGACCTAGAGGGATATTTCTAATGGGTAAACTGTCTCAGTCATTCAGATTTTCTAAGATTCCGGTTGAAGAGTTCTGTGAGCTTAAAGGGATATTTTTATAATAAGTGGAACTCTCTCAAAGATCCACATTTTCAGAGAATCCGATTGATGAATCTTATGGGCTTGGAAGAATATTTTTAATGAGTCGACTGTCTCATAGATTCACATTTTCAAAGATTCCGGTTGAAAAGAGTTTTGTGGGCCCAAAGAGATATTTTTAATGAGTAGACTATATCAGAAATCTCAGTTAATTAGTTTCGCACATTAAAAACATTGCAACATAATATAACTAAGAAATGTTTAAAAAAACAATTTTCCATGTTTGATTAAGCAGGGGCTTGTAGGATATATTTTGCCAGTGTTTGCTTCTTCAGTTTCTTTCAGCTGATGAGGTAAGCAGGAATAACTTTATAGCTACACTCAATTCAATGTCGTTAAATGCCAGTTTATGTATTTTCCAGTTTTTGGTAAATTTTAGGGCCATTTTGCAATAAACCGCAAATTTTATTTTATAATTGCTTTTTGGATCGTTTGCTATCTACCTTATAGGACTACTGTACTATTCCCAAAACAGATTTTAGGCGAGTTGGCCTGCAGCGAGTTGTTCAAGACCCCAGACAGAGAGAGAGATAAATAGAGTTTTCTAGGACATTATTTTGTTTATTTGATTTACATTTTATATTCAATATTATTATCATAAACAGAAAGAGCTACTCTCAAATTTACGGTTGCTAATTTAATAAATATATTGTCATATTTCAAAATCAACCCTGAATTTTCACCCTAAAAATTGTTATAAATAGTTGAGTCATGTTATTACTTTTTCTAGTTGAAAAACTGAAACAGAAATTTTTAATTTAATAAGCTTATAAATAATGTTTGATTGTGTGAATGATGTAAATCATCATTACCTTTGATAAGTTATATTTTAAATTAAAAAAAAATTGAATAGTGCATAATATAAGAAAAACTTGACATCTCAAAATAAACAAAAGCAAATTGTAGATTTGTTAGAAATAGGATATTGTAATGAATTCTAAACCATGTTATTTTAAATTGTTTGGTATTTTATAATTTACTGTTTGTAAACAATAACAATTTTATCTATATAATAAATAAATAAAAATAAAGCTCTACGGGCCTAGTAGACCCATGGCTTGAACAATTTGTCTCCATCTCTTTCGGTCTTCTACCATAGTTGTCCAGTTTTCGACTCTTATTGCTCTCCGGTCTTCCTCTACTGCATCCAGCTATCTTCTTCTCGGTCTTCCTCTTCTTCTGGTACCTATCGTACCCTGTCGTAGGACTTTTCGAGTCGTTCTTTCTTTCGGCAGTCTTTCCACATGTGCCAACCACCTAATCCTTTGGGCTTTAATTACTTTAATTATACTTGGTTCTCCGTAAAGACTCATAACTTCATCATTCTCTAGTCTGCCCCATATTCCGTCTATCTGTCGTCCACCATAAATTCTTCTAAGAATCTTTCTTTCCCATCGTGCCACTTTTTCGCTGTCATTTTTATTTAATGTCCACGTTTTACTACCATACAGTACCGCCGGTCTTATCACTGTCTTATAGATTCGTATCTTTGTTCTTTGCGATATTTGCTTGTTACGTAGTATTTATTACTCTTTATCCATATAACACACCTGAATTAACAGAAATCTGAACTAATTTGGCTGTGAAAATTAAAGATACAGGAACATCACCTTACTAATTTGAGATATACAATAATGAACTTCAATTGCCTCTAGATTTGACTTGAGTGCAGAAGGACCCCTATGGCTGAGTACAGGATCAAGGAAGACGCCTTGACATTGCTATTGCGATTCCGAGATTCAAAAAAGTTAAAAATTTAAAAAAAAATATGTGTGTGATTCAAAACAGCATAGTCGTGCGTAGAAAATTCTACAATTAAACTGATAAATTTTTAAAGATTTTTTATAATTTAAAATATGAATATTCTGGTAGCAACAATCAGCAAGAAATAGATGTTCTTCCATTCAAATTGTAAATTTTAATGTAAATTTAAAAAACAATTCACCTACCTTAGAAAATTGGATCACAAATTCACTTATACCTACAAGAGGTGTACAATACCAGCGATAGAAACTATAAGAATAATTTTGTAGGTATAATAAAAATTTAACATTAAACGTAACTAATTATACAGGGTAGAGCAAATAATTATTTTGCAGTAAATGTAAATCTGTATGGTTATCAAGATTTAATTCAATTGAATCTGTGATCCCAGAGTTCAATATAAAAATTTGAAGCTGTGAAATTTATAAAAAATCATAATGATTACAATTATAATTATCTCTTCACATTAAAACTTAAAAATAGAATAATTTATTCATTCGACAATTATAATAAAATTTGTTACAAAAAATGAAGGAAGAATCTACAATTTTGAAGGACAAACAAATAATATTTTAATAAAATATAATGGCTAAAGCAGTCTAAAAAATCATTTACCAATAAAGTTTAGTTAGTGCTTTTAAATAATCGCACTTACATCGTAGCCAAATTATGCCATTTTGGCATTTTGAATTGCTTTGAATGTTGTGCGTCCTACACCTAACTTTGGATTAAAATTTGTAAAACCCTTAAATTTTATTAATAATAATAATTAGTGTGCTTAAAAATCCGCAATTACTTCCCACTTTTATTGGCAAAACTGACGTCCTGGTAATTATTTCAAATGCCAGACATTGCCATTTCTTGTTTCACAAGGATTCACAATGTTTTAAGAACCAGAGCAGACAAAAAAAAGGAAGTACAAAACCTTAAGGTAGTTTTTTGCAAACAATAGAAAAATCATTAAATTAGGCATTTGGACAAAACTGCCGAAAAAAGCTCTGCAAAATAATTTCACTCCGGATACGTCCTGCTCGAAGTTGAATTATGAAATTTTAGCTTCGTACAATATCATCTTATAGTCATAAGTTGAAAATAAGCACAAATTTTATTTCAAAATTAAGAAATTTGTATATAATTTTATTCTTACATAATTTCATTTTAAAATTTTTATTTACTTTCTTTTTTTTATTAAATTTTTATTTAAGATATTTCAAATACCTTTCATATTATTTTCTAAATAACAGCGAAGAACAAATGCAACGTAAAAGTGCACTTGAAAAAAAAGTTGCACAAAACTGACCACATCTGGTAGTTTATTTTGTATAAGCTGATTTACAAGAAAAAATGTACCACAAATAGGGAATTTTTGCGGTTATGCAGTTGCTCAATTGAAGAAACTACTATTAGTTTTATTAATTGTAAATTTAATACTGCGACGTGCAGAACATTAAATTCTGTAAAACGTTTTTGTGAAACTGGGAAAACTTTATTATTTTTTTTCAATGATTACTTCTATCAAAATCTGTGATGTCGCCTAATAAGGTTTAAATGTGTAACCCATTATATTCTACCTTTCCCAATTAACTAAGATCAGTAGCAATTTTGTGGTCAGAAGTTATCGGCAAATCAAAAAGTTATCGGTTCAGTATTTCAGAAGTGAAATTTCTTAGTTGACAGATTGCGTGGCATGTTTTATGTAGGTGAAAAGAAGTCAATTAAAAGGAATATTTAAGATTTAAAAATCTCTGTGGGGGTTTTTAATATTCTAACTATTTGATTTAATAGCGTAAGTTTGAAAATTAATTAAAGTAAAAAAGTTCACTAAGATTTGAGTTTAAGTGTTAGAAATCAAGAAGACCGCCCTCATTAGTAAAGTTGGGAAGATGCATGGCCTTCTCTACTAGTTAATGACATGACATGCAGATACAGCCCACTAAACTTGAATAGCCTGGTTGACATTTCTAATAAATTTAATTACACTTCGAGTTAGTCTAATTTACGTATGATTTATTGCGTTTTGATTTATTACTTGGGACTTTCAATATGGCTATTTATATGGTGCGTGCGTAATTATTTTATTTTTCTAAAACCAATTCAACTTTTTGATCGAAACGTGTGAGAATTAAAAGAATTTTGTAATTCGCATTTTATTCGTTGTCAAATGGGGTGAAAAGTATCTGAACTTAATCAAGTTTTATTAAAGTTGTACCCTAAGTTAGCTGTCATGTTGGAAAGTCGTGAGTTGTTTCGGTCGGATAAGCCCAGCGAAAACGACAACCGCGACTAATCTTCACTAATTTTAATTAAACTTTTTATGTTTTAAGATGTAAAATATAAACACTTCAATGCTTACGTCTAAATAAACAATTAAAATATTCTTTTTATTTAAATATCTTATGGATAAAGCTATAAAGTATAATAATTTAAAGAAGAGTTTAAAATGTAAATGACACTATTAAGACACTCATTTAAAACCGAAACACAGTAAAAAATTTATATTTTATAGAAAACCGGTAAATATTTAAAATTCCTTCTTCGGCAGACCACGGACAACAAACGAAGAAAAACATTGTAATGTGATACTTAGGGATCAATTTAATGAACCTTTAGATTAGATAGACATCGCATAATAAGAAATCAAGTTTTAATACTACACAAGAAATTACTATTTAGAATTAGAAATGATATTCCTAAGTAACTTGACCATTTAGTTTTGTTTGAAACATTTCCATATTAACTGCCTTTTATGCATGTAACTTTGATCGTAAAAATTGAAACGCTCTGAAATTTGCTTTTAGACATAAAATGGACCTAAACTGATGTAAGAAGAAATTAATTACGGCTTACCTACAATAAAGAAAAAATTATAAAGCTATATACAAGCAATAAAATTTAATGCATTGATAAACAAACTGTTTAACGCTTTGAACGCATTTCTTCACATTTAATGTGTTTTTATATTCTTTTAATATTGCCACGTAATTAAAAGCACTAAAATAGAGTTTTAAGTACCGAGGAAATGCATAAATGAAAATTTTATCTTGAGAAAATCGGAAGCCAATTCGTGCGTGTTCACTTTGACAAATTGTATTTGTAAGGATTTTCTTGCTCACTATTAAGCGCAAATTTCAAGTTCGAGTCGGAACTTAGCAGCCAATTGATTTTGAACTATATTTTTCTATATTGATATATTTTTTAATTCTAGTTATTAAGTAAGCCTAATTATCAAAATTATAATTTTATTTTTTAGTTTGATTATTATTTACGAAGTGCGTATATGGCGCCTTTTTATTTGGAATCAAAAGCTAAAAAGTTTCAGTTAAGTACAGGTTAAGATTAAAAATTTTTTTTAAGAACTACTTATTTAAAAAAACAATTTAAATGTTGAAACCGGTGGTAGATTTGACCAAGTAAGTCAAGAGGCTTAAACTACAACTTCAATGCCAATTTTTAAAATAATTAAAGAATAAAGGTGAACACAATTTTAGTTTTCTAATTGCCATTTCGTTATTTTTCAATCCTCAAATTTCATAATTATGCTTATAGGTACCTGATAAGATTGTCATAAAATTGAAACAATTGATGTAAACTCATTTGTTTTCTTCAGATTATCCTTTATTTTCACTTTAATTTTCGTATTTTTAAAATATTTATTCTCAATTTTAATTTAAGTAATTAAAATTTTTAACTAAGTGTTATTTTTTCTTATATAAGCAAGCGCTAACAGGCCATGCAGGCCCAGGGCTGATGACGATAAATCGCCATTTTCCTGCTTAATTTCTCTCGTAAACTTTTGCGTGTGTGACGCAGCCGTATTTACGGTAATGACGTCGACACAAATATCAGGATTCACCACAGAGTGTAGATGTCCACCGGAAGGCCGAGCCAAGAAATTTTGTGCAATCCGCGATTTGAACCCAGAATTTCCGCTCTATACTCAACCGGCGATCACATCACTCCACTGCTGTGGCAGTTTTTTCTTATAATTTTTTCTTATAATTGCAATTATTACAAATCTATCGGTGTCGACAAGAAGTGTGTGTAACATTTCAAATACATGCGTTATTATTTATGATTACTCACTTCCCCCCTCCAAAGCTGGAAGTCCCCAGAGGGCCTAAAAATGTATTGAATGCAAAAATTAGTAACAATGTATGCATGTGATATAAATAATGTATATCTTCTGATAATATTGTAAAATATATTAAATAGTATATCAAGGATCAAAGTCTCTATGTGCGTCGTTTTAATTTGCGTTGCAACAAGAACATACAAATGGAATTTTAATCTGCGTCAATGCGATTTAATTTGCGTCTTTTATTAAAAATAAATTTAGTTTGGCATCGAAGATATAATTTAACATCAATTAAATCTTTCTCAAGTGATTTTTGTCACGTTTTTTCGTTATTTGTTATTATTACGTATTCTACAAGGTACACTATTTATTAAAAATTTTATTAATGACTAAATTATACTACATTGATTATAATAAAAACTACAACCCTTTGTACGCCTGCTTAACAGTACCAATATCTCTAATATTTAAACGTCCAATACTCGTTATATAGGAACGGTTTCCATACACTACAGTTATATTTTTTAAGTTTTTCAATAAAAAATTCTACCTAAATCAAACTACAAAATTAATCAAATTAAAAAAAACAATTTTTTTGGTACTAAGTGATAGCGTCATAGCTAAAGAAGGCTAAAGGTACAAACTATCTTTGAAAATAAAAAAAACATTTTAAAAAAACCGGCAGGTTTGTCGGTCATATGTCTTCAGTTTCTTCATCTGGATTCCAAAGAGAAAAAACCCATGCTAATACGTTGGGATGGTCGCTTAGTCTCAGCTAGTACTTTATGTTCAGAGATGATATTTCTTTCTTTATGCTGTTGACCTGCAAGTCAGTAGCAATGGTTTGATTAGTAACATACCATGAAGCATTACAGATGCTACGTAGCACTTTGTTTTAGAAACGTTGGATTCTTGCAATGCTGGAATGGCAAGCAGCACCCCACAGCTACACGTCATAAGTTCATATGGGTTTTAAAATGGTTTTGTAAAATAATACTTTATTTTCTTTAGATAGAGGCGATTTATGACCCATAAACCGGTACATCTTTTTATGTAGTTGTCCAAGCTGCAGACGTTTGCTCTAAATATATTTGGCCCACATATGTTTGGAAACTCAGGTACTTTACTGATTTTTGTACAGAAAAGAAGTTTCTCTTCTAAGAGTGAATGTGTTGTGCACAGACTTAGTAGTGTTAACTGCAATTTGCCAAGTCTTCATCCAGATCTCAATTTTGTTTAGGTGGGTCTGCAAAATGCGAGATGATTGGTTTGGATCCTCGTCGGACACCAATATACGTGCATCATCAGCAAATGTGGCTGATACAGTATTTTGAGTTACCGGTAGGTCTGATGTGCATAAAAGATATAAAAGTGATCTAAAGACGCTACCTTGTGGTACTCTAGATAAAATGGGCTGTATAGTAGTATAGGTTTCTTGGTATTTGACCAGGAAATACTTGTTTGTTAGGTATGACTCTAGTAGACGACTGCTATCGCTAAAGAGAGCCACACTCTATCGAATACCTGTAAGATATCAAAAAGGACAACTGAACAGCAGTATCTCGTAAGTTCTAGGTCAGTTCTGATCTTTTTTGCAACCCGATGAACCTGTTTCACTGTTCCATGCTCTTAACAAAAACCAAATTGGTGATCTGAGATTAGATTTCTTTCTTCTTTTGATAAGTTGCAATTCTTTTAGTAATAGCATTTCGAATGCTTTAGATAAAATAGACAACAAACTAATGAGTCTCTAAGATAACAGTTGGATCCTTTCCTAGTAAAAAATTATTAGAATAGTTCGTATTCGACGTTCGAATACGAACAACGACTACGAAGAATAAGGCTCACTTGATATGGACCTTCAAGTAGCTGATGAATATCATGTTTCTCTTCTGAAAAAATCTGTCTTGGTATAGGTTAGAACACTTTGACGAGGTGTTCAACAAATGTCCCGGACTTCTCCTCATTGTTTCGTGCCCAAGTTCTATCGCTTTTTCTAACCAACTGGTTTACTTTTTTTAAAACCTTTTCAGACTAGTTGGTATAGTTGGTTCTTTCACCAGTTGATAGGTTTTCCAGAATATTTCGTATTCCTTCATTTTTATGATCGTCAAACAATTTTTTGAGTTTTCTGTGACTTTTTTCAAATTTGTTTTGTCACTTGGAGCTTAAGTTAAATGCCAGCGTTATCAAAGTTTTCTCTTTACATTAATTTCTCTTTTTATTTATTAAGTGCAGTATTTAGTTGTATCGATGGTCGGTACTTGTAGCTTGGCATTTCATGCGGCTTGTTGAATTTCCATTATAAGGTGCTCTACTGCCTTGTCAATTTCACTATCTGCTTTTCTTTTAAGTGATTTGTGAAAGTTTAGTTATTTACAAAAGTTAGTTCAAAAAATTTTCCAAGTTGTGTTTTTGTTAAACATGGAAAGTGGTTTAATAATTTTAATAATTTAATATTCAAACGGTCAATACCTCCTTTCTGCTAAAACCTCATTTATTTTCGTTTCGTGATTTCCAATGTGTCTGAAAATCGTTTACAGGTGTTTACAAATATACCTGCCAATAAAAACAAAGCAAGCCCGTACCTACAGATGACCAAAAAAGAGGGAGGGGAAAATAATTAAATGTAATTTGTTACTATACCTTTTTAAATGGGAAAGTCATATGTTGTGTCACATCAGATTTTTTCACATTATGACACATTTTACTCTGGTTTGGCACTAAAGTTCTGCTCTTACCCATGCTTCACTCCGCTCCAGCTAAAGTTTTTAATTCGAATTCGGAATATTTTAACTAGGTATCAAGAATTTTAAAACTCAAACTTATTTACTATTTAATCAGTAAAAAGTAAATAATACTTATTTAATTTGGATGATTGCCAATTTATTTACTTGACGTTGGCCAACAAAATCCCTTTTAAAAAACACAACATTTCTGAACAGTCTGGAGGTCATGCTCGAGATCAGATGGTTCCTTTATTGTTTTCCGTTTACGCCAATCAAAAATCTTTACTTTCTACCCCTACACAGGCGTAGCCTTTACTTCGTCCAAACATCTAACTTTGTTTTTATGTACCTTAATATTTTCCATTTTTTTAATACTACAGAATCAGCCTTTTAATTTTCTTACCGGGTCAACTGAACTTCTTCTTATCGAAGACGGGAGCAACACACCCCGTTGGAGGTTAGTAATCAACTACCTCTTTTTTATGATTAGATTTTAAATGCTCTAACTCTTTGGAGGTCTACAAACTAAACTTGTTGTTTTGTAGTTTATGAAATGACGAACTTATTTATACTTCATCTTATTTTTGTGTGTATTGTGCATCGTCATGGTACACCAAGCTCACTTCATCTAACACCATATCTTCTTCTGCCTTTTATGTTTGTGTATCCAACATTACCTACTTAATCGTTGAGCGTAACCTCATCCATTGAAATTTTTTTTTAATTTTCTGCATTTTCTTTTCCGGTCTTTCTCGTGATCCCAAGAGTCAAGTTCTAAAAATCCATATAAGCGCATTTAGATGAGAATCCTTAAAATGCACATCGAAAATTACCATGAAGGAACGATTAAAATTTCATAAAATAATCTTTGTTATCCTGGCCTTGTATTTAGGCAGAAAAATCCCTGATTAAAACAAAAAAAAATAATCAAAAATTTGTTATTGAATGATAAATGCTTATGTATCGGAAAGATACCTAAAGACTTTAGTTATCATGTAAATAACTAAATTAGAAAATTCAACAAAAAATTTAAAATAATTATAATTATATGTCTTGATTTTAATGAGATCATGTCAAAAATAAAATTTTTTCCCTTATGCCGTTGGAGTTTATAATGAAATGGGATCTTGCCTTGCTTCAGTGGAAAAACTGGCAAGCGCCAATTAGGTTAAAGTATTTTTTTTTCTTGTATCCTTTTCAATGATTTAAAAATTGTTCATTTTTGTTGGCGCTTGCCAGATTTTAAGTTATAACTTTTTAGCAAACTACCAGAAGTCTATTTTGTACACCTGAACAAATGGAATTCTTTGAAAATGCCAATGAAGAATGGGGCAAATAAAATGTGTAGTAAATATGATACCTTTTATTTCAAAACTTTCTTCTTCTTTTTAGATAAGTAAAAAGTTATAATTTTGAAAATCCTACAAGTAGATATGTACTTATTGCGTGACTTATAGCTGGCTATATAGTAAATAGATGTAATAAATAAATTTATCCAATTACAACTATGTGTACTAACAATTTTAACTAATAAAATAAATCATGTTTACCTATTTTAGTAATAATAATAATGGAATATATAAATTATAATTTACTAACATGACCAGTCAATATTTATGTGATGGCTATTAAATTCAATATACCAATTTTCCTATGCATACAATTAGATGCTTGTAGAATAAGATCTATTAGTCCAATTTTTATATTATTTAACATACGTCCCCTATGTGACAGTGTCTATAAATCTTTAATATAAAAATGACTTGCGTATTTTTCTAATATAATTACGCTTATATTCTCTAACCCACATTATTATCAAAGACCTTTGTCCATTTTTTGACACAATTTAAAAAATCATGGCAATTAAAAATAATGGAGTATTAATTGTCCAATTTTTATAACACAATTTTGCAACTTTAATTTTTAATTCTGGTTCAATTTATTTAGATTGAGTACGGTACGATGACCTTATCATTCAAATTGTTAATTTGTCTCGCATTCCTTATAGTTTTAAATTGAACATTTTGCACCCTTCTGTTGGTTTTATTAAATCATTGAATTGGAAAGGGAGTTTGTTACAAGAGGCACGGTAAGTAAAGAACGAGGGTAGATATTTTATCCAGTAATGCTTTGCTTTATTTACTGTAAATTTTAACTGTTATTACTTTTGCCTGTTTTTCTATCGATAATCGCTGCAGACCAAATATTTTACAATAAATTGAATTAGTGGGTGTGTTTCGTAGATTTCATAAAAAATATTAAACGTACTGCAATAATTGCATCCGTCAAGTCAAAAGTCTCGATTTAAAATTAACAAACTCCCTCTTCGTATTGAATGTCGAGGGTATGCAAGAGTATTTATGACAGACAAAGCGCAACCAATTATGTGTAAAGAGTTTTAATTACATTTTACTTTTTTTATTAGAATTTTAATTATTTTCTTGGGTTAGTTACTGGAATAACCATCTAATTGCATACTTTACTCCATAAATAATTGAACTCAACAGTTACACACCTTAAAGATAAACATTCTCAAACAATGAATTTCTGTCCATTAACTACTATTCTGTTGCACATTTTGCCTGAAAAATAATTAAAATCCAGGTTATCGCTATAATTTGTGACTACCTTAATCAAAAAATAAATATTTTCATAAGAGGCACACTTACAGAAGTAATAATCTTCATATTTACTTTTGAGTGAATTAAAATGCACTGGAACACGTTTTGAAAATATCAGTAGGAAGTAATAACATAAGCCTTTACTCTGGGTCTGGCGACCTCGGAGGTCTCCGCGGCGCGGGGGTGTCCGCAGGGGGGCGTCTTGTCGCCCCTCCTGTGGTGCCTGGTTGTGGACGAGCTCCTGAGGGCGCTAGAACAGGGTAGAATACACGCGCAAGGTTTTGCTGACGATATAACAATCCTCGCCGTCGGGAAGTTCGGAGGGGTTTTGTCTGCATTAGTACAGCGGGCCCTGAGAATTGTCGAACGGTGGTGCACCAAGGTAGGATTGTCGGTAAACCCGGAAAAAACCGCCGTGGTAGCTTTCACTAAATGCAGAAAGGAACTGCAGGAAGTGAGGATGCCCATACTCTGGGGGAAAAATCTGCAACTAGCAGATGAAGTCAAATATCTGGGGGTAACCTTGGATAAAAGATTGACTTTTACTAAACATATTGATAATATAACGATCAAAGCGACTAGGGCCATGTGGGCCTGTAGGAGAACGATCGGTAAAACGTGGGGACTAAAACCTAAAATGGTCCTTTGGCTCTACACCAAAGTGGTGATACCCACGGTAACATATGCTTCCCTCATCTGGTGGCACAAAGCCCAGAAAAAGGAAAGTATTAAAAAACTTAATAAGTTGCAAAGACTAGCCTGTCTAGGAATAACGGGGGCAATGGCAACAACGCCCACCGCAGCAATGGAGGCACTATTGGGACTGCACCCACTACACCTGGTGGTGGAAATGGAGGCCCAAATGGCTGCATACAGGCTGACGATTAATGATCAAGGGGGTGGAATCTTTAGAGAGGGCCACCATACCATGATCTTCAACTCCATTAGGAGTAACAACACGCTCTGTATGAAATCGGATAGAACCAGCACTGTAAGAGACTTCCGAAAACCTTTTAAGGTTATAATTCCTGAGAGGGGTTCGGAGGGCGGCGAACAGGAGCTGGGAAAACGATTCGAAACCATCTGGTACACTGATGGATCCAAAACGTCCGTAAGCACTGGAGCAGGAATAAGTGGTAAGAGACCAGGGGATGCTTTTAGCATAAACCTGGGCCAACACGTAACTGTTTTCCAGGCCGAAATTCTGGCAATAATGACCTGCGCAGAGGAACTGATTCGGAGGGCTTATGTTAATAAGCGCATCTGCATCATGACCGATAGCCAGGCAGCATTAAAAGCTCTGGAGGGAGTAGAAATACACTCCAAAGTTGTGAAGAACTGCCTTGACACACTGGTGAGACTGGCACAAAGCAACAGATTAACACTGATGTGGGTGCCGGGACACACTGGTATCAGTGGCAATGAAAAAGCCGACTCCCTAGCAAGGGAGGCTGCATGTAATAGTTTAGTAGGTCCAGAACCAACTTGCGGGATTGCATACAAGACTGCAAAAGGGACTATCAAGGAACTACTAAGAGAGAAACACCTTGTGTACTGGAGGAATCTTCCGGGACTGAGGCAATCGCGGATGTTTATTCGGGAACCCTCCGGGGACAAAAAGACCAAAGAAATACTCCGACTGAGCAGAACTCAGTTGAGGAAAACAGTAGGACTATATACAGGACACTGCTGCTTAAATAAACACCTCAATAATATTGGGGTCGTTGAAGATCCTACATGTAGTATGTGTGGGGAGGAGGAAGAAACTCCATACCACCTGCTATGTGTATGTCCAGCTCTTGCCACTGTAAGGCATGAACACCTAGGGAGTCGCTATCCGACCACCGAGGAGATAAGAAATTCACCCATCAATAATGTACTCAACTTTGTTGAGGACTTGAACTTGATGGGGTAAAACTAGGAACGCGGGGTACAATGGGCCAGGAGCCTAAGTGCAAGTGGGAGTAACTTTTACAGACCACACCCGTTCAGAAATAATAATAATAATAATAATAATAATAATAATAACATAAGCCTTAATTCTCTAGTAAACAAGTAGTACCTACATACATGTCTAAAGTGTTTTACATTTTGATGAATGGTAAATTAAGTTCTTTCACGTCATTTTATGTTACCATCATTTATTCAAGAAAAGTCGAGCACTCTCTTGAGGTTTAAAGAATAAATAAATGTTAGTGTCAACACAAGAACCGTGACAACTCCATAAGGAATGTCTTTCAAATCTATTATATTACGTGGTATAGTTTTTAAAATATTTTGCTAAACTGTATTTCCCAAAAATATTTATCAAGATGTACAATAGGTAGACCATATAATTAATGGTTTAAGTCAACAAATTTTGCAGTACAATGAATATGAAAATTGCTGCACTAAACAAATTTTCAAAGCATGAAATTCTTAAGTTGCTCTTTATTTATTATTATGTTTATGAAAATTTAACGAAACTAACAGCAATTTTATGATGAAGTTACGCGTTATAAATTAACTAATATAATTGAATCAAATTTTACAGATTGGAGATCTAAAAAAATTTGATTACTTTTTGCTTTCAAAGTTGAAAGGAACACCTTCAAATTAAACTGAAATTTTTTAAGTAAATTTATTATTTTAATTGTTGAGTGAGGTTTAAAGGATAACATTTAAATTTATTAAAAAATGTTGTGCCTAGAATCCTCTCGCAATTTTTACTGTACCTATCTGCAGTAAAAAATTTACTATTTAAATATTACTATTTTAAATACTTGTTTAATATATTATTTATTTGCGTGGTTTCAGAATATTCAAACAACATTTTTATTTCTTATCCCCCAAAAAATTGAATTTTTTTAACAATTTTTGTAAATTGCACGTTTAATATTAGCTATTTTATACAAAGTCTCAGAATTATTAAACAAAATTTAGTTGTAAACAAAAATCCATCTTTGTATTTATAATTTATGTGGTTTAATTAGCTCAAGAGAAAAATTGCATCTTTCGTAAGTTGTCTTTAGAAGATATGACAACCTTTTTAATTAATATTATGAAGACTCGGCCCTGAAAAATTTTGTATAAAGATCTGAAAAGTTTCAAATAAAAGAGTAACTTTACATTTTATATATATTTTTTCATCAAATTGAGATTTCGATAGTATACAAACTGTAACAACAGCTTACGTTAACCAACAGAAAAGTTGAATGATCAATTCCTGCGTAGCTAAGCATATTTTCAATTTTTTCTTTGATTTGTAAATGTTAGGAATTGCTTCGTTTGCTACCTATAAAATGTAGCGATATTAAAATATCAAAGTTGGTGTCAATTTAATTTTTTTAATTAGAAGTGCGATGACAAATAAGAAAATTTTAATTTTGAAAAGTGGCAGAAACGAATGAGAGACTTCTTAAGAAGGACATCTTGGAAAGACATTTTTAAGTTAGCCTTTTGCAAGTGTGTGAAGAGAAAATTATCTCTCAGGAAACTTTCGTTGTATCTTGAAGAACCTGAAGAATCTTCAGCTCAAAGTGTCATATTTTTCTGATCAAAAAAATTCACTGGGTTTGTAAAATCTTTGTTGAGTAATCTCATGGCATTTTCCAAAGTTGGTAAAAATAACAAGTTATTTGAAAATTTTGATGGGAATCTAATTCAATTATACAAAGAAGTTCCAGTTTTTTATGTGTAAACGGCAGATGACAGCAGATAACAGATATTATTTTAAACTTCCGGACGAAAATGTTCTATTTTGAGGTTAAAATTATTGGAGTTTCACCTGTGGACTACTTATAATTGCACGACTAGCTAACCTTTAGCTTGTAAAGAAAAGGTTGGTTTTGAAAAATAAAATATATTTTTTTAAATACAAACAAATCATTAAATCAAAGATCAAGGCATGAGGAAAAATATGCAGGATCTCCATAGAAACAGTCTATGAGGATGGTTTGTCGGATAAACAATTTAGTTTCAATTGGCTTCCCTGAAAGAAAACACCAACATTGCAGGTCATCGGTTGATACCAGCAACATCATAAGTTGATGTCCCTGTATCTGTATCATGAGTTGGTGTCCCTGTATATAAAATTATTTTACTGTGGGCAAGTCGTACGTAGTTTGTAAAATTGTGACTATGTTATTAATAATATCGTATTTGTTTGTACGATTTGACCCTACTTGTTCATTCAGTCCCTCAAAATCAGCCCAACTGTGCACCTGTTGTGTTTTTGCGTCCAGTTGCAATAGGATAAAACGAATATCATATGATTCCTAGGTAATGTTATTTCTTATTGTATTTGGGCGTATGCATTGCATTTTGTCTTTACAAATTATATTCCTGATGATAATGCACATAGGCATCGAAACCGGTCGACGAATCGCTTGGTTTTATCTGCAACCACCCCCTTTACCAAAATCCTTCATCTATCATGAGTTGATGTTGACCGTCAATAAGGCAAAACTCAATTTATTCGGTTATAATTGTTAGACTGTAAAATTCATGTTGATATATTTGCTAAAGAAAAACCAAGTTAATTGATTAGAAAATAAGAACGGACTAAAGGTTCAAATAAAAAAAAACAGAAAAGATCAATTAACCTTGATTTCTTTAGGCTTAAAAGAAGTGGAGAAGCGACTCGTAATTTTATAATGTTTGATTTCTGTAAGAAATTTCTTATAATTATAATATTATAATTAAAATTTGAAATTCATTTGAAATCAAAGAAAAATAAAACAAAAGATAAAAAATAATAAGTCAACATTAAACCATTTTTTTCATTTGGTCCAATATATCTGATTCGGCTGAGCTAGAAAAAAGTTTATTAAAAGAATAACCACTGATGAGTACATCGTCGCTTGAAAGCCACAGTGAGATATAACGAAAATAATCATTTTGAGATAATTCATCAAACATCGATGCAAAACGTAAAATTACACAATGGTTTATGGCAATATACAAAGAAGGTAATATTATATTTTAATATTTTAGTATTATAAAACGTATTTATGCAAGATATCTCACTGTAGCTTTCTATCCACAATATGGTGTTTATCTCTACGATCGAAGATCGAATATTTAAAACTGACTTATTGGTAAATATTGAACTGGATGTTGCCTAAGGGTGATTGTAGATGATTGTTTTTAGATCCTGAAGAAGAAGAAAAATAAAATTTTCGAAACGTTGATTAAGATAAAAAGTTTTATTTATTTTCTGGTCAAAAATTCCCCACAAACTTAAAATGAATGTAATTGATAATATGGACGCGATGAACAAAAGTATTTACATTAAATTTTGACTTGATCACATGTGAAAAACAGCGAAGAGATTTCATGATGAAGTAGTAAATCACTCCCATTACAACCTGTCGCTCATAGCAGATGTTTAAATATTAGGTCATAATACTTACCAATTTAACATTCTTTAACTAATTACACAACAAAGTCTTTTTTTACGAAATATGTTTGGACAATTTTTTATGTTTAAAGTGCATATGATCTCAATTGAGCACAATACATTTAATTCAATGTTTTCCTAATATGACAGCTCTACAGGCCTAGAAAACCCATGGCGTTTTCCCTGTTTACCTAATCTATCTTGCAAACTTTGCGTGTGTGACGCAGCCGTATTTACGGTAATGACGTCGACACAAATATCAGGGATCACCACAAAGTGCAGATGTCCACCGGAAGGCCTAGCCAAGAATTTCCGCTCTATACTCAACCAGCGATCACATCACTCTACTGCTGTGGCGTTTTCCAAATACAGTTATGCCAATTTATTATATCCTAATTTGATTACCTTCTGAAAATAAGCACTAAGTAAATATTTCAATTATTTACCTCTTAATTAAATGCAAAACTCTTCTTTATGTTTGCAAATAGATGGAAATTGCACTAGGTCAAACTAAGTCAATAAGAATTCGAATAGAAATTCATAAATGTCTTTCCCTTTTTTCGTCACATGTAGTCATTTCATTTTGATTTATTTATTCAATTAGTACCTACAAGAAATTCGTATAATATGCACTGCTGCATGGTTTTTTTGTTTGAATATTGTTGATGAAAATAATTTCAGTTTGCTTATCGAAGTTTCCTTAATATCTGATCTCAATAGAAGGAAAAGTTTCATGTTAAAATGTTGCAACAGTCTTTCATTGCGTCAACTAGTGGTTGGACCGACAACTAAAATAATAATAAATCTACTTGATTGGTTGTATATCTGGTGAAGAAGTAATAATCTGTTTGATATTCCTAGAAATAATGCCCTTCTACTACATGCATTTCTATATAAATAAAAATAACAAAACAAAAAATGTACTATATTAAAACAAAAACTAACCTCTAAACTGCAACCCGTAATAAGAGAGTTGATCGAAATAGAATGTTTATTTAGCCACGATGTTGATAGCCCAGTTCTCGATTTGAGCTAAAGTAAGGTCGTTGATTCTGAAAAATAAAGGTAGTTTAGAGAAAACTCAAAAAAAAACGCAAATCATAACAAAGTGCTTTTAATTGATAATAAAATTTTGAGAAATGTAGTCACAGTTCCAACAATTGCAATGTTGTAACTGTGCAAAAATATACCTACACAGCACAGTAACTAATAAAAATACGGTGTTACAATTAAAAGATGCACCCACCTCAAATAAACAAACGTGCGGCTTTGCAGGTGAAATACTGGAACTGGAACTCTTGTTAGTAATCATCAGGCTACTCTGATTGACACTCGGAAACACAGAACACTACTTACATGAGAACGCTCATGGACTAGTGACAAATGATGATAGGAGACGCTAAACAAAACTTATCCATCCAGATGATGAAAAATTTCCTCAAGTCCATAGCCTCTAAGAAAGAACGACGTTTGTGTGTCGGTGTGTCAAAACAACAACACAAAAGTTTCTTCAAGCCATGGAGGGTTTGAAATGGTCATTGGACTGGCTTGCTAAAACAGCGTAGAGCTCGTGCGAATGAAAGTTTCTTTATATATGTTTTCTATCTTTAACCAACAAACGCTACACGGGAGCTAAAGTACCAAGACAGTTGGACTACTGGTCACACACAAATTTGGCACGATGACAATGATGGCAAAATCAAAAATTTTCGTCTACGATTGCTATTTCCGTACTTAAAAATTTGCTAGGACCAAACATATATCAGCCTGCTTGTTGCAATCGTTCGGAGGAATTTAATTCCAACGCTGCGTTGCAGCTTATCAATACTTGCACTCAAATCTATGCATTAAAATGTGCATAAACACAAATAACAATGCAGAACTGGCATGAAAAAGTATCATGAAATAAATGAAATTTATAGAACCACGTATCATGTTAGTACAAAAATTGGTTACAATATAATAAAATTTTAATCATATTTTATCTGAAAAGTGTAAACTTTGTATAGCGGTTTTTTCTAATTTATTGCTTTTTCGAATAAACTCCTCTTCAAAATCGTTATTATTAAATGTTCGTCTATTTTTATGTAGGTACCAAAAGAGGTTTCCCATTTTAAATATTTTGATTCTCGAGTAATGCAACCCACAATTGAAATTTTTCCAAATTTTTGGCAGGATCTAGAAACCAGTGCAAATTTGAACCTTATTTTTTATTAAATATTATTAAAATTATTTATTATTAAATTTTCTTCTTAAAAGACTATATATGTTACTGTGAAAGACCGAAATCCCGTGAATGTCGAGATACACCGGTGAATGTCAACATTCTCTAAGTTGTTTGGCGTATGTTTGAAATATCGGTCAAATATCATTATTTCTAACTTACACCGGCGAATGTCGGCATTCACCATGCAGTCGTGGTGTATGTTGAAAAGAAACATTGTTTTTTAATAAATCTGTACGACCACGGTCGACATCAGAGACTTGAATTCTTACGGTATCACCAATTTGCCCCGGAGGAAACTTCTTTTTTGAGGTTCTCAACATTTTTGTTGCTTGAAGTAGAAGATTCTCTTTTGCGGCCACTGTTTCTGAAGAAATTAGCTTGTGTTGTCCAGTTGATGCTTGAAATAAAGACGTGCTAAGTTGTGGATTAGTTTGCGGTTGAGAAGAAGACTTACTAGGCTGCGGATCCGCTCCAATGGTACTTTGGTTATCTAAAGTCGACATTCACCAAAGCTCAGTTGTGTTTGTCGACATATACTGGTGAAAGTTTGAATGTATAATAAAATTAACATATGTTCGGTCTTTCACCAAGATATTTGGTATTTGTCGACATTCACCGGCGAATGTTGACATTCACTAATTTTCGTCTTTCACAGTAACATATATTAAATAATCAAAATACGTGATGAAAATGTATATTTTACAAAAATTAAGCACAGGATCATTGACTTTTAAACGTTATTAATATGATTTGCTGATAACATTAAATTAAAGTTAACTAATAACAAAATTAATTCGGAGTAAACGTGGCACAATTGATTCTATCATTTTGGTTGTAATATTACAGTTGTTAAATTGTACCCATACTTAGATATAATCTCAAGCCAGATTTTGTAACGTAGTTTGCGAACAAACACCGCCAATGCCTCGATGCCCCGTTGATGTTTGCGGGTGACTAGCTAAGGGAACACACCCCCGTCCAGTACCAGAGCTGGGTCGCGTGCACGCGTTTCGCAGATTCTTTAAATAACTTACCTCACTCAACACAACAAGCTTAAAGTTACGGCTAACTAGAGAAAAAATTGTGGGCGCCAGTAAGACAGAAAAAATTGAATAACAAATTTTTATTGTATTACAAAAATGATGGTTGATCAGATCAACCAAATACACACAGATGTAAAGTGGTACTGCTATTACAAACAATACAGTAAGCCGGACTCGAAGTCCCAAACAGAAATGTTTGCAGCTGAAGGCTACCAAAAGAAAAACCACCAGGAGACTGGTTGGTTGCCCCAGCAATAGGCTTACTTGATGTAAATAAAAGTGAAAGACACTACCAGCGAACGATGACAAAATGTCACTTCGCTCAACCAACAAAAATGTAACCTTAACAGGTAAGAGTGAAAAAATCGCTAAAATTGGATTAACAAACTGAATACAAATAATATCCACCAAGTGGCCTACCTTAAGTTTGCTTGCCCTGGTAATTATTGGGTATTTATTTGACACCAAAACACTATCTTTCAGCAGAATCACTTCCTTCCGAGATCTCATCCAAAAGTTCCTTCCACCAGTGTTAAATTTGATTTCAATAGCTAAAAATAAAGTAAACACACTTAGCAAATTATACCTATACCCTGTCTGTCAACTCAAGCGTTTCTGTATGAACAAAAGTTGGCCGAACAAAAGTAAACAGAGTGTCACGCCACTGGAGTGCGGTAAATAATAAGTAACTAATTATTAACAATTGAATTTTCAAACAAAGTTGAATAATTAGGATGAACTTATTTATGGCGCACAACTTCGGCCAAACAAGATATTCACGGAAACCACAAATGGTTGACACGCTGGAGGTGGAATATCAGAATAAAATAACGATACACAAACCGTCGTGGTGATGTTAAACGTAGCTGAAGACATCCAAAATTGACAATCAGCTGATAAATAATTTTCAATATTTATATTTGGAGTCCCGATGGATCCTACCAGAGGGCGATTTATGCGGCGATTCCAACGTATACAATTTTCCTATCACCAGATGTGACTCCCCGTTCTTATCTGTCCTACCGTGCTGCTCGTTAATCACACTCTGACGAAAGTGTATTAGGGCGATAGTCGGAACGACCAATTAAACTCAAAAAAATGTGTAATAAACTCGAAAATAACTAATTTACATCCAAGCACCAAAAATATCAAACTGCCATTTTTTGATTATCAATCAAAAAGCCTTGAGTTTAATTGACCAATCCCGGGCGTTCAAATTTGATAAGCCCTAATCAAAAATAATATACACAGTACGTCGTAAGGAAAATACCTGAGAATACATAATTTGCATTCTGTATGCGACAATTTATTTAAAACAAAAAAACGCAAATTAAATTACACCAATGCAAATTATTTTTCGGTTTTATATTTTGGTCAAAGCGATACAAATCGGGATCCTCATGTGCTATTCCTTGAGACTGCAAGACCTGATTTCCATAAACATTAAAAAAATGCCACTCACTGTTTAGAAAATTTTGGTCCTTCGTTGGGCATTTCTCAATCGGTTTTCGTCAAGTTGGATTATCCACTGTTAAGTTATATATGGCACCGCTTCTTATACGGATTTATTCAGTCAAATTTTGTTCTGAAAGAACAAAGCTATTGTCAAATATCACAGTGGAAGTTGATGCAGAAATTGCTTTCACCTTATCCTTCGTTTTATTCTGAAATCCGTATCCCTCAGTAATTTTTCGCCAATTTACATACAATAAAAACTCATCGATTTAGCCATTCTTCTTCAGACGTCTATGTATAATATATACTATTTTTTGTACTAACCTATTTTTGTCGTCCGATGCACCGTTTTCCAAATAATCGCCAAAAACACATTTTGCGGTTGTTTTCAAATTTAATTGAATTTTCACTCACCGCCCAGAGGTAAACTTTTTTATATTAAATCCAGAAGCTTTCAGGTAAAATTTTTATTATTTATTCTTGGAAAACACGTACAATTTTCAAGCTAATTTGACTGGACTGGACGGCGCGTCGAGGAAATAAAACTTTAATTTTGCGTACAGTAACGAAACGATTAAGGATAATATGTTTTATTGCTGTTTAAAGAAAAAAAATTATTTTACTAATTATTTTAATATTTTAGTTTTAATTGTTAAATAGTAATTACTTTTCTTTTCTATTGTAAACATTTCAGTAGTATTTCTTCGTACGCATAAAAGCAGTGATGTGCTGTAGCGAAATCGCAAGGGGTCGCGCAAGCCATTTTTAAATTTTTTGTGTTCGTAAGTGCTTTATGTACTTCTACTAATTTTAACTTTTATCTTTTTACTGCATTTGTTAGATTTTCCTGGTTCTAAAAATGAAACAAAACTGGAAACCCGTTAATAAAATATTCAGAATACACCACTGGATAAAGGTAATGTTAACTGGCGAGTCAGTTGTGATTTTTTAATTTCTCTATTTATGGTTCCGAGAAAATAAGTAATAAATATTAATGGCTTCTAAAGTGAAGATATTGTTAACTTTATTTGTTCGTAATATAATCTTTCTTTTTTCTACAAATTATGTAGATAAACTCGAGGGTGAACTTTTTCAGGGATGAAATATTCTTGATTTTTATATGACAGAAGAAATAATTCCAATGGATAATTGGGTTAAAAATAATGTTGATCCTTGATCCTGCTAGTCTTTTTGCTTTTTCCGATAGGAACAGGATGGAACTGCTTCAACCAGGATGTAGGTTATTTGTTGTATTTTATATTTAATAATTTTAGTTCTAAAAATAAGAATTTTCCTAAAATCAATTATATAAGCTCAAAATGATTTATTCGTCTAAATATTGCAGAGTATTATGTACAAACTACATACAATAATAAATATTTCTTTGGTAAACTAAAACTTAAAATTTTGTTATAAATAAATCTATAAATGGGTAAACTGAATATTTCTACAAGAGTGACACAATAGTCAAGATTTGTGTAAATCTCAGTATAATTTGGTATTAAAACTTTCTAAATTAACAGTCGGTGTTACTCTATTTGTAAATCTTCAGGTGATCTCCAGTATCATCTTCACATTGTACTATTATGTAGGTGTATTGGTAAATGTATGGTATGTACCTATGTATGTAGATGTAGTTGCATGTGCCAGAAACAACAAGCAACGTAGATAGTATTATATAGTAGATGTATATATAGGTATATTGTATGAATGTGATCACTGGACCACACACGTTGATGATGCTGTGAATTGATCTGATCCACGTCTCGTCCACATAACTACAATTGTTTATATTCAATGAGTTTCTTTTGTAAAATTATTTTCGAAAGGAATTTATAAAAACACTTTTAAACCTCATCACGAGTTTACGACTAATGATTCATAATATGCGATTAAGGAACTATATCCTGATTACAATAGTAAAAATTGATTGGTTATGTATAAAAACATGTTATACCTCATCATGTTTTTTTTTAATAACTCTTATGTTTGTGGTTATTATTACCCATACAAAAAAATTTTAAGAATTTTTAAAAAATGTATAATCATACCTAACGAAAGTTAATAGATAAATAATTACAGTTAGATTGCAACGAAAAATTTAAAAAAATTAATTTAACCAAATTTGCAAAAATATAAAAGCATCCTTGTCAGAATGATTTTATTTTTCAGTGACGTACAGGACCACCCAAGCAAATTATAGATGAAACATCAGTCACAACACTCCATCCCACTCTCGCCGCTACTGATCCGCATAACTAAAATACTTCGACTAGAACTGGTCTAATAAAAGCTTCGCATTGTTCCACTTTACAAGCTTGCATTAATTTTATTTTTGGAAGTTGCCTAATTATGTAACCTTTTTTATGCAAAAACGTCTGGTGATACTTTTAATTAAAAATTTTTTGAATTTTTTATTTAAATTCTTCCGAAACATTCAGCTGCCCTAACAGGATAGATTGTTTTAGTGTTCCTATTAGAACATTTTAGGGCTTTTACGTTAACAATGTATTAACTAATGGGGTAGTTTCAATTATATTAAATTTTACAACGTACCACTTTAACGATATTATCTTTGGTAACTTAATTATCCTTATTAAGGCACTTTTATTGGTATCACATACTATAAAACCTAAACTATAAAGTAAAATTTAATTTAAAAAAACAATAAAACAATAAAACTAATTAGATTATTTCGTTTATAAATAACAAAACTAATTAAAAAATAAACTCAACGTATGGGCATTAATTATTTATACGTCCATTGTAAATTAAATTTTAACAACTGCATTTGAAAAGCTTAGTTTTTTTAATCATTAAATGAAATCGTAAATATTTTGATTAGCACTCAATTTGTAATTGATTAAGTAAAAACATCCATTTGTTTTCACTTTTCATATTACTAAATCATAACGACATTTCTCCCCTTTAATACTGCTGTTATGATTACCCTAAATTGTACCGCCATTATCACTCCTCATGAATAAGTGAAAAACTAAGAGGCGATTTGCAGCCATTATGATTATATTAGTGTACTTATTCTTATTTAATGGATACTGAAAACTTGCGATTTTATATTATCTCCAAGTTTTCCATTTGTATTACACATTAGACATATAAATTGTTTTTACACTTTTAATATAATTTTTACTATTATAAAACTATTTCAATTAAATTGCCACTTCGTAGTGGCTGTTAATTACTAATTAAACGATTTTACGCGTTCTTCTTATAGCAACGAAGTATCTATTTGGATGTGCCAAGACATACCTGATCTTTTTTTGATCTAATAAAACAACCCATGTTTTTTAACAAGGGTCTTATAGTGTCAATTTGCATCTTGTTTCTAATTGCACGAAACCATAATGGTTATTTCGAAACCGCGCCCATCTTCATTATTATCTGAATTAAACAAGCTTATCAATAAATCAATTAAGACCAACCCTGCTTCTTTTGCGTACTTCCTCCTACTATAAACTACCCCATAGCGTTATGTCCACCAAACACGCAATCTGTAAACACCTTATTGTCGTTGAAAACAACGAACGCATGGGGTGCAATCACTTACTTTATTACTTTTAACGAAACCACCAAGCAATCTGTATTTAGCATCAGTAAGTAAGTATATCATTTTCTTTTTACCTCTAACTTGCTTTTACATAACCATTATAGGGTTGACTTAATTAAAAATTGTTATGCAATAAATTACTATAAATTTGATAACACTGCAACTAAATGAGTCATAATTTAAATATTATTATCGATAAATTTGGTATGCAACGTCACTGTGATGGTGAAATAAGCTAATCTCATATCACATCACCAAATTAATTAAGACAGAAACTTGTTAATTCTCAAATTTTCAACTTTATCTTAAGTTTATGTTGATAGTTTTTTGAAATTATTGATAAAAAAAATTATAACCGTTGCAAAAATATATTATGATATTCAATTACTGCATGCATGAATCCAACCATTATGAAAACCAAGCACAGAAATTTTAGATAACCAATCTGATTTTTCATTTCATTCAATTAAACTAAATTGCTTAGACGTATGAAGATTTTAAACTATGATATCAGACACTCTTGGTATAATTTTTAATAACAAGAAACTCATTGATCTGATGGAACAGAAGAACGACTCAGACATAATAATTCGTCAAAATTTTTAATTAAATTTTAGCTTAAGCTTTTGGAATGATAGCACTTTTATTTACGTTTTCTAATTACATAATTAAAATTATGAATGTTGAAGTTTATTAGACGAAGCCGCTTAATGTAAACTGTGACCTAAGTAGTTTTGTGTGACCAGTCAATTAAATGAAATTGGTGGCTCTCATATATCAGCAAAAGGACCTCACACTTAGCGATATATAAATAATGGATTGCGACTCGAGGGCGCAGTTCGGGGTGGAGCCCCAACATCTTTCACTCAATGCTTGCATAAGTATTGAGAAAAGATTCTTGATTAACTCCGAGCCGTGTGTATCTAAAAATGGAATCTAAATAGCATTACAATAATATTACACGTGTCATAATCCAACCTCCTTTTTGTACATGTTTTTTGACATCTAAACAGAAATGATTAAAGCGAGTGGTTTCTTTTCTCTGAAAAAATTTAACTAATTATTGTCGTGGGTATTTCGACTATATGTTAAATGTAAGAACTAGTTAGAGGCGTAGCTGACTTTTAACCCCGACACATTTTTGTGTCAATCCGTGTGACAGCCTGCATACTTTAGTAACAGCTACGCTAAACGCCCTATGATTTACTTTTAGAAAAAAAATGTCAAATATACACAACTAATTACTTACCCCAAACTTGGGGTTAACAGATTTTGATTTTTAATAATTATTATAAAAGTTATCACCTCTCAGGATAAACAGGCCCATGGTAAATGGCTTACTTTTCGGCTTATTTTCAGTGTATTTATTTACCTTCGTGGTTTGTATCTAGGCAGTGCCGGCGTTAGGAAAAGATAAATTAGACAAAAGTTCACACCTAAAAACCGCAATACCCGCACCTAAATTTCGGAACTACTTTATTTACTTTTTTTATGAGTTGATTTACTGATTTCATAATGGAGACGACCTCAACATTGGCCTTTTGACTTCCGGGTTTATTTCTTAACCTAACCTCAGTAAACAAAAAATTCGATGATTGCATAATTTGAAACATAATGTAACATGGTATTTTTTTTCTAATTCGGAAAGTATTCACACATTATTTTTTAATGATAACGGAGTCCTCGCAAAATTATGTATAAATTTAAACATTTACAATAATAAAACTGAGGTTATAAATAAATGTCCAAGTTGTGCTGCTAGGAAAATTTAGGTAAATTTTAATAATCATGAACAAATTATTTATGGGATAAATTTGGTTATTTGAATTGCCTTTAATTTATTTTGAATAAAATTAATTAATTCAAATTAGGTTCTATAACTCAAAATCATACAAAAATAATGAACTTTAGTGCTGATTTTAGAAAAAAAAATTTTTGACCAAGTTCTGATGAGGATGACATCATCGATATTGTTTTAAAGAATTTTGATTAAAATTTTTCGGTACTTTTTTGCAATATAAAGTAGATATAGGATTAAAGAAGAATTTGTTTCAGGAAAACTGAAAATCTATACATACTGGAATTTTTTATCACTTTTCAATATAATTATACCAATTAAAATATGGAGTATAATAATATTGAAACCACAGCCACAGCCGTGGAGTGATGTGACTGCTGATTGAGTACAGAGCGGAAATTCTGGGTTCAAATCGCGAACTAGACAGAATTTCTTAGCTGGGCCTTCCAGTGGGCGGCATCCACACGCTATGGTGAAATCGATCTAGAGTATCGAAGAAGAGAAAACTAGGAGAGATTCATCTCGGTAAATGAATCGTAAAGACTTCCAAGGAAGTAGGCATATTCAAAATGGAATGAATACTTGATAATAATAATAATATTGAAACACACAGCAATGGCGTTCGTGGGTGCTAAATTATTTGTGCCGTGGTTCGAAATCGAATTGAACGCAATTTTGGAAAAATATAAAAAGAACTTTTTTCCAATGAAGTCATTTTAGAGCCGCCAGGACATGAAATCTTTCAAGTTATGAATTTGAGCCTAGAATTCTCATTCCGTAACTCAAACAGCGACTGCACCACGCCACTGCTGACTTATGTATTTATAGGTTATCTATACTAAATTAAAGAAATCACTAAAACTTTTGCATATTTGTTTCTTGTAAAGAATATTTTATTAACTCGTTATCATAATTAATTTTAATTACATTATATATGCAATAATTATAGTAATAAAAAATTAGTCTTTAAAACATTAGTTAATTATAAGTTTAAGTTTATGATTTAATTATTGCTGCATATCCTTGTCAATAAATTTTAAAAAAATTTCCGTTAAATAATAATATAAAAAAGTAAAAATTTTTGAAATAGTTTTATTTTAATATGTGCGTTTAAATAAGACGATTGGATGCAGCAGTTAAGTACTTTTTTGGGGGAAATATTGGTATCTGTGAGAAGAGCAATATTTTTTATGGTATGTAGCAATCTCTTTTCCAGTTTTACACCACCAGAACACCACGAACGGGCCATACCAGGAATTTTCTTCAGATGATGTTTTCCTGACTCGACATAGTAATAATATAACGAGGTTCAAAAGAACTTTTTCTATTTAAAGTTCTGGTATCTGTAAGAATGATCTGGTTTTACTTTTTGAAGTGGAAGGCTAAACGATTAAAACATTAATCCATTTCACTCCATTGCACAGTGAGGTATTTGGCTTCAAAAGGTGGCATTAAATCAAATACTATTCCAACGGATTTCTAAGTCGGATATCTATTTTTAGGGTTTTTAGTAGTATCTAAAAATGTGTGTAGTGGTACTCAACCAAGTGTAGTTTTCAAAAATCATATTAGTGATAATGCATGTACCATTTGATTTTGATATTTTTTGTCAAACTTTTGAGGTCAACTACCCCACTGTGCAATAGTTCAATTCATCCCATTCTAAAATAATACAAAAACATACTGATAATTAAACTTATTATGATACGCTAAATTCAGCAAAGTGAAATATACTACATATAAACATATTATCTGACCGCAAGTCAACCAGTAGTTGGTTACCGGTAATTAGTTTGGAGAAAACCAAGCAGTTCAAATTTCAGGGATCAGCTTACTGTCCATAGAGGAGATACTGACTCCGTGCTTCAATAAAATGCAAAACAAAAGGTAATTTGAATGGTAGAAAACTAAAATTCCAAAAATAATAAAACGACAGTCAAACAAAACCCAATTGATAATTAGACAATCTTACACGCTCTATTTACATCATCTGATTCAACTTATTTAAAATATTTTGAAAAAACTCATGCTCAGGGCAAACGTCTGAAACCCAAGATTCAGCATAGTTTATTTCAATTTTCAACACTTCATAATTGGCTGAAAAAAACACAACCCAGAAAGAGTGACAATATAATAGGTAACCAAAAATACGGTAGTCAAAAACTATTTCTATTTTGTGCTTCCATGAGAGAAAAATGCTTGAATGTGTTATTTGGTGATATAATACTATCACCATATAAATTGCATCTAAATATCCTGTGTAATTCATATAATTTGGTTATGGATTGAATTTATCAACCAGATGATGCTGTTGCGACTGATATAATATAGACGTGAATAATTATTATAATTATTATAACAGCTGTGTAAATAGCAATCTTCAATGTCTATCCAATTAAAAAAAACTTAGGAAATAATAAAATACAATTGGTAATTTATAACAGTGTTGTTAAACACAATTAGGCTTGAATCAAACAGAAAATAATTAGTTTCAGGTTAACTTACAAATTTTTTACATAAAATTTCATAAAAATGTTTACGCAAATAATTTATTTTATTTATCTTCTGTCATATTTCTAAATTCTGGAATAAATGGAATAAAATGAAACAATACCATAGCTTTTAAAATCTTTACTTTCCAAAAATGTTCTCTGCTGCCAAAACTTGGCTTTGGAGTTTCTCAAATTAACGAAATCTTCAATTGCAAAAAAGATTACAAAGTAAGTCAAAAATACAACAAAAAAGACTTCAATAACAAACGTCTGAAAAGGACTGCTGGTAATAAATACAAATATGAAACTACGTTTATCCCTTTTAAACTTTCAAAATAAGAAATAGTATTAGCATGCAAATAAAATTGACCAAAATTTATCTTCCCTTGATGGTTCCTCAACGCTGTTTAGTATACAAAAATGGTTAATTTGTTGTAAATTTGGGAGTCAATTTGGCAAAAAGCCAGCATGGGTTCATTTTGGGCTTGTGCTAACTCCGCAACATTCGAATTAAATTTATAATTTAGTAGGTATATAATTTACAATTCAAATAGTAAACATCAAATTAAAATCACTGTTTAAAGGCTTATTTGGCTTAAATTTTTCAGAAAAAAAAGAGATCCACCCCCTTCCTAGTAGCACTTTTGCTGGGATATTATTAATTAGTACAAGTACAACGTTAGTCAAAACGGCTCAAATCCCTCTAGAGCTGAGCTTAGTGGAAGAGGCGTAGAGTCGATTTTGACAACTCAACTAAGTCCGATTAGGATCCTTAAATTAAATTTGTATGTTTGACGAAGTAAGGGCCACTGACTGCATAGACATTTTACATCTTGAAATTTACTGATTAGACACACCACGACTCACAGAAGGTATTTTGCCTAGGTGACCCTATTTATTCCAGGTATAAAATTAGTTTCAAAATTATTTTGCCGAGCTTGACTTACGTCCCAAAAAAATCTATGTTTTGGCATAAAAATTTATACTTTTGTATTATTCCTTATTCTTGTCGAGAGGAGAGCAGGGTCATAGTGAAGTTGGATAAATTTTGTAGCCAAGCTGGGATTGGAACCTAAGGGCTATGGACTACAGTCCGATCCTTGGCCCGTTCACCTAGCTCACCTCTCAGTCCCATCAGAACCCCATAATAACCAGGCAATGACACATTATTATTTGTTACAAACATCAAGATATTGCAATAGAATTGACATTAAAACTGCAGTTTAAATGATTTTAGCATTTGATATTTTTGTTGACAATATTTATTATTGTTAATTATTTAAATAAAATAGTTAAGGCGCCTTTCTCGTATCTTAAAATGCAGTGTTTCTAACAAATGAAGACTGTGCTGTTAATAATAAATATTTTTATATAATCCAAGAAGAATTAATTACGTAAAATATAAATCAATGTAAGCTCTGGAAGTTGTCATATTTAAAGACATTATTGCTTTGAAATTAATTCAAATTTCAAAATTTTAAGACTTTACATAATATTTTTTTGTTTTACCTAATTGATTCTTTATGAATCATTTAAATATATTTGTTATTTACAGCACAGTCTTGGCTTGTTCAAGTCACTGCAATAAAATGTTTGTTTTAAATATAATCAATTACCTATGATCATAATTTTTACAAATTTAAAACTGAAAAAAACTAAGAAAAAAAAATTTGAATCCTATATTAATTTTTGTATAAGAAACAATACTTTCAGCAAATAAATCTAAATAAGCAATCAAAATTAGTTGGTCCAAAACATATCGACAATTTAATCATCAGGACTTTTTAATTTAATATGTAAAAAAAGTATTGCTCTTATGTACAGGATTCAAAATTAAACATATTCCTTTACAACAAAAGATTTTTACTAATACGAGTAAGTATAGTAGTTTGTGTATTTATAGATCTAAGTTTTAGTTACTTAAATTAGTGGTTTTAAATAATAGGCTCCTCTTACCTTTACCAATAATAATCCTTAATCATAATGGTTTAGTATTTAAATAATAAGATGAAAGCTTTTTAACATATAATTTACTTCCAAATTAGCTTCTTTTTCTTTTAATTAGTTTCCGATCATTATAACGTGATACACCATGAGAATTTTAAAATCTAAACTTAATATGAGCATTGTTTGCAAATATTATGTACCACATAAAGTAATTATTTCAATATACTCTTATTAATTACAAAAAGCTGTAAAGGAATCTAAAATTCTCAATTCTCGTTGTATAAGGATTTTCTGCAGAAACAGTGCACTCAATTGAATGCACATCAGATGATCGTTCTTTAAAATGATATGTATTTTAGCATTGCCAATTTTCACGTTATGAAATTTAAGAAATTATAGGGTTAAGGAAGGATATCTATACCTGTCATACACAAACATATGTGTAGGGCATGGTAATAGACATATAATTAACTTCATTATATGGAATCAACTTTGAGGCGGAAGCAGAGGACCAACTTGTAACAATGTATGAAAACGCAAGCTTTTTTTTATGTACTATGTAAAAACAGTTCTCGATTTTTTAAGATGTTGTTACTTTTATATAAATGACCGTCGGAAGTTTTGTTAGTTTTAGAAATGGATGTTCAAATACGTTGTCATCGATATTCCAAAATAACACGACCGTTTAGGTAACTTTTTTTACTGCCAGTATCATTATCAATACTGAATTCTACCATGTGCATTTTTTTGTGCAAATTTACCCGAAGATTTTTGAAATATTTTGCTAAGGCTGTCGCAGTTTAGTGGAAGCCGATAAATTAAAGGTACAAATTCTGTTCGTAACGACTTAATGGATCTTCATTGACCTTCCTTGTGAAGAAGTACAATTAGAAGCATCACCGACTAGAAAATTAAAGAGAAAACTTCCTTTTTGCATAAATGTTCCGTCATTGAAAAAAAAAGACTTAGTTTTACTTATGTATGTTTAGTGTGCAGTAGCAAAAAGAAATGCTTTTCTGTATTTAACTTTTGACATTACGCATTTACACTACTCTAAAGTATTCCTATTCCCGAAACGCTTCCTGAAAAACTTAGCCATTCTTATTTCTCATCAGCCAAATGAGAAGATCCCTAATTGGAAGTGCTTTTATTATGTTTATATTAATTTTAATACATAAATTACTGTTGTAGCGTATATATTTAACTAAATAAGATAACCGCATATGGTAATTCCTAATTAAAACTAATGTGAATGTAGGTACTTAATACTTTATTACGCTTTATATTACATCAACGTAAAGATACATTATCCCACCATTTGTTCTGAATTTAAAGTATAAATAATAGCTAATTGTTAATTAAATCAAATCAAGATACTACCACCACTTTATACGAGTGCTATAATTTTGTTATAGAAATATTTTTTAAGTTACTAATTAAGTAATAAATTGCAATAGTTAAATTAGAAAAACGAATCCATTAAAGAAAATTAAATCTTAACTACATTAATATGTAAATTGTGGCACCATATAAGGGTATTTTTTATGGAACTTGCAACAATTTATATAAGATTTTAAATTGAACGGTATAATATTATAGGTATTTACAAAAAAATTCTCTTCAAAATTCGATTAATTAATTGAGATTAATATTTATTAAAAAATATTATACAGTGTTATTCACATTAAGAACAGCTCTATAGTATTTTATATTTACCTACCTGGTGTAATGTCAGCTACTGTTGAAAATACCGGTCGTATTTTCGCTGTGGGGTCCGTTGTTTCGGCATTCGACCCCAGTTGTACTTCCTGGATCCATAAAATTAATTCAAAATGACCCTCGGATATAAACTAAACATTGATGTATTATAAATCTTACTGATGTTATAAGTTATAGTTAGTTGTGTTAAATAATTAATGAGATTTTAATTTAATAAATTTCATCATTAAAAAATTTAAGTGTACACTTTCCTTGTTAAACAATCCAATTGAATGATTTATCTGGTGGATATAAAAATAAACAAAGGCAAACTTTGTTCAACTTTATGGTAAAAATGAAAATTAACGTTTTTCTATTCTACTGAATAAACCAGAGCAAAACAGTAACTCGTAAGGGTGGAGAGAAAATTGAAACGTTGCGAAAATCTGAAAATGGACTACACAAAAAATAGTTGCAACTTGAAATCTTTTTATAAAATAAGGTGCAGAAAATCAATTTTGATTTGATCGTAATTGTTCGAATCCTTATAACAAATCAATCTAAAAAATGACTATTGATTTACTTCAAAAAAACCAATTTAGGTTTAGCTTAGGTTATTTAAAAATATAACTCTTTTGGTTACTGTTTGTCGTGAGTAAACAACTAATGCGAAATGAGTGGCTGGAGACTCAAGGCATACGGCAAAAACTTGAGTTTTAACGTTCCAACTTGATTACACCTGAAAATCAGATATTTTATAGATTATGTAAGTTTATATTTTAGTATCAGTAGCGGTTCTAAATTCACCGTTATTGCGTAATAACTTTGTCAAACCAACTGGAATATCATCGTGTTAACTTTATTAAATTACAACCACTTTAAAAATTCACATCTTGAAGATTTTACGATTTTTATATTATGCGATATTATTTCTGTTATGAAGATGAAAAAAGAAAGTCTTTGGGTTAAGTGCCACCTTTCTTGGCAAAAATTTTTATTTAAAATATCCCTAATTTTCTCATTTTAGTTTACAGTGTTATGCACTGTTGGATTGATGTACACTTTGTTTATTATTGTTGTACGATTAAGATCTCTGCTATTGTTTTTAACAATTTTATTGTCAGTAAACCATAAAATTGTTATAACCTTCGATACTATTGAACTATAATCAGTACCTATTGGGACACGAATGGCCTAGTAGACAAATAATCCAATCCATAATGCTGAAATAATTCCAAACAAAAAATTTACAGCAAGGATATTTTATATTGATTCCAAAATTATAATGGCAGCATTGGAAGATATCCTAAAAAAATTAAAGTAAGATCGAAAAATAATCAAAATGAATCGCTTCACCTAAGATACGCAGACGATGTTGTTCTTATAACAGAAAGTTTTGAAGATTTATACGGTGATGATGCACGAATTAAATATTTATACAATCATAAAAAATTAGTTTAAAGGTTAACAAATTGACAGCAAAAGTAAACGACGCAAAAATTGACTAAAAATCACGAAATATAACAGAAATAAATAAATCAAATCATAGAATTAAAGAAAGGACGTCTATAGATGCGATGGTAAGACGACCTGAAGATGACTGCCGGATTTAACTAGTAGATAAGAATGACAATTGACAGAAGTGCTTGAAAATAAACTGGAAAAGCCTATATGTCCAACATAGAATTAGCAAAAGCTATTAAGAAAATTATCAGTAAATAAGTATGTGCATGGTTGTTCCCATATCGACATTCTCCCCCCCCCCAGCACAAAAAATATAGTTGAATTAGGTCATTACTACACTTGAACTATTTTTAAGTTAGTTGAATAATCAAACCAATTCCGGTTGATCCATTTTATCTTAGACGTTTTCTTTTATGACAATTTTTTTACCTTTTTAACAAAATTTTGAAGTTATGTGGTTGTAGAGAAAATTAAAAATAAATGATATTAAGTAGTACAGAATGAGCATAAACTTGTCATAGCATGGAAAAAAGCTGACTGAAATCTATCAATGCGATAAAACGATTAAAATTATTTCATGGTTTCTGTACTGACTATGAAAAATGAGCTGTTCGATTTCAAAGAACGACAAACATAAGTTGCAAAAATTGCTGGAAGAGTTCAAAACTTCATGAATGTTGAATTCTAGACAAAAAAAAGTACCTAATAACTTCTTTCAGATAGTTTTTGAAAAGGTGTAGGTGATTATACTCCTAAGGAGTTTGAAAACAGTAACTAGCGACGACTTCTGGATTGTTACTATTTTGCCGAGCCCAAACAAAATAATCAAGTGTTTGTGGGTTACAAAGGGGAATCCATCTCCAAAAACATACACGGAAATGCACACAAAATTTTATTAATCAATTATTTACCTCATAATTGAGACGGTCATTTGCTTTGCAGGTAATGCGATCAACTGCGGATGTGAGGTACCGGGTTTAAATCTGGAGAAGAGTAAACTTTCTTATGACTAGTTGTGGTGCTTCGGAAGGCACGTTAAACCGGTGGTCTTTCTGGGTTAATAAATTGGTGTCATTAACATATTAACCAATGATTACAGGCACCTCTGGAGATCGGTTTAGCAAGCTATCTATCAAATGTGAAACAATTATAAGCTCAAAGTATCAGTTTGTTACTAAGTGCACCTGAGCTTTAGATAGTCTACAGTTCTAAAAGTTGATCTTTAGTTTTTTACTTTTGTCAACAATTTTGAACAATTTCCCTTGCTTTCCGCCAGCTGAAAATGCAATATTTGAACTTTTTGCACCAAAATACGTAGCATACAATGAAAAAAAAAACCACTTTAAAATTTTACAAAAACGTTAGATGAACCCGTTTAAATTTTTTTCACCCTGAAAATTTTGTATTTTTATGTATTTGGATGAGAAAAATTGTCTGACGCAGTTTATTTTCTCGTTAGTATTAAAATTAAACTTTTACGGTCTATTAAAGTTGTAAAAATTGATTTTTCGTTTTTCACATTTGTCAGCGATTTCTAAAGATTTTCATGTGTCTATCTCAACATTTGTGGATTATCTAGTTCAGTGGTTTTTTAGAATAATTTATGCTTCTCTTTAATTACGCAAAAATTTTTTAGATTATTTTAATATTTTATATTTAAATGGTAATCAAATTTTGTAAAATTTTCAATGCAAATAAAGATTTGAAAATAACTATAAAAAAATTCGCTGATGTTGTTTAGGGATGCCCAAACTTATGTAAATAAAGATTTATCGTAAAAAGTCGGGAATGGGCCAACGGGAGTAATGGGGAGAGAGGGGGGGGGGAAGTTACCTGCATGTATTGTTTTTCTTTTAAAAATTTGATGCACAATGGTGATTTATGCAGCTACTTTCAGCTAAAAAGTACCAATACAATAAAGAAAAAATGTATACTTTTATTGGAGAGTTGCAGCCAACTTCAAAATATCATAAATAGTTTTTATTTAATGGAACTAACCAAATAATGAACGCCTTTAATATACCTAGTAAATACGAACCTTATTCCACGATCGACCTTTTGAGCACCTCTAATATAGGGTCTTTTAAAGCAGTTACGCATTGCGTGTTCTGGCTTACGCTACTTACGCCATTACCAAACTTACATCTATTTTTAAAATTTTTTAATTTTTATATTTGCTAATAAATTGTTTCTTATACGAAATTTTAATTTTGAAATGGTCTTTAAAGTTAATAATATAAAAATCTCTGTTAAGTGTATGACTATTTTATTTCCTACTTACCTTTTACTCGATTACTTACAAAAGTTTTCAAAAAATTGGATGTTTTAATGACTGGAAGTTAGAATTAAACTTCAATTAATAGGGACGTTCAACAAGTATAATTGATTTACTTACTTTAATCGATTTATCTTCATGTTGAACAAGTTTATAAATTGACATTTCGGTTCCTCAAACTACACAGAAGACATCATAAAAAAAAACTGATTGAATCAAAAGTAATCGAAAAAATTTTACATTTATTTCTGAACCGATTTACATCGATTGAACTCGTTGAACGCTTCTATTGTGTGATATTACATAACAATTTTGAATTATTAACAATATTTAAAAATGTCTTCCGGAAGTTTTGCGATACATTAAAAAAAGGTATGTTAGGAACAATCCGGACACATGACAACTATAGAAGGTTTCAATAGGTACAAATTATTTCATGGTACGCTTTCAGCCCCCAATTTCTAGAAAAATTTTAGGTTGTATTTTGAGTAATTATGGACATTAAAAATGAATGCGCATGAATGGATTCTTGCATGCTTTTTGAGAATTTTGTTAATTTATTTTGAGGTAATTTTAATCTAACTTTTACACATAATTCGATAAGAACGGAAAAGTGATCTAAAAGCTATGCTTCTATTGGATTTCTACTGTTTATCTTACTATTGAGGAAATTGATGTTAGAAACTGAAACAACTGTCTATCACCTCTTCATTTTGTTAATTAATTTTGATAAAACTTGAATATATTTTATTTGACATTCTCTCTAATGTCAAAACTCGATCAACCACTGAGTAATTATTATATTACGAGATGGCTCTAGAACCCCATGAAGCACCCAATGTTAGCGAAAATCAATCTGTAGCTGTACAATACCGTACAGATCGTATGTCAAAATACTTGCAGGATGATAGGAGAGCAAAACTTTTGCTCAGTTTGTAAAGGATTTTGAAAATATTGCTACACTGCAAAAAAAAATTTAAGTCTCAACTATTTTTAGATTATTTTTTGTTTTTTCTGGATGGATGAAAAAGTATCTAGCTTATTCTTTATGTAGCGAGCTTACTGTATTATGAAAAATGTTATTTTATTATGTTATTAAGTAATTAAGTAATAAAACGATTTAGGTTTTCTTGCTGATACAATAAAAGTTTTACGATTAATAAATAAAAAATAAGAAAATCGATTTAAAATTTGAACTTTATTACAATCTTATAACTTTTACGCTTTGCAATAATATATCGCAAGAGGTACATAATTTAATCTATACGATTTTTATTACAATATACATTTACAATAGAGTATAAATTATAATAATAATAATTAATAATAATTTTCACAGACATTTTTGTAACCCTATGTAATATAATATCTATGTAAATTTATGTACAATAACTTTTCAATTTACAAAAAATCTAACTAATTAGTAATAAATATTGCTGTCGATCTCCTTTCTACAGAAAAACAATAAATATACTAGCGTAAAGTATAGGATCTCTCAATACGTTTAAGAAATATTTACAATTATTTTGAAAATATAAAATTCGAATAATTAATTATATGGCACAAAGTAACAATATTTAGGATTAATTTGAGAAGCACGTACTCGGTTCGTACCTCACGGTTTGCAATTGTGTTTAAATGAATGGTACATTAATTCGTTTTTTACAACTTCAACTCTGAGAATTGTGGAATTAAATAAACAATGTCAGTTGCTCAGAAATCAGTTTAAAAAGTTGTCGAACTAGTAATTCTTTCAAACAAATGTGAAACGAAACGCATTGACAACTTTACTCTCGATTATTTTTCTCGTGTTAAAGTTCCTGTCAACGCGCAACAATTTAAAAAATATTTTTGGAAGCATAATGTATCACTGAAAAAATCACCGTTTAAAATAAATTTTAAATTATCGATTTTATAGAACTTTTTTTATAGTAGTATGTATTTACAAGCCGCTGTTGTTTGGTAAATTCTACGAAGGATTACTTATTTGTCTAGAATTTTGTAACTCCTGCAATTCTTCCTCTTCTTTACTTAATGGTATAGTTGAGTGATTGTACAAACCCTGTGCCATTAATTGTAACGCTAAAGGATTTTTTTGGCCGGAAGCTTTTTTTATTTTGGCTCTTTTATTTTGAAACCAAATTTTAATTTGCGCTTCGTTAAGTCCTAATTCTTGACTAAGTTGTTGTCTACGTCTCTCTGTGAGGTACCGATTTTCTGCGAACTCGTGTTTTAATCGAGCTAACTGTGCCCCCGAAAAAGCCGTCCTTGGTCGTTTTTCTTCTGCTGTAGTATTTCCAACGGGCTTTGTTCCTCCTGATGGCTTTTTAATCCGTCTCGTTCGAGGACCTGCACAAATAAATTAACAACATTAAAAATATTATATTTTATATTATTATTACTTATTAGTTAATTTGTACAAAAAGTAGAACAAATAACTTTGTATTACGTAATTTAAAAACGACTAAATTGAATGTTGTGGGCAAATAAATAATAAATATTAAAGTGGTTATAAATCGCTCATAATTTCAATGACTACAGATTTGATTACTTGCAATAATAATAAAATCGAGTGTCACGTCACGATTTTCAAAATAATTTAATTCGCTTTGAATTGACTATTTGAGTATTGATTATCTCCAACAAATCCACAACATAATTAATCAGCTTAATCAAATAAAATTAATGACTGCGATTTTTCAAATATTTAAAAAAAAGAAGCAAATTTTTGCTTTCTGAACAATGCTTAAGAGAGTTTATAGATTATTTACAAAAGCACTAAGATTTTTGCAAGTCACCTTCATCACTTACTGAAAGCCTGCCAAGGCGTTACTAAGATGAAAGGATACAAAACGTGCAAAGGGGTTTCATTTGTGAATTAGCCAAAGTACCGATCATTAATCACTTGTGACTAAATATTTCAATATTCTATAAATCACTGCATTATTTCGCCTTCAGTTTAAAATAAAGCTTTAAAAATTTTCAAGCGTTCTTAGTTTGCTGATTAATTTTTTCTACCATTTTCTTTCTTAAAATTAAAAAGGAAGTTTACTCTTTAAACAAAAATTGGTTTACAATGAAAAACTAAACTAAATAAAAAAATTACACAACGGGTTAATGGGAGGTCATGGCAACGCTCTCTATAAATTTTATCTTATAGCTTCCTTTTGCAACTGAGAAGTAGTAAAATTTAATCCAAATTTAAAAACATTTTCTTATATAATGTTAATTTATGAAAATTAGATATAACGGATTTCATCAAATCTAACACCGATTTTCTTGGGATTTACGGAATTACGAGAATAAAACGGTGTTATATGGGACAGCTTTAATTTGATAAAATTATCAAAATTCAAATTCAAACAAGAGCAAATTACCTCATATGCTATAATTAAGTTATGGTTTTTAGAGAGGTTCGTCTGTGGAGTGGTTAAATTCCACCTTTTCCACCAATTTTGTTTGCTGTTCGAAAAAATTGATTTTCACGAAAACGATCATAATGAAAAGCATCAGAAAAAAAATAAATTCAAAAACTTAATCTGACTCTAATTGTAAATTAATCGATATTATAATTAAAATTAATAAAATCAATTGTGACACGTAAACATTTTTTAAACCAAAGACAAATTAAATGATAATTACTGAAATTAGATCTATATCAGCAATTACCTTCGTCTTTAGTTAATTTTATATCTCTAAATGTTATAATGAAATACGGTTACACAACTATCATTTGGTTACAATTTTGAACACTTTAATAGGAAAAATTATACGTGCGATTGCTGTCGTGTTTTCTGAAAACTGAATAAAAACAATTTGAAAGGATTTTCTTCCAAGATTTACAGTTTTTGAAGAAGAACCAAAACGAATTTTTGGTTCGTCGAGGTCAAAGAAAGCAGAAGCTGTACTAAATTTTGGTAAGGTTTTAGTCACTGATTTTGAGGAGCAAATATGTGCTGTTGAAAAATTTCACTTTCACTTTGTATTATAAATCGGACTAGTAAGAACGCCTTTCCAAGCTAAGTACGTTATATACTGTTAGGTCTTCAAATATATAATGATAATCGATTTTCCATTTTCAAAACTTTTCATTGCATTTTGTTATAATAACCTCAACTAAATCGCAGACTATGGTACAACTTTTTCGCCGAGCAAGTTAAAAATTCAAACTTTCTCATTTTTGAATTTAACCATAAAATTAAGCTATCCACATTAATTTGCGATCGAGCTTAATGAGTAAGTGTAATATTTTTTAGTTGATTGACTGTATTTAATTTAGAAATATTTAATGGAGTTAACTTTAAGAAGATATATTACAGCTTTAACCGTATAATCTAAAACATAACTCGTGACAGTTATTGGTTCATCTTAAGACAATGGATGACAGAACTGCAATTAGTGAATTGTGTTGACAGGTAGGGGAAGTACTACTTGATTAGTAGATTGTCTCGTGTAGATGAGATGTACAGAATATTCAAAGTTAATTATATTTTGGTTCGAAAAGGTTACTTGGCTTATTATTTTATATCGTGTAAATTGGGCGTGAATTTCCTTGGGTGGGTTTTTACAACGTTAATTGCCTGAAAACTGTAAGGATATTTTTAGCTCAAGTAATTTATTAATTTATTAAGTTTCTACTGAACTTTTGAAAGTTTAATAAAAATCACTTATAATAACTGCCATACAGACTCCCAAATTAATGTTAAAAGTCCGTAATTTTCTCATAAAAAATGTAATACGATTATAATGAAATATTAATCTAATATATCAATCGGAAGTTAAAAGAACTGTTAAAAGTTTTTCATTGTAACTTAATAGCAATTTAATTTTTTCTGATATGTTTAATAGGTAGAAGTTTAGAAGTACAAAAGTTGAAAAAATTATGAAAATGATTTTGGTATTATTATATATAATTTAACGTCAATCATCCTTGTAGTTTATAGAAAAACAATTTGTAATCTCGTAATTTAACAAATAATAAATTACCATAATTTAAAAATATTAGTTTCAATAAATCATTTAAATATGAAGTTGGTTTTTGTTCGAGTCATTAATCCAACAAATTACGTAACTCACCTAATTGAAGTCTCTAATATTTTTAATGCTTCAGTTTAAATATTAAGATTATTTACATATCCTCTTTTAAGTGATCATTAACGGTAGTAAGGTGAAGGAAGAGGTAGGTAGATAGGTAAGTTGATACACTAATATTTTTTACAAAATGCCAAGTACGTGCAGAAAGTTAATTGAAAGAAAAGATATATGGTAGTTAAAATGAACAAAAAAGTAGTCTACACAACTTAACAGGGAAATGGCAGCCATGTTTTCTGCAAGCATTTGTACAAATCGTTAAACTTGAATAAGACTTAAAATGTTGATGCACTTGATTTATTTATTTATTTAGGCAAACTTTAAAAAATTTAACCATTGTTCAAACTTTTAAAAAATCGCTTTGATACAATTTACTTTAAATTGCTTTATAAATATGTTAATGAATTTTTTTCTATTAAACTTAAGTTATTTATAATGCTTCTACTTTAACTTATCAACAATTAAGCTCAAAAATATCGTCGTTAGTAGACGATACATCTTATTGATTCATTAATCATTTCAAGTATCAGGATAATCAATACCTACTTGACTTTCTCATTACTTTGCGTGCACATTCTGGTTTTCTTGATGTGGCTTTTATTCAGGAACTTGAAATTGTTGACGGAATTGTATATGAAGTCGCATTTTATTAATGACTTTTTTATATATTGATTACAAATGTAAGTCTATCAATGGTTGAAATGAATCCCTAATAGTACCTTGGAAAATTGAAATTACCGTGAATACATAATTGAAATTGAAATATTTTACATTTAATTAGATTAGCAGAAACGAAGTTTCTGTAATTTTCTATAAATAATCAAAACGTTGAAATTAAATTTTTTTGTTAAATTATGTTAGCTATTCAATTCGTAACATGAAAGCCAAAAAACTTTTCTAAATAATGTTCGGAAATAAAGTAAATTAAATGCTTGCATTAAAAAAAGTGTAATTACAATGTGCAACATTCAATTCAATGCCTGAAGGATGAAACAAAGTATTTATTTTAAAAAGGATTTTGTTTATCAAAGCAATGGTTATGGTGTTTCTCGAAAATCACACCCATAACATATATAATCATTAGTGATGGTGATTTTCTAGTTAGCCAACGGTAAAATAACTATGTAGTTCTGGTCGAGTCTGTGGTGATAACAATTATTACATTATTACTAACTGTACAATCACAAACGCCATCAGAGGAATTATGTAGAGGCGGGAAAATAAAATCACACATTTCATAATTGATGAACACATAATTGTAGTGCAAGCCGATGATTTTTGCCTATGCTCTTGCTTTGAGTTTCAGAAATGTATCTAACATGAAATTTTTTTGGATATAATCGTTGATAATTGATTGGGTAAATTCATAAACTTCTCCATTTGTAATTTACATGCTTTTTTATTGATATATAATGATGTAAGTCTTTACAAAACTTTCAAGACAATTATAAGAGCCACAACATTTTCTACACCAAAAAATCCCAAGTTTTAAATAAACTGCCCCAGATAAAATTGAGTAATTAATAAACAATTTACTCCAGTGTTACATACACTATTTTTTTTATTTCCGATCAAATTTTACAAGTATGCCTTTAAATTAAAAAAAAGTTTATACTTATTTACTTTGTGATAAGATCTATAATTCTTTGAAAGTAAAAAATTTTTATTTTTTTTCAATAATTTTCCTCTGAATGTAAAAGTGACAATTTAATCCATAAAAATTAAAAAATGTGTTAATTTTCACTACTTTAATGCATAGTTCATGCAAGTATGTTAAAGCAACCCCTTGACTAAATTGTTTAAAATGGCGTTCAAAGTTAATATTCAACATAATACATAGGTACATTTTTTCATTTTAATTGTAAAACCGCATTCCACATAATAATAATAGTAATAATTATTATAATACATTAAAAAACAAGCATGTTCAAAGGGTAACCAATGAACAATAAACGACCGATTTTAATATTGCATTATTATCTATTGCTGTAAATGAATTTTATTGTATTCATTGACTTGTTACAAATTAAAAAAAGAACAACTGTCTGTTAAGAAAAATAAACTAAAGAATTTTAATTCAGGAGAAAATTTAAAATAAAATAACCTATCACTGAATGTTATTTTAAAATACCCCCTAAAAATTAATAATATTAAAGAACCAACATAGGTTAATATTATGATCTAACATTGATTTTATCAAATCGCAACCCATCTAAAATAGAAATATCAAAATGTTGTGGAATCAAGACCGGGGGTTCTAGGCGTTTTGGAATACCCTCCAGTGCTGGCTAGGAAGTTAGAACTTATAAAATTTTTAAATATATGCATTAAACTTTTACAATTAAATGTTAAAAAAAATCTTTTAAATAGAATAATCTTCTCAGACATTACCACTGAAAATATTGTTGGAATTTTATGAACAAAAATATTCAAATGACACAAATATATTAAGTGGATATCTAGTTACATCTAAATATTAGTGTGCAACAGGATTAATAATAATTTTTCTGATAAAGATACACTTATCAAAAGAAAAAAAATCCAAGCAATCTTTGCTACTACAAACGTAATCATCCACAAAAGAGATACTTTTTTCCATCTTGCAAATCGGGGTGCTAATAATTCTGTTTTTTTATATTTAGCACCCTCAAACCTCTCAGCTATTATGAAGGGATTTACGTAGTGCGATTCGCATGGTTTCCAAGATATTTAAAATTCAAGAAACGAGCAAAGCAATTCAGAAATATCCAAAAGGTTGCAAAAGTTTAACGGTTTGGATAAGATTGACCTAAAATGAACGAAGAAGAAATTACAATTAATTTTTTCCAAATGTTACAATTATTAGTTTTGATCCTTCCTTTTATTAAAACAACAGTTATGAAATTTTCTACATAAAAAAATAATTAAGTGAACTCGCAAGGGAAATCTAAAGCTAACATTCCACAAATTTTGATAATTTTTTTTAATGTATTTTGAGTGATAATGAGTAGATACGTATCTTTTTGAAAGCTCATTAGTAAATTGCAACCAAATTCTCATTCCTTCTATTTATCCATATAAAAAACTTTTTTTTCCGTTCAATTTAGAATTTCGTCCTGTTGAACCGCGACCTTGTCAAGTACAGATGCATTAGTAGGTACTATTGGTTCCATTTAAAAATATATTTTAGTAGAGTGCTAACCTTGCTAGATGATTTAAGGGGTTACACTTTAACTTTTACATTCATTTAACATTTTATAAAAGCTTATTACATCCAGACTTTGATTGAAAGGGAGTCCGGACAATATTAAAGCTCCACCACGGTTTCTGTTCTTGTCTTCTCTAACAATACATTTGTATTAAATAATTTTTGTATGATTCCATTTTTTTGTTTTGATTTTGAACGTCAATCAACATTTGAAACTTAATTATTACAACAAAATTTTTAATACTACATTTTGAAAAAAGTAATTTGAAAATTTATATTGTGGGCCTCATAAAAACTTAATCCGGACTTGAGTAGGCCGACTTAATGACTAAAGTAAGAGTTAAATGACAAAAATAATGAAATAGCAGAGCTTTCGCAGATTGTTACAGTTAAAAAACAAAAGGATTAAATATCCCACAGATCGATGTTGGACAATTAGACATTTGGCCAGTAAATGATATGTAAGCGATCGATCTAAGTAAGCTCGGTTTTAAATTTAGAGTAGATACTTGGTATACATGTTAGTTAGTTTGAAATGAATGTAATGTTTCTAACGCTGATTAGTCAAATTGCATTTAGTTTTAGCTAAGGGGTCTACATTCAATTTTAATGCCAACCGCACACTCTCGTCGAAACAGAAAAAGACAGGGCGAGCTCGAAAGTGTACATGGGAGCTCTCGCCCTGCCTCGCCGGTCTTGCTGTTCCTTTGCTAGCTTTTGCTCTCTAGACGGTATTTTTGGTCCAAATCAAAAAGTGTTCCTGTACATTCTCGCCCGAATGCATTTTGGACTTACTAATGTGATAAAAATGTGCATTTTTTAAACCGACTGACTTAAAAACACTACATTAAAGCATTCAAGAAAAAGTTAGTCAAAAAAAAAAAAAATTTTATTTTGTAATAATAATTTTAATCATTGTATTATATAAATTCGCAACGTTTATATTATGTCAACTCTTTATTTTCATCGATGTACGAGCTATGAGATTACAGTAATAAAAACAGCTTAAAATTTTATTCAAATTTTGTTAATTTTGTTTCATTTTGCTTTTTTTCTCTAACTTATAATTAATAATTTATGATTTTTTAAATATCGGAACAAAAAAAATGTACCTAATAGATTTGGGGCTAAATCGGAATTGTCGTAATGGAAGTTCATGGATAAAATTAGTAGATCTGTGTTGGAGTGTACAGGAACACATTTGCAAGTCAAGAAAGACCCTTTCATTTAAACCAAAAATACCGCTTCGGAAGCGCGAGCTAGCGAGGAATAGTGTGAACATCGAGGCAGAGCCGAGACATTCGGTTGAAAGCACTCGGGCGAGAGTATACAGCGGGCATGATCGTCTTAAGCGCCTATCTCACGTTTTTAGCTCGCTCTAACTTAGGTCGGTCTATACCACGGTGTATAATAAGATAGGTGAGCTTACGGCCTATGCCTACATCGCAAACTTGTGGGTCTCGAGCGTGGTCAGTGTGCGAGAGAGACAAAGCTACATGAGATAGACAAAGTGCCTCTTGCAAAAGCACGTAATGCATATGTGCTTATAGGATAACAGTGCATTTTGTTGCATTGAAGTCTAATTCTTCTCGATACAATCGGTTTTTTGTTAATTTTTGGCAATGCCTCGAAGGTACTGTTTTGCGCCAAACTGTAATAGTGGGTACAAAAGTAATACGGAAAAAGTATCGCTCTTTAAAGTGCCCAAAAACAAATTAAAAGAGTGGAGTGCTGTGATTCCCCGTGCGGACAAACAATTGACGATTAATAACGTTTTGTACGAGAAACACTTTTTAAAAGAAGATGTGATCCGTCAAGTAATCACAAAAAATTATTCGGTAAGTTGTATACAGTAGAATCCGCTTATAATAACATCAAAGGGAAGTGACAAACAAGTCATACTAAGCGGACGTCATACAAAGCATAGTCTTAGAAAATAAACAACTTCCTATTTTTATTAGATATTTAGTTTAATAGAGAAAAAAACTACAAATTGTGTGTATCTATTAATAAGAAAGAAACATGAATTGACACAAAGCAAGCATATTAAAAACAGAATCACCGAGAATCAAAACAAAAATGAGCCTAGCACCAAAGATCGTTGCAAGGAGAGGAATGTTGGTCACATGATTTCTTAAAAACTTTTCTGAAAATGCATGTAATTCAACCAATTTTTTTCACAAGCAAGATGAAAGAATTGTCCTGGATGTGATCTAATTTAAGTACTTCTGCTAATAACGGTAACGATTACAAAAATTACGATATGGCTATTTTTGTTATCTAAAAAATAGAGTAACTTTGCAGCAAAATTTTCAATATTTCTAATCATTTGATTGTAATAAAAATTATATCACGTTCAAGAGCTAAGTTTTATCTTTAAAATGATTACAAAATAATTCTCTAAAAATTTGAATTTTTGCACTTGTAGTAAATACAAATGAGCGAGCTGTCCCATATGATTACATTGGTAGGACGGCAGCTTTAGAACCAACCACGGCACTCATTCTGTCCTTGTCTAACATAGTCGACCACGTTCGAGGACCATGCGACAAGCGCTCGTAAGCCCACCTATCTTATTATACACCGTGGTCTATACCGTTAGATCCGCTTAATTGAGCGTACAAGAATGGACTAACAAGCTCGATCTGAGTCAGCTCGAGCTAACGCTTGCATGTATACGGGACAATTTAGATTTAACATTTCTGCTCCCTAACCTGACGGTGTATGTTTCACAGCTGGTTTTATAAATAATATCACATAAAATTAACTTTAAGTCGTTTTTTTTAATAGGGAAAAGGCACGTCAGATCATAGCCCGAGACATTATTTCCTTATTTTCGCTCTACTTTCAATTTTTAAAAATTGGCTGTCAGTTATATATAAGTTACCCACGTCAGTTTAATTTAGTGCCAATCTTTTTAAAAGACACATACAAATATGAGAAGAAAGTCTAACTTAATATTATGTAAGGCATTTCCTATACTAAATAAATTGAAATTACGTATAGGCGAGTTTATTAAACAGAGGCGTAGCTAGGAATCTTGAGCCCCATATAAAAAATATTTGTTGTCAAAGTGTAACAGAAATATATTATTATAAGATTAGGTCGTTAACCTGGTGCTGACCATCTTTTTCTCGATGTCTTACATCGGTGTCCCTGAGTTTTAAATTATTTAGCAATTATTATTATCTCGTATATTATTAAAAAAAATTTTAATATTCTTATTCAATATTCAAAATCAATTAAGGCATATTGGTGAAAATAATTTCCAAAATTTGAAAAGATATGAATAGCCGTTTGTGTGCTATGTCAAGAAATGGGTGTAAATCGAAGAGTCTGGGGTCAAACTTTTTAAGAAGGATCAGTTGCGTGCAATACTTAATTTACACTGAAAAATAAATTCAGAAAAAATTAAATCAAAAAATTGAAGTACTACTGCAAATGAGAAAGATTCTTCCTAACAAGTGGAGTTTTGATTTAAAAAAAAAAGTTATCTAAACTTGGGGTTTTTTTGAGGTTTCAAAATCCTATTCCCTTTGAAATAAAACTAAGAAAAACTGAAAATATCAGAAAGTCATCTTTTACTAAATTGGGGCCACTTACAAAATGAGCCGAAGTCGAATTCTGCAGCCTGTTTATTTCAAAAATGTACCTACAGTTTGAGGTTATGGTTACACAAATCAAGTAATACATTTTTTATCCTTTTTTGCTGGGAAAGAATTTTGAAATAATTTTCTTTTTCTTTCAAAATAATAAATGTTTTAAATTTACAATTATAATATTCTCACTATTTTTGAAGTTGGATTTATAGTTGTACTGGTATGGTTCTATTTTTACTTACTTCGTCCTATAACAAAAGAAAAAGACAAAATTAGAAAAATTAACACAAAAAACACAGAAAATAATAATTCAAACAGTAAAGCGATAGATATAAACAAATAATTTTTATTTTATATTCTGGAAGAGTGAGATAAAGTCTACATTTTTCAATTTCCCAAGTAATGTAGTGTGAAAAGGTCGTCGTTTATTTCAATTTCGGCTAAAAGTTTTAAAGATTAATATATTTTTCTAAATCTTTTTATTACAAACCTAGTATAAATGTTACAGCCCCGCTTTCAAATGTGTTCGTATAAAAAAAGCAATTTAACCAAATTTACCCTTATCTGTTAAGCTTTACAAGAAGAAATCTGTTAACTCGATCCCCTTGGATGTTAAAACCGTTTAAATTAATGTACTACTATCGTGGTATGTTGACACTTTCAATATTGCTACCCTAAGTAAGTCTATAAAACGGTGCTCTGTGGATGCTGCAACGATCAGTGGTGGCGTATTCAATTACCCACTGAGCCACTGCGAGTGTTATATTCAGATAACAACCGGAACACACTCGGAATTCATATTGGATTAAATGAAAGAACTTCACGATTCTATTATTATTTTTATAAAGTTTATTTAAAATGTGCAAAATTTTCGCTAAAATAATATTTTACTTGCAAATTTATGCTAAGTAAACCCTCGATGAAATTACAGTCTGATAAGACCAACAAATTTATAAAATTTGTAACTAATTTTCCATAATGGTCTTTAACATGCTAACAACCAGAACAACAAATTGATCACAAAATTAAACGTTAAAAAACAAAATTATTTCCTTTTGCCAAAGAAGCACCATCAGTTTATTTTTGGAATTTTATAGAGAGACTATAATTCTTGGCTAATATGACTTTTAATTATCTCGGTGAATACTGACAGCAAATAAATTGCGTAAATCACATAATATGTTCTGTGATCTTTTCTTAAATATAATACCGACTGACTGCTCTTTGGGTGGGCAAGTCATAAACATAACATTGAATGCCGTTGTAAGTACAATATTATAAACCATATGGGTCAAGCTTCTGTGGTGCTATAATAATCTTGTTCGAAAATGTAATTTTATATTATTTTATTACACGAATAAAAATAATTAGCAGCATAGTTTGATTTATCTTCTTCCTTTATACTTGCTTGAAATGTAATGATTTTTAATTAACTTGTATCGACCTTATTTGTTCTCCTTTTTCTAATAATTATTATTGCAAAGCCGTCATTGTTTACTTCAACTATTTATTTGCAAGGCAATCAACTTATCGGTAGGTACAATAAACACTTTAAAAAAATATATAGCATATCGAAATAATAGAAAATTCTGCGTCTGGGATTACCTAGGTTAAATCTCGCAATACTAAAATTTAAAATGCAAGTCGTAGAAGAAACAATAAATAACCACGTAGAAACTCAGTTGCTTTTTTAAACGTTTAAATGTATTTCCTGGTATGTTAGAGAAATGCAATTAAATATTTATTATTTTAGTGACAAAAAGTTGAATGCACATCAGGAAATTGTGTATTCTAGTTTAGCAAAACGTATTAAGTACAACTTTTGAAAGGAACTGCAGGTTTGTAATTCTCTCTGATGTTGAATATTATAGAGGGGTTGAAAATAGCAATTACGAAATGAAAGGACAATAACATGTTAGTATAGCAGCTAATAATGGTATATTGAGATGTTACGAAATATGAAATTTTTATTGTTTTTCTATTTAAATTTTAAATTCTGTTTTAGTAAAAAATATAACTGTTAAACGGAATTGCAGCTTTGTAATTCTCTCTGATGTTCGAGAATATTATAGAGGGGTTGACAATAAATATGTACAGGAACTAATTTGAGATGTTATAGCAACATTTTACAGCGCAATTTTAATATTCATATTATAACTACAAAAGTTTTCATTTTATTATAACATCAAATCCCCGAACATAAATATACACTGAGAAAAATAAATTTGTAATGATTATGAAATAACAAAAGTTGTTATCAATACTAAAATATTTTGTAATTACATGTAAAATTTTTGGTAAATGTTATAAGATTGCACCTTGCGACATAATTAATTTGCTAGTCTAAGTAAAACAATGTACTAAAAATTTTGTTCATTTTATTAAAAAATTTAGTCAACAGTAGTAAAAAATTATTCATTTTAAAAAAACATTTATTGTACACAAAAGTTGTCAACAATACTAAAATATTTTGTATTTACATGCAACACTTTTGGTAAGTTTTATTAAGATTTTACCTTGCGATACTAAATAATTTGCTAGTCTAAGTAAAAAAATGTACTAAAATTTTAGTTAATTTTATTACATTTAGTCAACAGTAGTAAAAAATTATTCATTTTAAAAAACATATTTTTTGCAAGTACCCACTAGATGTGTGAAGACGAGGTTTATCAATGCACCTACAATTCCGTTGCGAGATAAAAAATCTGCAAAGTTGCATTTTCAGCATACAATTGCGCCATAATAAAATAGAAGTCGTTGGATTTAGATGTACCTACCTACTATAATATTATAAGAAAGTTTTAAAAGTGTTACAAGTGTTGTGTCTTTGTGTTATTAAATTTTTGTGACTTATGTGAATTTCCATTTGCAATGTTATGTGTGATGGCGAGTGGAAAATTATTTGTTGCTATGCGAAATCCGCCATAAACGGATATGGACAAACGTACCTATATATATTGTAACTGAGTAAACTGAGTTATTTATTTTTTCTATACTTATTTGTAATATTTTAATTTTAATAAATTTAATTATAAATTTTGATAATAATAAAATTTTTCAATGTAATAAATGTTTTTGTTTAAGTAACAGTGATGGTAATGAATAATAACAAAGGTAGGTTATTAAAAAGTACAAAATTTACTAACAAATAATATCACTTCTTACAAATTATTTTAGTAAATGTAATAAGTAAAGTTTAGTTAATTTCACAAAAAGGTATTATGGCAATTAACTAATAAAAATTATTTCTTCTTAATAAGCATTCTAGTTACTATAAAAATCCAAGTTTATTTCTCTCTACTAATTTTATTTGTCAGATTAACTAATAAAATGTGTTACTATTGATAAATAACTAACTAAAATATTTTAGTGTCAACGACTATTGTCGTATGTGCTGGTGCCATTTTCAATCAAATAGTTAGTTATCGTTACTAAAATTTATTTACAGCTACAAATCTTTTTTCTCAGTGTACTTTTAAAAGTCCGTGCCATATAATTTAAAATGAATAAAAAATTTAGAAATTTTATTACGATCCATAAAGTAAGAGAGTTGTAAATCTTGGTCTAATCGAAGGTATCGTATTTACTCAGTAATATTATTATTTCATTTTATTGTTTCAATTATTGTTCAACTATATTTCACATTGACATTTGTTTTATTTCCACTTAAAAGTTGATGTTTATAGAAGTATGATTAATACATATAAAGGTAGGTTAGGTTAGCTGTTAGAAAATTCAATTATAAAAAATAGCATTATATGTTTACTTAACGACATTCTTAAAATGGATTGGAAATAATAATCAACTATTAACAGGTAGGTATACCATGTGAAAGTTTGTTCCTTGAAGCTATTCTTAATTTAAATAAAATTCGTATTTTTCAATTACTTAACACGTTCAAACATTTTGGTTCACCCTTGTAAAAATTAATAACTCTTGCATTAAGTAACATGAAATTTTATTTGATTTATGATATTGTAATAAATAAAACGGTAAAACCTTTGCACTTGAGTTTTGTTTTAATGAACATAAAAAATGATATTTCAAATTTAAACTATCGCAAGATAAATTGAAGTATCATTAAAAAAATTATTAGAATAATTAACTTGACAATATGTTATTTATAAAATCGTGATATTTAATGGATTAATCAATTCGTTCCATTTATCTTCAATGTATATTTGCCAAATTAAATTTGCTAAACGAAGCAATTGATTTATTTAGCAAAACGAATAACCAAATAAAGTAAGATACCTGCGTATCGACATCTCTGTTTGTTTTAATTAAAATCCAATACAAGAAGGAAAGAGTAAATATACGTAAGAAAATTTAAATTAGACGTATAGTTTACACATATAGGAGGTCCACCGGCAAATTAATGTGCTTTACATCCTTAATTGGTGGTCGGTCTTTTCGAGTTGTGTGGCCTCTTATGTCCCACTTGCTCTTTAAAATTTTGACGATTCTTTGTCTTTATCTATCTCGCGGGTAGTCCTGGGTCAGTATCTTAGACACAACCGTGGACAAATATTAGATAAACGCCGACTTAATGGGACCTTTTTGTTTAAACATAAGCTTTAATGACCGTAGCTACTTTTTTGATAGCTGCACTCTTTCGATTCCAAAACTTAATGAACGTCATGATGTTTCACGATTATATCAATAAAATAAATAAGATAGTACTTTTTTGTTGATATACTAGAAATCTCAAAAATACAGCTGTATCATCTAAAAATGTCCCTATATTAAAAAAAAAAGTCACATTTTATCGATTTTTCTTTTCGCAATACGTCTTGACCACACGTTAATATCATAAAGTTTGATATTTTTCACGAGAGGTAATAAAATTACTTCTGTGGTAATTTGAAACAGTGTGGATAATGGTTTTAATGCCTTTAGAACGTTTTATGAGGCTATTTGAAAAATAACGTAACAACCACCTCGAACAATAATATTTTAAGAGGTATAAAAGCGAACCACATTTTGAACAGTTCTATCTCAATACAATATTTTCATGTTGCCCAAATTAGTTCAAATGCATTTGCAAAATGCCACGTCGTTTTGCCATCGACCAGCTGTACGATTATAACCTGCAAGGATTAATTGTTGTTCGTCCATACTGAGATAATTTAATTTTAATTACAACTAAAATTCCAAATTAATGATGGTTGAAAAAAGAAAAACTCTCATTACCAATAGCGTGAACAGAAATTTATATCTCCTTCGCGGTTATTGCCATCTGAAAATTATTGGTTGTCAACCTGAATTTAAATAAAAATGTTCCTTACGTAAAAGTTAACGAACCAAAAGCAAATTAACTTATAAATCAATGTTCAATCAAAACAAATTTGTATTCCTTGATACTTTTTTGGGTATTATTAATAAATCAATAAATTTGGGGTTGCTATAAATTCACTTTTACACCTTAAAAAGTCGTTTAATCTTGTAAGATAATATCCACATATCTTGTTAAAACTCACTAACTTATTTAGCTGTGTGTAAACATGTCAGATAAAATTAATAAAATCATTCGGTATTGAAATGCGATATTTTAGTTCGGGTTCAGGTATGCCTACATAGATGTACATTGTAAAGTAAAATACAATTTGTAAAAATATTAAATTACTGTGACCACTTGCATTCTTTATATTATATGCAAACAAAAAAATTAACAGCAATGCCCAAAATTGCGGAACTAATCTTGGCTAATGTAAATTCATGACACTAATTTTCAGTTTCTCCATACGATTTTTCTCATATATAAATTATGATATCTATCTTTTTAAACATACACGTTAAGCATATATGCTTCTCTTTTTATCCTGAGGACCTGTGACGTCATAAATAGTTCCTTGATGAAGACATCTCAAACTGGCAGCGCTGTGTGTGGCATTTTATATTTCGTTCAGTTAAATTGTGACTTTGTGCTATACATCTATCTTTTTTTATCAAATAAGATAGAAAATGTGATCATTAGAGCTTATAAAAATTACTTTTTAATTCTAATACAGTAGATAAACGGTAAAAGTTATTTATATTTAAAAAAAATCCTATTAGAATTTTGTACGGCAACCAAGAAGAGTCGTAATCTAATTTATTTCGTTGTGGCTTTAGTTAATTGCAATTTAATAGTTTGCTTTGTCTAAAAAGTGTAGTAACTATCCACTCTAAATATATCATACATTTTTTAACAAGTCTGATTATTAAGTTACAAATTATATTATCAAATTTTCATGTGTCGGTAGTTGATTGATGAAAGTTAAATTACAGAGGAAAGAAATAAAAATGTAAAAATTGCTTTTAGTTGTATGTGGGTAATTTAACGAGGTTGTACTTAAATATTTAGGAATGACATAAAATTTCTTATTTGACGGTCAATAGCTACTTTATCCACCAAAGGTAATATTTTGACAGTCAACTATTTAAGGTGCGTCAGGTGGTTAAACGAGGTTTCAAAAAGACCCACCCAATGCATACAACACTTTTTGGTCGTTACAACAAGATCATATAATGATTGTGATGATTAAATTTACATACAAGTGTAATTTTGCATCATTACATACATTAAACGCCCTCGCACTTGTCGTCCTAAATACACTTTTCGGCAATCAAATTTAATTTTCTTAGGTTTCATGTATTTAAATATTTTTTGCCGTTGATAGTACATCGGTCAACATCAACCAACATTAAAATTAAGTTGTTAACGACATTGTCAACAATGTAAATGTAATCTTACCGAAAAAATTATTTAGAACAATGGAACAAATCATTGCTTTACTGTCCATTTTTGCAACATCTGTGAAATATACCACACAGCCGAAAGCAAAAAATATAATAACTATATACCATGGTTAGCTATCTCAAACTATATTTTTGTGGTCTTTAATTATTATATTATTAACGGCAGCACTAAATAGCTTCTTCCAAGTAATACATAAAATAAATATTAAATAAGATTTTTCTTTAATTGACAACCTAATTATAAAATTGGAATAATGATTGGAAGGATTGTAGACGCCAAACTATTTAATCAAATATTCATATTATTATTATCTATCCATGAATCCTTGTCCTGTAATTAGTTGCAATAATAATTACTAAACAATTACCAACTTAGTAATTCTAATTGAAGCACTTTTAAATATAAAATGAATTAGAACAAGTTTCACAGACGACACATGTTAATAAACTTATGAGCAATTACAGATCTGCATAATACTCAAAAAGTAAATGAAAAGATCTTTGTACTTTAATTCCATCTGTCACAATCATCCAGATGTCTAGTATAGTTTTTGTCCACACATTCGTTCCATAGCCGAGCACATGAAAAACGTTCGCGTTTTTTTTTATTTTATTTTCTATAATACTCAAGGTGGGTGGCAAGCTATAATATAGATATAGACGTCGAAAGTCATGATTCAACATTTTAAAGTATATTTATATCTTAGAGGAAGGTGTAAGTAAACACGTCAAGAGGTTACCTGACTAAAAAAGATCTTGAATAATAAACCAAACACAAAAATAAGCAAATAAGCACCAAGTATTTCGTGAAAAAGGTAAAAATGAAGCAAACTCAGAAATCATAACTGGATCCGAAATTTCGCTACTTTTTGTCAATTAATAAAAATTAATATCAAAATAGATAAACTTAATTAGTATAATTGAACATAAAAAGTTAAAAAAATAATAAATTACTTTTTTATTATTAAACAAATTAGAGTAGTCCAAATGATCTTTCGGGTTAAATTGAACTTAACATTTTTAAGTTCCAGTTGGACAAGCATGTCAGCTTTATAATGACTTTATATGCATATACACGAAATATGTCGTGACAATCTACAACCTACACAATTAATGGTTCGATATTTTGCTTAAACCGCTTCGAGTTTTCAGGAAATTACGATATCTTGACTTATCTCGCTCGACTTGGTGTTAGCACTACTCAAAAAGTTTAATTTTAATATACAAATTAAATTCGATACTTTTAAAAGATCAGATATCTAATATTATACAAATTTTCCTCTAAAATTACCCAATTTGTAATTTAAATTGAATAATTTGAAGCTTAAACACGATCGTTTAACAAATCTTCTAATTTATTGCTTCCCAAGATTGCATATTTTTGCTAAAAAAATTAATTCAAATGATTTTTTATTATTTTACCGGATATTGTATTTTTTAATGACTAAAAAGGGGCGCCATTACTTGGTCAGCAACCTTTCCTTCCATTACCAATGTTTAAACACATTTTTATTTAAAAACGCACTCGCTATTCTTTCTTGCTTTGCTTTTAAAGAATGAAAAAAAATTTTTTAAATTTTTTGGAGTCACAAGTTTACCGGCGAAAGTTTGATCAGTATATTTTGATGCATAATTATTTAAATTTCCAACAGTCTAACCCAATTAGATTATATAATTTCTTTTGCTGAGAATAATAGCTTATGAATTTTTTGTTATATTACTCGTACGTGTGAGTATGTCGCACCCACTTAGGGTAATTAATTAATCAGTTTATAATATTGACATTATATTTTTTCACTCTACTTTATGAAAATATGTACTACAAAAATGATCTACTGCTAAACGTGGATTCAGAGCCACGGTCATCCTCAATGTGTATTGGGGTGCAATGAGAGTGGGCAGCATCCGAGCTTAAGATTTACTAGCGGTTTTAGGGGGAGGGGGTCAATTGAGTAATTACCCTCTTAAGAATTATTATCGTAAACATAATATGAAAAAGTTTAATTTAGAAGACCCCGATGGCTTCTCATATTTTTAGCACGATCTTTTCAAAGAAACGATGTTAAAATATATCACAATTTTTGAGGGAGGATCTTGAATGATGCAGGCAGTACTTTTATGGTATAGAATATAGATTATGCAAAGTCAAAAATAGCTTGGATAAACCATCGTGTCAATGCAGAAAAATAAACTGAAATTCTTGAAGATTATTTAATGCCAATGATTGAATACGTAAATAATCTACACAGTTCAACAAGTAAAGAATTTGCTTTCGTCTAAAGAAGTCTTGACCTTATTATTACCCAATAAAAAGCTTATGAAAGCTTATGAGCCAATAGAAAGCTTATGAGGACTTCTTTTTCCTTATTTACATATGGGTGAAAACAACACAATACGATGGAAAATCTAAAAAGAGCCAAACGGGAAGCATAGAACAAAATTTCATTAACAGATGGAAATACCGGATCTAAATATTTTTTGTTTTTTTTTATTATTTATAATGACTACAAATTTTACTTGGTGCAATATTCAACGTGAAATATATTCTAAACAAATCGAATTTTTTTAACGAAAATGTTACTATATATTAGTAGTAAGCTCAAATCCTAATAAATATAACGCATAAACCACAATATCCCCCTTAAAAAAATTTTAATCTTGATTAATCTCTAAAAATGACTTTTCTTCCTCTTCAAATTAGTTGAAGTCTTAAGGCCTGTTATTTCTAACATCTGCGTTGTTTCCTTGGCAGTGTTAGTTCTATGAGCATATAAATATTTTACATCGATTAGGTAGCTTGCTGGGCTGGCCTTCAGGTGTGCCTATATCTTGCTTTTTATTTTAATTATAACAATTCAAACCCAGGAAAAATAACCATTTTAAAAAAAGAATCAAAGATACAAAAATGTTAATAAAAAAATATGTTTGAAGTTTAAATTTAATTTGAATGTTACATTAATAAAGTTGTCTTATTTGTCAACGACACGTCATCATTTAGAATATTGAAAAACAATGTTAATAGAAACTTAAAAAATACATGCTAATCAATTAATTGATATCTCTATTTTAAAATATTTTTAAACTTGAATAACTGCCAATAAGGCATGTAAAGGCTGAACACTTCTGGTGGGTCTAAGCAATGAAGGAAGGTACGAAATTCTTTGTTTTTGTAAACACTTACATAATAATTACTAGTGATAAATTTTAGTCTAAAAGCGCGTGTGGGTGTGTTAAGTCTTAGAAATTTGAACTTAACTTTGATCTTAAACAACGAATTTTTTAGATGAAATATTTTGGACGGGTGTCAAATGTTTTGTTAAGTTCTAACTATCAAAGCATAAATTATCAGCTGTGTATAATGACTAAAGTGCGAGAATTTAAAGGACACAAAAACCATTTTTGTGTTATCTATACCTATTATTATGTATGATAGGTATCGTGTCGATGCCTGCTTAAGTATAAGTCATTTAGAAATAATGGTCTATTTAAAACCAATCTATCCGACCATTTGACAAATACTAAACCATTTAAGTAAAATATTCTCGTTTATAATACAATAAAGATCTCTCCACGACTGTCAAAAGTTGGTCTTAAATAATAGCCCTAGTCAAAACACTCAATTGTGTTTCATTCCGGTGCGCCCTTTCTAATATAACCTCATATATTTATATCTTGGCTTTATAGTAAAAAGAATACAACACCGGCTTCGATAATTGAGATAGAAGAAGATAAAAGTTATATGGAAGTCGGTTACGGTACAATCACCAGGACCTACCACAGTGCTGGTGACAAAGTGGACAGATGACTGCATTTAGAATTAATGTATTAAAAACAAACCCTATACGACATTTTGCTTCACCCCAAAATCATTGACCGAATTTTTAAAAACGAGGAACTAATTATTGTTACCAATTTATCGTTCTAATTATTATAATTATATAAAAATAGAATAATCAGATACAATAAATTATTTAAATTCAAAGTTGAAAACTTTAAATAAACATGAAGTAACCACCAACAAATTTTATTTTGGAAAAATAGACGAAGTAATTAATAAACGCGAAATCTTAAAATACTAATTTTATTAATAGTTGGGTGATTAGAATAACATTTTTTTCTCTGGTGTTGACAAATTAGTTACAATAATTCATTCCAACTTCTCGGTTCACATTGTAAAAATATTTGAATAAATTTTTCGGACAAAAGAGTTCAGTTCGGCCTAAGGTTACAGAAGATTAACCCATTTCGTATAAAATAGATTGCTGGTGCTTCCGTACGAGCAGTCCATAGCCCTCAACGGGCTGTTATGCGCCAGTGATGATGAATATTTTTATATAATTTGGTTAATAGGTACAACCAATTTGGCAAGGTTCCCAAACATAATTTTTTCGTTAGGTTACTTCGCTCCATAACGCAGAAAAAATTTGAAATCTCCAATCTAATTTTTTTAAGAAACTCTAATTAGTCCACCTGAATTCAGATGATCTAATCGTTTAACCGTTTCCTTTAATAAGGACACACATTACTTGCTTAAGACTGATGAACAGCTGCTGTTTGTTTCAAGTGCTTTGCTTTGTACCTAATTTATATGGTATAGGTACGTCTTTCCACGGTCTTTGGTCTTTGTAGCGAAGAAACCCTCATTAGTAACTTATTCATCATACACAATAAAGATTTTATGTCGTTTTTGTATTTGACCGACATTCCTAATCAATTACATTACAGTTTAAATCATTTACTAACACGTAATCATTGATCATGAATAAACAATTAGGATTTGCTTCGTTACAATTTAGCCAGAAAGAAAACTAAAATCGTTAATTTTATTGACCATTTTGGTCAACTTATGGTTTTTGAATTTACTATTGCGGTTTATTAAAAGTTAAAACTTTGTAAATTATGGTAGGTATACCTTAAATAATTAGCGTTTTTTGTCCGTAAGACTCGCTTAATCCTGTAATAACTCCAAACTTTGTGTTGAAATATTTATAACCGTTTAAAATTAATTAAAGCCGACAAAAAGTTAAACACGAAAGTTTTAATTTAAAGCAATTAATAATTAGTGAAAAAACCTCCGTATTATTTTTTATACGTGTTGGTCCAAACCATTAGCCTTGTAAACGTTTGCAAAATTTTAATAACTGCAATTTTTGGCCCCCTTGTCATTATCATGCAAAAAGGCCCAAAGCGTCTGATGGGTTTCGTAAGGATTTCTCCACATCAAGAGTCCGCCCTGTAACCCAGTTACGTTTTCTAACTGTTTTAAAGGCGAACTGTTAATTATTTATCTTGGAAACAAAATTACTACTTAGAAACAATAGTAACTAATTTTACATAAAATTTTGTACATTTCTGCGACTTAATGAGTTGAACGAACAGACTTAAAAGTTGTTGTAAGAGCCTATCGTCTTTGTACGAAGAACGACTAAATCAACAACACAGTTCGGTAGTATATCGCGTGCCTTAGACCACACACGTAGAAGTTGTTAAATAAAACATAAAGCACGTTAATTTTTTATCCTTTCCTTTCCCATTGCGTTTATTTTCACGAGAGCAAGATAAAAATTCATATATGAATGCACTGGAACGGTGTGCAAGTTTCAGATAGACATGTTCATGTAAATTCAATGGCTTATTGTAAACTGGTGTTACATACGACTTGCTAGTTTAATTTTGCATGTGTTAACTGAGGAAAAACCAACCGTCATTAAAAAATGGGGTAGTATGATATCAACACACATGTACTATATTACGATTCATTAACACGACAATATACGTTAGGAAGTTGGCAAAAAAACAACTAATTGACTTCTCGTTATTATAAAAGAATTACATGTCACTTCTAGCGAAAAAAAAATTATCTTATAAACAAACAAAAATTACTAAGTAGCCAATTGAGAAGTTCACTGTCCTTTCAGTTTCTAATTTCTATTCAAAATATTAAAATGAAATCCCAAAATTAAGTCATCATTTTCGACAGTATAAGATCCTAAGGCAATAAAAGTAAATTATGTATAATTTTTTGTCTGCTGTATGAGTCACCGAAATGTACCTTTAAGAATTCCATGTGGTGGGCTAAAAGCACATATAGTCAAGGGGATATGGTCGTATAATGGAGTCTTTAAACCTTTGACCGTATTTAATATTCAGGTAGATGCTACTCTTAATTGAAAATACAACATAGGTGACACTTAGCAATTTAAAGTGCGATACCGTAAAATACAGAAAAAAGAAAGAAGAAATAGGCATATTATAAAGAAAACATACAACTATGAGTTTGGAATTTTTCTAAAAATCACAACAATGACAAATTGCTTACAACCTGTAATAAACAATAGCATCTAATATAATAAAGGAAAGAATTTTGCAACATCCTTGATTACATTATCTTCAAAAGGTACCGGTCATTAAAATTCTCTACGCATATCTGTCTGACATGATGAGAATTTTTGTCGTTTAGTTAATACATTCTAAATATTATTGTTATGTATTTGCAGAAATTTATTTTAATTATTTCCACAGCTTTCAACAATCACTATTAAAGAATTAATTTACAATAATTACTCACGTATTTAGAAGAAACAATTCAATGTACTAATAGATGAACATTCCCGAAGAGAAATAAAAAAAAGATTAGTATAAAGAAATTGAAAACAATTTATTATTATGTACCTACTTAAGACTGATTAACTTAATTAATATTTATAATAGTTTTTTTAATTAGTATAATAAACTCTACCACCAGGTTGATATTTATATGATAGAACGTAAAAACATGAACTTCCTTAAATGTTACATAGTACGTCATTATTCATGGATACATACATTAAAAACTTAAGTCAAATGATGATTTGTTAGTTTTTTTTTAATTAATACTGGAAATCAGATATATACGCATATCACATACAAAACACTACAAAATTATAATTTGGAAAGATGAAAAAACCTTTTAAAGATTCCTAATGAAGGTTGAGGCTGTTGATACAATAAGTAATTCCAACTTAACATATGCTGAGTTCGATTGATTATTATGTCAAATCGAACAAAGGAAGTCGCTATTTTTGTATTTTCTAACAACAAATTTAAAAGCGATATCATATAACATACATGGATAAATAATACCAAGCTATTAATTAAAATATTAACATATGAAAGTATACCTCGTGGAGTTACATTGTGTTCTCATTGTTTTTCCAAATTTTGAGAGATTAGGTAACTATTTTACCGACTAAGGAAGAATTTTTTATAAAATAAATAATAGTAAAGTAGTTCCTAGACAGTCATTATGAAATATATTAGGGGGCTACTTTATATTTTGTTTCCCCCATTTAATAACAGTTAATTTTTAAACGAGTACGAAAAACATAAAAAAGAAACATAGATAAGAAATATATTTTTTATTATTATTATAACTTTCGTAGTTATAAGTATAATTGATGATCCTACAAATGAAACTTCAACTTCCTTTGGAAATATTACTTATTCATTAGGGTGGTCTTTTAATTTTGTAATTATGATAATCGTTTTATTCGATAACTTAGGCAGACTTATTACATGTTTGATACAAAACTTTGAATAATTTAGCCCATAATTTTATTATTTAAATATTAAAAATGATAAATTACATATTATAAGTTGCTTTTAAAAAAGAAAGTTTCAATCAATTTGTTACTTAAGAAAATTATCTAAATTAACTCAGGATTATGGTTCGATTTTCTTGTAGTTATACTGAAAAGTCTAACAGAAAGTAGTGGACAAGATGTAAAAAACTTGAAAGGAAAATAAAGGTTATAGTTAGTGCAATATGTTAAAAAATAAAGCTCATAGCTTGAGCAATCGGACTTATTGATTGCTCAAACTGCATGTGCTAAATCTCTTGATTCCATTTTGGAAACATAAAATTTTAGATTCAGCTCAACAACCGTTGGCTGTTTGTTCACCATTATCGTCCAATTTCACTATTTGATAGCAATGTGATAAATTTCTGTTAAAAAACCTGATGTGATAACACATGATTTTCCCATTTGCTAGGCTCAACTACCTTTTACAATAATAACTGCAATTGTTTAAAAAACTAATACTTCATACTAATAATAAAAACTAATTACAAAAGAAAACACAAATAAAATAAAATTTTACGTTAAAATTAAATTTAGAAAAACTAATATTGTTTGGAACATTGATCTGTTTGTGGGCAGAATAAAAATTAGAATTTTACAAAAAAAGTCAAAACATCTTTTGTTTCAATATTTTTCTTTCGAAAAAATGGAAAAAAATTAGGTCCATAAAGCAATCACAAATGTTTGACCAAAATCTAATAAACTTTTTAAGCAGCTTCTTCAAACTAATGTGTGACACATCTATAATCATTATCATTAAGCTTTTACATTCTAAATAGAATATTGCTTTCCCTTTCTGGGAATTACAAATCCGATTAGCTGGGTGGATTAGTCCCCATATTACATAATTCTGATAAATCAATATTAATTTTCACAACAGCGTGTGGATGCCCAGTGGGCATTGCCCACTAAAAGGCCGAGCTAAGAAATTCTGTATAGTTCGCAATTTGAACTCAAAATTTTCGCTCTGTACTCAACCAGCGGTCACATCACTTCACGGCTGTGGCTACATCCATAATACACTAGGAAAAATTATTACTCAAATTTTTTTCGACTTCAATAGTAGGTACTTTTTTTGCTGATGAAAGTGGAAATTAATATTTATTAGCTTATTTTTACAACACTAGTTGATATTATTTACCTTTAGTGGAAATTTGTAATAGCCCTAAGCATAAAAAATACAGAGATACTGACATTGATAGTCTAATTTAATATTAAAATTTATCTCAAGAATTCTGAGATGGTTCCATTGTCGTTTAATACGAAAAGGGGGAGGAGATTTTGAATACAAAACTTTTAAGCTTTACTATGTTTTCATTGAACTTATTTATCATTCAGCAATATTTTTATTCGTTACTGATGATACTGATCTGATCATAGAAAGTATTGGTTCATTTCTTACTGGCAAAGTGAACCGTGCATAAAATTATTACTGCTTCATGATAAAATGAAAATTATAAGTAAATTAAACCTGTTTTTATGAAGCATGAGATAGGTAGTACTTAATAACTTTAGCACAGTGGAGTAACGATGTAACCATAGGCTCATGTTGGACCCATAAACACTTGCGAAAAAATTCATATTTATAGATCTTGAAAAGTAATAACATAATATTGTTTATAAATCTGTTAGAATCAATTGTGACACGTTTAATGCGGAGCATTTTGAAAACTAAAGACTTAATTCTCTATTGAAATATTGTAACGAATTTTTATAAAATTCATTACTTTACAATTTTTCAAGGTTTGTGCACGCACAAACTTTTGATAATTAGTATTATATATTAATAAATAGTATTTGATAATTTTCCATACAAGTGGGTTTATGCACGAGAATGTCATTCGAGCTCAATTCTGAGTTTGAAATTTTGTTAGGTTTAATCTCAGTAAACATCAAATTTACCAGGTTATTAGTTTCAAGTGATTACTTTGCTTTAGCTAGCGTTTTGTTGAGGCAAATTTTCCTGAGTGGAATTTATTACACCACTCTATGATTGCTGTCATTTTTAAAGCTACTTAAAACCTGTGCTTAAAACTGTACGATGACGCGAATTACTCCAGAATTCAATAAAAATAATTTTTGTTTGATTACATATCGATTATTGTGTGTTTGATATCGAATTGCGCATTCTAATTGGTGGATTTTCAAATCTGCTAGTTTCAGTTTAATACAGACTGTGTTTTCCTTTTGGGGAAGGTTAGGAATACATACGTTTTATAAAATAGATCTCCTATAGGTTGCGTTCCACTTATAGCTTATGACGACAGATAATCCAATAATTGAGCTTGATCTTTAGTCCAATCAAAGATCCCCGAGATCACGCAGCGATCGCTCATGAGCTTAGTGGAACAAGCTGATAGCAGCAAATAATGCTTATTTTTAGCGAAAGTAATTTTTGTCATTAGTTAATACAGGGTAGAGCAGATCAAAGAGCGATTTCAAAAAGGCTATAAAAAAAGCCATCAAGTTTTAAAAATAATTTCAGTAAGACGAAGTCCGTTCGAGATTTGACATTCATCCAGACGAAGTTTGAATTTATTCATTACATTCTGCAGCATTCCCAGTTAGATTTGAACCACCTCCTGTCGTATCCGTTCTTTCAGTGCTTCAACTGTTTGTTGTGGGTTATCATTTGGTTTATTCTTCAGGTAACTCCACAAGAAAAGTCGCACGTTGAGGTCCGATGAACGGAAAAATCATAAACACATAATTTGAAAATAAAGCATTAACAACATTCACGCTTACTCTTGCCGTCTATGAGGTTGCTCCATCTTGTTGAAAAAATGTCTTTTCGTATTGAGGAAGTTGAGGAGTAAAGAAATTTTCCAACATAGCTGCGTATCTCTGCAAAGTCAATAAAGTCACGCATTGCTTAGATTCTTTTTGAAAAAGTAGGGCCCTATGATCCCCGATGAAGACATGGCTCACCATCACACAATAACTTTTGTGGAATGGAGAGGTTGATGATGCAGTTGTTTAGGATTTACATTACTCCAGAACTTAAAGTTCTGCTTGATGTGCGGGTTCAAATCTCACTGATAATGCTGCGGAATGTAATGAATAAGTTCAAGCCTCACCTGGAAGAATTTCTATGCCTGAACGGACGTCATCTTGCTGGAGTTATTTTTAAAACTTGAATAATTTTTTATGTAATGTATAGCGCTAAGAAAAATTTTGAAATAATTTATTGATAGCAGTTTTTACAGCCTTTTCAAAATCGCTCATTGTTCTGACTCACCCTGTATTTATTATTTGAAATGGGAATTAATTAAGATGAATTCACAAAAAAACTTTTGTGATTGATTCGACTTCTAAATAGCGCCTGACAAAATTTTTCATAAACAAACGATTTAAAATGAAATTTGTTTTTTCTAATTGGGGATGATGCACCGAACTAAAATCTGTCATAATTTAATCAAAATTTTCATGGAATCAATGAAAAGTAAGTCACGATATTTGTCGTAAATGTTTTTTATTTATACAATTTGTTCAAATTGCGGTATAATAATTGTAACGATATTGTAGTACCTATTACTACAATTTGTAGAAATAGTTACTCCCAAAAATAGTAAATGTGTATGTTAAATATAGACGATTACTATAATTTTTAGTAGTTTATACTAAATTGCATTCAATTCTTATTTAACTTGAGGAAAAAAGTTGATCCAACATCGAAATTACCTTCAAAAACATAAAGTTTTTCCTAAGGCGTTTTCATAGGTTCAATCCCCCATCTAAGGGAGGTGTCTGCCTTAGGGGTGAGTTTATAACTTTTTTGCAAGCTGATATAGTAGTACATCCTTTTCCTAACCCAAAAGAAAAAGTTTCCTACAATGAAATTGTACTAAAAACCCTATAAATTGATGATGATAGGCTTCCGTAACCAAAATTTAGTGTAGTAGCCCATCCATTTCTTCCATCACTGTAAAAAATTTCCTGACTTTGAATTTATACTCAGTATGTACAAAATGTTATCAATATTCAAGTACCCTTCCATTATGCGACCTTATTGTGACCACAACTAAACGTGAATGAAAATATCATATTCTATGAGAATGGACGGTTTAAATCAGAAAACATTATAGATTTGCATAAAATATTATTATAAGTCACAAACACCATCACTCTTGACAGCAAAATTGAAATTCAAACTCTTCGTGAGGTTTAAAATTTATAACGACTTTGAGAATTGCAAACATTACCATATCAACTGCTACTTATATAAATTTTGTTGACGTTAACGTTAGCTATAATGTGCATCAACTTATATGGATACAAATAGGTAACATTTTATAAAAATTATTTATTAAGCTGTTAATTTTGCAATATAATATTTAACACCTACGCAGCACAATGGAGTAAATCGTTTAATAACTTAATTTTACCGACATCATATTACATCTATATATGTAGGTAATCGTAGATAATTGCACTTGAGAAAATAAACGAGTTAATGATGATAAAAAGTTACAAAGGCCTGCAGGTAACTGGAATCGTAATTTTTGTTTGTATATATAGACTTAATAATAATAATAATGGAAGTTAAATTGGTATGTGCAAAAAAATGAGGAACTCAAATAATATCTAAAATTATTATATTATTCTTTCATTGTTACGTTCACGGTTACCACTCCATATGCTTTCGATTTCTAAATTTAAATATAGCGCTTTCATCTAATTAGATGAAACGGAAACTTTATTTTATTGATTTAAAAGGTAGAAAATAATTATAATCATTTCTTTTAGGAAAGATATGATCTAGGATGAGTCGAGCTTGAAATTAAGTATCGAGAAGCTGGAGGAAGATCCGTCAACTTAGATCAGAATGATCACAATTCATCAGAGACCGTGGGTTGCTATGCTGTATTCATTCATGCCATCGTGCTCAACTTGGGTGGTCCAAGAAAGAGTTCGCGGCTCGCGCGAGCCATCCACTCCCAAGACTCTGTAGGTGCTCTTTCGCGATTGTTCCCAATTGATTGCCTACGTATTTTCTAAGCTATCATTACGGGTCTCAAATATTCCAAACGTTAAATATTACTACTCCCTTTTGTTTAATTAAATTTTTTGTCAAAATCATACAGTCCAAGAAAATCACAGGTGTTTCTTAAAGGTTTTATTCTAATAGATAAATAAACGATCGTAAAGAAGATTACTGGGTAGGCGTCTAGGCATATTATTCTTCGTCACGTTTAGCGATTTAGTTTTATGATCTTTTGACACTAAGTATGGGTGGTATAAAAACTACCGCATTTCATACTTTGACATTTCCTATATTGTTTTCTGTTTGATGTCACTTTTATTGATATCGTAAAATTAACCTGTAACCTTTGCGACCGTTAATATCGACGATGTTCCAAATTCTCTTGCCTTCTTCTGATCGCAAGGTTTATCGGTCTTTCGTGTCGAAGTAATTGGGCGATTATGTGTTTCCAAAATGCATCCTGGACTTAGGAGTGTTAAAAAACGGGTGCAGATGTGGGTGGCCTTTAATCTTTAAAATGGTTCAATAACTGCACATAATGAAGAATTTATGAAGTGAATAGCTTTCTGTTATATTTAACAATAAATCAAGACTTGAAAATCACTTGAACGCTTTAAAGACGCACATCATGTATAAATAGCGAAAAAAATAAATTTCCCATGCTGACGTAGTTATAGGTATTAAGAAACGATTAAAATAAAATTAGTGTCTAAACTTAACTTTCTCGATTATTATTAACGCAAAATTAAATAAAACGATCGTTTTGATGAGAAAATTAAATACTGTGAAACATAATGGGTCACGTACCTCTTTTATCAATATAAAAAGCCATAATATATTGCACTCGTGCAACTTTAGTACTAAATCAATTCTTCTAACTGCTTTGTCTAATTTATGTGCATATTTTTCTATATAATTGAACAAACCGCATGTATAAAGCAATAGAATACAATTTTCTTGTCCCGAAGTGCATAACCTTTTACGGTATTAACCGCGTACATTATTCGCGGTCTCATAAAGTGATTATTACATTGTCCACCCTTTGTTATATATTAAAGACATCTCGTAAAGCACAGTCAAATGTAATAAGTATTGAGAAAATCATCTTAAAATATAATTGTTGCAATTTAACACAAGCCAAAAGAATTTTTAGAAAAAAAAACATCGTGAGAAAAAGTTTAAGTGAAAACTAGTCCACGCATATTTACTCTCTTTTTTTGTGTATTTAAAGAAAGGTCTTTAATTCATAATAAAGTATTATTAGGTGTTAGTAAAACGCAAGAAACAGAAACTTGCTTGAAATTCAATGTGGGATGTACCGACACTTTCGTGCTACACTCATGCATGTAATTAGCAATGCTTAAGAATCTATAATTACGAACTCGTTTTATTTTTTACAATACACATAAATATAAAGTAATGATGATACCTTTTCTTTAAATCTTTTATTTGGTTATTTTCGTGACATGTTTGTATAAGTTGCATTCCAATATGTGGTAATTTAGGTAATGAATATTTATACGATATGATTTTGATTTATTGGTATTTCAAGTGACATTTCGTATGGTTTTTGGTTTGTCGAAAGAATGAGGTCAGCGAATGAAAAAATGAACTGTCTGTTCTACCGTACCTCGGTAACCTCCCAAAAAAATTAATATTGCTGGACGTGTCCTCCTTATTTGTCAATGTTTCTATATAAAATTAGTCATCTTGGCTCATTAATAATAATATTTACATGTTGGTCAAGCAAAACTGCATTTTGGTGAACAAATTTGCTGGGTCTATATCTCTGGACAAGCCTATTATATAGTAGGTACATAAGTTTTTCAAAATAAAGAAAAAATTTAGTGAATTTGAATAATTAATAAAATATAATATTTTTATTTAATTAAACGAATAAATATATACACAATTCACAATTAATCAAATCCAATTTGGCATACTTTAAAATAAGGCAAAATTAACTGCACGAAAATAAAAAAAAGTGTTGTTATCGTGTTCAAACATCACAAAGAAATAATTGAAGTACACAAAAAAACTCCTTTTAAATTTGTACTAAAATGTATTATAAAAATAGTAATTTTTGGGTATTAACTCATAATTTTTATTTTTTGAACAAAAGTTCTAGGTTAAATTCGATTTTTTTTAATATTAAAGTTTTTGACCCCGTAATTAATTGAAATATACAAAAAAATATATAGCTATTATATCTCAAAAATGATGGTATATGGTAGATATTATTATAATATATTATATACTTATTGTTTATATTTTATATATTTCTTTTACCATTAACACCAAATTATGTTGTATTATTATTAAAAAAAAAAAAAAAAAACAGTTTGTAATAGAACATCGACATAAATATCTATAGTACATACGTACATATATAGCAACTGCTATCATTTGTACCTATTCGGAATTAAGAAAAAAACTAATTCTCGATTTGGTTTAGTATTTCTAATTTAAATTGAAGTTAGTAGACAAATAAAAAGTTAGAATTATTACTAAGAAGAAACAGATTTATAGAGTATATTAAAAGTAAGCACCTAATAGGACAAGTCAATATAAATTGAAATCTCTGCAGCTAACTGCTATCATCACTATTTAAAATGCCTCTGGGGTATAACTTAATGCAATCTGCAAATGCATTGCGTTGTCACTGACATAAAAGGATGACTTGTACATAGAAATCGACACTGTTGCTAATCTATCTAACAATATGTCCCCAAACAATAATTCCAACTGCCATCTGTATAATGTTCTTTGAAGCCATTATGACCCTAAACGGAAGAAACATTAGTTCCATAATGGTAAACAATTTAGTTACTGAATTTAAACTAAGGGTAAATATTTTCCTTGGGGTAGTTTCACCATGAAATGCAGTGCAATTGTTAAGAAGATTTAGTTCTCAATGCGGTTTGTGACGCGTGAACATAACGTGGTTGATTTTTATCATACTAAATCAATAGACGATTTATATGATAAACTCCATTGCCATAGAATGTTGGAAAGCTCTTGCACAAAGTTGTTTTATTTCTTAATTAGTATTTTCTCAAAAGTAATAACAATTAGCTGTTTCTTCACTACCTCGAAATCGTTAACTTTTATATGCGATTTGATTTTACGATAGAAATTTATAAAATTTAAATAATTCCTCCTAAGAGGAATTCTCGTCGTTAATGTATCGAAATAGTATGTCGTACTCGGTAAACGTAAATAATTAAAATATTTGCTATTAACATTAGAATAATACTAAAACTCGAAAGACAATGAGAACTGCTAATAGGTGCAGCTGAGCCATACCATATATAATATAATAATTACATACAATGGATGAATCAGAAGTACTTACCACTAAAGTTTTTTCTAAAAAAAAAACTTTAGGAGCTTTGAGCTTAAAACTTTCACCTGTAAGTATATCTGATATTTCAGCAAATCCTACTTTTGACAACTTTATGATGTCAAATGCTTTAGGAATAAAAATTAGAACAAAATTACTATAATTTTAAGGCCTACAAAAATTTATATTTAATATTTCTACAACTTTACTATTTAATGCAAATATAGCATGCTACAAGACGAATTAAATTTAATGTCATATTTTTATAGTAATAATTATTAAACATAAAAAATACCACAAATCTGCAAAATCTCCCCAAATAACTATTTTATAAGTGGTAGATATTTATTCCGATAAGGAAATAATCTTTTTTTTTAGAAGAACACTCGTCAAAAATATTGCCTAAAATTATTTAATTCGCTTTATTTTTTTGCATATTAATTTCAAATTTCTTATTATTTATTCGTAGGAAGTAATGTAGGAAATTGTAGCAGTTCACTGCCACCGAAATTCATCAAGTATAATTTAAAACAAAACGTTTTTTGATGTTCTATTTCCGGCTATTATATTAACCCTGGTGGATGAGAAAAATCGCAAAGTTAATCATAAAACACTAATTGATATTTTTTATTAATTACGGTTAAAAATATTCAAAAAAGTTGATTAACAGGCTACAATTTTACGGGAATTTATATGAACAATAATAATTATCACTTATTAAATAAATTGCAGTTATTTTATTATTAATTAGTATCTAACCATAATGCAATGTTATAAATTACTAATTACAAAAGCTAAACGAGTATGATATCATTCGATTAACAATATAAAGTATTTACTTTAGAGTTCTTGAAAATACCATTAAAGGTAACTTAATCAAATAGCAATATATCACATATTAGACACATATACTGAGTAATTGTTGATTACCAAGTCATTAGAGAAATAAATAAAATAGCTATTAATAAATAATAATTTCTTATTTTTAAATTACAGCGCAAAGTTTCTGGTTTTAATTAAATTTTATTTTGTTAACAAATTTTAATGGGAACATAAAATTTTGAAACATTTTTTAAATAACTTTTCTATGATAACGCTCAACCGAAATAAGTGTTTTAATTTGCAACTAATTATAGCAGATTAATTAATCAAACTCCTAACACACCCTGTACACATATAAGTTTTACAACAAGTTAATCTTAGAACTCGATTCATGAATATGCTAATCAAATTTTGTATTTATTTATTTTAATTTTATTTATTTAGATGTTCGTTTATCATATCTCTTTTTAATTAATATATAACTTGGTCATATAAATTGCACTTAACAATTTAATTAGTCTAAAATAATAGATTTATTAATATTATTATGATGGGTAGAAATAATTTTATGGAGATTATCAGATAAGGAACATGAAAATTATTTTCTATAAATTAAATTGTAGTTAATTTATTCTTAATTTTGAAGAAATATGGGTTATAGTTTAGATGTAGCATCTGAAGGGTCAAATTTTAAAAACTTACAAAAAGACCTTTACAGTAAGTAAAGAACAGTGGTAGATCTAAAATTTGAATAATTTATAAAAAAAATATTATACTTACTATACAAAAATTGTTACTATTTAACGTGTTTCTTACGTTTATTCTACGTTTAATGTTATCTCGTACATACATTACAAATTTTGCAAAAAAGGGTAATGTCGTTGTTAGAATTCTTAGTTTTAAAAGTGTTAAACGTATAATGATTAAAATGGCACTTAATTTTAAAATTTTTAAGTTATATAATTGACAGATATTGTGACATTTACACGTTAATTCTATATGTGCGTGAAGTTAGCCCCCCTTTTTTTGAAATTGTGATTTTTTTTATTTGTGCTCAATTGTGCTCAACTTGTGCTCAATGTGCTTAAAAGAATTTTTTGATTTTGAACAAAAATAACAAAAAAAATCGAAAAAAACACTTTTTGACGCCAGCCCCCCTTTTTTTGAAATTGCAACTTTTTTTGGTCGTTCTCAATTGTGCTCAAGTTGTGCTCAATGTGCTTAAAAGAATTTTTTAATTTTGATCAAAAATAACCGCGTAAAGCGCGAAATAAGATTTCTAGCTAGCCCCCCTTTTTTTGAAATTCCAACTTTTTTTGATTGTACTCGATTGTGCTCAAGTTGTGCTCATTGTGCTTAAAAGAATTTTTTAATTTTGATCAAAAATAACCGTGTAAAACGCGAAATAAGATTTCGACCTGGCCCCCCTTTTTTTGAAATTGCAATTTTTTTTTATTGTTTTCGATTGTGCTCAAGTTGTGCTCAATGTGCTTAAAAGAATTTTTTAATTTTGAGCAAAAATAACCGCGTAAGGCGCGAAATAAGAGAAAAAAGGTGTGCATTGAACAATTTTATCATACAGGGTGAAAAGTAAAATAGATTTCCAAATTTCATTTTTAAGGACCGCATTCAGGGTAAAGTTTTTCGTCGTAATGATTTATACAGGGTAAAGTATCAAACATCTAAAAGACATAAATGGAGAATTCTGATAGTACTATATTAGTTTAAATACAGAAGCTGTATTTGTAAAGATATGACTAAAAAATTTAAAAATTAAAAAAAAAAATTAAAAATTTTCATGGAAACCTTTTATTTAAAATTACAAAGTGCAATAAATAGTAAAAAATAATGTTAATAAGAGCTAACAAAGCTTCTTAAAAACATCAATCTAAAAGCGTAAGGCTGTTTATTTATAGGTGGCTAAGCAGGCTCAGGTGCATGTCGCTGTCCCCCCCTAAATTAAATTTTAGGATAAAATTAGTGTCAATCGTTAGAGCTTTGTTTGAGCCTGAATGATCTTCAGTGAGCGAGATTTTGAGTTAATTTTTTTACAAAGTTAGGAATATTTGAAATTTGTGAGTAAACTGCAAGCCTTAAAAAATCTTACTATTAAACGCGTGTTGCTCGGAGTTTACTCAAAAATTTCAACTATCTATAACTTTTTAAAATATTAACTTAAAATCTTGCTCACTAGAGCTCATTCAGGCTCTAACGAAGCTCAATCGATTGACATCAATTACACACATAGATTCAAAATGAGAAGAAAAATTTCAAAAAAGGGGGGCTAGGTCGAAATCTTATTTCGCGCATTTCGCGGTTATTTTTGATCAAAATTAAAAAATTCTATTAAGCACATTGAGCACAACTTAAGCACAATTGAGTACAATCAAAAAAAGTTGCAATTTCAAAAAAAGGGGGGCCAGGTCGAAATCTTATTTCGCGCTTTACGCGGTTATTTTTGATCAAAATTAAAAAATTCTTTTAAGCACATTGAGCACAACTTGAGCACAATCGAGTACAATCAAAAAAAGTTGCAATTTCAAAAAAAGGGGGGCCAGGTCGAAATCTTATTTCGCGATTTACGCGGTTATTTTTGATCAAAATTAAAAAATTCTTTTAAGCACATTGAGCACAACTTGAGCACAATTGAGAACAACCAAAAAAAGTTGCAATTTCAAAAAAAGGGGGGCTGGCGTCAAAAAGTGTTTTTTTCGATTTTTTTTGTTATTTTTGTTTAAAATTAAAAAATTCTTTTAAGCACATTGAGCACAACTTGAGCACAATTGAGCACAAATAAAAAAAATCACTATTTCAAAAAAAGGGGGGCTAACTTCACGCACATTAATTCTATATGTTTAATTCTGGTAAATTCTTTTGCGGTTTCAACGTACAGATATAATACCTTCAGTAGGTAGGTACATATATAGTATTCAATGTACCTAAAGAATCTCGAAAAGCTTTCTTCTGTTAATTGGATATATTTAAGAAAAAGTTTAATCACTTGAATTTTAAAATATAAAAATAATTTTAAGATCATATTTTTTATTTTTCGAAATTTTTCAATAAATCTTTGGACTTATTTGTTAGTAACTTTATCATTGGTTGCATTTGACGTAACTTAAAAAACTCTTGTTGTATAATATCAATGTGGTAAAAGCCGAAGTCATATCTTTTTTACTTCTGGTATTAGAAGAAGAAAGATTGTCAAAGTTTTATTAAATGTAACCATAAACCATATTATTAAATTAACTAATTTGATCATTTTTTGCCAATCTAAAAATAGTTCCGCTGCGACCGTCAGGCCGCACATTCTGGTTAAACTATTAATTACTAGCATAATAGTTCAAATATTAGTAGAAAATTGCTCACTTTAGGTTTATTCGGTAGTATATTACTGCTTTTCTATCACTTACTTTTAAAAAATTGATAAATTAAAATTTTATAAAATTGTGAAGGAGGGGATTATAATGAAAGTGACGTACTTAGCCGTTGACGTTTAGAAGTGAGGTTAGAGTTTCGAATTTACATTACCGTTTTTAATTTTAAAAAGTGAGACTTGTCAAATCAGAAGAAAAATACTTTTCAAAAAATTATTTTTTAAATAAAATTTATTCAAACAATGTAAAACTAATTACAAATTATCACGAATTAAAATAAAAATAAATTTTTTTCTTTTTAGTAGAAAATAGACGCACCTGTTTTTCTATATTTTCATTGCGTTAATTTTTTTTCAGTTTTCAATAAATGATCTTTCGTTTGAGTTTCGAATTAACAAAAGATATGTCTGAAAATATTTGAATACTAACACTGAAAATAACAGTGTCGTTGAAGATAATGTTATTATGATATAATTGTGATAAAGAACATCGATACATTCTAAATAATTTTGATAAAATTATAAACACAATGAATAAATTAAAGATCATTCAATTGAAAAGTTAAAAAAAAAATTAACGCAAATGAAAATGTAGAAAAACAGGTGCGTTTATTTTCTACTAAAAGGAAGAAAATTTTATTTTTATTTTAATTTGTGAAAAATATTTTTTTTCTGATTTAACAAGTGTCACTTTTTAATTTTAAAAACGGTAATGTAAATTCGGAACTCTAACCTCACTTCTAAACGTCAACGGCTAAGTACGTCACCGCAGTATAGATGTCGCTACCATCTCGCAGCCAAAATCAGTTCTGCCGCGAGACACTCGTTAATTTGGTGTAAGTAGTGGTTAGAAAGTTAGGTTAAGTTACGGTCATAGGTTCAAACCCCTAAATTTTTCCCTACCATGTTTAAGATTATACGTTAAACTACACCATCGTACTATGTCGTTAGTCAGCAAATCGTAACAGAACTGTTGACTTGTAATTAGGTTTGGCCGTTATGGTATTAGTATTCAAAAAGTTGTCGCTAGATGTCGCGTTTATGGTATAATTGGTTTATACCACGTTGCAGCATTCGAAACGTCATCACTAAATGGCACATTTATGCCTGTAAAATAATCACGGATTTGAAATTGTTTCATTGTAAAATGTAATAATGTAATTGATATATTGTAAAAAGGTTAAATCCGTAAATAAATGTAAAATAAAAATAAATAAAATAAATTATAAAAAATTTTGATCAAACAGTGAATTATACCTACTGAAAATAATTAAAAATTTTTATCTAAAATTATCGTCCGACATACAAAGCGCATAAAATAAAATTGTGCGTTAGGGTATCAGGTTTACAAAAAGTAATTTTTTTAATCGAGTAAAATTTCAAGGTACCCAACCTACACAGAAAGCAAAATTGAACTTTTCCCTCGCATTTTCATATTAATACAGCAATTTTGATAATAATTTTGGCATTTCTTATTTTTAGTGTCTTTGTCTAAGTTTTAGGGGTCCAATGCTCAAAAGTAGTAACAAAAATATTTTATTGAGTGTTACAAAATATAGTACCTAAATAATTTTCTGAATTGATAATATAGGCTACTTTATTCTCTTTTCATCATGTGCTTATCTGATTCCGAATGTTGGCAATCTTCCTGGTTTAACTTTACTCGGGAAATGTTAATGGGGTGGTTTTTCTTTGTCTTTCTCATAGTTCGCAAATGGATTTTGGACTTTTTAGATCACAGCACATACTATCTGAACCAATCGCTCAAAGTCAAGAACGTCAAACTCACATTCCTACTCTAAAAGGTATCCAAATTTTCAAATCTATAAAATTGTATTTCTTTTCTCTGTTTTGCTGCTGAATCTTGAAACTTTTAATCGATTTAAAAAAGTAATATTATGATGTAATCCTGACACATTAACGCATTATTTAAGGGGGTGTTCAGGTGAATCAGATAATATGCAATTGCTGCAGATCAGCGATAACGCTAATGTGCAGAAACAAAAATTAGTATAGGTACTGAGTACAAAATGGCCGCAATGCAGACCTGACACGTACTACAATTTTTTATGTATCTATAGGTAGGTACTAATAATATTATTTAATTAAATTATTATTTTTGCTTCATTGAACAGGTTGTGCGGCCTAAAGGCCGCACTAGAACTATTTTTTAATCAGTAATCAATAAGTAAACCAATCTTGAGTAAACGATAATAGTCAGCACCGATCAGAAGAAAATTGCAGCTGATGGAAGACTTCTGAACCCGGCAAAACTATGGATACCTAGTAAGTATCGTTTTGATTGTGTAATTTTGTTGTATTGTGTTAGTATTTATACACTAATTAATTGATAAATATATAAGTTACGTAGGTTTGAATCCCGTGGTGTACCACTTACTAAAAGATTTTTCGCTCTCCAAATATCTACTTGCTGGCTCTAAATAACATAATAAATTTATAATGTAAGAATAGTCCATGCTGTGGTTTGTAATCCACGTTAACTATGTACTATAATATGTAGGTCCGTCACACACTTTCAAGATGAAAAAGACTAACCGGAAGCTATTACGTAGCACTATTATGTAGCTACACCAAAAGAAAATTTTCATAAATATCAATAAAGTCGGTTCATTGGTTGAAAATTACTGTTTTTAGAAAATTTTTGTAAATACAGTTGGGCCCGCTTAATGTGATCGCGGTTAATGTTATCATTCGGATATTGTTATCACTTTTTCCAAGAACGGAACGGACATATATATTATTACACACAAAAAACATCGCTTATAGTTATCAGAGTTCGGTTAATGTTATCATATTATTCTTAAGATTATTTTCTCCCACGAGCAAAGGAGTTGATTTTCAGTTACAAGCATTTTTTTATATTGTGCATACCACCCACATAATATAGTCAGGTGTTAGCAAGAAAATCAACGTCACACATGTGATTATCACATTACATATTTATGTTTATTATCAATTCCGTCGTTTAAATACATAAATGGACGATAGTATGCTGTTAATGTGTGTTGTAAGATTCAGTCCTACTTGAAAATTTCACAATGAGTGACTTTTATTAATTAATTTTTATAGATGTACTACATACTTATAAATAACCAATAAAAATTTTTTCCTTTTATTGTTATCAATCGGTTATTGTTATCAAAAACCTCAAGTCCCAATGTGATCACATTAAGCGGGCCCCACTGTACTAGGATATAGTATCAATTTTATAAATTCAATAAACTTTTCCTTTAATATTTAAAAAAAATTTAGGTTAAATGACCGCTGGTTGAGTACAAAGCGGAAATTCTGAGTTCAAATCGCGAACTATACAGAATTTCTTAGCTCGGCCTTTCATTGGACATCCACACGCTGTGGTGAAATCAATATAGATTTATCAGAAATATGTAATATGGGGACTAACTAATAAGCAATATTCTATTTAGAATGTAAAAGCTTAATGAATGAAATTCTAAAGCTTTAAGCACACTTAGGCGACGCGACACCACACCACACCACAGACAGAAGCCCACAACACACCACACACCAGGCGACGCCACAGCTTGGTAGGGTCCGCACATTTTTGTGTGTGTTGTGGGCTTCTGTCTGTGGTGTGGTGTGGTGTCGCGTCGCCTAAGTGTGCTTAAAGCTTAATCGTACATTATATTATAATGAACAGTTTTTAATTCTTCTGTAGTTTTTTGTTACAATTACACATCAGCCAGTGAAGACTGAAAAAAAAAAGATTTTCAAAATTAAAATTAATAAAAATTCTGTTAGATCTTTAAATCCAAAGCCATTCAAAACTATAAGAAAATTATCAATTAATGAATGCCTACCCATTAAATCATGATTGGCTTATAGGAACCACTTTAAATTATATAAGTAATCTTCAATTTAGTGATTTTGCCACACTCAAAGCTCTACGAGTAAAACTGAAGCTATGCTGCTACTTTTTGCAGATTTTATACTAAGTTTATAAATATTTTGCCAAAAATCTGTACAAGAAAATTTTTATATCACTCAAAAAACTTGCACCATCTTGAAAAATTTTACCGTACCGCACTGCTCAAATATGGGGGGCTTCTGCTTAATAAACAGGCACAATTTTTTTACATAATTTTGCTTTTTAAAAACCATCCAAAACAAAATCTAATTTTTTTTAATAAAATCTTAAAAAATTTTCATTGTTTGAACATGCATTCTTTAATCCTTAGAAAATTTAGAAAGTTACAAATAATTTCTAAGTAATTTATATTGTAGGTATAACCAAAATTTCAAGTTTGAATTCATTTTTAGATGGGTTTTAACTAAGAAAGTGTAATTTTATTAATTTAAATTTTACCTACTGAAATTGCTCTTGATAAAATTGAATTCTTAAAATTTCTCTTTTTTACTTAAGGGTTGAAAACCACAACGATCATTTTTTGAATAATGCCCGACATGACCTTACTGTTTCAAAAAACTTTAAAGATGCCTTTTTCTCAAATACCGGAAGTAAAAAAATGTTTTATAGGTATACAAAGTAACGTTAGGGGTGAAGAGGTGTAATTATATTCGGCCATTTGTACTATCATTGTATCTATGTTAAAAAATAGATATTATCGTTATTTAAAATGTTTTAAATGAATTTGATATAAAAAGAAGCTCTGAAAGTTATTTTTGAAAAATTTCAAGGTTACTTGTAGCTACATAAAAAGTAGGTAGTAAATACATAACAGAAAAAGTATGAAAAGTAAACAAAGTTAGTAATCATAAAAAACGTTGATTAATAAATTATCTATTGTAATGCTTTTCATTTGGACATGCTATCTGATAGCTAAAATTTCATAATCTCATAGGTATCAATTAAAATTATTGTTAATAAGCCCCAAATTACTTATATTTTATTTTATTAAATAAAATTATTTTTAATAATTTAAAAATATTAAAACTTTCCGAAAAGTCAATTCCATCAGTAAAGCCGATTTATAACAAAGAAGAGCGTAAAACTTGTCGAAATTCGTGTGACATTGTAGCAGTAACATTGATTTAAAAACCGATATGACTTCAACAGACAGACAGACACTGATTAGTGTTTTAAGTAAGAATTTAGAAAAAACCTTTTGAATTTATCGTAATCGTTTATAATTTAGGTATTTTACGTTATGTTCAAAACAGGATTTTAAAAAGGTGATGTTCATCAACTCCGGCGGGTATTGCTTATTCGATTCTTTCTCCAATTTTAAAGAAAAAATTATTATTTATTTTAGATCTTGTTAATTATTAAATAATAACAATTATATTTCTTTGTAAATTCGACTCTTCAGACTTGAGTAATAAATAAGTTAATAGTAGGTATATACATCATAATAGGGAAAGAATTTTTAGTGTTATTACCCTTTTGTTTTAATATTATTCCCATACCCGATTGTCTAACTTTTGCAAATTCATTACTCCTTATTTATAGTTAAACTAATGTAAGCTATAATTGAGAATACTAAACTACAGGTTATAATATATAATAAGCAATAGAATCTGCATGCGTTATTAAATATGTGCAGTTAACGCTTAAAATTTCTTTACAACTGTTTTTGTAGAAATTAAAGGTAATAAAAAAGTAATTTGAAGTAAAATTTTAATTGCATTGCATATAGTAAACTTCATTTAAAAGTTATAAAAGTCATTTGGTATAATATCTACTATCACGGATATACAGGTTTACATTTTGTAGACAACAAACACTTGTCGACTTTTTAAAATTTATATCTTGCACCTTTCCATTATTTTTCGATTTTAAAAATCGACTACCGATTACATAAACGTCTAATAAATTTTAAAAATTAACACGGTCAATTTTTAACTTTAATCTAAGCTTAGTTAGACCACTTCGTTTACTTCTATTTCTAGTTATGAAAATGAGTTTCGCCCACAGAAAGATGTTTTATTAATGCATCAGCTTGTGAGCAGAGTAAAATTAAATGAATTGTAGGTAGATATTGCTTTTATGGTAATGTAAAACTTTTAAGTTTATTACATAATTAATAATCTTGACAAATTCTTTTAACATTTTTATTATTTTAAAATTATATTTCATCAACATTGAAGAAATGTTAATGCACCTAACCATACTTTTTTCGTATTGGTTTTTATACCATTTTTTATGAATGTTTACGAATAAATAATGTAGCATAAACATAAACATCAATTTATTATTAAAGGAACATTAAAAAAAGCAGTAATTTGATAAGTATCGCAATTACTGACATGAATGAATTACAAAATAAAGCAAAAATTAAAACGTACTACACTCTAATAATGCAAATAAAAATTTAAGTACCTGAACTAGGCCGGTCACTATATCTGGTACAATAAACCCATGCTGGCCACAACATCGGCTGCTTTCCTTGAGTCGTCGATTCAGAAGAACTCGGCGATTTCATACTTGAATTGTTTTTACATAAATCGACAGGATCAGAATTTTTATTTTCATCATCGAACGATTTTTCAGTGACAATTTTTCTAGGTTTGCTCTTCTTAATGTTAATCGGATCGGTTATCCTTCTACCGAAATCCGCTTTTAAGATGTTATCAATTGAGAATGTTAGAGATCCATGATTAGCTTCGTTGTTATTTGTGTTATTACTTTTTGACCCATTCGGTCTAAAGAAAAAATGTTGCGTTTCTGATGGTTTAGGACTGTGATTTAGACTTTCCGGCGAATCGGGACCCGATAAACTCAAACGCTGACCGCTCGGACTAGCTGGTGAACATACATTTTGTCTAAAAATTGGACTAATAAAATTTGTTTCGGCAGGTGATGTTGGATTCGATTTTTCCGACATGCAGTCGGAACTTCTATACATGTAACTAGGGGTAGGTGAATCGGAATCTGATTTTGTACTTCCCGATGGACTAAGTCTATGATTTATCGGACTAGATAGACTATGGCATTCTTTGAAAGATCTGTTCGGATCTAAAGTACTATTGGTTATTTGTGATATTGCATTTAGGTGGCTTTCGATATTTTTAAACGAAATATTCTCACTAGGTGCTGGATTTTCGTTACCCACTGATAAAATTGTATCGTTGCTGCAGCAACTGTTTTCGTCCAAATTTGAAGATTCTCGATCAAAATTATTAGAAACATCGTTCGAATCCATGGAAGCAGATACTTCAACTTCCAAATTTTGACGAGAAAAATGATTTTGTGCCAGTAAATTCGATGTTAAAGTTGCCATTCTTTTAACTGTTGTCTATTATTTTCATAACACTTACGTTTATTTCACCATTCTCACTTTAAACGCTTACAGTCAACTTTTTTCAGTTTTTTACACACAACTCACAAACAATTTCACTTGTTAACACGAATACTTTTTAAATAGTCAAACATCAAATACAATGTTTTAGCATAGGCAAGTTCGATGTGTACAACACGAGCTTTCACGATGTTCTGAGCTTTCTGAAACCCGATAGGGCGGAGTTAGTGAATGTAGGCGTTGCATTTTGGAAGGTTTGTCTTGAAAATAAACGAATCAAAATCTCAGGAAACAAATGTTCTGGTTGATTTTGACGTGTTTTATGAGTTATTTATAACCAAAACCACAAAGTGGGAGATTATGCAGACTTGTAGTGTGTACACGCTGCACATGATCATATTCATATTGTTATTTATTGTCTTGATTAACAGGATTGAATTTTTTTGTAGTGATGTCTTGTTTTCACCAATCGACTTTAACAGTTTATTTATCGATATATTTTCAATTTATACCTACTTTTGAATTTTCCTCGGATTTGGGGATTTTAAGAAATTTGTGGTGGTTTAATGAAAATTACTGCAATTTAATGCTTTTTTAGATTAATATATTGTTATACGTTCTAAAATACTAAATCGAATATTTTTATGTTATACAGGATAAACATGTCTTTCGCCATTATTTTTGTAAAATAATATTCATAAATTTCTACATTTAAACATCTAGGTTAATAATAGGTATATATCTATCTACTTATTGGTATTGCAATGTATTTATCTATAATATCATCTAAACAAATCTGAGAGTAGTATAGTACTATATATAATATGGCGCCCAACGTGTAGCTACATTCTGGTTTATTAATTTACCATTAACTTTACTATTTCTTCAATTTATTTTGTGTAATTATCGTTAAATCGTATGTTTTTTTTATAAAAGTATAAAATATAATGTACTATTCAAGCAACGTACGTTCACTTTTTAAGAATTAAAATTAAAATTCTTTCTGTTTTATATAGTTTTATGACATTTCCGTAAATGTATGTTCAATTTATTCAGTATTTTTTAATATATCAATAAATAACATTAGAAAGTGTCATGAAGACTAAGTAAAGATATAAACAATTGGAATAAAAAGTGTGCCATTTTCACAACTATACTTATTTCTTGAACGTTTCTTGGAATACCTGTATTTATACTCTGTAGCCACGCAACTGCACAACGTTCTTTCGATGTAATTTTATTGCGAATGCGTGCAATTATCATTTAATTAATTAAGATGCTATAAAAGAATATATAGTGCGATGTCTTTGTACCTCGTCAAGCATAAACTGACATAGCCAGTTTCGAAGAATACATTCTTACAGTTACAGTAGTTATTTCTTAATTATTTTATAGTTCTTGGAAACTTAATATGGTTTTAAAATTGCGTGAAATGTCGATCTTAATTTATTCTTAAGAATTTCAATTAATATAAGTCAATAAATGCAGGTACCAACATAAAATCAAATGTAAGGATATTTATACAACTTTCGTAAGTATCACTTACATTATTTAGAACAAAATAGTAAATACTTAGGTATTTACAATACATATAGGTAACTAGGTTGGTATGTGACAAAGACATCGATTTAATTAATTTATTTATATTATTATCTGACATAATCGTTAAAGTAAATATCGCAGAAATAAAAGCAAGTCTAATTATTACACATACTTCCATAATTTCTACATGCAGTAAAATGCAATTAAAATTTTATTAATGCATAGGTAAGCATTTGAAGGCAATACATTTAAGGTAGAGTAAATAAAATTATCGCAATTGGACATAGTACATTTGTTATTTTCAGAAATAATTAATATTGCCCAAGTTATTTACTTATAACTAATATATAGGTACATAAATAATATTAAATAAATGTTTTAAAATTTTTATATAATATCAATTTTACGAATTAAGAACTTATATAATATATTTTGTAAATAATACCTACTATGATATTATAATAGTATAGGTAAATTTAAAAAATGATATAGTACCTATAAGTATAATACCTAATTAAGATGTACATATACCCAATAGTAATACCTACTATAAGTATAACGTATGTATATAATAACATGATATTTGGTTCAAAATCAAGACATAGTATACGTAATTAGTACTTAAATAGCTACAGATTTACCTATATTTTGGACAATTTAATGTTTTTAAATATTGTTTAATGTATAAGTTCAATGTTATACCTAACTACCAAAAATGTATTTGTGTATTAACTGTTTAGAATATATATTTAGGTATACAATAGTATGCTATTTCTCCAAGCCGACGGCTTACGGTATAATAGATCATAATATATTATACTTATTTATCAACATATCTAAGGTATATACCTACTGTAATATCATACTATAGATATAATGTAGTTACGTACAAGCATAGTATGATAAACATATAAAATATATTAAAAACTCTTATACCAAATTTAATTCTATATCTTTAAAAAATTTTAAAAAATATATAATACAGTAAGTTGGAAGTACTTATGTATTTTATTAGATCCATTAAATATAACATATAGGTAACATAATATATTTTGGTGAACCAAAATATAAAGCTACAATATTATGCTATTCTTCCGCCGGTTATACACTGCTGTTTTTTTAACAATAAAACCTTGTTCCGATACTTATTAGTAGGATATAAAAGTTTTATGAGCTTTTAGGTTATTGTCTATATATTTAAGTTTCTGAACTTGTTTGATAAAGTTAAGCTATAACTATCATTGAGTGTACCTTACTACTTAATATACCTACTTTGAACGTGTTGGGAAAAAAATTTCTTCGTACCTATATTAATTCGAATTCCCGCTGTTTCCCAGAGATAAAAGAACATTTTTTGTATAAAGAATTACCAAACGAGCCAACTAATTTAAAACTACCTCTGGTGTCTCAACACGAAACGCATTAATGCTGAGTGTTTTATTACTTCGATCAATTCAACCCAGCATCACAATACCCATAATATCTTCTTATGAAAATAACAACTTAAAACGTCACCTGGTAAATATATATATATACTACAATGTAAGTTCAATCGTCTGAACCAATTAATAAAATTATAAATAGTTTTGGGATTACCGATGCGTAACAGTTGAAAAAATGTTATAAGTATTACATCTTTAAGGTAAAATCTTTAAAGCAGTTTACTATCTATAGATAGATAAGTATTTTCTCTTTAAATGTATTGAATTTTTAAAAATCGATTTGCCGACGAAGCGGTTCAAATAACCAGTAGAAATTCGTATTGCAATAGTTTAAAATTACCAATTAATCACATTAGAAAAATAAACAAACGAATAAATTAAAATCTTAATGTTTAAAATGCAACTAATGTATTATTAGATCTTTCGCACCCTACCGTGTGTATTATAAGTACTATATCATGTGTAACAAATCGCCAGAAACCAATTCACATATTCTCAAACCGAATTTGTGGTGATCCTATACATCATGCACAAGCTTTGCCGGTATAATAAATCACTATTTTATAACACAGAATTGACACTATCGCATTCCACCACCACGAAAACAAAACACAACACGCCCCATTTCCCACTTTTAAAATTATGCAATATGTCGCTTACCCCACTTTTTTGGCATCCCTACCTAAAATAACATCCCCACCACTTTTCTACACACCCATTTTAGGGGCAAGGCGTGAGAACCAATCAGTGCTACGACGTGTGTGGTCCACAGGTCTTCATTACGTCTTGTTGCCAGTTTAGCAGTTTGAAGCCTGAACGAAGAAAAACTTATAGAAGAGCTTTCCTACAAACAGAGATACAATGTAACGCTGTTGCTGAAAGACGCGATGTAATTAAGTTGATAGTTAAATGCAGGCATCGCTGTTGGGTTTTACATATTGTGATATATTTACCTAATCATAACGTCCGTGTGTTAGAAGAAATTCTAAACAAGTACTTGGTAATTATAATAAGACAGCGTTTTATTTATGATCTCATTTGGATACAACATATTTCTTGTTAGTTTAAGTCGTGACTGTCATTTGTTTACTAGAAAACGTTTTGTGAAACTGACTGAAACTTGCCATAGCTGTGTATACTAAGTATACCTACTGATGAAGATATATAATCAAATATATCATTTTCAATACATTAATTTATGGAAACAAAACCGCAAATAATTGGATCTAGTGGGTAGTACATACATCGGTAAATTTTGATTATTGAAACTGGCGGTTTCGTAATAATATATTACATGGCAATTACCAAAAAATATTGTACTTGTAATACATTTATCAACAACTGACGTAAAGGTATACTTTATTATAATCATGTGGTTAAAAAATTATAGTTAAAAAGTTATGGTTAATTTTCAACAAGAAAACCGGGCGAAACTAATTTTTTGCGCAGTAGATGAGGAGGGATAACGTACCCGTATCGTCGTGTAAACGGACCAAACGGATTTTTGCTTTTGCGCATTAGCTCCGCTCAATCACAAAAAAAATACTAATACCTAATAGGAACATCTAATTCAGCCGGAATAAAATGACTGGGCGGTGCTAATGTGCATAAACTTTAAAACCGTCGATACTTGAGCTTTTTCTGAAGTGTCTATTAAGACAATTTTACTAAATTTTTTAAATTATGTTATATACTGGAGAGCACCTTTGAATAATGGAAGAGTTTATTTGTTCCTGATGGAAAACTGAGAAATTGATTTGCGTTTCTGGAGAGTTTGGCTGAAGCCTGATGAAAATCAAGTGTGAAATTTTCAACATCGGCTTAAATTTTTATTTGAAATTCGATGATTGACGGTGTGAATCTATATATATATAATAATTTTAGATGATTGTGATCCAATGATGGTGAAATTACTTATAGGTACGTGGTTTAAAGTTTTAACGATTGTGAAGTACAATCTTTGAGTTGATGAGAAAATTATAGACACCTATTATTTTTGATAAGTTCACGTTGGAATTTTAAATAACCATTTGTTAAGAGTCGGATTTATGCAACGCAAATTGACATCTACTAGCAATAGTGCAGTAGCGTCCCAAAATAAGATTAAAAACTGTACTTCCTATGATTTTCGTCAAAAACTTTATTTTTCTCTTTCGTTTCTGTATAAGCGGCAGCAATCATTGATCGGTAAGTGTCTGCTTGCAGGTGCAATAAGGGGATTTGTTGGTTTTAAACTTTGTTTAATGTATTTAAATAGTATCTACTTATAAGTAATAGGTAACTAAGGTGATGATTTGTTTTTCACATTTAAAAATACACATAAAATTTTCCATTTCAACAATAAATTAAAGTTTTTATTTTCATTAAAAAGGTTTTTAATGTTGTGAGTTACTCACGCTCACTGTGCTTCTTTATAAATAACAACATTAATTTGAGTGTCCGATTAATTATAAGTAAATTTAGCCGAGGTGACCAAAAACGTACTAAATTTGCTACTGGCGAATGCTTTTTTTTTCTTTTTCAGCTTTTGTCTGTCCACTGTTGGATGTAGGTTTTCTTCAATTCCTTCCACGCATTACAGTCCTGGACTTGATTTCTCCATAAATAAATGCTATCAAGCCATTCATAGCGCGTATAGTAGTTCTTAATTTATTTGCGCTTTTGACGGTAATTGTTGTAGATTTTTCTTCCCAAAAACTTCCCGTTTTAGGCAATTTGAAATCTCTGCCTTTAGCATATGGACCAATTTTCTGAAACCGTGCCGCCGCCCATGCTAGACGAGTCTTACGAATTATCTCTGTGGTCTGGTCTGAAACCAAGTATTTTTAATATTAATTACAAAATAATTAAGTTTAAATATTATAACATTAAAAATTAAACATCAGTTAAACAGGAAATAAAAGTAAATGACCAGCTCAATAAAGTCGACTACAAACAAAGCCGACTAAACACCTGAGTTCGGTGTAAGTTCTAAAGAAGTAATCAAGAGCTTTGAACCCAAAGAGGAGGTGAATTAGGTGAACGGGCTAAGGAGAGGACTCTAGTTTGGCGGGGCTAGGTTTGATCTCCAGCCCGGCCACAAAATTTATCCGACTCCGTGGTTCGGATTTCACGTAAAGCTGTAGGTCCCACAGGTTAACACAGCCAGGACTTAGCTTTGCGCTAATTTTCAGAGGTACGCCTCAATAAAAATCATCCCACGTAACGTTGCGGGCAAGCCCGCAACCTTACTCTTCAAGTCTGCGAAGATATGCGAAAGATCATCTAATCTAATCGAACAATAAATTCATATAAATACCGATAATTACTAGTGGAGGAAGATGTGATAAATCGATAGCTGACGAGCTTGTATTTATAAATTGTGTGGTGTTCATCGATGGCTATGATGTTCATGTCACTGGTAATCATCGGGCATAAATTTCAATTATTATTATTATGATGTTATTAATTCTTTTATATACTTTTAATCAACCCCTTATCTTATGAATCCAATCGACTAAAATCTCCGGTAAATCCTAATTAGTTCAAGAGCAGTTAAAGGTATTCGTCCCGGATTTCAGGAGCTCTGAAAATTTTATGGCAAGTATATAGATAATTACCCTTTAAATAATAGAAAACCAAAAATGAAAGAGGTTTTGCTGATCCGGAAAATGATAAATTAATATTAACTTTACTTGAATGAAGTTTATCCATGCTTTTCTTTTACAACCGCGTATAGCCTTTAGGTAATCGGTAATACGTAGGTTGCTGGAAAAGTTTCCGGAATCTAGTAGTTTTAGTGGCGTCACTTTTTTTTAACTGGCATATTCGTAAAATTTGACCTTTTTAACTTATATTTCAGTTGACGATTCGTACTTAAGTAAACCAGTTTATAGTTTACACAGCATTTTGAAGAAAAAAATTGTACGAGAAAATGGAATTTTTGTGTAAAAATTTTCGTGCCATGATTTGTTACTACTGTAGATGTAGTCTAAAGCTAAAACAATCCATCGAACGGCTTATTTTGGCTTTTGGATATAAAACACCATCCAAGACTACTGTTTATACCTGGTTTTCCGAATTCCAACGTAGACGCACCACTCTCAGTGATGAATTTCGTGCAGGTCATTCAGCAACTTCTGTTGTTGCCACTAATGTTATTGATGCTGTACGTGAAATAATTGAGCGAAATTGGAATTTCACATATTGAGAGATTCAAGCATGCTTGGGCATTGACATGAAAACAATACACAAGATTTTTCAAGATCAGTTACAAGTATGGAAGCTCTGCAGTCGTTGGATCCCACACAATTTGAGAGCAGCTCAAAAGCAATGTCGTGTCAAATGGCGTCGAGAAATGCTCAAGAAATTCAACCGAGGTCTTTCAAATTTGGTCTATAATATCGTCACTGGTGATAAAACTTGGATTTATTTATATGAACCCTAAAATAAGCAACAGTCCAGTGTTTGGGTATTTTAAACTGAGCCTAAACCAACAAAAGTTGTCCGTTCACGTAGTCCTGCAAAGCAAATGATCGCTTGTTTCTTTAGTATTACTGGACATGTGGCAACCATAGTTTTAGAAGATCGAAGAACCGTGAACGCTAATTGGTATATTTCAATTTGTTTGCCGAAAAAATAAGAAAAAACAATAAAAATCGGCGAATTATTCTGCATCATGATAATGCAAGCTCTCACACCGCGCGTCAACGGTTGACTTCTTATCCAATAAAAATGTTGATTTAATGACCCTTTGCTCGAATTGACCTGATTTGTCACCTAATGATTTCTTTTTGTTCCCAAATATCAAAAATAAAATGAGTGGTGAGCATTTTTTGTCATTAGAAGCAGCTGTTAAAACCTTTAAATCGCTGGTTTTTGAGGTATCAGCTTAAGAGTGGAAAAAATGCTTTGCAGATTGGTTTCGACGTATGCAAAAGTGAATTAATTTCAAAGGCGAATACTTTTAAAAGCAATAAAATTATTTACCAAATTTTATATGTGTTTTATTATATAGTTTCCGGAAACTTTTCCAGCAACCTATACGTGTATGTACTACGTTTTTATGTTATGCACTATAATTGTTTACAATCGTATAAAAAACACATTGCTATCATAATTATTTAATTAAAATATACCGGGTGCTGAATGAGTTAGGCGAACATAGGATATTAACATGTAAAAACTTATTTTTGCAAATTCCTGCTTCCCTAATTATTTTAGAGAAAAATTGAAAGATACAAATATAATGTAGAAATATAAACTACGAATGATAAGAGCATTAGATTTTATCTAGCTTTTACGTAAATGATCATAAAATCTTTTGAAATTATTAAAATTTTTATTTATCAAACTGGCCATGTATAAGTTTCCAAGGTAATATTCCATTTTATGAAATTAAAATTTAATAAAGTGCAAAACTGTCAACAACGTGCAATTGTTTTTTATTACTTATCAAAAATAATTACCTCGGAAACTTCCATGGCAAGTGTGATAAATAAAAGTTTTAACAATTTCAAAAGAATTTTTTGACCATTTACGTAAAAGCTAGATAAAATCTAATGCTTTTATCATTCGTAGTTTATATTTCTACATTATATTTGTGTCTTTCAATTTTTCTCTAAAATAATTAGGGAAGCAGGAATTTGCAAAAATAAGTTTTTGCATGTTAATATCCTATGTTCGCCTAACTCATTCAGCACCCGGTATAATAATGATGATCTTTACTTACTTACCTATGTTTTTATAAAAATCGATTTTGCAGGGTAAAATTACTAATAAATATATTGTCATTACAGGAAATAAACATTAAACACAATTAGAATACCTATACATTTCACAGTTTGACATTGTCGTAGCCATATTTGTTTGTTGTGTTCGTCGTGTACGAACAGGTATTTGTTGTGTTTGATTTCAAATGGACACTAAGAAGTAAGAACTGAGTCAATTCGCGTAGTAAGTTTGGCCAATTCTCCAGGCGCTGGCGCTGTGACGTCATTACTAATTGAGTCCATTAATTGTGCAAATTTCTACTAAATCCTGGAAGATTAGGTAACTCCCATTGATACTTTTAAACGAAATAATGCTAACACACCAAATAAATAAATAAATTACTACTTGCGCCATCCTAACCAAACCAATTACAAAAGCTTATTTGGTTGCATAACTAACACCAACGCAAGTATCAACTACTCCCATAGTATACCCATATAAAATATACGCTATGCAACTTTGTCTAATGTATTGTGTAGATGGTGTATGTTTAAATTGCGAGAAACTTTTTGCAGAAGTTTAAGAAAATCGAAGAATTTCTGTGAAACATAATCACCCTTTAAATTTATTGCTTCATTCAAAACACAGCCAATCTTCAAAAAGGTAATTATTTGAATTTGTAATTAAATAGTACCTACACTAATTACTTGATAAATTAATTGATGATGATATATCATCAATAGGGCGAATCAATTTTTCAAATAGTTTTAATGAATTTGTTTTTCATAATATGATGCTTATTTCATCACCATCATGATAAGCACACAACGGGCACAATCCAGCCCAATTAAAATTTTTGTGATTTTCAAAAGTGGCGGTGCTAAGTACATGCATATAGCCATATACTAATTCCCGAAGTAACTTTAGAGATAAAAACCTGTGATGTGGGAAATCCCTCAACCTCACATTTATGAAGCAGGATTATAAGTATCAAGCACAACTTTCCAACCCTTACGTTGATTACACAGAAGCCTTAAATGACATAGAAGATAAAATAGCATTTATGGGTTGGTCCCATTTAGCTTCCATTGGTCTCCCACAAACTGATAGGACACAAGTTAACAATTTGTCTGCAGAAGTTATTATGTAATCATCGTATGACGACAATTTTAACTAATTAAGTAAATGATAATGAACCGTTGTTAGTACCCGATCAAAAATTTGCTTATTCATCAATAAATATTAAGTAGTTTCTCTCGGCAGCATAGAGGAATATGATGACACCGAAATTATCCCTCCAGAACATATCAATCCAAAATATTAATCGCACATTTGCAGTGCACGACCTTGCAAATAAACCAAAATTTTCTTTTCAAAAATATTAAAATTCTTCTTTTCTATAATAAATCAAAAGAAACACAAAAACTTATCGCTTCACTCAAATTTTATTATAACTAATGCAAAATTTTACATTGAAACCCGCAATGCTCAAAATCGCGACCTCACAGCTCCGTGGGTCGCTCGCAAGTCTTCCAATGCACTCTAAAATCAAAAATTTCCCCACCTCTGCTATCACAACCAAAGGCGTCACATTTAAAATTTTTAAAATAGAAATATAAAATAAAATAAAGTAAATAAATTTCTTCATTCCAAAAAATATACGACAATATAATATATTTTGGATGCTCCTGGTGGTACTGAAAAAACTTTTGTTACAAAATTATTGCTGGCCAATGTTCGCAAGCAAAATAAAATTGTTGTAACAGTTGCTTCTTTAGGTGTAGCTGCTACATTGCTACCTGGTGGTCGTTACAGCTCATTCTACATTTAAACTACTATTGGATTTGGACACTAACAATAATCCTGTTTGTAAAATTACAAAAAATTCCGGCTTGGGACAAGTTTTCATAAAATGTCAATTGATTATTTGGACTATGGCTCATAAAAAGCATTGGAAGGTCTCAATAAAAGTCTGCAGGATTTAAGAAACAATGAAGTACTGATGAGTGGTTTAACAGTTGTTTTATCAGAAGATTTTCGTCAAACTTTGTCAGTTATACCTAAAAGAACTTCTTCTTTTTCGCGTGCCTATCCGTTTACCAGATGTTGGCAATCATATTGGCTATCATGACTTCGCTAACTGTAGCTCTAAAAAGTCCTGATGTTGTCGTTGTTGCAAACCACGTTCTTATAAGAACGTATAGGTTTTTCATACATGAAATTTGTTTTCTTCCTGGTCCTCTGTTGGGGATAGGTAGCTACAAAGGCCCCGAAAATACAAATTTTACGATTGAAACTTCGAACTTTTCTGAAAGAGTATATATTTAATAAGAGAATTACCTATGACAGAATGCCTTAAATGCACCTGTTTTTTCAAAAATCGAATTTAAAAAAGCTCGATTTTCACTGCAAATTTGAAGGTAAATCGCTCGTGATTGGTGAATCAATGCATTCTGTTGTCGGTACGCGTGTTCGTATACATAAGAGTGTAGCTGTTGACAAATTTGTCAGTAACTCGTACGCTAAGGTACGAATACGTTCTTTTTAGGACCAAAATTACTTCAGAAAAGGGTTACTTAAATTTAACGAACGGTAGTTACTTTTAAACAACTAATTTAAAAATACCCCTAGGCCCGTGGATGAAGGAAAATGGTGGATCTTTGAGGGGTGAAACTCGTGAGAGTGGATTCTAAATGCAGAGTAGTTGTGCAAAGAAAAATCGACTTAAAGCATCCCTCGCTGCGCTCGGGCGCTTTAAGCCATTTTTCCAGCACATTTAGTATTGAAAACCATGATTTTCGTTCGGAGTGCACTGTTGCTGCATCCCAATGCAAGTGTCGCTCCGGTTATCCCCGCTCTGCGCAAAGCTCAGACCAGTTGAAAGTTCACGTACTGTCAATAGAATGAATTGATTCACCAATCCCGAGCGACTTTGCTTAAAATTTACTGTGAAAATCGAAGTTTTTAAATTCGATTTTTGAAAAAACAGGTGCATTTAAGGCATTCTGTCATAGCTAATTCTATTATTTAATATATACTCTTTCATAATTCATCGAGATTTCAATCGTAAAATTTGTATTTTCGGGGCCTCGATAGCTACCTGCAACCCAACATCGTATTAATTAATTTCCCATTGCTCAACGACATTTGCTAGAGGAAACATTTCTTCAAACTTTTTCCTTTTCAAGCAGTAGGTATGTTTTGTTATTAGGTTTACCCCATACTTGGGGGGTGTAAAGTTTTATAATCTTCTTTTTCATAATTTATACACACAAAGATATTTTGCATAGTAAATGGTTAACTATATGGGGGTTAAGAAATAGTAGTTTAAAAATGCTTGATTTTAACTATTTCTTAGTTAAAAGTTAAGAACGTAATAGTTGAAATAATAAATAAGTAAAGATAATGTTCAAATTTAAGTATGTAAATACTTGAAATGCAATTTAAGCATCTAAATACTTAAATTTGAGTTAGGAAATTCTTAAAAGATACTATTTAACCTTGCAGATATTAAATACGAGTAAGCAAATTCTTACAAGATACTATTTAAGCTTGCAAATACTTAAATTTGAGTATGAAAGTTCTTAAAAGATACCATTTAACCTTGCAGTTATTAAATACGAGTAAGCAAATTCTTACAAGATACTATTTAAGCTTGCACATAGTTAAAGTTTGAGTATGAATACTTAAATTCTACTATTGGATAGTTATTTTATGCGATAAACGAACAATTCTACCTTTGTCTGAAACACCCAGTAAAGTTTAATCTATTAGTAAACCTCAAGCTGTGATGTATAGTCTGATTTAGAAATTTTTGTTATTTGTCGTTAATTATAAATTAATAATATTGTAAAGTGTTTGTGTGATTTACAAACCAAGTGAACAATTGATCAACTCTATCTTGACGATTATTGACTCTGATAATGCCCCTACTGAATACAATAATTTTGAAAAAGTTAGAAATCTTCTCATAATGTGGAGATTTGAATATCAAATTATTCAAAAATTTTCAGGTAGGACACGACATAATCTCATGTAAAGTATTAGTATATTTAAATAATTTTTTTCAGGTAAACCAAAACTTTTCGTTGATGTTCAAAACGGGACATCAGCATATATGTTAAAAAAATGACAAAAATTTAAAGAGAAATCCTTAAGTATCTTTTTTAATAAAATTAAAGATGAACGTTCTTGCAACTATTGGATTCAAGATGATACAATAACGGAAGGTAAGGCATACAACACCTTCTAAAAAAGTAAAATATATTTTATTATTTCAATATTTTCAGATACTACGAAGGACTACATAACACTAATCAATCTCCATGCCATTTTAAAACCAACTGTAAATAAGAAGAAAAAGTTGACTGTTAAGGATTCTCAAAAATCTCAGGTGCGTTTTTTGATAATGTGATCTAGAAAAATCACGAAAAAACTTATTCTCAAAAAATTTACAGATAAAGCACATATTCAACCACTTTATAAGGTTTAAGTTAATTTTTTATTTTCATTTTTATTTTATTATAGCCTTATAGGTTTATAAAGTTTAAGTTTATATTGAATATTTTATGTATAACTTTGATTATAAATAAATTTTTATTAATCAAAACTTAATAGTTTTTTTTTATTTTAAGAACCAATAAGTATGTTTTTTTACAGGAAATGGGAATTGGGAAAATGGGAATTATTTTTGCTAAGTTTAAAACTCAAGTATTTATGTATAACTTCTTGAATTAAAACGCATAGGTTTGCAAATATAATGTTTTTGGCTATTTTATCAACAACATTTTTAAAATTTGAAAACTGTGAAATACCTCCCTCCAAAATTCAACCACGTTAATTGCTAGTATTTAAGTATTTAAAATCAACCCAGTTGTGTGTCAAATTCAACCACGTTAATTACTTGTATTTAAGTATATAAAAGCTTAAAAGACAACTCAGTTGTATGTCAAATTCAAGCACGTTAGTTGGTAAAATTTAAGTATGACAATTCTTAAAAATTAACACACTGATGCGTTAAATCTATCTTTAACTATTAATTAAGCAGCCAATACTTAATTTTAAGCATGCAACGTACTAGGCTCAAACTGAAACACGCAAATACTTGATTTTAACACACATATTCTTGATTATTTCTTTGTGTGTAGCAAATACTACTGCAGCAATGTGCTTACGTTTTTGACATATACCAGTATTGTATAAACGGTCTATCAAACAACATGTTTGCTTTTTTAACCTCAATTTGATTTGCAAAAAACAATGCATTGGAAGCGTAAAATGTGAAGTGGGTCGATTCATTTGCACTCAAGTGTAGTTCCCTTTCTCAGAGCACAAGAGTAGTGCAGAATTTTATATGAAAAACAAAACTCATTTTACAATCAAAGCAAATGTCGAAGTCTACACTCATCACAGCGACTGTAACATTTATAGATGTCCATTCTATATAGATGAAATATACTGAATTTATTATAATTGGTACAAGATACGATAGAGAATTTGACAATATTTAAAACCAAATTATTAGCACAGTGGTCCTCTGTATCAGCTGAAGCCACAGACAATTACGGACATTGCTCATTATATCCATCCATCCATCCATCCAGTCATTCGATAATGCAAATCTATAGCAATAATAATTGCTGTAACCACAAAAATTTACATAATAAAAATTCGATTTTAAACTGTTTTACTTTTGTAATCCTGAATTTATTTCGCGGTGGGGCATAAAATTTGAATCTGCAGAACCGAATAATAATTGTATCTACTGAATTGAATAAAAAGCAATCAGCAATTTGTAAGAATTTTCAGAAGCGTAAGTAAAAGGTCAATTGTGAGAACTAAGCACGTGAGAAAACTCAAGATAAGGAAATCATTAATTAAGTTTAGTTACCCCCTTAGTCTTCGTAAAACATTTTACCCTCTTAAAGCTGTCTTAAAAGCGAAAGAATGTTCAATTAGACACTTTTTAATTTGTCTTTCACTCTTGTCATTTAAGTCTCCTTTTAATTAAAATTTTCTTTCTAGATAACTAATTAGAAAGAATTCTGTATAAAACGGTTTAATTATATTGTTATTTGACAGAAATTGATTATAATTTTTAGAAAATTATTTATGCTAAGTTACTACCATCAACACGTGAAGAAGATAAAGTGGTTTTACATTCGTACCTCGTGGAAAAATCGCTAAAAAATTTAATCTAAAAATTTTTTCAATATAAAATAATATTCGATTGAAGTTGAGATGTAAAAAAGGCATTTATTGCACCTGAAGGAATACGAAATGTAATTTTCTAAATTGTACAATTTCTTTCGGACTGATACTTTAATTTGGATGCTCAGAAATAAATTAAATTGCGCTCTGGTATTTTCGAGAAAATTATTACGTCACGTACAACATTTTTTCTTTAGATAGACGTTTTTATTTTTTCCTTTTAAATTTGTATTGCACGTGTCATGTTGTCACCATAACATCTTAGTATTTCAAGCCACACGTGGATGACCTCTTCGAGTGCAGTTTATGTGCAACACTTGTTTATGTTTTTAATGTTAATTCTGCAAATAGTTTATAAGCATTTTTTATATTATAAATATAGGAGCATTGTCATCCACAGGGAGTAAGATTGTAATTATCGTAGAGTACGGTCACTCATATGTAATAACGTAGTTGTAACTATTGATTGTATAACTTCTAAAATCGATGTTAGCAAATCAATAAATAATTTTAAATTAAATTTACTTTTTTTTAAATTCTTCTTGGACACTAAACGTAACTGGCGCAGTCGGAGCGGATTGTAGTTAGGGCCTTAAGATAAAATTTCTGACGGCTTTTCGTTTCAACGATTCACTAACTCAACGAACAAAAAAGTGAAAAACTAAATGCAACAAAAATTTAAAATAAAATTTAAATAAGACCGTACCGAAATCGAAATAATAATTAAACAATTTAAACAAAGTGAAAGAAGAACCACAACACCAGAAGCAGTACGCATCAAGATATGAAGAGATTTGCAACGCTCTTGGCGATCTTGGCGTAAGTTTTGCTCATTTTATCCTTTTATTATTTATTCTCTGAATGTCTGAATCCGAAATTGCCAACCTATTCGGCAACCTAAACATTAGAATTGATCCTAACAACCCCACAACCCCTACTGTTTCAAATCCAAATACCGAAATTACTATCAACAATCCAAAAATGGCACAATTGGATAAATTCACCGTTAGTTTAATACCAAAATATGATGGAAACCCATCGACGTTATCAATATTTACCAAATCTTGTGAACGGTTTTTGACAAAATTTAATAGTAACGACGCTGCAAGTAATGAACAACTAATCCAAGTAATTATTAGCAAACTTGAAGGAAGAGCTTTAACCCTAATAGCGAGTAGAGAAAATGCTACAAATTGGGGAAACATAAAGGCGCTATTAATCCAACATTTTGGCGACCAACGTGACGAAAATTGTTTATTACGCGACCTAATGAGTTTAAAACCTCATAAGGCAGAATCTCCATATCAGTTTGGAATGCGATGCCAGGATGTGCGTAGTTTATTGCTGACACATCTTCAATTACAAGAAAGCGATCCAAACGTTCGAGTAGTAAAAACCAAAATTTACGACGACTTATCATTACAAACTTATTTGCAAGGTTTGAATGGTCAATTAGGACTAGTGGTTAGATTAAAAAATCCCAAAAATTTGGAAGAAGCAATGAAATTTGTCACCGAGGAAGAAAATTTCATGTATTCACAAAACAAAACGAGCACTTTAAATTTCCAACGAAATTATGTTCCGATCGAAAAGAAAACACCAGCTCAACCACTACGATCAATAAACCCAGTTTCGAAGTTTCAAAATTTCAATCAACCAAATTTTTCAAATCAATCAAATTTTCATAAACAACCAAATTTTCAAAAACAACCGATTATTCGACCGTCAAATTTCAACCCGACAAAACCATCTTTCAATCGTTTTCAACAACCTATAAATTCTAGTTTCAACATGTCAAGACCAACAAATTACAATTTTAATCAACAACAACTAGGTCAAAGATTCCAACCAGGTCAACAATCTCAGCGATCTAATGCTAGTGGAAACAGATATGAAAACAAACAAACACGACCTTTCCAACCAGAGCCCATGGATACGTCATCTAGTAACACTCGCAGATCAAATTATCCATCAGCTCCAAAGTGGACAGCACAAGAATTATTTTGTCAAGATGTAGAAGAAAATCACGAGGAGACATACCTTGATTACGACCAAAATTATGACCAATTTCAAGAGGACTACAAAAACGAACAATTCTATCAAGAAACGGAAGAAGAAGATTCTACAAATCCTGACATTGAAGTAAATTTTCGAGAGGACCTGATCAACAAAAAATCCGACGTAGCGGAAACAATAAATCTCAACTCAACGTCTTTTACAAAATTACCTTACATTAAAATTTCAGAAACAAATTCAAAATTTATGTTAGACACCGGAAGTACGAAATCATTAATTAATCAAGAATTGGCTTATAAGTATTTTCCCAATCAAATCGAACCGGAACCATTTAAAATTCAAACAGCGCACCAAGTTAGTCTTCATAATGAGGTAGCACATATAAATTTACCTAATTTAATTGATCCAAAATCTAAACACAAATTTTACATTTTTAATTTTAATAATAAATACGACGGATTGATAGGGTTAGATTTATTAAAAATTTTGGAAGCAAAAATCGATTTTAAAAATAAATTATTAAAAACCAAAAATAAAGCAATACCAATTTATTTGGAAGAGGAAGACGAAGACCAACATCAAATTTACCAAATTACTATTGAACCGAGAGTTCAAAAGGTAGTTCAAGTACCCGTAGATAAGGAATGTCATGAAGAAATAATTAGATACAGACAACTGATACGCGGTGTAGAAATACCCGAGTGTTTAGTTAAATGTAAAAATAATTTTGTTACTACGACGATAAATAATTTGAATGAACACAAAATTATATATAAAAAAGGAAAATGCAACACCAACGCAGGTGCTTTATCTCGTATTCAGATAAATGCAATCGAGGACAGCGATGACCCTTCAATAATGGTCAATGTTGATGATTCTGACAGCACCGACAGAATGTACGATTTACAATGTGAATTGGAATTGGCCAGGGCATTGTTTCCAACAGCAGAAGACATTAGAAAAATGTTCAACCTCAACAAATGTTCAAAAGTTCAACCTCCAGATAAACCGCCGCCGAATGAAAATCTCCAAAATCAACAGGAAAAAACCATTCATTCTAATATCGACGACGAACCAATTACAGCGATACCAATCTTAAATGAAGCTATCGATGACAAACAACAGCAATTAATTATCAAGACCAGTCTTCATGGCGAAGTTAAGGTAAAAACAAGAAAAGAAGGAACAAAAACCATAAAAGAAGTAATCATCCCTTCAACGGATAATGAGAAATTAATTATGAAATTCTTGAAAGAAAATACAGCGGCAAAGAAAACCTATCATTTATGGTTTGACAAAGAAAGTATGTATAAACAATTTTCCAACGTTTATACAAAATATTTCAACAATAATGGTCCGAAATTAATAAGATGTACGGAGAGATTAAAGGTAATTGTAAACAAGGACGAACAATTGGAAATAATAAAATTGCACCACGAGGGAAAAACCAACCACAGAGGAATTCTGGAAACAACAAAAGCTATCCGCAGAAAATATTATTGGACCACCTTAAAATCAGATATTCAAAATTTTATTAATGAATGTGAAATTTGTAAACGAACCAAATACGAACGGAATCCGACACACCTACCCATAATGATTACGGAAACACCTCAAAAACCATTTCAAAAAATTCACATCGACACATTTTCGATCGAAGGAGAAAATTTCCTAACACTCATCGATGCATTTTCAAAGGTAGGACAAGCGATTCAAATTAGTAGCAAAAACGCAACGGAAATCGCTAATGCACTAATAACATATTTTGGATTTTACGGAGTTCCAGAAAGTATCACCACTGACAACGGAACCGAAATTAAAAACGGAACGGTTCAAGAACTTTTGGAAGCCCACAAAATTAAAGTACATTTTATTACCCCCAGAAATCCACCCTCTAACGGATTAATCGAAAGACTCCATAGTACCCTTATTGAACACCTGAGAATAATGAGAACGCAAGATAAAAGGACACCGATTAAAAATTTAATGCAATACGTAATTATTGCTTACAATAGTTCAATTCATTCCTCCACAGCGTATACTCCACTTGAGTTAATATTGGGACATACAAATTCCAGAGACCCTTATGATCTTTATTTAAACGACAGATTTTACAAAGATTACGTAACCAACCACATAAACAAATTAAAATTGACATACGAGGGAGTTCAAGAAAAAATGCACTCAAATAAAGAAGACGTGGCAAGACAACGTAATTCGGAAAATTCACACCCATTCAAAATTAATCAAACAGTTTACACTAAAAAGACAAGTAACATAAGAGGTAAAACTAGAGACAAATTTGAAGGTCCTTTTGTCATACGTAAAATTTTTGAGGACAATACTTGTGAAATTGAAAAAGACCACAAAATTCAACGCGTTCATTTAAGACTACTAAGAAAACCTAACGTTACAGATGGGGAAACACCCAGTCAATCAACATCCACAAGTTAGAAGAAAACCCAGGAATGCTACCCGTTCAACTAGGAACAGCTAGTAATGTAGATAGTTATTGGACATTGATTAGAATTATAGATGTAGTACCACTCAGGTTAGAATTTAATAATTTAGTAAATAATTTTAAGAATATTACAAGTGCTTACTATAAACATTCCAACGGTCCAGGATATTTAAGGGAAGTAGAAAACTTTCACAAACTTTTGGAAAACACCATTAAAACAATTGAACAAAAATTTAATGCAATAGACCCACTAAATGTGAAAAGACAGCGTAGAGCATTTTTCAATGGATTAGGAAGTTTTATCAAAATTATTACGGGAAACCTCGACAATGATGATGCTGAAAGATACAACAAGGCAATTCAAGATTTAACGAATGCCCAAAATAATCAAAAACTACTCATGAAAGAACAAATTAAACTTACTACGTTTGCGATTGAAAAATTTAACAGTACCATAATTAAATTGGCTAGTAATCAATTAATGTTTCAAGAAAAAATTGCATACATGGAATTATTTATTAATGCTACAAATGTATGGAAATCCAAGTCCGAGCATAGGTTAACATTCGTATCAGTTTATTTGCAGTTAATAACCTCGTTAGATACAATAAAAGATATTTTAGAAACATTAGAAGAAACCTTGACGTTTGCTAAATTAAACGTAATGCATCCATCAATTTTATCACCAGATGATCTCATGGAGGAACTATTGGAAATTGAACCGTCATTAAACGAAGCAACATTTCCGTTACCATTAAGGCGAGAAAATTATCCCGAGTTCCAAAAATTAATCCAAATCAAAGCTTTCACCCAACTTAGCAAAATTCATCTTATCCTAGAAATCCCAATTATCAAAACAATCAAATATAATTATTTTCATCTATATTCATGTCCTATTCGTAAAAATTTCATTTATACCGTAATTATTCCTCAAACCAAGTATCTCCTAATAAATGAGCATGACTACGTTTTGAGTAACCAAAAATGTATCGAATTACAACCTACTAATTTTATTTGTGATTATGAGATTAATCAAATTAACGAAAATTCTCCATGTGAAATCCAGCTTATACAATTTACAAAAAATTACGATAATTGTCAACAACACCATTTGGACATTAAGGCTACAAAAATCCAATATTTATCAAGTAATCAATGGTTATTGATAACCAAGGATGAAGAAATTGTGAAACAAGAATGTAATTCGAGAAATGTATCAACCGCACTCAATGGAACGTACATTATTTCAATGGATGGAAACTGCAAAATGGAAGTTCATTCAAAATTAGTCAGAAATCAAAAAGGAAGAGTCAAAATCAATACAATCAAAATTCCCAATTTATCGTTTGAAATTCACCCAACCAAATCGCAAGTTAAATTTAAACCAATGAAACTGGAACCAATTAATCTGGACGAATTAAAAGCAACCGATCTTCGATTAAATCAAATAAAAATGGAAATTGAAGAAACCCCGAAAAGTATCTACTTTAATCGCAGCAGCGCATGGACCATCTTGATATATATGTTAATTATCATTTCTACAATTTGTTATGTTTCAGTAAAAATATTCCAGAGAAAAAGGTCAGCATCGCCAATCGAACAAAACATCGATCAAATTGGTCTACAAAATCTACGTCAACCGTAATTTTGCAACTCAGAGGGGAGGTGTCATGTTGTCACCATAACATCTTAGTATTTCAAGCCACACGTGGATGACCTCTTCGAGTGCAGTTTATGTGCAACACTTGTTTATGTTTTTAATGTTAATTCTGCAAATAGTTTATAAGCATTTTTTATATTATAAATATAGGAGCATTGTCATCCACAGGGAGTAAGATTGTAATTATCGTAGAGTACGGTCACTCATATGTAATAACGTAGTTGTAACTATTGATTGTATAACTTCTAAAATCGATGTTAGCAAATCAATAAATAATTTTAAATTAAATTTACTTTTTTTTAAATTCTTCTTGGACACTAAACGTAACTCACGCAATAAAATAGCAAGCCTACTTGAATAGTTAATTAAATAGTTGCTATAAAAATTCTATTACAAATTTTTGCTTCTCAATTTATTGCATAATAAACAGTTCAAATTGGGTTAAATATTTTTATTTACTTTACAAATTAATTTTTATTTTCAAAAATAAAACAGTTTAAATTTTCGGTATTATGGACATCGCTATAAATTTTTCTCGGTTACTGCTGCTTTTGAAGGGTAGATGGTGCTTGAGTAACATTTTAACTTAATTAACCACCAGCGAACAGATTCCTTCGTCCTTTAACTTTGTTTTGCCTGCCATCTAAATTTCGGAAGTTAAAATGAAAGTGCAGGTACCATTACGTTTATCACGTGTTTATCGAACAGCGGTTTCTGTCTCAGAAAAATTTTGTATAATATATGAAATTTAGGTGACTAACCTTGAATTTGTGTTGAAATGTATCGTCGAGTGGTTCTACAAAGAATTTCCGTATTGTGTTTATTTGCTAGTGAAGTTTAGTATATTATGTGATAAATAATGTGCATAGTTTTATTTATTAAATTATCTAACTTTTAATTTTTACTACCCCCTTACCATTTCCATATCACGGGAGTAAAAGCGTTGGGTTAGTTTCGCAAACAGCAACATGGAATTTGGAATGGAACATATCAGGAATCATTCGAAAATTTCCAAATTATTGGACAGCGACCGTAGAGTATATCAAGACTGAAAAAGTAAGATTTTTTGTTTATTTTTACTAATTGGAATCGTAAGGTAAACAATTTGTATTATAATAACCGTAGAGAGGTGGTTTTCAAAATAAAAACTATTTTTGAATATGCTATTCGTCATTACTACTCATTAACACTTAAAATAGTTTTTAACTAACCCAGTTATTAAAGTAGTAAACAGAAAAATGATGAAAAAATCCATCTGGTATTTTCCGTTTTCAGAATATTTACGAAAAACATAATTGCATTTAACATCCGTCTCCAAAATTATAAGGAAAAATGCAGTTCAGACATAAATTAAGGCGCTGTCTCTATCTGACAATTTTGATGAGCCTCATCATTTACTTAGGCATACAATTTCATCAATATAGAATGAGTGAGTATTGTTTAATTTAGTTATTTAACTGCTTTAGTAACCTTTTAATTATTTAATTTATGATCTCAATCTCTTGTTTCCCACGCTTAATTATTTTTAGTTTATTTTTGTAACGCAGTATTGTTAAAAATTATGCGTTTTTATTTTACTTAATTTCCGGGAGATTAAAAAAATTGTTTTATCCTGTGTTTTTTGTTACATTTTAACGGAATTGTACATCCGAATTCAGTTAATTTAAATGAATCTATTTGGGGTTGACAAGGAGAATAGAGAAAGCCCCCCTTTCAACCCTTTAATGTACGGACTACTCCTTGGTTGGTCACGGTATTTAAAGTATGATTCTTTTAAAAATTGATATGAGACCTTCTAACTAAAGTTCAATCAAATATAAATTTTTAAGACCTTTCAGCAAGTTACTGAAGAATAAGGACTTTCTCGAATCGCCAATTTTTATATTTGAAGGTTAGGTAATGTTAATAGAAATATAATGGCAAACACTTTACTTTCTCTTCACGTGCAGACTGTCCTTTAATAGTTATCGAAACGTGCGAGACTTCTTTCTAATTCATTAAATTTAATGTATCCCAGACGACCATAAAATTCAGGATATGTAAATCTTTTGGCCAAGAGAAATGGCAGTTTTGGGAAGTTTCGATTTTCATTACAATGAATTACATTTTTTCTGCAACATTTTTATTTGTATGTACTGAATTTTTCTAGAAATCCGAATTCTTCTAATCAATGGATTGATAAACTTTAACATATTATCGATCAATATAGAGAACTGGTTTGCCTTGTCAATTAATGCAATCAATTCAATTTCTAGGATGTCGCGACGTAACATAATTTTAAACATCCCACTTATTATTACAATGAACTTAATTACTTTAACAATTTCATAAATTAATAAAGTAGACATTTCGATGCTAAATAATTAATAGAGTTACATAATTTGATATGCTCTCTTTGGCGGATTGTTCTTTGAAACTCCCGATTCAATTATGTACGTACGATATCAATAATAGATAAAATTGTATTTTCCTTGTTCGATAAAATTTAAAAATGGAATTCGATTCACTTAAGTCTATAATGAATAAGCATTATGATTTTAATTTATTTTAATTCAATTCTGATTAACTTATTTATGGGACCTAAATATTCTGCTTGGTAGCATTCAATTCGTCCAAATTCTTGCCAACGCAATTACGTTATTAAAAAAACTTTCGATTTATTTTTTCGACGGTATATCTATCGGTAAAATATCTTTTTGAAGGAAGAATTTTTTTCACACGGATGGAGTTTTTGGCTTTATTGGATAAATAATTGTTAGATCACGAAAAGAAAAGTTTTTATCTTCCATTCTAACAAATTCTGAATCTAATTCAAAATTATTGCATTGATGACGCTAAACATTTTAGGGTTTTAAAGTTATATTTAGGTATGTGAGAAAAAATCATAAGTACATTAATTTGCTATTTGGAAATCACTGACATCGACATAGGAAATTCTTTTGCAAAAAACACACAGACATAAAAGATAAAAAATTTAATTTACAATCAATTGATTCGTTGTTAATGTAGTGTAACTTGATAGTAAACATACCATTATTTTAGAATAACAAATGTTGAACTAAAGCACTTTTAGAATTTAAATTATTAAGTATTATTAAGTATGACATGTAAATTTTATTCAGTTTATAAAATATTATAATATTTAGTTTACTATTATTGATTTGATGATATTTACATGTTGTTTTAAATAAGGGTCACTCTTATCATTTTGCCCAAGTATAGAAAATAAAAACTAAAATAACGCCACAATTTATTTTAAAACAAATGATGTCAACTTATACATAGTTTTACCTAAAATTTGTTGTTTTTTTAAGTCAAATTCTATGACAGTTATTTATCTTTATTTGGTTATTACCTACATAACTTCTTTCAAGTGGGCTCCAATTTTAAAAATTAGAAAATATTTTTGAAATTTTTGGTTCAGTAATCAATTTTACTCAAAATATTACAAGGCAAAGAAAATACTCCAACTGCAGTAGTTGGGCTACTTCTATGGAATGCGGCCCTGACAAGTGACCAATATCTCGACTACAGCTCACTATTTTCATTTGAATTTTTTTTTTTTGAACATCATAAAACATTCTTAAATATAACCCCAAACTTTTAATGTATTTGGTACAATAGTTTTTTTCTTAAAAATACCACAAATTGATCTTCATTATTAGGTGGTCACACATTGGGTTCCCCCCTTAATACAGATAAATAACCATAATTTGCACTCAAAGTTGAAAAAAATTTCAACAAAATAATAATATGTAGGTCGAAAAATTAAAGGTGTTTTATAAATTTTTTAATTAACATGATTACGGAACTTCACCTACTTTTTATTTGTTTGTTTTGTTTCTAAACTAAAAATACTGTTGTAATTATTTATAGGTCGCGTAATTTTAGATTCTGGGTTTTAAAAAGTTAAATTAATGAAAATAACGATAAATATGACGTTATTGATATAAGACGCAATTAAAAACTTGCCAAAAAAGAAATTAATTCATTTGGATCGACAACAAACAAAAGCTTCTGTTCATATGTATTTTACAAAGTGTAACTCAATTAAAATACTATCAAGTCAATTTAAATACTAGTACAATATGTTTATTATTCGTTTTTAAAATTTAATATTTGCTTATTTTATCATTACGAGTTTTGGTTAGTAGAGTTAATGCATTTTAAGTTGGAACGACGTGGACAAAAGGTGGAGGGAGAACATTCACTTGAGACTATTCGTGAAATAAATTCAAAGTTTTTATAAACTATTATTCTATGGGGGAGTTTTCTCAATGCTGTCAACTTATAAAACTTGGATATTTATTTATCACTCTGATCAACTATTGATATATGTAGTTATTAATTATTTCTTTTTAATATTTTTTACTATAGGTTCATTTCTTCAAGCAGTTTGAAGAGTTTAAAACCATCAGACGCAAGCGCAGATTTAAAATTATGAGTTAAATTTGAAAGTACGCATGCATCTGACAGTTTCAAACGGTTTTAAACTGCTGAAAGAACAAGCCCATAAAAACGTTCTGAATTTGAACTAACTATTATTTTAATAAGTAGCGTCATTAATGGAAATTTCTTAAATTAATCGCTCATAAAGTTTGAGTTGGTATTCGAAAAAAGGGTCAGCATCTTCGTGTTATAAGGAACGTTTGCAATGCTATTAAAACACGTGCGTTATCGGAGTGCTAGTGGCTCTATAAAACTCTCAAAAGTGATTTTTATGGTGTTGGGTGACAAGAAAAACTTACACAAATTTACAAAAATCAGATAGGACTTCATAATAACATCATGATCATACAGAGAAAAAAATGTATATTTTTCAGATATGATCAAATATCAGATTGCTAACGATCTAAATGACTTGACAATTCGGTTATTTTACTTGTGGATATGAAAAGTAAAAATAAGCATCCGCAAATGACATCACTAGGTCTACAATTTAAACAAGTTAATTTTTTCCCCAGGTTATCTAAACTTTGGATAACCTTCTAATCTATTTGCAAAAATATCCATGTGGCTTCAACTTGAAAACTTGAGAAATAGTTCGATCTAAAATATTTAATAAATTCTAGTGTTGAACGATAGATTGAAGGCCATTAGTCTGATCCATACAAAAACATATGCATTTCTAAAATAAATCCTTTTTCTACATCAAAAAAATGATTAAAAAATGAAGAATTGACAACAGTCTATGAACCAACAAACTTGAGTTGCACACACAATTCAAAAATTTGACAGGAATTCCATTTGCAAAATTACAAAACAAAAACGAAATTCATCATGATCAGCAACGATTAGGAAATTGTAGGTGGGTTGTTCTGACTTCGTACTTCATTAGTCATTACAATTGATTACATACTCCAGGGAATTGTGGACAGCATCGATGTTCAAATGGTCTCATAATGTGGCATGTAGATTGCACCGGGTTCGATTAAGTGTGGACTGCACCGATGGTTAGTCAGTAATCTTTTTTAACTCTATGGCTAAATTAGGGTATTTAATTTACTACAGACACTATTGGCATTTTACTTTACGTATAGATGGCGTTGTAATTCAACAACATGGACGACATAAGTAGTACATCTGCTAAATTAAACCTATGTTATAAATTGCATTTTACGTTGTTTACATTGGAAATCGTGTTTTTAAATCAATTTAGTTCGTATTAGTTAATTATATAACCTCCGATTTGTTCATATTTAACGATAAGTACACGCTAAATATTACTTAAGTTAGTTACCATTAAGGACACTACGTGGCGTTTCACTAATGTAAAACGCCAATATGTAATATATAAAAGAGAGATGAACGGGCAAAGGACTGGACTCCAGGCCAAAGGCTCTAGGTTCGATCCCCAATCCGGCCACAAAGCTTATTATCCGACTTCATTATGAACTCCTCCTCTCGGGAGGCAATGGCGAACCATTTAATATTAATTAATTTTAATGGTCACAATGCTTCTGTCACGAATCAAAACGAGGAGGAAGAATGTTATGTAATAAAGAGAAATTTTTAATTAGGTTAGTTATGTGACAAGGTTATTTTTTATTAGCTGTGCATTTTATCTTTGTATAATAATTGCTTGACAACTTAAAAAATTATAACATAAATTTATAGCTAAGAAAATTTATTATTAGGAAAATTTTATATCTTTATTATTTAAAAATAAATTTGTGGTGAATATTCAATCCATACAATTTATGGCAATTTATGCCTTAGGTTATTTGTTAAAAACCAGGGTGGTAAGTGGGACCAGGAGGAGGTAAAGTTAATAGTGCCGGATATATGTTGGAATCTGCACAATTTTGTTTCGATATCTGTAATATTATCTTCATACGAATCCAAGATTTCTAAAGTTGTGTTCACCTGCTCTAAGGTTTAGTTATTTAATACATATTATAATGTGAACTGTTATGTGGCCACAACCTCTAAATGTTATACCTTTGATTTTTATCGACATAATTAGATTAAAACTTTAGCAATAAAGCGTGTTTGGCCATTTTCATAGCCAAGCCACAGCCGTGGAGTGATGTGACCGCTGGTTGAGCACAGAGCGGAAATTCTGGGTTCAAATCGTAGACTAGACAGAATTTCTTAGCTCGGCCTTTCAGTGGGCATCCACACGCTATGGTGAAATCGATCTAGACTCTAGAGTATCGAAGAAGAGAAGACGAAGAGTGATTCACCTCGGAAAATGAATCGTAAAGACTTCCAAGGAATTAGGCATATTCCAAATGGAATGGATACCTGATTATATATTGTAGTAAAGTATAAAACGAAAATCTTCTAACGTAACCAATACCAATTTATCTTCGTTTTTCGAACTAACGTATATCAGATGGTGCAGAACAAATTAACAACCAGATTGCCTCAATCCACAATTTTAAAATTTGTATAGGATTTTTTCTTTATCCGTTCCTATAATAGAGTTTTTTTTACTACCCAATTGTCTACCTGCTGCCCTTATAAATTGCCTAAATACTTCCCTTACATGGAGTTGTGCTTTTTTTTTCACCAAGTTTTTCTTTGTTTATCATGTCTTACTAATAGTTATTTAAATTTTTTTTATTCCATATTAATTTCTTACGACTAGAAATATTTTTTGCAGTACATCTACTAAAAATATTTATTACTTAAACATGTGTTAATGTAAATATACTATATTATCGTAAGTGATTACAAAAACTGCAAAAAACGGTACCCCATTCTGTTGAAAAAAAAATAGCGATTTACGTCGCAGAGAAACAGTGCTAATATCACAAATAAATATCAGCAAGGTGCAATTAAAACTACTGCTTTTTTTTAAGTTTTGAAGTACTGAATTTAATAAAATATTTTCTTCGCTCTAAAATTATTATGTGTATAGCCTCGACGATAATATAAATCGATAAATATTTATTAAAATTTAATCAGTACAAATTGCTGATGTATGTATGTATACATATAAATTTTATTCCCAATGTGACTTCTCTTATTAAACATTATCGACCTATTTGGCCTATTTTTAGCTTAGATTTTTTATTTAAAATGTACGTCTATTATCTCACACATCTCGAAAAAATGCTATATATTTTTTATAGCTTCTGAAGTTAATTTTATCATTTTAATTAATTAAGCTATTGCGATGCCTTTCAAATAACTTTATTATTTATTATAACTTTTACGATGTAAAAAAATTATATTATCAACATTAAAATATAAATGGGCAAAAAACGAACACTTAATAAGAGTGGGGAAGTAGTAATTAAAATAATTTTAACATTAGTATTGTCACACTAGTAATTAAAATTTTTAACTTGATGGTGAGAGAAAAGTTATATGTAGGTACCTACACTGCCGTGCTTAGTTAGATAGTCCTAAGTGCGAAATTTTGATATTTTAAGGTAAAACCATATTTGGGAAGAGGGACAATTTTTCGATCTTGTTTTTTTAGTTAGAAAGTCCTATCTCTTCAAATAAATGTGGTAAAACGCTATCTAACTAAGCACGGCAGTACATGTAAAGTATAATTTTTAAAAAAATTGCATAAACTGTTCATGGATGGGTAATAAATTAAAGTCTTTAAATCAGTAGACGGTATTTTATCGTGAATTCCAGACTTCCAAACTTTCCATTATCATAATATTTTTAAGTTTTACATGGTGTCCACCTCTGGAAATAGTAGAAACGTATAAAGGGTATTTTAGTGAGGTGATTTTTTTTTATAAAATTTAGGGCGTTTACAATGCGTTTAGCGCCTCTAAAATAAGGCATAAACCACAGTTGCTTCATCAGCCAAAATATATGGATCATAGAACTTTGTGCTTGATCATGATTTTGACCTCAACTATTAATGTATTATATTATAATATGCACACTATGACTTGAAGTGCTTCGTAACAACAAATATGTATGTAGTAAACAGTAGTACATTATGTAACTAACACTTCCACTGATCGTCCAATAATCACTTTGAATTAGTCTTTTTGATCAGTTTACGTCTTGTGCGTAAGTTCTGTAGGATTGAAAACAATTTTGATCAAGAAGCCGTGATTACGATCTTTTGATAGAAATTCCTATTTATTTAAAATCTGTTTTTTGCAATTATGTAATGTTTTACTTCCTATGTAATTTAGAATTAATTTTTATATTTAAGATATAATGATCATTGGTCACGCAAAGTTGACAATAATTGACGCTATCAACACATCATTTAAATTGTTAGATATTATTTAACAATATACTTTCTATTTATCAATGAACAAACAATGTACTAAATTTGTATTATGTGATGTATTACAAACACTTCAATATGTGATAGAGTTCTACGGCTATAACGAATGCAGAGAAGGCATATGAAGAGAATACTTCTGAATTTTTTAAAAATTTTAAAAGTAAAGTACTAGATTGATACAATTTTTATTCTTATCCATTACAATGGGAAGTTGAAATCTTAAGGAACTAAGGGCATAGCCGGATTAATATGAGAAATCTGCCCCCGCGACTTTTTTGGTTCATACTCAGGGGATCGATTTGGTGTAGAATATAAATAATTCACACCAATTTTTAGCTTTTTAACTCTAACGGTTGTCGATATTTTCAAAAAAACCTGTTTTTTCAATTTTATTTTTATAGTAAAATTCACAATTAATCAATGATGAATTTTTTCCTAATTTTTAGGAGTTTAAGACATGAGAAAAAAATATAATCATGATTTTTTAACGAAAAGCCGATTTTTGGCAGACGATTGAAAATTAAAATCTTTTTTTTTAGCCTTTTTAAAATATGTCACTCACCAAAATTCGTCAGAAAATGTCTATTATACTCCTCTACATTCAGGAATTTTTTAAAATTTTTTGAAATGGTGGAACAATATGAAAAAAAATAAAAACTCATTTTTTTTTTAATCTTGCGTTCTAAATAACATATCTTTTTTTTAGGTGCATGTCCCCAGCCCCCCCCAATTCGAATTTTGACTCCAAAATAGTCTAAATCGTTTGTGCTTCGTTTGTACCTGTTTGTGCAAACATTATTTTCGTTTGTACCCAAATAGTTTTTGAGAAATTTCAAAATTTCGCTGGGGGGGGGCTGGAGACATGCTAGCCCCCCCCCATGTCGAATTTTGACTCCAAAATAGTCTAAATCGTTTGTGCTTCGTTTGTACCTGTTTGTGCAAACATTATTTTCGTTTGTACCCAAATAGTTTTCGAGAAATTTCAAAATTTCGCTGGGGGGGGCTGGAGACATGCTTTTTTAAATTGCGAATTTTGGATTCAAAATAGTCTAGAACGTTTGTACTTCGTTTGTGCTTGTTTGTGCAAGTTTTATTTTCGTTTGTACCCAAATAGTTTTTGAGATTTTTAAGAAAAACAAGGAAACTGACGCGCATGAGTGGATTAACGAGATTCTTGGTAAAACTTACAGGATCACGTTCAAAATATTTTCTATCGTTTGTACTTTGTTTGTGCTTGTTTGTGCAAGTTTCATTTTTGTTTGTACCCAAACAGTTTTTGAGATTTTCAAGAAAAACATCAAAGATACTGACGCGCATGAGTGGATTAACGAGATTCTGGGTAAAACTTATAGGATAACGTTCAAAATACTCTCTATCGTTTGTACTTTGTTGTGATTGTTTGTGCAAGTTTTATTTTCGTTTGTACCCAAATAGTTTTTGAGATTTTTAAGAAAAACATCATAAAAACTGACGCGCAGGAATGGCTTAACGAGATTCTTTTAGCACGGGAAAACACATAAAATTTTTTAAAATTTCGAATTTTGGATTCAAAATAGTCTAGAACGTTTGTAAAACGTTTGTGCTTGTTTGTGCAAGTTTTATTTTCGTTTGTACCCAAATAGTTTTTGAGATTTTCGAGATTCTAGGTAACACGTGGTAAACCAAAATTTCTTTAAAATTTCCAATTCCTGATACAAAAATAGTCTAAAACGTCTGTGTTTGGTTTGTACTTGTTTGTGCAAGTTTTATTTTTGTTTGTACCCAAATAGTTTTTGAGATTTTCAAGAAAAACATCAAGGATACTGACGCGCATGAATGGATTAACGAGATTCTGGGTAAAACTTACAGGATCACGTTCAAATATTCTCTATCGTTTGTACTTCGTTTGTACCTGTTTGTGCAAGTTTTATTTTTGTTTGTACCCAAATAGTTTTCGAGAAATTTTAAAATTTCGCTGGGGGGGGCTGGAGACATGCTTTTTTAAATTTCGAATTTTGGATTTAAAATAGTCTAGAACGTTTGTACTTCGTTTGTGCTTGTTTGTGCAAGTTTTATTTTCGTTTGTACCCAAATAGTTTTTGAGATTTTCAAGAAAAACAACAAAGAAACTGACGCGCATGAGTGGATTAACGAGATTCTTAGCACGGGGAAACACAGAAGTTTTTAAAATTTTGAATTTTGGATTTAAAGTTAAATTGCACTTGCACAGATTCTCAGATTTATTTAATATGGACTATTATTCACTATTAAAAATTAAAATAAATGATACACAATTTTTTGTTGTTATTTTTAAACGCACACCACCTATGAAATGTACATCATTATGCTATGTTCAAGGTGATTTGCATGATTAACAGTAAATATACACACCAAACTTTTTTCAAACTAATTTTTTATTACGGAAAATAAAAAAAAAATTGAATTTCTGAAGAATTTCAAGCAACAATTCAAATTTAATTTCTGACGGTCTAGGCATGATTCTTTGATTTAATGAATACGTGAATAATAAAGGATACTAAATGTAATGTCTGTAGTACTATTTATTTTTTTAAATAGTTTTGTTTATATAGTATTTTACATATTATTTTACCAATACGAAATAATATCAATTTGTTACCAATATAACCTACATGTAGTATGTGTGGGGAGGAGGAAGGAACTCCATACCACCTGCTATGTGTATGTCCAGCTCTTGCCACTGTAAGGCATGAACACCTAGGGAGTCGCTATCCGACCACCGAGGAGATAAGAAATTCACCCATCAATAATGTACTCAACTTTGTTGAGGACTTGAACTTGATGGGGTAAAACTAGGAACGCGGGGTACAATGGGCCAGGAGCCTAAGTGCAAGTGGGAGTCCTTTGACAGACCACACCCGTTCAGCAATAATAATAATAATACCAATATAAAATAATAATCCTTTAATCCAGGGATAACTTTGTATTCAACACATTACATCCTTCGCTTCTTGAGTTTTTAATCAACTGTTGTTCCATATCTTATGTGTAGAGAGCGGATTTATATGTAATAACAGACCCGTCTAAGGGTAACACCTCTTAAGTAATTGGTCAAACAAAGTCTATCATTAATATAAAACTCTTATTAGAGCTAATAATCGTTTCCTATTGGTGATGTATATTAGTCTATACCTTAAGACGGGTCTGTTGTTACATATAAATTCGCTCTCTACGTGTTCCATGTGTTTCCCCGTGCTAAGAATCTCGTTAATCCACTCATGCGCGTCAGTATCTATGTTTGAAAAACTTCTGTGTTTCCCCGTGCTACGAATCTCGTTAATCCACTCATGCGCGTCAGTTTCTTTGATGTTTTTCTTGAAAATCTCAAAAACTATTTGGGTACAAACAAAAATAAAACTTGCACAAAGAGGTACAAACAAAGTACAAACGATAGAGAATATTTTGAACGTGATCCTGTAAGTTATACCCAGAATCTCGTTAATCCACTCATGCGCGTCAGTATCTTTGATGTTTTTCTTGAAAATCTCAAAAACTGTTTGGGTACAAACAAAAATGAAACTTGCACAAACAAGCACAAACAAAGTACAAACGATAGAAAATATTTTGAACGTGATCCTGTACGTTTTACCCAGAATCTCGTTAATCCACTCATGCGCGTCAGTTTCCTTGTTTTTCTTAAAAATCTCAAAAACTATTTGGGTACAAACGAAAATAAAACTTGCACAAACAATCTCAAGCGAATTACAAACGTTCTAGACTATTTTGAATCCAAAATTCGCAATTTAAAAAAGCATGTCTCCAGCCCCCCCCAGCGAAATTTTGAAATTTCTCGAAAACTATTTGGGTACAAACGAAAATAATGTTTGCACAAACAGGTACAAACGAAGCACAAACGATTTAGACTATTTTGGAGTCAAAATTCGAATTGGGGGGGGCTGGGGACATGCACCTTTTTTTTTAGCTAAAAAAATTTGTTTAAAATATTTTTTTGCCAAAAATAAATATAAATAAAGATTACCATAAAAAAATTCATATATATTTTAAAATATTTTAGTATTTTATTATTTTAATATATTTTAAAATAATGCATTTTTGGGGAAAACTTATAAAATCTTTTTTAAAGTTCTTAAAAAGACCTTTATTTTTGTTTTTTATAAAATACCGTAGCCTCAAAACTAAGTGAGCTAATAACAAAAATAAAGTAGATCCTTATTTTTTTCATATAAATTATAAATATAATTTTTTTAGCCTTTATTTTTGAAATGGTTTGAGCTGAAAGGGTTTGAACAACATGTCAACTATTTACGAACATATGCAAACTTTAAACGGCCATATCTTATACAATTTTTATACTACAACAAAAACCTAAAACCTACAAGCCAAACCTACAATTTTTTATTTTATAAAATTTTGCGTATCATTAATAAATTTTGAAATATTTTTAAGAAAATTCAATTTTTTGCAAAATTGCAAAAATGCTCTCTTCAAATCAACCTCAAATTTTTTCAAAACTAAGGACTTTAAACCTGTAAAACTACTAGAGCATATTACAAGTAAGTACATAAATAAAGTTAATTGTGAAGTAGTATAACAATTATTTTCAATTGGGATGGTAATTAAATTAGGGGGTGATTTTAACATTTTTTGTCGCCGACATAAATAGAAATCAGCTTATCATATTTAAAATTAAAATATACAAGAAATCAATTTATCATAGCTCGCTTAGTTTTGATGCTATGGGGTTTAACAAAAAATAAAATTAAAGAGTTTTTGAATATTAAAATATATTAAAATAATAAAATATTAAAATATTTTAAAATATATTTTTTAGCTAAAAAAAAATATAAGTTATTTAGAACGCAAGATTTTAGAAAAAAAAATAAGTTTTTATTTTTTTTCATATTGTTCCACCATTTCAAAAAATTCATGAGTGTAGAGGAGTATAATAGACATTTTCTGACAAATTTTGGTGAGTGACATATTTCAAAAAGGCTAAAAAAAAAAGATTTTAATTTTCTATCGTCTGCCAAAAATCGGCTTTTCGTTAAAAAATCATGATTATATTTTTTTCTCATGTCTTAAACTCCTAAAATTAGGAAAAAATTCATCATTGATCAATTGTGAATTTTACTATAAAAATAAAAATGAAAAAACAGGTTTTTTTGAAAATCTCGACAACCGTTACAGTTAAAGAGCTAAAAATTGGTGTGAATTATTTTTATTCGACACCAAATCGATCCCCTGAGTATGAGCCAAAAAAGTACCGGGGGCAGATTTCTCATATTAATCCGGCTATGCCCTTTACTACATTATTCTTTTTTTTCTCTGTTTAAGGCGAATCTTAAAGCTAGTTCACACTACATGATTTATCATATGACTTAGTCATAAGAAATGCCATGGCTAAAATCATACCATCGCAACAGCCAATCATAAAAGCCATAACTTCTGTAATATCAAAAAACATATATGATATTAAAACTTTAAAATATCGAGTTATTATAAAAATTTTAATTTTTTTTTTATACTTTTAATTTTTATAATAACTCGATATTTTAAAGTTTTAATATAATTTAATATCAACGAGTTAATAATTTATCATTTCAAAAATCATATAATGTGAACGTAAAAAAATCTGTCATATGAGAAGTCATGCGTGACAAGTCACATGAGAAATCATGTAGTGTGAACGGGGTTTTATACGTATGGAAGATGTACTGTTCACAAAGATCATCAAATATTTATGAAATCTATTGTTCGATACATCTAATCAAATTGATCTGATGTGATTTTTGAAAGAGCGGTGTGAAATCATTGCGATCCATAGTTAATATGAGGTTTTGTTTTCAAATGTACTATGTTTTTTTAAATGTTTTTCCAAGATAAAGCTTGTAAATTCATTGTAGCCATTTACGATTTGCAATTTTACAAAAAAAATTCTGTTAAGTGATACTACAGTAAACTAAAAAATCAGCTAAATTAACAATTATCGGGCTCAGATGTTTGCCGATTTCTCATGTACTATACCGCATATAAAGAATTATCACCTATAATGAACCATGTAATCAATGTATTGTAATAAATCCTCGATTATAATGGACTAATTTGATTTTTATAACATCTACAAACATTCAGAATACATATTAAATAAAAATTGTTTTTAAAATAAATTTTTCTTTGTTGAAAAATAATATTTTTCTACATCTTGCTGATAACTCAAAATACCCCTGATTTAACGTTGTTTATACATATAAGTTGTAAGTAGATAATTATTTAATTTCTATATAATCAATTATTTTAAAATAAAAATATCTTCAATAATAATTTATATTCATAGCTTTTTACAATCATCAATTTTGTTAATAAAGTCAAATAAAAACTAAATTACAATTGATTAATTAAATTATCTCTTTAAAACCAAACATCTAAATTTAGACCAAATAATATTTTACTATGTGTTGTTGACACATAGTAGAAAAAAACTGTCGCTATCTATTAAATGTTTTTTAATAATTAATCAAAAATTAATTTATTAGTTGGGTAATTATGAAGGAAACTGACTAATTACCGCAAGCCACAAAAGTCCGAGACATTAATACTAGTATTTGATTTAAAAAAAAAGAAGCTCTATTTACACGATTGCACTCGCACGTCCCATATCTGTGCCATAATTTTGTATTAGAATAAACAGTTTATTTTATTGCTCACATAGGAGTACATATTTTCCTACCGTTTTATTGCAGAATTTTTTCTACGTCATTCAACAAATAAAGCGCTTTTTTTACCATTCTTGACATTTCTATAATTTATAAAGTTAGTTATTTCTTAAACTTTAAAAACTTAAAAAAATTATTTTAAACTTGTTATCTAATTTACAATAAAATTTTGTTTTAGCAATTATTGAAGGATGGGACTACAGTACTTCGAGAGACATTAGCGAATATATTTTTCCGAATATTTCAACAACCCTAATAATGCCAAATGATTTATGCAAATCACCGAATTTGTTAATGGTGATAGTATGTTCATCGCCACATCATTTTGATGAACGCTTAGCTGTGAGAGAAAGTTGGGGCCTTAATCGAACTATATTGAATGCTACAGTTAGTTTATATTTTTTAATAGGTCAGACATTGGATTCTGGAGTCCAGGTAAAAATAACTTCCAAACTTGAATTTAAATTTTCAAGAGTTTTCTTTTAGAATCAAATCGAAGCAGAAAGTGATACATATAAGGACATTATACAAGAAAGTTTTATAGACACGTACAACAATTTAACGTTAAAGTCTTTAATGCTTTTAAAACTAGTCAAAAATAATTGCAAAAATAATATAAAATATGTGATGAAAATTGATGACGACATGTTTGTCAATTTAGTTCCTTTAGTTAATACTTTACTTATTAGAAAAACCACCACTAGGGTACTTTTTGGTAGATTGATTTCCAACGCCAAGCCAATTAGAGATTTTTATGACAAGTGGTAAGTAACTTTGAATTATTTTAATTAGTAACGTCGCAGGCAAAAATTATCGTTATTTTCCCGACTTGGATCTTCTAAAAATATTTTGACTAGAACTTTAAAAATATCAACTTTTTATATTATTATACTCGTATATTATAATATTGCTGTTTTTTCATCTGTAAACGTTTTCCGCAACTAAATATATACTTTTCATCTAAATTTACAATTTTTTTTTTATTTGGCGAAAACAGTTAGAAAATAATTTAGTGGTTTAGCAGCTGTAACTTTAGTACCGTATTATTTTACAAAATTTTATAAATATTATTTAATTTTTTTAACAAATTTTTCATGTGTTTCAAAACAGGCGCGTAATTAGAATTTTTTCCTAATATATGAAACTCGAGGAAATTTAACTGAAAGTAAACAATAATAAAATTATGTAATTGTGCTATAAAATTTCCCAAAAATCCACAGAAAAGCCCAAAATTTCTTATAAAATCAATCAAATTAGGATTTTCAAGACTTGTACTACACCAAAATTCCAAAGTGACTCACTTCTCGACTTCATCATAAAAGTAAAATCTGACTATCACTACACAAATTCTTCTAACATTGCAGGTATGCGCCAGAGTATATGTATTCTGGAGAAATCTACCCGAATTATTTATCTGGTACAGGTTATGTGATGTCTGTAGATGTGCCTGAAATTCTCTTTGAAAAAGCTTTAGTAACACCACTACTTCACCTAGAAGATGTATATTTAACAGGTAAATATTTAAAACGTTTTTATGCTCTTTTCACAGTTTTTTTACTTATAGGAATATGCGCAACATCAGCACATATTACTGCAACTACCGATAAAAATTTTAATTTTAAAATGGTTCCTTTTGATCCATGCAAATATAAAACATTAATTACTGCCCATTATTTTGGTCCTACTAAAATGAGGGAAACGCATTATAAGGTGCACAATAGTGATTTAAACGAATTGTGCAAAAACCAAATTCTATACAACGAAACAACTAAAATAGCCAGAAGTAAAGTTTCTGTGTCCACTCAACAACAGCGCCGAAGGTTTATGTTTCCACACTAAAAAATATAAAAATGAAAACCGTTTTTTATTCCATAGCGCCTTTTTTATTTTAAAACCTTAAAGGGCTCACGACCCGAAAAATTCAGTTGATCTCATTAATCAATTTGTCATGTTTTTGATTGACGTTTTTAAGCAAGATCTTGGGATTACTACCAAAACTACAAAGTTTTCAGCTCATTTTATTACAAACAAAGGAGCTGTGTTTATATTTTTATGATATAACATCACGTAGTTTCTCCTAAATTTAATATATTCACTGAAAAACTAAATCAATACCTTTTTGATTAAAGCGCCCTAGTAAGGGCCGCCCGTCCATGATGAGTTTTAAAAACTTTTTAAATAAAATTAACACCAAGTTAGAAGTAAATTCAACTACCACAGTTCCCTAATAGTTCATTTTATCGCCGCTGTAGAAACGTAACAGAAAAAATGTTTAGGTACCTACAGTTTTAGGGTTTTGTGAGCCTCTTTAAGCAGTGTAACGATTGCCATTAGTTATTCAAATATAATAGTTGTGGCCGCGTGTACCTGAAAAACGTTAATTTTAATTATGTACTTTTAGGCAACTTAGTTTTTTAACATTGACTGTTCTGAATAATAGTTGACTTTAATTTATTTACTTTTTAGTGCTTTTCCAATAGATCAATGCTCGCATACAATCGAAAAACCTAGTAACTCGAATTGCCATAACTTCCCGCTATATTTACGAGATGTTTTTTACTTTTAAAATTATATTGTCACATTCTATCCCAACTATTTTAAAAATAAAAACATCCAAAACTCGTTTAGTGTAGCAGCAATATGGAATCAAAAATCAACTGTTGGTAACTGGAGTTACTAAGATTTTCGGTTTTATGAAGAATAAATGGGTAAAAATCTTAGTTTTTAATGTAATAAAATAACACTTAATATATTGATGTTTTGACATTCTTATGAAATTGTGTGCCTCCAAGTGCCATGTTTTTTAATTATATTTGCTTAAATTTGCGTGATTATTTATTTATAACGATAATAATATAAATTATTGAATTATTAACATTTACCAAATTAGAAAGCTTACCACTCTGCTATATACTATTAATAGTATTGCCAAATCTCTAAAGCTTGCTAACGTCCAAGTCACTGTCCAACAAAAACGGTAACATATCTAATTTTTTTTTATATAAATAGTACAGAAATGATCTTATATATTTTAATGAGAAAATTTTGATATTATTTTTGAAGAGTTTTCTGTTAGTTTAATTTTTTAGATGTGATAATAATTTAGTTAACTGATAGCTATTTTAATTATGTCTTTTGGTATACAAATTCCTTATTAATGTATGATTTTGTACATCAGGTAATTTTTTAAGAGTTGCTGGTCGACAGTACCAGCATGATATTATAGTAAATAAAATATGTAAATATATAATAGCAGTTCTTTTCATTTCATTTATTTTTTATATCACGGAATTATTTATATTTACGGTCATTTTTTCCAATACTTTATTTATACACATAGGAGCGATATATAAGTGCATTTTGAATCATCACAGCAAATGAACATAGAGTGATGGACTCAATTTAACCAATCACAAATCGTTTGCTAATTTGACAACTCAACTGCTGTGGTCTTTCAATCATAGTTTCTCAATATTCATTTATACGTAAGTTTTGTAAAATTATTTACATGAACTGATGTCCATTTTTTACACCTGTAAAATATTAATTAGAAAAAAAATAATAAAAGATACGTAAGCTATTTCTACTTTATTTTCTACTCTTACTAGTGACAAATTTAAAAATAATATTTCAAAATATGTAATAACTAATAAGTATTTGAAATAGTAGGTAAGCCAAATATTACCTACCAGGTTCCTAATAGTTCTTTGGCCAAAACTTTGGTATTGACAGTATAGATTATATACCGCTATTTATAGTGCAGTTGCCATCCAGGAGCCATATCTTTTGTTAAATAATAAACAGTAACAAAAAAAATAATCATGGCAATAACAAAATTTCATATGGTAAATATTGTTTTGTAATTTTTCCAAACATTTGCAGTATTGCCATAGAATGTTTATTATTTATGGCAAATTTAATTTACTTTCTTTTCGACGAAATCAGACATTGATGTGCACAGGAGAGAGGCGCCTTAATACATTTGACAGGATAAAGGTACTTACTTACAGGGCTACTTTTGCAGCGGCTAGTCGTGTAAGTTGCAGAATAAAAAAGTATGAATGTTACATTGACAAATTTTAGGGTTACAGGAAAAGGTGACACACATCTAAATTACATGAAACCTGCAGATTTCCTAGCGACTATAACTTTCAAAAAAGCTACAACTACTTTTCAAAATATGACGATTTGTATCTGTTTTTTCCTGCACAGTTTAAATAATATATATTTAAGTGTAGATTTTGAATGGAATATACCTTAAAATTGAACAGAATTGCTCAGATATTCTTAAACAAATATGGGCAATAAACTAATTAGAAATAAAACGCCGTTTTATCTATCTTGCTTAATTTTATTGTTTTATTATATGAAATAATTGTGGTACCATTCATTACTAACTTTCAAAGTCGTTATTGTACCTTACCTTAATTTACATTAAATAATATACAAGAATTTTTCTAATGAAATTGTGCACTTATGTATAAGGTAAGTCTGATTTATATACTTCCCTAAATAATCAGGGGTATTATGTATCACCAACGTTATCATAAAGGTGACCGTTATAACATATTTCGGTAAATCGTATCGATTTCATTGGTAGGATTTACCGAAAAACTTTATTTTATGTCATAACTGTCACCTTTATGATAACGTTGGTGATACATAATACCCCTGATTATGTACTATCAAACTGTAATTTTGTATAGTAACTTTGCGGACCCCTATCCAATTGTGCCAATGAGAATCATCATTAGATTCAGTTGTAAAAGTGAATTTTTGAGGTGAAAAAGTAACAAAGGATTTTTAATATTTTCAAACGCCGGCCGCGTCGACTAATATTCTTACAATAACTAAGCGTCAAGTCACTCAAAATTAAAAAAAATCTTACTTTAGATTTAACTACATCAATAGTAAATCTTTACTTTAAATTCAGTCCAAACATAGAATAAACTTTTGTGAGGATTCTTGAAGTATTGATAAAAAAAATAAACACTTGGGTAATCATAAACTTATATTATTCACGTAAACATAAAAACTATAAACATTAAACTTTAGTAAAACACTTTAGCAAAATACCATCAAAAATTATTATTTTGTTATCGAACATCTATTTTTTTTTCTTGACATCTGGTCACGGGTGTCCAGATCCAATTTTCTGTTGTGTTACAATCTCCCCCTTAGAAGTGAGCTAACGGAGTGGCGCACTTCTATGAAAAGAAGGTTTGGTTTTCTTCAGGCGACCTCTTTTTCGTCGTAGTCGTATGGGATCTACTTTGGCATCGTCGCGTCGGCTGCAATAAAAAATGTTGGAGCGGACATCAGCCATTTCAAGGGTTGGTGGTTTGAGATCACGGTTACAGGAGACCCTTCGATATAACCGCGAAACTTTTCTACGGCCCAGACAACTGCTAGAGCTTTTCTTTTAGTAGTAGAGTAGTTTCTCTCCGAAGAGGTGAGTAACCGACTTGTGCACTCTACTGGTCGTTGATCAGGGATCTCCCCCTGCATTAAAACAGCCTCCTTCTTGGTCAGCTGGCTGAAAGATTCGGCTATACCTGCATAATCAGGTACGAATCTTCGGAAACACGAACCAGTTTGTAGGAGATTATCAAAGCGTGGGAGTGGGTATCGGTCAGCAACCGTGATACTGTTCAGTCTTCGGTAGTCTCCGCATCGGTAGGAACCATTGGGTTTTGGGACCAGCACAACTGGTGCAGCACAGGGTGACTCGCACTCTTTGATAATGTCTTTGGCAAGCATTTGGTCGAGGTCTTGTTTGAGAAATGCTTTTTTGGCCGGCGTCAACCTGTATGGTGGAACAGCAATAGGCGTCTCGTCGGTGAGGGTGATTGTGTGTTCGTCGGTTTCTAGCGAAGCTAGTGTAGTAGTGCAAGAACGGTAGTTCTGCGACCGGTCTAGGACAAAAGGACGCGGCCGAAAGGACGCGACCGAAAGAACGCGAGCGTTAGGACGCAGACCCAAAAGGACGCAGACCTAAAAGGACGCAGACCCGAAAGGACGCAAACCCGAAAGGACACGGGCCATAAGACCGCAGACCAAAAAGGACGCAAACCCAAAAGGACGCGACCAAATAGACGCAGACCCAAAAGGACGCGGCCAAATGGACGCAGGCCCAAAAAAATGCAAAAAATAATTTTTTATATTATTTTGCTTTATGTTACAATGTAATAATAATAAATATTTAAAAATTAAATAATGCGTAAGAGAGGTAGAGAGGTGAATGGAGATTGGTTATATATAATATCTTTAGGTTGGTACACTGATGATGTTAATGTTGATACCCTTTGTGTAGAGTGTGGCATCATGAAAACCTATCTAGTCTAGTTCAATCAAGAAGTACATATAAGTAGCCAAGTGGTAGTCACCTTTCCGACCTTTCCGAGTAAGCAAATAACCTGTAGTTTATTTTATTATTGTTTTATATTATTGTTTTGTTATTGTTTTATTGTTATTAAGAGTAAGTATTTATTTTGAAAACAACGAAAATGCTTTCTCAAAAAGGTATTGAAAAATTTGTTCATGAAGGTTGCAGTTTTACATTCGACAGATTCAGTGCATGTAAACTGAAAAAGTTTTGGCGATGCGATCAAAAAAATTACGGCTGCAAAGTAAGAATACATACCACAAATAATGTAGTAGTAAAACAAATAAATGAACACACGCATGATAGTGATGCGGCCAAAGTTTTAGTGAATGACATGAAGGAACGTGCCGCAACTACCGTCGAGTCAACCGCACAAATAATTAATTCATGCCTTAATAGTGAAATGTCACAAGCAGCACAAGGTGCTTTACCAAATGAAAGTTCATTAAAAAAAACCGTTCGAAGAAAGAGAAACGAAGTTAATTCTGCGCCTCCTGCACCAACAAGGCTGGAAGATCTTGTAATTCCGGAAATGTATAAAACTTTCCAGGTACATGGAATAGAAGAAAACTTTTTGATAGCCGATAGCGGGCCAGAAACTAACAGAATTCTACTTTTTGGTCGAGAAAGAAATGTTCATGAAATTCTACGTGATTCTGAACACTGGTTCGTCGATGGAACGTTTTCAACAGCACCACAACTGTTTTATCAAATATATGTGATAATGGCTAAAAAATTTGGCGCTGTACATCCCGTAATTTACGCTTTATTGCCAAATAAGCAAACGAATACTTATATGAGGATGATAGCACTTCTCAAAGAAATTGAACCAAATTTAAATCCTAGGAAAATTTCATGCGATTACGAGTTGGCAGCAATCAATGCGTTTCAAGAAGCATTTCCAGCTTGTGAAATTTTAGGATGCTTTTTTCACCTCGTCAAAAATATGAGAAAGCATTTAGGCAATCTTCAGCTACTGGGGCGTTATAATAATGATGCCGATTTTGCTTTATATGCACGAATGGTTACATCGTTGGCATTTGTACCCATATATGATTTGGATACTGCAGTTGATGAATTAGCCACTGAAATTCCTCTTGAATTACAACCTTTATTACAATGGTTTGAGGATTCTTATTTATGACGACCCAATCGCAGAGGTAATGGAAGAAATCGTCCTATTTTTCCTCCTGAAACGTGGTCTGTTTACACACGAGTATTAACAGATACTGATAGAACGAATAATCACGCTGAAGCAGCTCACAGACGATTACAAAGTGAGCTGTCGATGGATCGTCCTACAATATGGAAACTCATTTATTCCTTAAAACAAATTCAACGGGGTAGGGACGTATTTTTCGAACAACTAGCTGCAGGTGCTGAACCCCCAAGAAAGAAAAAAAAATATATTGATTCCGACAACCGCATCAAATGTATTGTCATGGATTATGAAAATCGCAGTGTGATTGAATATCTTCGTGGAATTTCCCATAATTACGTAATGTAAAAATATTTTTGTATAATTTATTTAGTTAATGTTAATAAATTATAAATTGAATTAAGTAAAGTTTTGAATGATTTTTAATCCTATCAGAATACTTCCTTCTTACGTTCCCCTAGATGGCGAGATTTATACACAGCACTAATAATCGAGGAATACGGTTCTGACTATAAACAGACCAATAGTAAGAGACGTCACCCAAGTACGGATCTGATAAAAGAACTAATACCGTTTTTATAACCTGGTATAAAATATAAAAATAATTTCTATTATTAATTTCATAAAATTGCGTTTTTTGGGCCTGCGTCTATTTGGCCGCGTCCTTTTGGGCCTGCGTCCTTATGGCCCGCGTCCTTTTGGGTCTGCGTCCTTTTTGGTCTGCGGCCTTATGGCCCGCGTCCTTTCGGGTCTGCGTCCTTCTGGGTCTGCGTCCTTTTGGGTCTGCTTCCTAACGCTCGCGTCCTTTCGGTCGCGTCCTTTCGGCCGCGTCCATTTGTCCGGCTCCGTTCTGCGACACCATCGTCGGTGTGGAATTTTTTGCGGTCAAGGTTATTTCTCCGTAAACGTCTTCAATATTTTTTGGTTCCTTGAGCAATTCTTTGAAGGTCTTGCTTTTGCCGGGAAAGAGCCTCTTTCAGCTCACTTGTTTCGTTTTCTCGCTGCTCGCGGGAGAAAATCTCTTGGAAAATTAGGTGGGGTGGTAATTTTCGCGAAAATGTGTCTTTCAAGGAGGAGACGGCTTCGTCCCATGTAGTTATGCTACTCTTGACTTCTTTCCACCACGTACCTGCTGTATTTTCAAAGAGCATTGACAGTCCTCGTAAAGCGTTTTCGTCGCTTACGAGCGTGCAATTTTTGTATGTGATTACGGCATCCAGGAACGCGTCTACGTCGCTTTTTGAAGAACCGTCGAACCGCGCGGTACACTTGGAGAAATTTCCACTATATGCATGTGGTACGGCAGCTGGAGCAGCTGAGGCAGGTGCATATGTTGGTTGAATTTTTGCAAGCAACATAGTAAACTGTTCATTCGTAAATGCGAGTGATTGTGTCATGCTCTGTGTATACGTGTGTGACTCAGGTTGCGTTTCTGCAGCGTCGTCGGATGGCGCATTCCTTTTTGGTGGCATCTTTAATGGTTTTGTGTGAAGCACAATGTTTTTATCACTGAATGTTTTTGATTACTCACGTTGAGCGCCAGTTGTAAGGTTTCTTGAATGATTGATAAAAAAATAAACACTTGGGTAATCATAAACTTATATTCAGTAAATAAACATAAAAATTATAAACATTAAACTTTAGGAAAAATACCATCCAAAATTATTATTTTGTTATCGAACATCTAATTGTTTTTTTTGACCTCTGGTCACGGGTGTCCAGATCCAATTTTATCTTGTGTTACACTTTCAATTTTTGGGGTCGAAAAGCAAAATCACAAAGCTGACATAAATTTTGCAATGTATATTTTATTATTTATTCAGAGGAAAAAGTGTGCTTAAGTAGCACAATTTTGGTGTAGTTTATCTACAAGTCTAAATTGTGTTTTTTTTGTACAATTGTACTATTTTCTAACAGAATCGTACGTACTTTTACTACAATTTGATTTTGTAGACAATTTAGACCTAAATTGTGACAGTTTTTTTCAATTTAATATGGTGTCTTTTGGTGCGTAAAATTCCAAAAAAAGTTTATGGTTGATTTACATTAGAATGGGTTATAGCAGTAAATAAATTCTAATTTGGAATTTTCTGGATCAAAATGTATGAAAAAGTTAAAATCATAGGTACATTTTTTTTTTCAAAATCCAATCATAATTTCAATGCCCTTTTTATAATTCTACATGACATATTTCGGTACGTAGCTTGATAAAAAAACGCATATGAAACTGGCGCAAAGGTCGATAAAAACCCAAATCCCATATTTTTAGTTTAAGATCGAATAAAAATCAACTGCACCAGTGGAACTTTTTCATCGAACAACGTTATCGTTCGTCGAAAACTAATTGTTATCAGTAATTTAACTTTTAGGGTAAAAGAAAACCAAATAAAAGGTTAACTTTATGCTGTTCTATTTTTTATTTCTTCAGCTGACAAGAAGACTAGCACAACTCAAAAAGTGACGATGTTGCATTTTGAATAAAAATTTTATTATTCTCAAAGATTGTTTGATAATAAACCCATTAATTACCTAAGTATCTTTTATGGTTGATAAGCCATTTACAACAACAGAAATTGTTATTTTTAATTGCTTTTTGTGAAAAATTAATTTTTATAGTTTTGTAGGTTGTCAATATAACGGATTTCGATTTGTAGATTAGGAAAACAAATCGGTGACTGGTTAATAATAATATATGGGGCATTCTACACCAAATCGACCACTTTTGAACCCGACCCCTTTTGATTTTCCTGAAATTTTTACATATTATACTATCTCACCAAAAACAGTTCTGTGAATTTTTTCAAAATTTTTTACTCGACCCAAAAAGTAGTTACGAATTTTTAGAAAAACTGATGCTTTTTTCTTCAAACCATCGTAACTATTTCAAAATTGACTAATCGGAACGTTTTTTTTTGTTTTTGTTTGTCTTTAAACGTACTTTTCAGAAAAAAATACAAAAAAAATATTCAAACTTCATTCTACAAAATTTTTCATTTTTTCGTAGAAAATCATTGATTTTTCAAATTTCAACACTTTTGATTTTTGATTTTTTTATTTTAAAGAAAACTTTGATTTATTCCGCGTAGAACAACGCAAACCCCATAATGGGCCGACATTTCTTTCTACTTCTTTCGTTTAATTGAAAAATATTATTTGCGTAAATCTAAAACAAAATATTTTCTAATTAAACAAAAAAAATAGAAAGAAATGTCGGCCCATTATGGGGTTTGCGTTGTTATACGAGGAATAAATCAGAATTCTTTTTGAAATAAAAAAATCAAAAATCAAAAGTGGAAAAATTTGAAAAATTAATGATTTTCTCCGAAAAAATTAAAAATTTTGTAGAATCCAAGTTTGAATATTTTTTTTGTATTTTTTCCTGAAAAGTACGTTTAAAGACGAACAAAAATAAAAAAAAAAGAACGTTTTGATTAGTCAATTTTTGAAAAAGTTACGATCGTTTGAAAAAAAAAACATCAATTTTTCTAAAAATTCTTAACTTTGTAAACAATTTTGAAAAAATTTACTGAACTGTTTTTGATGGGATAGTGTAATACGTAAAATCAGTTGTTTAATTTTTTCAAAATTTTCTACAAAGTTAAAATTTTTTAGAAAAACTGATGTTTTTTTTCTTCAAACAATCGTAACTATTTCAAAAATTGACTAATCAAAACGTTCTTTTTTTAGTTTTTGTTTGTCTTTAAACGTACTTTTCAGGAAAAAATACAAAAAAAATATTCAAACTTGGATTCTACAAAATTTATTCATTTTTTCGGAGAAAATCATTAATTTTTCAAATTTTTCCACTTTTGATTTTTGAATTTTTTATTTCAAAAAAGATTCTGATTTATTCCTCGTATAACAACGCAAACCCCATAATGGGCCGACATTTCTTTCTATTTTTTTTTGTTTAATTAAAAAATATTTTGTTTTAGATTTACGCAAATAATATTTTTCAATTAAACAAAAGAAATAGAAAGAAATGTTGGCCCATTATGGGGTTTGCCTTGTTATACGCGGAATAAATCAGAGTTTTTTTTGAAATATAAAAATCAAAATTCAAAAGTGTTGAAATTTGAAAAATCAATGATTTTCTCCGAAAAAATGAAAAATTTTGTAGAATCCAAGTTTGAATATGTTTTTTGTATTTTTTCCTGAAAAGTACGTTTAAAGACAAACAAAAACAAAAAAAAAACGTTCCGATTAGTCAATTTTTGAAATAGTTTCGATCGTTTGAAGAAAAAAAACATCAGTTTTTCTAAAAATTCGTAACTTTTTTTGGGTTGAGTAAAAAATTTTGAAAAAATTCACAGAACTGTTTTTGGTGAGATAGTATAATATGTAAAAATTTCAGGAAAATCAAAAGGGGTCGGGTTCAAAAGTGGTCGATTTGGTGTGGAATGCCCCATATATATTTCTCATTGGTCATTACAGAAACAAAAAATCAATAATTCAGTGATTTTCGTTTTATCAACTCTTGGTGCTTTATCAATTTTATCTATTAGCCAGTTTTATTATGCTGTTTTTTTATCTTCTCTGAAACTATACCCTGTAATTCCCGAGATATTTTTTAATTTACTTATTAAGTAGGTATATTAGTTATTAAGTAGTACTCTACAAGGCAACCATAAGTGCAGAGTTTCAGAATTCTCTTAAAAGTTTTGACACAAAATGCAGACGGTTACCAACACCTCGATTTTTGATTTGAACTCATGAATTACAACTCACAGCCAAAACTCCTTCTAATGGTCTTTAACCGCAGTTACTATTAAAATTCAAAATAATTTACTGATGATGGTTAACAACACGAACAGAAAAATTATAATTACAAAAGAATTAACGTTGGGTGTCTTTATCTACTTTTCCAAATCTTGAATCAAGATTTTTTAATTATCGACTACAAATTAATTAACAACTATCCAAATTGTATGCGCACTTGCGGTCAAAATTTTTTATCCTAATTTTTAATCCTGTACATTTAAAATAATTCGTATTACTTGCGAAATAGCAACAACGTTTTCCGCACTCAGTCGACTATGAATTTTGGTATTTACTTGATTGACTAATTGCACATTTGCTGGTATATTCTACATTCACCACGTTATAATATAATTCCAAAAATAATCTTTTTAATTTTCCAAACTTTACTGAAATGGCTTCACTCATTTGGATCACGTTCGAGAAAATACACCATTCAAAATTTACACCAATCTGGATCCAAATCTGGACACTTGGGAAAACGCAAGATGGACGTCTATCCCACTCGACGTCACGCAAAAGATAATCTTTCCGCTTTTCTTGCTAATTGTAAAAATCAAAAACTTCTAACACTTTTCAAGCACCAACACAACTTTTAAAGTTTCTTAATATTTACAAATTAATAAAAACAAAAACTTTTCTCATTAGGGGTGTTGACTGCTCAAATGCTTTTATAAGGGCCTTGTTATAAAAACGGGGTGTTGAAGTGGTTCTTTTATGTACAAGAACGAAAATTGTGAAAAACCAAGAATGCACACAAATCAAAAATTTATCTATTAAAAAAAAAGTTTGTCCAAAATCTTTAAAATTTAAGAAAATTTACCCAAAGTGATTTTTTTATGGATAATTTCGCAAGATGACAATAATATATTGAAATGATAGTGCAAAATATTTTTAATTATATTAAGTATATATCATTATATTTCATATTGAATGACTTCTTATGTTTTACTTTTTCATTTGTTTTTCATTTTTTAATTTCCAAATTTAACTGTTGTTTATATTCAAGCCACTTTGTCAATTTTGCCTCCATCTTTGCCTTTATCTTAAGCACTTCTATGCAATATTTAAATACAATTTTAATCGATTTCTTATTTAAATTTTTAACAAAATTACAGAAATCGACCAGTACTACGTATAGTCATATAAAAAATAAGATTAAACCGCAGTGGCGTTTTGCGCAATTTTTTTCAGCGGTATTTAATAAAGCAATTAAAAATTTAATTTTAAAATTTGCCCACGGCCACTCTTGTATGCACAATTTTTGAGCAGGGCAGTATTGTGCTATTATTTCCCCTATAAAAAATTTAAAGAATGAAACTCTGAAGAAAAATGATTGACACTAAAGGATGTAATTTTTGTCAGCTCAGTCGTAGATCTTTATGGCAACGAGATCTACGACTCGTATTAACGAGTACAATATACAATACAATATATATTAATATACAACGAGACTATTAATTTTTAAAATTAATAAAATGAAGTGTATCTGTTGACGAAATTAAAAAAGCAACTTGCATAAACAATTTTAATCTTTAATTTCAAATACATACTAGTGATATAAAATTGATCGTAAAAAATCGTAGTTTTAAAAGTGTCAAGATATAATCACACATAACTGCATATCTTGAATATATCGTGAATATTCTGCAAAAATGCACTAACATAAGTCAAAATTTTTCAAATTTTTGCAGAATACCCATGAGATGTAACACCAATTATTTCTGGTTACAAAAAAGAACTATTATTAGTAACGTAATCCAAAGTTTTAACTATTAACTATTAACTATTAATGATTTTTATTCAATTAACAACAGGCGAACCCAATTACAGTAATTGAAATGTTATACAATAAAAAAAAAAATGATATGTACAATATAATATACAATGTATCAAAAACAAATATACAATAATTTACAAAAATACGCATGCGGAATTATCGTAGGTATATCACTCTGAAGCATTAGTATGGGAGTGGAACTCGGAGAGAGCATTGTGGATACTCTTTAAACCATCTGCATGAATATCGCATAAATGTGACACTAAGTTAAAATTAGTGCACATTACGCTTATCGGACATCGAGCAGCTGAATTGGTGCGACAAGCATCTATGTAGAAGGTTGATCTGCTGCGGCTGGTGATACGAGGAACATGAAAGTTCAGTTTACCTAAAAGATCTCGACAATCAATGTTGCCATGTAGCAGACCAAAAAGAAATGTAACGGATGCTACAATTCTACGTATATGCAGCGAACGAAAGTTAAACATCCTCAGTAGTGAATCATGATCAAAGCCTATCAAAGGATAAACCTTATGTATTCTAAAATACAAATATTTTAGGAAGCGTCTCTGAATAGATTCCAAATTTCTTACATGACACTGGTAGATAGGATACCAAATAATCGATGCATACTCAAAAACGCTACGAACATACGCGTAGTACAAAATTTTAACTACCTCAATACCGGCGAAATCTCGACAACTGCGGATAATAAACCCCAAGGACCTGAGAGCTTTCGACTCCATCATCTCAATGTGCCGAATGAAGTTTAACTTTGCGTCAAAGAAGACACCCAAATCCTTACAACCATCACTGCGACCGATTACCCTGTTAACAATGTTATATTGATAAACAATAGGATATCTAGCCCTGGTATAAGTCATGACAAAACATTTGCCTATATTCAAGTCCAAGTTATTATTTGAACACCAGAGCGCAACAGAGTCGATTGATTTCTGAAGTCGCAAGCAATCACTAACATGCGCAATGGAAAGATAAAGCTTAACATCATCAGCGTACAGCAAGATAAGACATCCGATGACTAAAACTAGATCATTTATAAATACGATGAACAGCAGAGTCGCCAGATTTGAACCCTGAGGCACTCCGGATGTGGGAACAAAAGAATTAGATATATAACCCATGTATTCAACAAAGTGCTCTCTATTAAATAAATAAGAGCGCATCAGTTTAAGTAGCGCATCGGAGAAACCGAATCTTTCCAGTTTAAACAGAAGAATGTCTAGGTCGATTTGATCAAAGGCTTTTTGGAAGTCCAAGTAGATGGCGTCAACCTGTCCGCCACCGTCGAGAATTCCAGAGACAAATTGCGTGAAACAAGCAAGATTGGTAATGGTTGACCTATGAGCCATGAACCCGTGTTGAGATGAGGATATGATATTCCCCACCGAGGCATAAATACGAGAGTACAAAATCAACTCGATCAACTTTGAAAAGTTACATAAAATTGATATAGGACGATAGTTGGAAATGAGTGAAGGATCTCCCTTTTTTAAAACAGGGACAACGCGGGCACGTTTCCAGACGTTAGGATAAACGGAAGTATTCAGCATAAGATCAAAAATGTGTTTCAGTGGAAGCACGAAAGAGGATACACAATCCTTAATTATGAACGCCGGTATCTGATCAACTCCCGCAGTTGGCTTCGCTTTAGAGCCAGTTAATGACTCAACTGCACGTTTAATTTCATCGATGTTTACTTCGGAGACAGAGATATTACTACCATCAATGTTCAGATTACTAGAGTCGAAATGGCGGGTGTCGGACGATGTATCATCGCGATAAACACTTTTAAAGTATTGCGCAAATGCATCTACAATGCTCTTAGGATCGTTATAAACGGTATCATTTGCCGAGACACTGGCGGGAATTCTAGATGAGCCACGCTTACTCCTGACAAAAGACCAGAATTTTGTAGGGTCGGTACTAACTCTTTGCTCCATACGCTGCAAGTATTCTTTGTAACAAGTATCAGTAAGAATGCTGACTCGTCGTCTCAGGTCACTGAAGACACCATAAAGAGCGGGATCCCTACGCTTTTTAAAGCGCTTATGAGCCCTGCTTTTCTTGCGAATCAAAGAAATGACCTCGTTTGAAAACCATGGTGGATAACATCGATGAGCCGACCTATTTTTAAATACAGGGACAGCGGCATCAAAAAAGCCGTAGATAACTTTATATAAATTTTGGCAAGCCTGGTCAACATTGGAACAGAGAAGGACTGAAGACCAGTCCGCTTTGCTTAATAATGTGTACAGAAGCTCAAGATTAGCACCACCAAAATTATATTTGCGACAAGATGTGTCTGGTTTAAACGGTGCACTGACTCTGCAACCAGCATCGATATTGAAGGATAAGGGTGGATGATGTGTATCCTCCTCAATCCCCGTGCAAGCCCGTTCTACATTAAAACAATTCATATCGGAGATTATCAGATCCAGCATACGCTCATTAGCATTAAGAATTACATTAAACTGAGACATGGCAGTACTAAACTGAAAATTCTTTATCAGTATTGCTCCCCTATCACTACAGCAGGAATTATATTTAGGAATGTTAAAATCGCCCATCAGAACACAGGCGCATCCATTATTATTTAGGTAATTTCCCAATGTTTCCAGGAAAGATTCCAGTACAAAATATGATGTATCCGGTGGTATGTATACAACAAAAACAAAAAAAGATTTGGCAGGCAGAACAATTTTGCAACCCACAATATCTATAGAGATAAATACTGAGGTGACGAAGTCAACATCCACAACCGAAACATTTGAAAATTCTCGAAGCGCAAGAAGGACGCCTCCACCCCTAGAAAGTCCAGTGGCTGGAAGGTCTCTATCCCGTCTGTAAACACAGTATGAATCAGGAAAAAACTCGGAGCTCCCCACGTCGTCCGTCAACCATGTTTCAGCAATACCAATGATATTGAATTCATGCGTGCAAACGAAATTGTAGAAACCCGAAACCTTATTTTTCAAGCTCCTGACATTTTGATAAAAACATTCAATTTCGATTTCAGAACGGGATGTTTTATTTACTCTCGTTTGATTCACAACCTCAACAAGACGCTCACTCCCATCGGAATCAATCCCCACAGAATCAATCAAAGTAACATGATCGCAATTGTAACAATTAGCCCCATCAGACGACTTACGTCTTACTTGGCCGTGCTCTTTAAAGGTGGATGATTCTTTAAAAAATTTGCATCCTGACTCATATTTCTTAAATTCACCCCAGTGGGTCGATTATAATAAAAATCGCGAATAGCCACCTCCGCAGGCCAAACCTTACCATCCAAAAACCTGGATACTAAAGATTCAGGTATACATATCTTGAAAGAACAATACTGATTGTTTGAAGTCAGACCTTCACATACTACATCTGCAATACCCACAACATTTTTGACATGTGCCAGCACTGAGTCAACCTCAGTATTTGGGGCAAGATTATTTAAATGAAACCACTTTTTACGCGCGGTTCCCGAAATGGCAAAATTAGCACCCGAACCTAAGACGCGAGGTCGTCTATGGCCATTCCTACGGGATCGAACCTCCTGCCAATCTGCAGCAGGCTGCTGATTGTCGGGATCAGAAATCGGTGGATTCGACAAAATCCCATTAGCCCCATCCGTTACAGAGCAAGTTGGTATCGGTTCACTTCGAGATAGATTGAAACCTCTATCTAAAGCTGAAGCATACGATGTGGGATTCTTCTTCCCAGAAACTGGAGGACCCTTTTTAACATTTCCAACACTTCCAACCACCTCTGCAGATTTCCTCTTCGACTCGACTTGAGGTACAAAGGAGGTCAGACGACTAATTGCGCTCTTCAACGAATTGATTTCTTCACTAAGTGAGTTGTTTTTATCACGAAGCAAAGAATTTTCAAGTTTTAGGGATTTATTTTCCCTTTTCAAGGAAGTCAACTCATCCCTCACCGGTTGACCCGCTCCCATACCACCAATAACAGATAGCAACTCATCACGAAGCGATTCAAACTGTGTGCTCATCACTCGCGAGATGATGCCCTCAATCGCTTCAACATCCACTGGTCCGCAACTAGGAGACCCGGGCGCCGAAATAACAGGCGAAAAATCGGGAATAGTCAAGGAGGCGCTTTTCTCGGTGTGTGCACCACAAGAAACTAAACTCCAATCATTCTCCACAGGTAGCATGCCCTTTACGAGCTTAGCGCAACTCCTGTGGTAAACGTTTGCACAAACACTACATTTTGCTGTGGTCAGTGCATCGACACACTTCTTCTTGCACTTCCTACAATTACCTTCCATTTAATAATATATTGGAAAGTTTTATTAGTACTATGTATTAAGGTACAATTGAATAAAGAAAATCTAAATCCGCTATCGGGTTTATCAAAAAGTTTAGTCACACGGTTAATTTAAGATTAAATCTCCCAATTATAGTTCTTACAACCTGTCAGTGACTTCATAAAATGGTCAACATTTGAACTTCACCTGCGTTCCGATGAAAATCTTGACATTAAATCTTATTCCATTTTTATCCATCGATTCATCCAATATAACAACCAATGTTTTGAACAAAATCAATCGCTGGTATTCGCCATAAGCAGCAGGATTGAATTTTGTTTCTTTCCTAGCTTTCCTGTGCTGATACTTTTTTTATGTTATTTCTACCACCTGAAAATGAAAATTTTTATAAAATTATCAAAAACAAAGAATTACTATAGTGACAGATTAATCACTTGACCCAATGTACAAGAAACTTTATTATGTCAGCATTTCCTAGATGTATCTGGATAAAAACAGTAACACAAGTTTATTAAAATATCCTGATATTCTCATTATCAGAAATTACAGAAAATTCAAAAATTGTAAGTAAATTCATTTAATTTTGTTCAGAGCTAGACTGGCCCAGCCGGCTAGCCAGCAATCACCGCCACCGGTCAATTTGGAACCAAATGAAATTGGGGTCAAGTAGAAATAGGTAAAAAGAGCTTGAGGTGTACTCTGCCGTCCTAAGAAAGAAAGCCTTAACTCCATCAATAATTTTTTTGAACTAGGCAGCTGTACAGATGTTTATTGATGGCACCCAGTAGATTTAAAGTAAAACTAACGACTTATGGTACATATACTTACATTTTTTGTAAGTTTTTAAAATATTTTAGTCTAGTACAATGAAACTTTAATAGATTATTATGCGTTTGAAACATCTAACTCGTTTTAATAAATAATTGGAGTTAAGGCTTTCTTTCTTAGGACGGCAGTACTCAACTATTGAGTAATTGGAGCCAACAGAATTTCATAGCCGGTGGTGCCAACCACTAGCCAATCCAGTTCTGATTTTGTTTGTTTTCTTAGAAAAACAATTGAATAAAAAAAATAATGTCATACGTCTTCCGAAATTTGGACTTGTATAAACTTAACAAAAACTTAATTACTGTTTAGAATAATTTATTATCTCATTATGACATTAAACGCATTATATTAAATATGTGCATGAAAAAATAATGTAAAATTTAAGCTTGAGAGGAGATACCTATTCTTTTTTGTTATAGTACATATCTATAATAATCAATAAAAGCACCATTTTTTGGAGCACATAAATTCTATTAGATGGTCCATCATTGTTGACGGAGAATTTGCTACCCTGGACCTCGACTGTTGTTGCTTTACTTTAACATTTGAACAACTAGAAAAAAAGCGTTGTGGTAAAAAGGCCGTGTGTCAAATATACCCAAATTTGGATATACCATTCCAAAAATTTCAATCTGGTTAGTTTGAAAACTTGAAAGAGAAAAATTTTTCTAAGTATCTAACATTTTAACAAATTACACTTTCTCATTAATTGAATTAATATAAATATTTAATCGCATTGCAGCAACAAATTAGTAAAAACAAAAACTAATCGTAATAAAATGTTAGGTATTTCTAAAGTACGCAAAAACCCATTGTCATTAAAGTTACATAAGTGGTAATTTGCAATACAATAAAAATATTTATATTTTGTTACTACAATTTACGATAATCGTCTCATAATAAATTACGCTAATCAGTTTTTGCATTATATTGTAGGTATACTGCGTACATTTAGTTTCACTAGTTTTTTTATACTTTATGTTTGTTTAAGGTGACCACCTGTAATCGCAAGTAGGATTAAATAAAAGATCAAAGTTCCTTATAAGTTCAAGTTGTCAATATTATCAAACTAACAGTAATACTAATTAGTTAATTTATTATTTTTATATCAACATTTTATACATGGCAGTACCAAATCGTAAGAACCAGTATATTGGAGCAATTGGAGGTATGTAAGGATTAGAATAACTTTTATGATGCTTATTTGAAATCATTAATTTGACATATCCAAATTTCATTGTTCCATATAAAATTTAAGTTAATTTTTAATTATATTATGTTAAAATTTATAGGAATTACATGCTATATATACTTACAAAAATAATTTTTTTTAGCAACACTTGGAGGTTTCGCTTTGGGAACAGTAATTGGGTGGTCATCCCCTGCAAATTCCCTTATAAAAGATTTACTCAAAGTTAATGATGAAGATATTTCCTGGGTGTCCAGTATTATGCCTCTTGGAGCGGCGTGTTCACAACTGTATATGGCACTTACACTTGACATTCTTGGATGCAAATTAAGCATGCTAATAATTGCATTACCATTTATTGGGGGTTGGCTGCTTTTAACATTTGCCCAAAGCATATCAGCTTTTTGTATTGGACGTTTCATAACTGGATTTTGTGGTGGATCTTTCTGTGTTGCAGCTCCAACATTTATTGGTGAAATAGCCGATAAAGGTATACGTGGAACGTTGTCAGTATTTTTTCAGTTACTTTTAGTGAATGGAATTTTAATTTCATATGCATTGGGAGAATTTAAAAATCTATACGTTTTAACGCTTCCGCTTATCCTAGGACCAGCATTCGTTTTTGTAATTGTACTATTTTTATCTGAATCTCCAATATTTTATTACAAGAAAGGAAAAATTGACGACGCTAAGAAGGCAATGCAATATTATCGAGGAAAAGATTATAACATCGATGCCGAAATGAAAGAAATAGACGAGTACTGTAAAAATAGTGCGGAAAAATTTTGGCAAAGATTTAAAACTCCTGCATGTGTAAAAGCGTTTTTAACGTTGCTAGTTATGCATTCAGTTCAACAATTATCTGGTATAAATGCAGTAATGTTTTTTGCTCACGACATATTTGAAATGGCTGGATCTACACTGAGCGGTGGAGTAAATGCAATAATTTTAGGAATTGTACAAGTTGTCCTAACTGGCGTATCCGCGTATTTAGTTGATAAATCTGGTCGTCGACTTTTATGGATGGTGTCTTTAGCATTAATGACTATATGTCTCGTATTGCTGGGAATTTATTTCATGATTCAACGACACAATCCCGAAAAGGCAAAAGAAATTGCATGGTTACCTTTAATTGTAATCTGCGTTTATTTAGCTGGTTTTTCATTAGGTTGTGGACCATTACCTTGGGTAATGATTGGCGAATTCTTACCTAATAGTGTTAAAGCATATGTTGGACCTTTTATTGCAAGTTTTAACTGGCTGTTAGCATTTGCTGTAACCAAAAGTTTTATTCCATTAAAGGATGCCATAGGTGCAGATGTTGTCTTTTGGGGATTCTCGGTTATATGCGGTTTAGGAATATTATTTGTTGTAATGTTTGTTATAGAAACAAGAAATAAAACACTCGAAGAAATACAACATGAACTAGGTGATTGAACTTTAAACTTGTTTGTTGTTTATATACATGTTTTCACATTTTAAAATACACAATATTTTTATTTACTAATAAAATTATATATAATAATAAGCTATATATTTTATTGCTTTTTACAAAGAAAAATGCATCTTTCTGCGTGCGTAATGGTACCTATACACCAAAGCTTCCTAATAACAAGGTAAAATTATAATTACCAGTTAGCTTTTCAATTCCTCTTCAAGAAATGGCCAATATCGAGCAAGTTTGGTGGCCACCTTCTGATGATGCTGTTGTTTTTAGTGAAGCTACACCTGACTCTGTGTGAAGCTACAAGCTGACAAAACGATATTATACCTAGAAATCACTCTCAAACAAAAGAGGTAACCATCCGCAGCGATTTTGCCCCGCCATAAACCTCCAATGTCCTTTCACTTGCAGCGCACTATAATTAGTAAGAGATGTTTGAAATTCCCCCTGCAACGAAACCACCAATATCAATCCAAACGTTGCAAAACTCACCATCCCACCAAGTCCCCGATACCAACAACGTTCAACTTCAATCTGGCGACAACTAACAAAGAAAGAAATCCACCTTCGAACTAATAATAAAGGTCTTACCAAACCGCTGTAAAATACAAAAGGCATCCTATAGAAACTCATCTACATCATGTTCTAGAAATCGTCCGCACCCATCACGATTCCCATAACCTCATACTTGCAAATAGTAATAGAGAAAACACACATTTGCTACGCTTTCTTCTGAAACAGCCTGTCCAACCACACTATCGCTTTCCCACCCTAGCAAATCTTGTGCGGATCTCTTTAACTCCTCAAGAAACACTAAGACTAAAGAGATATAAAATAATTCACCTCTACTTACCAATATGAGATTAGTTTTAATATTTTGATTCGGATGAAAGAGAAAAACTCAGATAAAAATCTGCTGAATTAATTAAGCGCCTTAAGTTTAGTTTAATCAAAGACCAAATACCTAAGCTCTTAAGATCTTTGGTTTAAATAAGTTAGCATCGGTGGAATTGGTATTTGGTGGAATGTACTTACTGTTTTTTATTTTGGCTACCGTAGATAGATCGTTTTTGTATTTTCTCGTAGTTGCATAAAAAGCAATTGGGTTTTCAATAAAATGATAAGTAACTTCAATTGTGGTTTTACTAAAGTAGTGTATTTTATCACTGGAATCTGTCGTATTCAATAGGTTATGGGCTACAGTTCAAGGCAGCTATTGTAAAATAGGAAGAAAAGAACAATAAAAAAAACATAGTATTATTGTAGAACGTTTTATAATCGTAAAGGATAAAATTCAAGGTAGAAGAATTTGTGCGATACGGATGAAATATTCTAACAAAAAACAGTAAGTACGGTTGATGGAAATTTAAGTAAATCAAGAGAAAAATGGAGGGCGACAAAATAAGCATAGAAAATGATAACAATTGGCTAACATGGAAATTCCAAATGCGTCAAGTATAGGAAGCCAGTGAATTATTCGATATTGTGGATGATACCGCAGAAAAATCAATTGCTAAAAACACGGATTTCCAAAACAAATTGTGGCTTGGAAGAAATTAGGTGCTAGAAGCAAGACGTGGAATTTCAACGATGTGCATGAAACAACCACTTCTGCAAATTATAAATTGTGAAACCGCAAGTGAGATGTGGACAACGCCCAAAAGCACTATGAGCAAGCATCAAAGTGAAATATTTTGTTTTTACAACAAAAATATTACAAGTTTACAAAGAAACCGAAAGATGATATTGCAATTTTTTTGTCGAAACTGATGAAAGTAATGCTGCAATTAAAATATAAAAAAAACATTTCCGATTCAATGGTTATGTTATGACTAAAATTTTGATGTCATTGCCTGCTAAATACGTAAATCATTTTTACAGTGTATGGAAGTTGCCAAGCACAGACAATCAAACGGTGGCAAATTTATACCATGGAGCTTCTTATTAAAATTACAGTAACAGGTCGAAAATGTGGAGCCGCTGATGGCCAAACGGAATTTAAATTGGGGTAATTCGTTAAGTAACCACAGCAAAGAAGCAAGTAAAATAGGAAGATCAAAAGGTAAATGTTTTAAATATGACAAAAGCGATCACTGGAAAAGAGATTGCCCAAGACGTAGAAACGGTTTCAATAAAAAGCAAGAAAACGCAGAGGTCAATGCATTTGTATGTTCAGCATCGGGTGAGGACAAAGACATTTGAATGGTTCAAAAACTTTATAGACATCAATCTTCTTCTTCGAGTACCGTATCCGTTATCGAACGTTGGTAAGATCCTACTGGCTAAAGCCAAGAGGTCTTTTACTATAGGGAAATATTAATGGGGTGGTTTCCCGTTGCCTTCCCCATAGTCCACAGATCAATATTGGACTCTTTAGATCACAGCAAATTTCAGACGCAATCAGGATTTGAACCGCGGTTTCCCGCGCTACAGTCATCCGTGTTTGATTTACGCTAGACTGCTGGACTGATGGATAGACATCAATGCAAGTGACAATTGGAAATGCTGACAAGATTATGGCTCGAGGAAAAGGTGATATCAATATTCCTGCATTTAATGGTGGTGATAAGATTTGCAAGGGCATGGTGGATATGTTATAAATATGTGCCAGAAATTTACATCAATTTATTTTCATCAGAAAAAGTAATAGATCATGGCTATAAATTGAATTTGGACAGCAAAAATTGCAAATTGCTAAAGGATGGAAACATCGTGACAGTGGGAATTTGTTGAGAAAAGTTGTTCCAGATGATGTTCGAGGTAGATGAAGCTCATATCAAAGCTGGCTTGGCAGATATAGCAATAAAAATGATTTTTCTTTGTTCATGGCACAAACGACGTAGGCACCAGTCGTAAAGAAAAATCAAAAATGTGTAGCAAAATTGTTTATGGAGACGTATGCGGATCAATGCAAGACAACTCAATTGGTGGTTTAAGGTACTTTTTAGTGTTAAAGGGTGCTTATTTACATTTTTGTTTTGTTTACTTTCTGAAGCAAAAATCAGAGGTTGCAAGCAACATCAAAACGTACGTACAGTTAATACAGAAGGAACATGGACACAAAGTTTGTTTTTCAGATCTGACAATAGAACTGAATTTGTTTCTTGACAAAATGGATATATTCAACATCAGTAAACTGTACCATATACACAGGAACAAAATGAATGTGCGGAACACATGTGAGCAAAAACCATGATTTATTCAAAACGAATGAACAAAAATTCTGGGAAGAAGCAGCAAATTTGACAGTTCATCTACTCAATCAAACTGAAACGACACTGTTAAAAACAAAGTCACCCTATGAACTGTGGTACGGCAAGGAGCAAAGGTTGATCATCCGAGAAGTTTCGGCTTGAAGATTTTTGTACACATTCCAAAGGAAAAAGGACAAAAACTAAATCTAAAGGCACTTAAATGTGTGTTTGTTGGATTTGACAATCATTCCACGAGAAATCGAGTTTAGAACCCGGACAAGCAAAATTGAAATAGCCCGAAATGTAATTTTTCTGTTAAAAGAATTCATGGCTATACCTACAAACATATGATCACAAACAGTGGGAGAAGGCGATGAATGAGGAATATAAATCACTCTTAAAAAATCATACATGGACTTTGGTCAGATTGCCAGCAAATCAAAAGGTGATTAACAATCATTGATGGGTTTTTAATAATAATAATAATAATAATAATAATAACTTTATTTCCAACAGGCAAGCCCAATTACAGGAAAACGCAAAACAAAAGTAAAAAGTAAACATGTTCCAAATATCAAAATATCATTCAGTTTCATTGGATGATTCACTTCGTCCCTGAAGAAATTGGTATGCAGCATTTCTAGTTTTAACTGGACCATCTTGGTATATATTACAGAGACTAGATTATCGCATATTTAATTGATAGATCTGGCCGTCGTCTTTTATGGGTCGTGTCTTTAATAACAATGGGTATATGTCTTATATTGCTGGGAATTTATTTTACGATTCAACGACACAATTCCGAAAAGGCAAAAGAAATTGCATGGTTACCTTTAATCGCAATCTGCACTTATTTAGCTGGATATTCATTAGGTTGTGGACCATTACCCTGGGTAACGATTGGCGAAATCTTACCTAATAGTGTTAAAACATATACGGGACCTTTTATTGCATGTTTTCATTGGCTGCTTGCATTTGTTGTAATCAAGAGTTTCATTCCAGTAAAAGATGCAGTAGGTGCAGATGTTGTGTTTTTTGGATTCTCGGTCATATGCGGTTTAGGAGTAATATTTGTTGTATTGTTTGTTATAGAAACAAAAAGTAAATCACTTGAAGAAATACAAGATGAACTAGGTAAATAAATTTTAAACTATCTTCTTGTTTTAAATCATTTTTGCCACATTTTTAAATTATACAATTATTATTATTTATTAATAAAATCATAATTTAAATGTTTAAAACAAAGATCCGCATATCTTCGCAATCCGGAGAGAACCTCTCTAGTTTGTATAGCCGCAATATAGTAAACTAGCCCTCAATTCTTTTGGAAGAGCAAGATCGTAAAATCTGAAAAAAACTCGAATACTCACAATATCCCAAACGTATTCCCTCGTAGTACATATGCAAGCGCAACAAGAGGAACACAACAACCCCAAACAGTCATCCCGTCCCCACATTTTACTACAGAAAATCCACAAGCATCCCAACAATTCTCAAAATTAGAAAATATGATGGAAAAAATGATGGAGAAAATGGAAACCCTTCTTAACCTACTTACAACTATGCTTAATAAAATAAATTAATGTCAGTACCAACCAAAATAGCAATCTGGAATGCCAACGGACTCACAAGCCATAGCCACGAAATCAAATTATTCCTAAGTAACCACAACATTGATATAATGCTTATATCTGAAACTCATTTCACGGACAAAAGTTATCTCAAGATTCCAAAATATAAAATATATAACACACACCACCCATCCGGTAGAGCGAGAGGAGGCACAGCAATTATCATAAAAAATAACATCAAACACTACGAACTACAAAACTACTCTCAGGCACATCTACAGGCTACAAACATTGTTATGGAAGAAGTATACGGACCAATCACAATATCAGCAGTCTACTGCCCTCCTGGACATACTATCAGTAATGAACAATATCTGGATTACTTCAACACCCTCGGCAATCGCTTTGTCGCTGGAGGGGACTTCAACGCTAAGCACACGTGTTGGGGCTCAAGATTAATAAACCCGAGAGGTCGACAGTTGCTTCGAACAATGCAGTCAAAAAACCTGAAACACTGTTCTACTGGACAACCAACATACTGGCCTACAGATAGAGAGAAGCTCCCGGATCTGCTGGACATCTGCATACTCTGAGGTATATCACCAAACTACATTACAATGGAGCCGAACTTTGAGCTCTCCTCAGATCACTCTCCAATCATAGCAAAGTTCCACTCGCAAATTGTTAAACAATCTAAACCTCCAACTCTCTATAATAAACAAACAAATTGGGAACTATTTAGAGAAATTCTTCACTCCACTTTACTCCAAAAGGATGTTCCATTGAAAACTGAATACCAACTAGATGAGGCTGTTCAAAATTTAACAAAAAACATCCAAGAAGCAGCCTGGAAATCCACCCCGATCAATCTAAGCCAGAAAGAGGTACAGGACTATTGTCCGAAGCGTATCCAAAACAAAATACGAGAAAAAAGAGCATTGAGAAAAAAATGGCAGTCCACACGGGCACCCACAGACAGGGCAAACTACAACAAAGCAACCAAAGACCTTAAAAAGCTTTTAAACGATTTTAAAAATCAACAAGTCCAAGACTACTTGGGTGGACTGACGGCAACTGAAGCAACTGACTACTCGCTGTGGAAGGCAACTAAAAAACTTAAAGGAACACAACAATCAATTCCACCTATAAAAACCCCAACCCAAGATTGGGCAAGAACAAATTAAGAAAAAGCAAATACCTTCGCAAATCACCTAGCTGAAGTATTTACCCCCTTCCCAGCGGAAGAGCCTAATGACGACGATAACATCGAAATGTTTCTTGATGCTCCTCTCCAGATGGAATTACCAATAAAGAAGATAAAAAAAAGTGAGATTAAAACCCATATCAAGAAACACCTGATACTGAACAAATCACCAGGTTTTGACCTCATAACCGCAAAAGTACTTAAAGAACTACCAGACATTGCAATTGGATTTATTACCACAATTTACAACTCCATTCTGAGACTGGGTTACTTTCCCGCACAATGGAAGCTGGCCCAAATAATCTTAATACTTAAACCAGGAAAACCACCAACAGAAAGTAGCTCGTATAGGCCCATCAGCCTGCTTCCAATTCTATCAAAAATTTTTGAAAAAATTCTCCTAAAAAGACTGATGCCGTTAATAGAAAAAATGAAAATAATTCCTAAGTACCAGTTTGGATTTCGCCACCAGCATGCAACAATTGAGCAAGTACACAGAATTGCAAACAAAATCAGACAAGACCTAGAGACAAAAAGATTTTGTACAGCCGCTTTTCTTGACATAACTCAGGCTTTCGACAAGGTGTGGCATCCCGGCCTGCTATATAAAATCAAAAAACTTATTCCACATAACTTCTATACATTACTTAAATCATACCTGTATAAAAGATTCTTCTTTGTAAAGTGTGGAGACGAGATATCGGGGCTTTTTGAAATCAGCTCTGGAGTTCCGCAGGGTAGCGTTTTGGGCCCAATACTTTTTCTGATCTACACATCTGACCTACCAACGAACGTCAATACATTTATCGCAACCTTTGCCGACGACACAGCCATTCTGGCCTCCGGTCGGGATGCGAAAACTGCATCAGCCTACCTACAGGCGCACCTCAATGAAATAGAAATCTGGTTGAGGAAATGGCGAATTAAAGCTAACACACAAAAGTCGGTACATGTAACATTTACAAACAGGAGAGACACCTGTCCACCCGTTAGGCTAAATGGAAGAATTATCCCTCCAAAAGAAGATGTCAAATATCTGGGTGTGCATCTTGATCAACGTCTGACTTGGGGTAAACACATATGGAGCAAAAGATTACAACTAGGACACTCCTTAAGGAAGCACATGTGGCTACTGGGCCGTAATTCACAACTGTCACTAGAGAACAAGGTACTAATTTACAAAGCCATAATAAAGCCAATTTGGACATACGGCATCCAGCTCTGGGGAGCAGCCAGCAATTCTAACATCGCCAAGATCCAAAGGTTTCAATCAAAAATCCTCAGGATTATTACTGATGCCCCCTGGTATGTACCAAACCACGTAATCCATCGTGATCTCCAAATACCTACCGTTGAGGAATGTGTCCAAACACTTAGTACCAGTTACCAGGATCGTGTTAGAGATCACCCCAACCCACTTGCTGCGGATCTCCTTACCACTCATCGTACCAAAAGGCTAAAACGCCACGACCCGCTAGACCTTCCGCACCGCTTTAGTGATAACAGATAAATTATTATACCTAATTACCTAAGGTGTTCGCTATTGGGCGAGCACCTTCTATGTCTAACTTCATCAATCACATCTTTTACTTATTGTTATATTGACAGATTGTAAATAAATAGAATTCAATAAAAAAAAAAAAAAAAAAATACAAGTTAAACATTGCTCACTTGAACATATTAATTTAACCTATTATCCAAATTTATTTGATGTGCATAAAACTTTTTTTAATGTTATTGTTCAAATCTGAACTATATATTATGATGTGCATACATAAATAAAATTGTTTTAGCAAACCTTGGAGGTTTTGGTTTAGGAACAGTAGTTGGGTGGTCATCTCCTGCAAATTCTCTTATAAAAGATTTACTCAAAGTTAATAATGAAGATATTTCTTGGGTGTCCAGTATTATGCCTCTTGGAGCGGCGTGTTCACAACTGTATATGGCATTTACACTTGACATTCTTGGATGCAAATTAAGCATGCTAATAATTTCAGTACCATTTATCATCGGTTGGCTGTTACTATCATTTGCACGAAGCATGGCAATATTATGTGTTGGTCGTTTTATAACTGGATTTTGTGCTGGATCTTTCTGTGTTTCAGCTCCAACCTTTGTTGGTGAAATAGCTGATAAAGGTATACGTGGAACGTTAGCAGTATTTTTTCAGTTACTAATAGTGATTGGAATTTTAATTGCATATGCTTTGGGAGAATTTAAAGATCTATACGTTCTAACGCTACCGCTTATCCTAGGACCTGCATTCGTTTTTATAATTTTGCTACTTTTACCTGAATCTCCAGTATTTTATTACAAGAAAGGAAAAATTGATGAAGCTAAGAAAGCAATGCAATTTTATCGAGGAAAAGATTATAACATCGATGCAGAAATGAAAGAAATAGACGAGTACTGTAAAAATAGTACGGAAAAATTTTGGCAAAGATTTAAAACTCGCGCATGTGTAAGGGCGATTTTAACGTTACTAGTTATGTTTACGATTCAACAATTAGCTGGTATAAATGCAGTAATGTTTTTTGCTCACAACATATTTGAAATGGCTGGATCTACAATGAGCGCTGGAGTAAATGCAATAATTTTAGGAATTGTACAAGTTGTCCTCACTTGCGTATCCGCATATTTAATTGATAGATCTGGCCGTCGTCTTTTATGGGTCGTGTCTTTAATAACAATGGGTATATGTCTTATATTGCTGGGAATTTATTTTACGATTCAACGACACAATTCCGAAAAGGCAAAAGAAATTGCATGGTTACCTTTAATCGCAATCTGCACTTATTTAGCTGGATATTCATTAGGTTGTGAACCATTACCCTGGGTAACGATTGGCGAAATCTTACCTAATAGTGTTAAAACATATACGGGACCTTTTATTGCATGTTTTCATTGGCTGCTTGCATTTGTTGTAATCAAGAGTTTCATTCCAGTAAAAGATGCAGTAGGTGCAGATGTTGTGTTTTTTGGATTCTCGGTCATATGCGGTTTAGGAGTAATATTTGTTGTATTGTTTGTTATAGAAACAAAAAGTAAATCACTTGAAGAAATACAAGATGAACTAGGTAAATAAATTTTAAACTATCTTCTTGTTTTAAATCATTTTTGCCACATTTTTAAATTATACAATTATTATTATTTATTAATAAAATCATAATTTAAATGTTTAAAACAAAGATCCGCATATCTTCGCAATCCGGAGAGAACCTCTCTAGTTTGTATAGCCGCAATATAGTAAACTAGCCCTCAATTCTTTTGGAAGAGCAAGATCGTAAAATCTGAAAAAAATTGTTTTGGGAAACTACAATAAAACGTTGGCGAATATAAAATTGCTTTAATCAATAAGTAAATAATAATTGAGAGCAGGTGTTACAATTCCAATAATCACAACTGTATAACTACTGTGCATAACAATACACACAGTATAAATAAATGACTATGTATAGTGTTAAAAAGCATTTCTACCAATAATAAACACAAGCTCCCACGCATAGTAACCTCTATACTGATCACCCAAGAATGAATGTAAAGAGCGAAATGACACGCCAATAAACACGAATTAAAAAGAATAAAAAGTACTTACTTCGAGCTGTAGTAAGTTCAGTTAACTTAGGTTAAGTAGTGGGAATCTTGAAAGTCGATTCATATAGGGGAAGGTGGCCTAAAATGGGATACTTAACGTTTGACATTGGGTACAGACTAGAGTAATTGTTGAAAAATTTTCCAAAATGGTAGGTGCATTATTAACTCTCCCAATAATTAATTAGAAAATAGTTAAAAATTAACCAAAAAAATTCTATACGTAAATTAGAAAATGTCTGTAATTTCCCATTTTACCCACACTATGTAGGTAAAATGGTAAAACGCAAGAGGTAAAAAGGGATAGAAATTTAAAATAGAGAAATATGCTTAAGAACATTTATTTCAAGTAGGTACATTAATTTTATTTTTGGAAACAGATATCACATTGATATTCATCGTTTTCGTCATTCACTCTAGCACATGCATCATGTGCCCATTTGCCGCATCGAACGCACATGATCCATCCTTTGCCACAGTGATCATGCTATCCCGTTTTACCTCAATAAAATTTTCCCATTTTACCCACACTTGCATTTATATTTTTAACTTATCGCTAAAAAAACAGGTGATGTCCGGAATTACAACTATAACCACTACATGATACCTTAACCTGTATAGATAATAATCAGTGCTATTCACGATCAAAAATTTTCTAACAAAAACCGCTAATCTTGTTAACTTAGCGTATTTAACAACATTTGCCTATTTAGTGAAATTTAGGTTAGCACGATAAATGTCAAAATTAGTCGACTTAACAATATTATTTACCAAAATGTTTTCATTTTGCTTTATTTTAAAAATTTAAGATCTAGCAAGTAAATCTAGTAGCAAGAACGTGCTAAATCTATCGATTCTAGCAGCCATTCTGAACAAGTACTCAAAGCACTTGTTTGACTTGTTAACTTAGCGATAAAATTTAAAATTTTGAAATTTTGTAAGTATATTAATATATAACCAGTAAATACATAATAAATATTTTAAAAAATTCTAATCGTTGAGGGTGGTTTTTGTAGAGAAAAATAAGAAATTAAAATTTTATTTTAAAATTGTAATATTTTGTAAGTTTATCAATACATAACCAGTAAATACATAAAAAATATTTAAAAAAATCTAATCGTTTAGGGGTGATTTTTGTAGAGGAAAAAAATTTAAAATTTTATTTGAAAATTGTAAAATTTTCCAAAAAACCAGTGAATACATAAAAAATATTGAAAAAATTTTAATGCTTTGAAAATTTGGTAAATAGGTATATTAATACGTAGCCAGTGATTACTTAAAAAATATTTAAAAAATTCTAGTCGTTAACAGATAGCATTTGAGTAGGATAAAAAGATACTTTTATTTTAAAATTGTGAAAATTTGGAAGTAGAATAAGATGTCTATTGTTATTGCACCGCAATCGCAATTTGCTGTAAATTGCCTAATAAAAATATCATTTAAAAATTGTCTTCTTCTTCTTCAACAGAATAAATTCAGCCTAAGCCTAGAGCTTGTTATTTCCAGGCACTGCGTCGTTTCCTTGGCAGTGCTAGATCTGTGAGCATATAAATTCTTTAACTTCCGATAGGTAGCTTGCTAGACTTGCCTCCAGACGAGCCCGTAACCCTGGGTTTTATGTTAATGATAACCATTCATTAACCCAGGAGAACCACCGGATTAACGTGCCTTCTGAAGCACGGAGACTTAGTCATAAGAAAGTTGCCCTTCTCCGGATTTCAACCCGGTACCTCGCATTCGCAGTTGATCGCGTTACTTGCAAGGCAAATGACAGTCTCTTAAAAGTTGTAAATTATGTTTTTAAATAGTTTCAAATGTATAAGGTCAAAACAAAAAATCCAAAAAAAAGTACTGTTCTAACACTTGAGTGAAACGTGATTTTAAGACCTCATAGCATGTAGTATATTATTAAACAAAAATGAAAAAAGTCATGCAGATATTCTCAGATTTAACAGATTATACACAAGAGAGAAAGCGTCCGAAGATTAAGTAGATTTTTAAAGTGTTGTCCAAAATTATGCCAAAAAGGTCTACTGGACGTTCGTAGATCATTTCTACTTAAAATCCCCAACTAATTTTAAAAATATTTTATATTTTGATGAAAAATACCTGTTTTCTTTCAACTTGTTGTAACTATTTATTGATTTATAGATCTAGGTTAAACCTTTAAATGTGAGGACTACAGTCATATTAGGTACGTTATGTTTAGAATTTCACTACCTAATTTTTTTACCTAAGTTAAATCACCTGTAAATTTTTTTTTCCAAAATTACAAAAACTATAGATTAACCCCCTAGAAATTCTTATTTTTAAATTTTATAATTGGAACAAATACCTACACCTATGGTCGCAAGTAGAATTAAATAATAAATAATCAAAGTTCTTTAAAAGTTCTATGTCAGATATTATTGAAGCAACATTAATTAATTTTTTATTTTTAAATACATTTTAAAATGGCAGTGCCAAATCGTAAAACTCAATATATAGGAGCAATTGGAGGTATGTAATGTAAGTGACTAGAATAATTTTTTTTTTGTACCAGCCAAAAATTGCTCATTTGAAGACATTAATTTAATTTTTAATTTTAGCTAAATCAAACAAGCAATTTTATTGTTAATATGTACTACATACACCACTCTTATATGATTTGATAAAATTGTTTTAGCAACACTTGGAGGTTTTGCTTTGGGAACAGTAATCGGGTGGTCATCCCCTGCAAATTCCCTTATAAAAGATTTACTCAAAGTTAATGATGAAGATATTTCCTGGGTGTCCAGTATTATGCCCCTTGGAGCGGCGTGTTCACAACTGTATATGGCACTTACCCTTGACATTCTTGGATGTAAATTAAGCATGCTAATAATTTCAGTACCATTTATCATCGGTTGGCTGTTAATATCATTTGCACAAAGCATTGTAATGTTTTGTGTTGGACGTTTTATAACTGGATTTTGTGGTGGATCTTTCTGTGTTTCAGCTCCAACCTTTGTTGGTGAAATATCTGATAAAGGAATACGTGGAACGTTGTCAGTATTTTTTCAGTTACTAATAGTAACTGGAATTTTAATTTCATATGCTTTGGGAGAATTTAAACATCTATACCCTTTAACGTTTCCGCTTATCCTAGGACCTGCATTCGTTTTTATAATGTTGCTACTTTTGCCTGAATCTCCAGTATTTTATTATAGGAAAGGAAAAATTGATGAAGCTAAGAAGGCAATGCAATATTATCGAGGAAAAGATTATAACATCGATGCAGAAATGAAAGAAATAGACGAGTACTACTGTAAAAATAGTGCGGAAAATTTTTGGAAAATATTTAAAACTCGTGCATGTATAAAAGCCATTTTAACGTTGCTAGTTATGTTTACGGTTCAACAATTAGCTGGTATAAATGCAGTAATGTTTTTTGCTCACAACATATTTGAAATGGCTGGATCTACAATGAGCGCTGGAGTAAATGCAATAATTTTAGGAATTGTACAAGTTGTCCTCACTTGCGTATCCGCATACTTAATTGATAGATCTGGCCGTCGTCTTTTATGGGTCGTGTCTTTAATAACAATGGGTATATGTCTTATATTGTTGGGAATTTATTTCATGATTCAAGAACGCAATCCTGAAAAGGCAAAAGAAATTGCATGGTTATACCTTTAATTGCAATCTGCACTTATCTAGCTGGATTTTCATTAGGTTGTGGACCATTACCTTGGGTAATGATTGGTGAATACTTACCTAATAGTGTTAAAACATATATGGGACCTTTTATTGCAAGTTTTACTTGGCTGCTTGCATTTGTTGTAATCCAGAGTTTTATTCCATTAAAAAATGCAATAGGTGCCGATGTTGTCTTTTTCGGATTCTCCATCATATGCGGTTTAGGAGTAATATTTGTTGTATTGTTTGTTATAGAAACAAAAAATAAATCGCTTGAAGAAATACAAGAAGAACTAGATAATTAAACTTGCTTCTTTTTTTTAAACATTTTTTCTACATTTTAGAATACCACACAATGCGTATTATTATTTACTAATAAAATTATATTATTTGATAATAAGCTATATATGGGGCATTCCACACCAAATCGACCACTTTTGAACCCGACCCTTTTTGATTTTCCTGAAATTTTTACATATTATTTTATCTCACCAAAAACAGTTCTGTGAATTTTTTCAAAATTTTTTATTCAACCCAAAAAGAGAATTTTTAGAAAAACTGATGTTGTTTTTCTTCAAACGATCGTAACTATGTCAAAAATTACTAATCGTAACGTTTTTTTTTTGTTTCGTTTGTCTTTAAACGTACTTTTCAGGAATAAATACAAAAAAAAATATTCAAACTTAGATTCTACAAAATTTTTTTAATTTTTTCGGAGAAAATCATTGATTTTTCAAATTTCGACACTTTTGATTTTTTTATTTCAAAAAAAACCTCTGATTTATTCCGCGTATAACAAGGCAAACCCCATAATGGGCCAACATTTCTTTCTATTTCTTTTGTTTAATTGAAAAATATTATTTGCGTAAAAATAAAACAAAATATTTTTTAATTAAACAAAAAAAATAAAAAAAAATTTCGGCCCATTATGGGGTTTGCATTGTTATACGCGAAATAAATCAGAGTTGTTTTTGAAATAAAAAAATCAAAAATCAATAGTGGAAAAATTTGAAAAATTAATAATTTTCTCCGAAAAAATAAAAATTTTTGTAGAATTTGAATATTTTTTCCTGAAAATTACGTTTAAAGACAAATAAAAACAAAAAAAAGAACGTTTTGATTAGTCAATTTTTGAAAAAGTTACGATCGTTTGAAGAAAAAAACATCAGTTTTTCTAAAAATTCTTAACTTTGTAAACAATTTTGAAAAAATTTACAGAACTGTAAATTTTTATATACGTAAAATCAGTTGTGTAATTTTTTTCAAATTTTTTTACAAAGTTAAAATTTTTCAGAAAAACTGATGTTTTTTTCTTCAAACAATCGTAACTATTTCAAAAATTGACTAATCAAAACGTTCTTTTTTTTTGTTTTTGTTCGTCTTTAAACGTACTTTTCAGGAAAAAATACAAAAAAAATATCCAAACTTGGATTCTACAAAATATTTTATTTTTCGGAGAAAATCATTGATTTTTCAAATTTGTCCAATTTGATTTTTTTATTTCAAAAGAAACTCTTATTTATTTCTCGTATAACAACGCAAACCCCGTAATGGGCAATAAAAGAAATAGAAAGAAATGTCGGCTCATTATGGGGTTTGCGTTGTTATACGCGGAATAAATCAGATTTTTTTTTAAATAAAAAAATCAAAAATCAAGTGTCGAAATTTGAAAAATCAATGATTTTCTCCGAAAAAATGAAAAATTTTGTAGAATCCAAGTTTGAATATTTTTTTTGTATTATTTCCTGAAAAGTACGTTTAAAGACAAACAGAAACGTTCCAATTAGTCAATTTTTGACATAGTTACGATCGTTTGAAGAAAAACAACATCAGTTTTTCTAAAAATTCGTAACTCTTTTTGGGTTGAATAAAAAATTTTGAAAAAATTCACAGAACTGTTTTTGGTGAGATAGTATAATATGTAAAAATTTCAGGAAAATCAAAAAGGGTCGGGTTCAAAAGTGGTCGATTTGGTGTGGAATGCCCCATATGTAAAAGGTGTTCCAATAAGAACGCCCTATTTTAAATTCAACACATTTTTTGTTTGAAATTTATGAAAATTTCGTAAATTCATTCCATTCCCACCGTCTCTAAACATAATTTTAAATATAAAGATTTCAAAATCGATTATTTCGAAGGAATTTACTCTTACAATACACCCCAGTTAAGTAGTAATCAGGAGTCACCAACTCTCAAACAAAAGTCAAATATCCATCAACAAATATAAAATTATATCTGCTTGGATTACTGAAGTGTTACAAAATGAGACAAAAAGAAATTTGATAATGTGAAAATGTTTTAATTTATTTTGTACAATTATTGATATAATTTACACAATAAAAATAACTAAATATATTATTATAAATTTTAATATAGCAAACACATTCTCATATGAACCACTCATCCATTTCTTTCACACGCAACAATTAATTAATAATAATAAAATCACAAAATAACAATGACATTAACGTAGTTCGTCTGAAATAACAATTAACTAATAAAATTAAAATAATTATTTCTACAATTAAATGCGGACACATTTAATAAGGTAAAAAGCCAAAATCTATTTTGGTTTAAATTTTTTAATTACTATTATTGTTAAAACCCCAATATCTAAAAGAAACCAAATAACAAATTTCGTTATTAACAATATAAATTATTGATATGAGTGCTGGAATACTTTTAGAAACTAAAAGTTGCATAACCTATAATTTGCACAAATAACAGTCGACAAATAAAATTGTTCTCATAAATAAACCATCAATGTCACAAGAATCACAAAGAATCGTTCATAACACCATAATTTCTTATTCAACATCTTGCTGAAACCGCTGTAATCTACGCCTTCTAATTTCTTCTTCTGGACTAAGAACAGTCGGTACTTCATTTTCAGACGTTTGTGGAGAAACATCTTTAGTTTCAGCACCAGAACCACATGCACAACCTTCATTGTTATTTAAGGTGGTCGTTGAAGGATTAGCAACGTTTGCGTTTTCACTCGCATTATTAGTTGTGGAAGTTGTGGTGGGATCATTATTTACAGTGGCGTCCGCAGCTGGAGCGGCGCTAGGAGGGACTTGGGAAGTAGATGGCATTGTGGCCGCACTAACAGACGCACTATATTGTTGCATCATTAAAACAGCAGTATCCAACATGACCTAAAAATTAAATAACTAAAAAGAACTTTAAAACTTTTAAAATAAAATACCTGAATGTTTCTCAGGCACTCGATACGTGCTTCGACATGCTGTCGCTCCTCGCCTTCTATTCTTCGAAGCTCTTCCATCGATAAAGTCCTTAAATAGTTTGGCGGTAAAGGTGGAGGTGATAAAAATGGCAAAATGGGAAATGGCATCATTGGTGGTAAACCAAACGGTGGAACATTAGGTTGCTGTTGCGCATTACCTGGAGCAGCATTTTGTGGAATTTGACCTTGCCCAGGAGGATTTAATAGTGGTTGATTAAGATCTGGGGGTGGTACTTGTGGGTTTGGATTTGGTTGATTGAACAAATGTGGAAATGGATTAAAATTGATAAACGGATTTGGTCCTGCAAAGGGATTTACAACTGGTGGCACTCGAGGTCTCTGATCTTGTCTTTGTTGTTGACTTGTTGGATTCGTGTTTGTACTTAAGATATTAAGTCGACAGGTAGGACAAGTCTGTTGCCTTTGAAACCAAGATCGCAAACAAGTGGTGTGGAAAATGTGATTGCATGGAAGTTTTTTAGATGCAGTCGTCATTTCTTCCCTACATATTATGCATACGATATCTGCATTACCAAGTTCTTCTGGTGTTGCATCTGGATACAACGTATTCATATTGTGAATTGCACGACGAGACAAAATCACATCGTTAAATGCCTTTTTAAAATTACGTATCGTGTAGTACATCGGTCTGAACGCAAATAATGGTAAAGTATAAATTTTAACCATGATTACTACAAAGGTCACGTATAAAATTACTTTCTTTAATCCCATTATAAGCTCTGTATATAGCAAGAACACTGCCTTATTTTCCCAGGGTGTTTCGCTATTCAAATCTATCGTGTGTAAAACGTATTTTATTAAAATGTTCATTATCATAGTAAGAAGTATGGCATATTCAAATCCAAAAACTAATTGTACTGATGCACCTTTCGTCATCGTAGATAGATATGCATGTTGTACAAAATAAAAATCTAAACTTCCTAGGACCGCTAACAGAGATACAACTCTCAGGTGGAAAAGCCAACTTATCACGGGACTACGTTCCATCTAAAAAAAAACAACAAACATTACTGTGAGATAAAAGACAAGATTCATTCATTGTTTTTATTAATTTTTAAGTTATATTTTTGATTTTAAATTCTGAAAGTTTGTCCCACTAAAAACTTGTGAATGGAACACTTTAGCTATATGAAATTCTCTCGTCGCGTTCTGTTGAAAAACTTTGAAAAATATAGTCAAGATAACGCAATTTAAAACATTATCTCACATCAGTGGAACAGTCAAATTCAGATACTATTTGTGTTGACAAATATTTGAACGTAAAAAATGACTTGAAAAACTACTTCCAATTCAAAAAGTCGTTCATTAAAAATCCAAATAAACATTTTAATTTGTCATTGAAAACTGTAATAATAATATGTAGCTAGATATTTGCGTTTACAAAAAGTAAATAGCATAATTATTAAAAATTAAATTCATTCTTCATTACAGCGAAAGGCTGATATATTATTAAGGTTATAAAGTTGCGTTTAGATAGCGCGAGTTTGCCTCGCGAATCTGATTCGCGCATCAATCCTCGCGTCGTGTAGACGGTTTTATGGCGCGAATCACGACTCGCGAGGCATATGCACTGCGAGCGGTCGGTAGGTCGGTCTCGACCGCGCGTCAAAGGTGCCTCGCACTTTGATACTCGCGCGGTGTAAACTTCGTGTTGGTGTTTCCATGTTATTCAGATACTGGCGGCTCGCCCTGCATCATGACTCACCATGCATCTATTTGTGGGATGCCTCGCGGGAGTGATGCGCGAATCTTCCTCGCGAATCAGATTCGCGAGGCAAACTCGCGCTATCTAAACGCAACTTAAAAGGTTGGAAGCTCCGAGGTTAGCCTACACGTCAAAGTTGTAATAAAGTTTGATGCAGAATATTAAGCTTTATTTATTGTTTTTTGATAAAATATTTTCAAATTGATAATGAATCATATTAGTATATGATTTTTTAGTAGTGACCACGGCAAAGTTCTTTTTAAAGTTCGTAATCTGTCTGTTACAAATTATTTAAATTTCAAGTACTTTTTTTTTTTTTTTAACATTTCATGGCATCTGCGGAGCAGATGCGGGCGCAGCCCGCTTATCTCCTTCATCTAGTATATGAAACTAGCATTGGGAATTTTTTAACAAGGATTTCAAACCCGAGGAAGTACTTTATTTAAAAATTGTACTAAGATATACTATAATAATAATATTGTAAAATTACTTTGTAGTACTTATAGTACTTTACTAACTTTATCTTGATAATTAATTACGATAACGAAAACAATAACTTTTGATGATGTAATCAAGGTGAGATATTTTTAAATGGTCAATTTCAAAAGTTGATTTAAATTCAACAGACCTACAAATTAAAATAAATTGATGGGTTAATAATAATTTGTCACAATTAGAACAGAAAAAATACCGAATGCTTTGTCAAAGTAATTTTTAAAATAATTATAATTATTCAATAAGACGTAACTGCAAAAGACCGCATAAAATTATGATAAAATTAATGACGATAAAAATGTATATCATAAAAGTAAAGTTCTGCTTATGTATTGATATGATTAAAATTTTATATCCCAATTATATTTAATTTAATTGCACCTATTTGGCAGATTTTGATATTAATAAATCGTACACACAGAAAAATTTTCTTTTAGCATAAAATATACAATATTTAGAACAAAATAAAGAATTTTGATTTATAAAAACAAAAAGTTGGGTAAAATGAATTGTGTAAAAATAGGAAAATTGGATCAAAATGGGGGGTTTGTTTGCCATGATAACAATTTTCAGGTTATGCAAATTTTGGCAATTACTTTTCTGATTCAAGATTAAGCACAGTATATCATTAACAATGAGGATGACCCTTAAGCATCACGCTGAATCTTGCTATAAGCGGGGATGGTAAACCGCTAACACTCGGTATTCGCTGTGTGCGTTGCTCTTGCTGCCCTCTGGTGGCTCAAATAGACAAAATAATTGGGACTCTTGACATATAAAAAGCTGGCAAATTTTAAGCTTTCAGGTAGGGAGTTGTAAGTCCATGGTAATCACATAAAGCAAGTCCCAATTCAGTTCTATTACCGGCCACTCCGAACGCTTCCATCTATTTTCGTATCCCTTCTACACCTACGCATACAGCGAATAGGCACTCCCAATTTAAGTTCACTCTTTGTTTTCTACCTTTTTTGAATGTTTGTATACTCAGATACCTTGTGAACGAACATAAAAAAAAATTTGCGGACCGCTGAAAATTGGTCTTACAATTATTATAAAAAAGTGAAAAATTTACATACGAGTATTATCAACTTTTGAAAATTAAAACGCAAAAATATAACGTCCAAGCATTTTATGTGATCTGTATTGAATTAATGGGCAAAGCACAGGTGACGTTATAATACCATAAAATGGCAAAGTCATAATATGACTTTGTGACCATCATCATATGATGATGGTCACATCAGAACATACCCATATCTTACTCAGTGAGATCGAAGAACCAAAACTCGCACTGTTATATTTTGGGACAAAGTGACCACATTTAGATAATAATAATTAGACAACCTAAATATTTGAACAAATTTAAGATAAGAAAATAAATCTTAAAAAGAAAATTTCAAGAATTAGGTGTGATATTAGTATGTGTCGTAAAATATAGAATTAAACAAACTTAACCAAACGTTAAAAATATTAGAATTTTTAACCGTAAGAATAATATTTTATATAATATTTTATCTAGTTTTACCTTGTCACTAAAGTTTGCAAATGGTTTTTAAAGTGTTTTTTATAAAATTTCTTGTATGTTGTTTCTTTTCTTACGGTTAAAAATTCTAATATTTTTAACGTTTGGTTAAGTTTGTTTAATTCTATAATTTAAGATGAGTTGCAATGTTTGGAAATTTGTCAAATGCCGCATTCTAATTGTATTCGCGGTCAATTTGATGACTCCCCAGTAGAACACCCAACAGACTTTGATGAGGGCAAGCAGCTGACAAGGTGCTCCTGGTGAAGATATTTTTCTAGAGGTTCGCTTTCTTCTTCACTATCATCATCGTCAATGTTCTCTATAGTAAATTCCTAGGTGACTGTTAATATAGAATTGCTTCCAAATACCATGTATCTTAACCAGCAGTGTGGTGTTAAGCATATACTGGCAGGTTAGGAAGCGGAAAACCGCAATTCTATTCCTAGTCGCGCCCTCGCGCCACATACACTGCTGGGAAATCGGAGGTAGTACAATGGGCCCGGTTTAGAGGCCTAAGTGCGTGCGAGCTTGTCTTGCCCTCCACAATAAAATCCAAATCCATGTATCTTTAAACAATTTTGGTCAAGCCAAATTATAGAAATCAAAAGCTTCTGTTTGTAATAAATCTCGCCGGTTGCTGTAAACTTGCATTTGACAATATTTGGAATAACTTTGCAAGTTTTATGCCGACTTGATATTAAAATGCTTTTCAAAATCATACAGCGTTAAATCTTCTAATTCAGGTTTTCGCATTTTATAGACATCAATCTGTTTGAAATTGCCCATATTTTCATATTCGTCCTTTTGACATTATTTTCTAATTTGGCGTTTTCGCATTCACCTTCTGTGAATGTACAAAGTTGCATTTCAAAATTTGGAATATGATCTGGGGCAGTGCTGTGCTTACATGTATGCCGATTTTCATAAAAGATTTTTCTGAAAACATCACAAAAGTGAACATCAAGGAAGTTTTGCTTCAATTAGAATAAGAAAGGAATTGGCAAGCTGGGAAGAATAAAGAAAATAATTTCATCAGCCGTGATTTGCAAATGCATGCAACCGAATAGCAATGGGTTCCTTCACCCAAACTAATAAATATTCAAATAAGCCACTTTTATGGTTAAGCAATATCCTATTATAACATTTTCTTCTAAGAGAGGAATTCAATGCCAGACAAAAAAGTCTATAGACTTTAAATCGCGCGATCTTGGCCTCTTCTTGAAATAACGTGATCTGGAACTTTTCTTGCAACAACTGCAAGGTGTCGTCCAATGTGTGGCACCGTCTTGTTGAAACCACATGTGGTTCAGATCCAAATCGTGGAATTTAGCGCAGAAAAAGCAGTAAATCATCATGTTTTGAAAAACTTATGGTTCAATAACGTCGCCTGACCAAAATCCACATTAAACAGTGAATTTGTCCGGATGGAATAGAGATTGTTGATAATTCTGCGGATTGCTCTTGCCCCAAATGCGGCAATTTTGCTTATTAACAAAGCCTCCCAAATAATTGTGATCCGTTCCAACTGCTCCAAAACTCAATCAGCGAACGTACGACATACTTAGTGATCTTAAAGCTTCAGTTCTTGTGTCAATTGATCTTACATGGATGGTAATCGGGAGATTTGTGCCTCCATGCACACTTTCAGCAATAACAGCAATATTCGCGGTTATTATGGTTATAATCATCAATTTTCACATTAGGATGATCATATTTTTCAAACTAAGCCACAGCAGTGGAGTGATGTGATCGCTGGTTGAGTATAGAGCGGAAATTCTGGGTTCAAATCGCGGATTGCACAAAATTTCTTGGCTCGGCCTTCCGGTGGACATCTACACTCTGTGGTGAATCCTGATATTTGTGTCGACGTTATTACCGTAAATACGGCTGCGTCACATACGCAAAAGTTTACGAGACAAATTAAGCAGGAAAAAGGCGATTTATCAGCATCAGCCCTGGGCCTGCATGGCCTGTAGCGCTTGCTTATATATTATTTCTGAACGGGTATGGTTTGTAATAGTTACTCCCACTTGCACTTAGGCTCCTGGCCCATTGTACCCCGCGTTCCTAGTTTTACTCTAACAAGTTCAAGTCCTCAACAAAGTTGAGTACACTATTGATGGGTGAATTTCTTATCTCTTCGGTAGTCGGATAGCGACTCCCTAGGTATTCATGCCTTATGGTGGCAAGAGCTGGACATACACATAGCAGGTGATATGGAGTTTCTTCCTCCTCTCCACACATTCTACATGTAGGATCTTCAACGACCCCGATGTTGTTAAGGTGTTTATTTAAGCAGCAGTGTCCTGTGTACATCCCTATTGTTTTTCTCAGCTGAGTTCTACTCAGTTGGAGAATTTCTTTAATCATTTTGTCCCCGGAGAGTTCCCAAATGAACATCCGCGATTGCCTCAGTCCCGAAAGATTCCCCCAGTACACAAGGTGTTTCTCTCTTAGTAGCTCCTTGATAGTCCCTTTTATGATCTTGTATGCAATCCCACAAGTTGGTTCTGGACCTACTAGTTTGTTACATGCAGCCTCCTTTGCTAGGGAGTCAGCTTTTTCGTTACCACTGATACCAATGTGTCCTGGCACCCACATCAGTGATAGCCTATTGCTTTGTGCCAGTCCCACCAATGTGTCAAAGCAGTTCTTTACAACTTGTGTATTTCTGAGTGTATTTCTACGCCCTCCAGAGCTTTTAATGCTGCCTGGCTGTCAGTCATGATACAGATGCGCTTATTTACATAAGCCCTCCGAGTCAGTTCCTCCGCACAGGGTATTATTGCCAGTATTTCGGCCTGGAAAACAGTTGCGTGTTAGCCCAGGTTTATGCTTAGAGCATCCCCTGGTTTCTTACCACTTATTCCTGCTCCAGTGCTTACAAAAGTTTTGGATCCATCTGTATACCAGATGATTTAAAATCGTTCTCCCAGCTCCTGTTTGCTGCTCTCCAAACCACTCTCTGGAATTATAACCTTAAAAGGTTTTCTGAAGTCTCTCACGGTGCTGGTTCTATCAGATTGCATGCAAAGCATGTTGTTACTCCTGTTGGAGTTGAACATCATGGTGTGGTGGCTCTGTCTCTCTGCAGGTTCCTCCTCCTTCATCGTTGATCATCAGTCTGGTATCCACAAATGTATGGTATACAGTTCCTTTCTGTTTTTGTTAGTTACTGGTAGAGATTTACTTTCGTATTGGTCTTCACAATTGAAGAAGGCTTAAATTCATTTTTGTTACTATTTTAATTTCATATTTTAGAAGGGTGTTTTTATTTCAGAAGAGATTTATTTGGAATTATATTCGTTTGAAAGTAATTACTTCAAATTGATGATAAAACAATTGAATTAGTAATCAAGTAACTCATTTTTTAATACAATTGTTGTGTTTTGTCAGTCCCTTAAAACCAAAGAGAAACTTTAATTTCTCCTAAAATACTTTATAAAGTAACTGTTCCTTTTACCAACAGTATAACTGACCCACGGTATATCAAAAGTGTTATAAAGAAAAATGATATGAGATAAAAAAAAACATGTAATTCAAATTTATCTGTAAAGTTACCCGAGTTTTGTACAAGTACCCATATAGGGGTCCTATATACACTCAATATAAAAAAAAATAATTCTTCCACGATTTCACCACAAATAGTAAAATTTACTTACTCCAAATATGGGTAATTCACTACTTGAAGTACAAAATAGCAAAAGAAATGTTATACCTTTAATATTACTGCAATCCTTTAAAATTATATTACTGATAAAATCAAAAATATTTACAATTACAACGACCTCCCATTATTTATCAAAAAAATGTTATTTTATAGATCCAACTTATTGGTCCTCACAAATTTTACAGTTTCTTTCAAAGATTCACATCACAATACAAATATTCTAGTTAAGTTGGTATTGAATTTTAAGTGATTAATTATTTATAAAATCCACAGCTTTCAACCACAAATTTTCGATATAAAAATAGCACACTTACATAATCCACACGATCTTCGGCAAGCCAATGGAATGATTTAAGAAATAGTAGCAACGTAAATAACGCTACAAACTTTGGATTAAAATCATCTCGAAATACCGTAAAAGCCAGACAAGTCTCGGTTATGGCATACCAAGCTCTTTCCATCAAGTGCTACAAAAAATTACACATCAACTCGAATTATTCTAATAGATTGTTGTACAATTACAAACCTCAAATTCTGCAGTTCGTAACTGCCCAAAGAATATTTTTCGCATTAGCTTTCCCGTTAGGAATACAACAATAAAGGCTTGAATATACATTACCTAAAATAAAACCAGGGTATAAGTACGATATAATAAAACGTACAGAATTTAAACTTACAGCCATACTAGGATTAGATTTAGTTATGTACACCACAGAAGGATAAAATTGCTTTTTTTGATAATAAGCATTTGCGATTACGGTCGTTGTGAGTGCAACACTCAATAACGAAATTCCTAGCGCCCTCATTTTATTTTTTATGTACAATTATTACTTTTAATTATAACTTCTTAAGAGTATACATCAATAAACACTAAAAATTTTGATTTGTATTGTTTTTTATGTGATGTGTCAACATATCGTCAATTCACGCAACGCGACCTATCGTTATCAACGACAACTAACGTGGTCGTGGTACATTGGCTGTCACATTGCGCATATTCCTCAAATTTCACGAAATTTAAATCGACGCTCCTTTTTCTATAACTATTAAAAAAATTTTAAAAAAACATTATGAATTTTAAAGACAGATGTACTGAATTTTTCAAATTATTGGGTAAAATTTCATAAGTTACTTTTAGTTTGACAATTTACGTAATTGTATCATTTTAGAAACATCTCCAATTAAGAAAACATTGGAAAACGATAAATGCAGGATTATAGCCGACAAATACACTTTGGCTCATGTATTCCTTCTATTTACACGAGCAAAATTTATTAAAAGCGATTATACCATTCGAAACTTTTACTTGGCTTTGTAAGTCATCGAAGTGAACCTCTACTCGTTACATTTTAACACTTTCATTTGTTTAGATACTTGGTACATGATTTGGAGGAAGACTTGGATGATTTTAAAGACAGTATACTAAAAGATTGTTTAGGTTCAGTGACCCAATATTCGAAAAAGTATTTTCAAAAATTTTTACTTGATCGATTTAAATTGTTTCAGCGACTTAAATTTAGGGGTAAAGTTACTCAGTTGCTATGTAATCGTATTATGAAAAAGGCTCCGCACTGGGCTTGGAAACGCATCCGAAACTTGCAGCATTCTGGGGTTATTTTTAAACATAGCACTTGTGAATCTTGCAGATCAATCTTAGATTGGTATTAATTTTCCGAAAGGATTATTTAATGCATTGTTCGGTATTTTATTTATATTGTTTCTATTATTTGATATGTGATCATTTTGTTAGTCACATTAAGTTCCAAAAGTTAGAACTTGTTTAATTGTTGTTGCATATTACAGAAAAAAATTTAATATTTAAGATCAAAGTTGCTCTTTAAATCTAAAAATTAGTAAAGTTCTCATCCACTTCATTTCTTTTCACTGTATGTGGGCCACAGCTAGAACTTCGCAAATTAAATTTTTGTACATTTTCATCCTGAATTCAGGAACCTATCAGCAACCAATCAGCGCTCGATTACGAACAGATACGAAAATTGAATACAAGTTTTGGAGCTATTAAATTCCTAACTATGATCTACATATACAGTGAAAAGAAATCAAATCTGTGAGTTAATTTCGTAGCCTTTCCTTGTGAGATTCCTACTATGTAATTTATTGTATTGAGTCACCTCTGGCTTGACTTAAATCCTTAAACGTAATGAGCACATAGTCTATTTATTATATTATTAAGTTTTGTTAGAAATTTAAGGCGCCTCTCTCTTAGTTTAAAATGAAGGTCTGAAACAAGTCAAAATTGTACTGTTAATTATTTAATTAAAATAATAAATTTTTTTGAATCACTTAAAAATATTTATTACTTATGAGCAGCACAGTTTTGACTTGTATTTTTTGCATTTTAAGTTAAGGGATGCACCTTAAAAAAAATTTATAAGAAATTTATACAAAAATAAAATTATATTAATGAATTAGTTATTTTTCTTCACTTCTTTCTGCATCTTTGCATTAAAAATTCATACAGGGTGACCCTTTGAAAACGAAACAGACGGGATTGTGGCCAGCAGATTTTTTTTTAAGAAATGCAAAAACACGTCAATTTTATCATCGAGGGGGACAACTTTTGCGACCAATGTCACTCCCGTATTGTTTCATCCCTTCGCGCGGTCATGACAACCCCTGAAATGTTAATAGGGATGATATGTCAAGTAACACCTCATTTAAAAGGTCTTTCTTCCCTGAATTCAGTGCTATAATTTTTTTAAATTTTATCAATTATTCAACAAAAAAATTAAAGTTGCAAAATGCGAAATAAATCCGATATTTCAAGACATTTAAGAATAAAAAAAGGGAAAAACACTTTAACAAGTTGATTTTAATTTTAGGAGAGCTACTTTTACTGCTATAATGTTATTCATAAACATTGACAGTTCAACCCTTGAAGTGAAGGGTGAATCACCCTTACAATCTTGAATTCAATATGAAATTGAAACAATTTTTCCATTATTTCATAAATTTCTGTAAGCATCAAAGCTAAAATTGCAAAAACACATTTCACTTTTCTGATTAATAATAGACCCATCTTTTTATTCAAAATTCCAAGGGTGGTTTGCCCTTTATCTTAAGGGTTAAACTGTCAATGTTTATGAATAGCAGTAAAAATAGCCCCCTTAAAATTAAAATCAACTTGTCCAAGCGGTTTTTCCTTTTAATGTCTTCAAATATCGGATTTATTTCGCATTTTGCAACTTCAATTTTTTTGTTGAATAATTGATAAAACTTTAAAAAAATTATAGCACTGAATTCAAGGAAGAAAAACCTTTCAAATGAGGTGTTACTTGCCATATCATCCCTATTAACATTTCAGGGGTTGTCATGACAGCGCGAAGGGATGAAACAATACGAGAATGACATTGGTCGCAAAAGTTGTCCCCCTCGATGATAAAATTGACGTGTTTTTGCATTTCTTAAAAAAAAATCTGCTGGCCACAAACCCGTTCGTTTTGTTTTCAAAGGGCCACCCTGTATAATATGTAAATAAGCATAATAATAGTTTTTGCAACTTTAAATTCTGATTTATAGTAAAGAAATAAATATTCAATGCCTTTATATCAGAACTAGAAATTTGCACACTTACTAGAGGGGTGAGTCACTGTGAAATTTTGATGCCAAGATAACATGAAATTTTTTTTTATTTCTTTAGGAATCTGTTTAGAATTTTTGTGTACCTACGCCATTTCTTAGTTACTTACCCCTTGCACTTACCTTACGCCATGTATAAGACTCACGCCAAATTATTTTTAATCTAATTTTTAAATCACCACCACAAACACACAATTTTCCTGTTCCTTTTTATGTCTTTTCAGTCTTTTGTCTTCGCAGGATTTTGTAGTTTCAATTTTGTAATGTTTCATAAATTGGTTTCAATGGTTTCCTAAAGTTAAATTCAAGTCTTGGACCTCGGCGCGCATGTGCGCGCGCAGCCATCTTAAAAAAACTAACTAAAAATCTAGTTTTTCTCATATCTCCTGTTCAATACAAATTTAAGTAGCCTTAACACATCTTGTAGAGCATAAAATTTCCTACAACTTTTGTATTTACAATTTTCTTCTATCTCTAATAGGTACCGAGACAAAGATGTGTACAAATTTATAAAATCCACGTTTTGTTTTTTGCGAGTATCTCGTTTTCCAATAAAATTTCGAGAAAAATTTATAAACACCAATTTGTAGTAGAGCATAAAATTTCATAACAGATGTATATTTTTTACCTGCAGGGACGTGCCCATAGGGGACGGGGGGAAGCTCCCCCTCCCCAATATTTTAGAAATTTGCCAAAAAGTTGACAAAAACACTCAAAAGTTGTACAATTTGGCATTTTTTCATGTTTAAATTTACAAGAAGTTGCAAAACTTACAAAAAGTTGGCAATTTTGAATTAATTCAGTTGGCAAATTTGGGCTGGCCTATAGAGCAAAAAATGAGAAATGGATCTCAGCATTTAATCTAAAGTGCTCTAGAAAATATGACCTAAAAATGCGATAATAAAAGAAATCAAGTTAAAATAAAAGTTTTTATATAAATCACTTAAAAATTTATATTTTGCAAAGTAATTTGATAAACACACTTACATAGATCGACAGTTCCCTTTTAAAATATATATGCTAAGATTTGTTTAAACACTTGAAATGACATAACTTTCTCCAACTGTAATACATCTTACTTAAAATATCATATTAATAAAAAATCAATCGCTTAGTGTAAATCTTCCAACAAATAAAAATAACACACAAATATATAAAAATAAGAAGCAACAATTAAAACACTCGTTTAGAAGACGAAACAACCTTTAAAGGTGTTTGCCGATCATTACCCAAAGGAGTACGACATAACCGTTTAGGTGACTTAACCATGATGGATTTCTTAATGTTTGGCATTCGCTTCGATGTGATATAACAAGGTGACAGTGATTTACCAGATAACTCTATACGGTTACAGTCTTTTAGAGCAGATTTTTCGGCACTATTTAACAAATTTAAACTATTTTCAACAATCACTTCATTTTCTTTCTCGTCTGAGCTTATGGCACTTTTAGGACTTTTCAGACACCTCTTTTTAGGCGACAATGTGTTGTGTCTATTTAAGTTTTTCTCATCGAATCTGAAACTTTTACCCCGAGTTATAGTCCTGGAAGAATTTCGTACTTGTCCTATTTTTCTACCCGCTTTTGAATTAGAAGTCACTTGAACACTGTTGGTGTTATCTAAATCTACTAAACCATCAAACAGTCGTGCTTTAGCTAAAACTGCACCGGCATTTTGAGATCTGAGTTTGGCTAAGGAAGCTCTACAATTTGCTAGCTCCTCAAAACTATTGGGCGTTTTCATTTGCATAAAGAAACCTTCTGCACTTGTCCACTTTTCTGATCCTTGTTCATTCGTATCGCTTTTGTTGTAACTATTCTGCATGCTAGAAGATGTTCTACGACAACCACGTACAAATGTTGAAGGACTCGAATTGTTAAACGAAGCAGCACGACTTTTTGATCTTACCGAATCCTTACTACGGTCATGAGATGTTTTAACTGCAACAAAATTAATTTAAAAAAATTTACTTTCAAAATAATAAAATTAGCAAGTACCTGCAACTGGAGTAGTCGAAAGACCAGTCAAAATCGTATTAGGTTGTCCTCGCCTCAAGTTACTTTTAAAACTTTGTGAATTTCCAGTATGGCACGATTTTGTGCGTTGCACTTGAGCAGCAGAATGCCTATCGCGCTCTCGAGAGCGACGTCTCAAACTTCCAATCTTTCTTGCACTTGGAGATCGTATAATTTTTTGTTCAACAGATCGTCTGATCTTCAGTTCTTTGCTCAAACGTTTGGCAAGTTGATCTGTGGTCGGACTAAGCGGTTCAGCATGGACTAGAGTTTTTTCATATGCAGTTTGAACTTGAAATAAAGTCGAGCTTCTTTCATCATTTTCACCTTCAAATTGATCTAATTCTAGAGAAATGCGTTTTTCAATTGCGGAAACGCGACTTTTCATTTCTTCATATTCGGTACGAGGAACTTTAACATAATCAACTTCGGGAAGCTTCTTATCTTCCATAACAATATCACGATTTAAATTCAAATCCAAACTTGTTTGTGACGTACAAATATCAGTTGACAGTCTATTTTTATTTCTTCTAAAACCAGCAGCCTGACTTACAGCAGACCAACGTCGTTCGAGAATGGCTTTGGTTCCAGCTAAGGAATAAACATTTGATGACGATACAGTTTCTGTTGGTTTAGGACGTTTGACTCGTTTGCTACCTAAATTCCATTGCGACTTTTTTTCTTTAATCCTAAAAAGTAAAGGTAAAATTCATGTAAATCAGAATTGTTTTTGGAACACTTACGTAGTCATTTTCTGAGTTGACTTTGTGGGAGATGCGTTTTTAAAACTGTAACACAGATATTTCATAATATTTAGTTTATGAAAAAATGATCGCCTACAATATTTAAACTTAATTTTTGGTTAAATAGCAAATAAATTTCTTTAATCTTTAAAATATCAAATGAAAAAGTTAAAAGTCACGAAAAATCAAAATTGGCTCTGTGTAAGCCCACAATAAATAATTAATAAAAAAAAACTATAGGATGCAGCTAGATAAGAATGGCAAATTTGTTCATTGCATTCAAACTATTTACATTTTTAACACTACTATAAAACCTCAAAATAAATAAAATTTTGATAAGAATAAAAAACTTATTTCGTTCAAAACTTTAATATAATTGAAAAAATGGTGAGGAAATTGGAATAGCCTTATAACAAATATTTAATATAAATTTTAAAATACTGCATTAAAATATAATTTATGTTATCAATTTAATATTAAAAGTAATTGCAATACTAAAGAAACAATTTTAGCATAGTAGCGAGTAAATGGCCTATCAAACCGTGAAATCGCAAGTGAAACTCATAGATCATCTCAAGTTATCAATAATTTTATCAAATTAAATGATTTCTATGGCAAAAATTACAAAAATTCATTGCAATACCAGCAGATTTGCAGATCCACTTACTGATTGTGTAATTATCAAAAGAGTACTGGAAAAACATTTATTTCTAACCAAGACTCACTGAATTACCTATATAAAATAAAAAAAGCTCGTTTAGAATTTACAAAAAAGCACAACATGTCATGGGATGAATAATGTAGCTGTAGCTGACACTTGGCATCTGCGGACGATAGCCCGCTTATCTCCTTCGTCTGATTAGAAACCTGACGTTGAGAATTTTTTACAGGGATTTCAAACCCGAGGAGCGGCGTCGAGCCGGTTGAATAATGTAAGAATGTACTGTTCAATGATGAAAAGAAGTTAAACCTTAATGGTCCCATTGGATGGCAGTATTCCACAAAGAATCCGGAAATAGCCTTAGTCGTAATTTCGCTGAAACAACGCTCATGGTATGTGGTTCTATAAATTAGTCTTTTGGAAGAAGCTTAGCCTCCTCTTGGAGAAAACTTTACTTTCCAAGTAACTTGCAGAGCTTCTACAAAATAATTTAGTACAAGGTGCTGCCCGAATGAGCATTGAAAATGCCCATTCTGAAAAAGCATTAAAAATTTTAAATATTACCAAGACAATGATTCAAAACACCATTCCCATTTAGTGCAAGAATAGAAACTTAATAAAATTCAGACACTGACTGACAGACACAACGCACAGCGTAAACTTGTGGGTCTAGAAGCATGAAATTTTGCACATGAGTTCCTTATATGACGTAGGTGACCACTAAGCACGGGTTAATTCCATAGAAAATCTATGAAATGAATTAGACCGTAGGATAAGAACCATTTCTGTAACTATGGTGACCATAATTTTTTAAGGAAAAAAGACAGAAAAGTCAGTACAAAAGTATGATTAAGGGGTTTTGCCACTGTGGAAGCCTGAAAATGAACCAACATTTGCACAATTTTTTTAGATTGGAAAAAAAGTTTTATTTACAAAACAAAATATACCACTTGTTTACATATGTATTAAGGTATAAATATGTATTTTTTAACATAAACAAATTTACAAAGCGGCGGCATAGTGCAGCTTTTAAAAATACATCTTTTCAAAAAAGGTCTTCGGGGCTTGCAGCATAACTTGAGTGAATTTGATCTTACAACAAAAATTAAAAAATCTGCTTAATCTACATATAAATAGCTAAAGAATGACGTACGGAATTTTAAAAATATTAATTTTTGAAAAAATAGTAAGCTTTTGAAGAAAAAATTCGATTTTTGGACAAAAACTTGGACAGAAATGTGTTAATAACTTTTACAATTTTTAATATTTTGCAAAATCCGTACGTCATTTTCTTCAAAATCTCATACAAAAGCTACAGTTAAAATTTGAATTCAATCGGATAAAAATTGTTTGAGTTATGCTGCAAGCCAATTTGAGTTTTGTAGTTTCCAGAAAGAAGCGATTGAAAGTTTTAGTATACGTATATCGTAGTTAGTCCAGTCGCACTAAATAATATGTAACTTGCTCAATTTTGATTATTTTAACTTGAAATTTTTTTCACACATTCTTAAATATGTATATTTCGATAAAATGCAAAATAAAAAAAATCGATTTTATTTAAGTTTACAGTGGCAAAACCCCTTAATGATCATGCAATAGTAACTTATCGTACCTAGTAAGTACAAGACTTGGACTCCAGGGATTCTACCCCCCACCCTATTAAAAAATTCACCAACCGCCGCTGTTTATTATGAACAATGGGTTCTAGAACAGTGTTGTCAGATTGGGCGATTTATCGCAAATTGGGCGACTTTTGTAGATAATTTGCGCTTAAATTTTTTCAAAAACCGCAAACCGCAATTTGGACGATTTCTGAAAAATGAAGTTGCGGTTTATTGCGATAAATAATAGACATTGAGATCTAATTTTAGTGAATTGCCATTAGATTTTACACCTAAAGAAAAATTGAGTGACAAAGGGAGCGGCAAAGCTCGCCCTTCTCCCACGAAAAAAATTTATAATAAAAGTTTGCTTTTTTAACACTAGAGGCTCTACCGCCGAGCTTTATCACTAATTCTCGGCAATAAGAAAGCAAGTAAGTTTGACGTTAGCACCTCTAGCGTTAAAAAACTTGTAACTTTAGAGAACGCTAACGTCAGCTCGCTCCCCATAGAAACTTAATCTAGACTAGACAGTTACTAAATATTCAGTACAGCCAAGTTTTTGGTGGCAATATATCAAAAGATAGTTTGCATAATTGGCCAAAGGTCATCGACTGGCCAAGTGATGATGGCCAAGTCATTAATTGTGCAAACATTGGTTTGAATTAATTGAACCCCCCCCCCATAGTAATACTAATTCCAAAGAATTATAATTATTTAGAAAAAAATATTATCATTATTATTATTGTGTTCACCATCCCCCCTCCCCAGGTATGAGCAATGTTTAGTTACGGATCTTTTTAAAGGTAATATTCTCATTTTCTCATAGCTCATTTTCATATCAACCACCTATGTTGTAAAAATTTTGAACTTTGAAATTTTGAAAATCAAGTTATTAACAAATTTCAATTTTATTTTGGATTTTTAACATTGAATTTAAATTTTGTCACCACGTTTTGCGGTTTTGGGCGTTTTTTAAGTTAAAAGTTGGCGCCACAGATTTCTAAAATCTGACAACACTGTTCTAGAAGTGAGAATATTCGTTCAATTGAACGAACTACTTCGCCAACAGGAACCGTTCTTTTTACTAGTTCGTTTGCGAACTACCCACCTCTAACAATTTTTTATTTCACGAATCTATAGTAGAACTAGAGCGCTGGCTAAACACTTTAACTATGATTCAACCATACAGAAAATGTAATTTTACAATGCGAAAAATAGAATTAAACACAAATTCATCTCTAACAGTGGTGCACAGCTTTATAAAATTAGGCGTTTATTGCCAAAAATTACATGTCGCGATAAAAGGGTAGTAATAAAAGCTGCATCTGTAAAGCAATTATCTTCATATAAAATTAAATACTAATTACATGTTACCGTTATCGTAAGACGTGTTGGCCAAATTTAAAATCTTTTGGATAGACAAGAACAAATAAATAAAACACTTTTGAAACGATTTTACGATCAATGTGCAGATTTGAACGAACAGTTTCCAGTCCAGCGTTGATATTGTATAATTATGTAATGCATGCAAGGCAGACGCTGAATTACCGCGATTCCACTGTACCTATATAAAACACCAGATCCAACATTAACCCGACTGGTTAATTTTTTAATAACCAACCTAAAATGTTGAGTTTGGGTGCGATTACCATAGACTGAGCTGAACCCACTAATAATAAGTAAGGCAAAATCAAAACAATTTCTGGGAAAACCATAGACCAAGGTAAATTAATCTATATATCGTCGGCTTACTGCCAAAACAAGATAACTCCACTTTTGACCAAAATGAGTTAGAATCGTGGTTGCATTAAAATAAGATCAAAGTATATTCTGGCAAAAGTAGGTAAGTGTAAGTTCAATATTAAAGGAGTATTAAGAAGTTTAATTTTACTAACTCCTATGTGTTTGCAGTGTAATTAAACATTGAAGTCAGTTTATCTCAGAACTATCATTTTGGAGTTATCTTGTTTTGGCAGTAAGCCGACGATATCGACACTTGATAGGTCAAATGGCGTAACCCTCATTAAATTTTTTTTTAGAGGAAAAACTAAATTGATTATTCAAATATGCATTGTTATGGTTGAAAACTTCAATGTTGTTTGACAAAAAGTTTGTTTATCAATTGCAAATTATTTTGAAATAATATTTCCCTTGGTTTCATAAATGTTAACCAATATTTAAAATGAGGGTTACGCCATTTGACCTTTCAAGTGTCGATATCTTGACGAAAAACTGTGACTGCCTCTAATTAAAAATAGTAATTTTCTTCTCTATCCTACAAATACATGTTTAAAACAGAAATATTAGTATTTTTCCATCAAACAATTTCGACCTCTTCAAGATTTCTGATAATATTATTTCACCATGTTTTCTGATATCAGAGAAAAACTTATTTTCAGCTGCTATTTTCCAAGATGATGTCTTTTTAGAAAAAATATCGTTTACACTATTTTGATCCAAAATAAGTACTGCACTGGCGATCAGATAGTCAATTCATTTCTTTATTTTTCGATTATATGCTGTTTAAAAAAATATATTTTAGAATATTTTATTTTTGAACTATTATCTATCTCTCGATTAACCCATTGTACTCCTTAATTATTTTTTACCTACCACTAACCCTTTAATTAATTACCAATTGTTTTATATAATGTCGAGTGTAGCTGTCGTCGAGTGTAACAATTGGAGTTGGTGTAAGATATAATTATGATGTCTAGCCACACTTGACATTTAAGTGATTTTCTTAATTTTCTTTTTACCTACCACCAACTCCTCAATTAGCCACACTCGATATAGGAGTGGAAAAGGTCAAAAAACCTATTTATATTTTAACATAATAATAAAAGGTTCTATAAGAAAAATATGATAATATTGTAGCTACTATTAAAGTTTTTTGCAGAAAAAAATACTACTATATATATTTTTTTATAATTGAGATTATCGGTCTCAGTTATCAAATCTTCCATGTTATCTGAATTAAACTTTTAAAAGAATTTTCAGAATTATTCAAGGTGTTATATAGATCAGGTGCATTATGTGAACTTGCATACCCACCAAGCTTAGAATATTATGATCGTACATAACAACTACATGGCACTTGTGTAATTTTCTGAGGCACAGTAAATAATTCAATGTAAGGGAATGACGGGCAAAACGTAAAAAAATTTTCATTATACTGTGTCACAGACAGGTACATTACCGACTGGACCTGCAGTCTTTGTCAAATCATCATAAAGAATGAATTTTAGTTTTCATGTGACAAATTTACAATATTAATACAGATTTAACCCAATGAAATTATTAGTAAATTATTTTATTGTAGGTACATTATTATTGTTGCCCCCACAAGTAGTATATTATAATGCATGTCTTTCGTTTTGTTGCAAAAATAATAATTTTTTAATAAAAAAAATCAGAACTTACTTAAAAATGCTGTTATAGGGCAAAATGGGGTAGGGTATAACAAGTACCCATTTAGAACATAATAGATGTTGAAAGTAAATTGAAACAAATAAAAAAGTAGAATCTGAAACAGACAGTGATGTGAGCGGCACTGATTGTTTATAGTGTGGAGGTTTTCATTCAAACACACAAACAGAGGGATGAATCTCTTGTTCAAACAGTCGTAAATGGGCACACAATTCGAGTGCAGATGTAAAAAACGACTACGACAAAACAACGTTTTTTATAAGCAGTGTCAGAATAATTCTAAGGCCTGAACTCGACTACCCTATTTTGCCCTCATTGGCGGACAAAACAGGGTAAAGTGCATATTTGTAGCTGTAGGTTATTTCGTAAGTCATGTGTGTATTTTTACTAATCAAAATTGCATAAATAAAGAGTTAAGAGGGGCATTTTTTTCAGGGCCCTTTTAATTTAATCAACAGATGGCGCCTACTTAAATACTTTTATAAAATAAGAGGAATTTGCTATACTTAAAATATAGCAAATTCGTTGAGATAATACTATTCTATAAACAATATTCTTGATCTTAAGCTATTTTGAGTTCGTAATATTTATTTATAAAAACACAATTCATAATTAAAGTTTGATTATCTTTTTTTGTAAGTGAGTGTGTTTTGACATACTCAATACGAACTCAAAATAGCGTAAGATCAAGAATATTGTTTATAGAATAGTATTATCTCAACGAATTTGCTATATTTTAAATATAGCAAATTCCTCTTATTTTATAAAAATATTTAAGTAGGCGCCATCTGTTGATTAAATTAAAAGGGCTCTGAAAAAAATGCCCCTCTTAATACAGTAAGTCCGAGTTTTTATGTTCAACATTATAAATCATCAGGTTTTTATTTGTAGTAATTTTAACGATTAGACTATTTTTTTAATATAGGCACAGAAAAAAGAATTACTTTTTTAAAAATAAAAGAACATAGTCTAATGGAATTAAATTGGGATCATGCTTAATTATTATCAGGTCCAAGGCCAGGTGAACATAGTTGGAGAAAAAAATGACGTTATGATTAACAATAATTTATCGCAATTGCAAATTGGAGGAAATAGCCAGGAGAAGATACCTCAGAAATATGAAATGCTACCATAATATTATGTTATGGTGTTACAATCCACAGTGAATCACTAGCTATCCCAGAAAAATCAGAATAAAAACCATACAGGTCTAGTACAAAAAAACAAGTTACCAAAATAAATTACATATGTATTATACAAAATTCTGTCAGTTCCTTTTATTGTACTTTAGGTATTTCATTTTAGTAAATCCTTACAATTTATGCAAAATTATAACCACAGGTAATTCATAACCATAAGCTATAATTTATTCATATGCCAGGTAGGTCATAATCTTAATTGCCTTGATTTAATTGACTATCAGTAGAATTTACATGTCAGATCAAAAAAGATTTGACTCATCGATGGAACTTACAATCGCCCCTACTAATACTGTAGATATTACATTATCTAGATAGATATTGCAATTACAAAATTATATCTGATTAAAAGGAATGCATCTTGAATAAAATAAAATATCATAAAGCAACTAATGACATCTGCTAAATTTTATGATCTATTCCCATTGATCTAGGTTCTAGGACCTTAAGCAAAATATTGAAAAAAAAGTATTATCAACATAAAGTCAAAGTTTAAAGTTCTGCAACAAAAAAACTTGTAATTATTAGCTTATGGCTAGAGCTATGAAGCTGCGCTCAAACATGGCTATTTTAAACATGAGAAGAGTTTCAACCAGACTCAATTTCAACGAAATTATACATATTCTGCACATATCAAAATACCAATTAAGCAAACAAAATTGAATGTTTTGGACCCTCCAAGGTGTTACTCTCCCTTAAAGCAATAACAAAAATTCTGTAATGTGGGCTCTACTAATAACACAAAAAAATTAATCACAATTTATGTGAGAATAGATTTATCCTAATCTAACTAGTCTTAGAATTTAAAATAAAAACATTGAAATTAACTTACTTGGGATTAACACTAACTGGTGTTCCGAGAACCATTCCATCAGGTAATGTTTTAAGTACTTCACGCCTAAAAATCACAATTTAAAAAATATTCTTTTCATAAAAATCAAATTACATACTTCTTCCTGTTAGAAAATCCAGCTGACTCTAATTTTCTTTTTTTGGATGACTTAGTTAGACTAGGAGTTGATAATAAATCGGGAGTAACCGCACTTGCTGAGATGGGAGGATCTTCAACGGATTTACCACCCACCATTTTACGAAGCCCATTAAACATGCCTAAATTGATAAGAGTTAATTCGTTACAAAATTCATGCTACTAAAAACATACGTGTTAAAGAACCACTTCTACGTTTTTTCTTGCCTTTAGTACTTGCTACGTCTTCATCACACAACGAATTTATAGATGAACTTGTTAAAGGAATTATACGATCAATGATTTCTTCGGGTATGACTCCAATATTACTGGCATTGTTAATTAACATCTAAATTTACAGAATTAAATTGAAGAATTTCTTGTCAGGTAGTTTCACTTACTTGAATCAATTCGCATATCTTGGTCAAACGATGTGTGGTATTTACACCTAACTTTTCTTCTGTTGGAAATAGCGTAGGTCCTATAACTACAGCCAAATTATAGGAATCCATTTTATTCATATCACAGTATTCACTGACTGTATTTAAAAACTAAAGCAAAAATATCAAAGTTACATATACAAATATCATTTCAACAGCCTCACCTGCATAAAATATGCTAAAGTGTATAAAACTTCGCTGGGTAGCAGTAAACACGTCAAAAGTAAAGCTTGCAGTTTGTTATCTTGTAAAATTGAGCAATGTAAAAAGTTTTCGTGATAGGCAAAAGGAAACAAAGGTTCCGGTAACTCCCGAAAAAATGTTTTAAGAATATTAGCGACATCGATTTCATGATGTTTTTCACCTAATCGACTACCATTATCCAAAGAAAGCTAAAATGAAAAGATTAAAACAAACAAATCAGTTGGACAAATTCAACAATACTCACTTTAATGTCGTTCTGTCTGGATTTTGATCCTCCTTTACGGAACAATCCTTCGGTTTCAACTCGAGACAAAATAAACGAACACATCTCGTGCAACAACTCGGGTACAATAAGCTGTTGCCCACTTGTTAACGTGACAGTTCGCATGGGAAGCAAACGTAAAGCAGTTTTAAATACACGACGACCCATTCTAGTTTCCTAAGCACAAATAGATAAAACTTTCAAAAACATAACATAACATTTGAAAAACTAACCTGTACATTTTTTTGCTTTTTAGGTCTGTACTTGACTCCAAAGTTACGCAAATCTTGAATTGCAATACTTTTGATCAAATCTGTTTTATTTACATCGTTCATGAACATCTTAAATTATATTTACAACTAAAACTACATTAAAAATGAACTTAATTGTTCGTCGACAACTAAAAACTAAACACGACTTTTTTAATAGCCTTTGAATTAAAATTTATTTGAACTGCGCATGACAGGTAGAAAATCTCAACCCTCATTGGTCGAAATTATCGTAAAAACTGCATTATTGATAATTCTGTAACGGTCGTGATTATTTAGAATTCCGGCTTCAAAATTTTTATCGCTAATGACCAACATTTTAATCAATTATTTATTTATTTATACGATTTTTATAATTATTATCTCATAAAAAATTTGATTTAAAATAAGAAATTGATTGCTTACTCGAAAGTTTATAAGTCAAAAAAATTTAATATTTGATACATAATTTTTGGAAAATTTGAGTTTGTGATATTCATTTTTGATGAAATAGAAAATTAACCGAGTTTTTTGTATAGTCAATAGTCTCCTCTCCAACTTTTTATCTAGTTTTTGTAAGATGTTCAAAATTCCCAGTTCAGTGGCGTAACTAGCACTAATCTTAACAGTCAAGCTTACGAGAGGCCTCAAACGTAATTAAAACAAACAATAAAAAAAAATTGTAGTTCTATTGTACAACAAGGGAATATATGCGCTACCACGATCGCGCTACATTTTCAGTTTATATCATCATGTGCGGGCATTTTTTTGGTCAGCAAAACAAATTAATTAATTTCATAAATAATAAATTTATAAAATAAATAATTGACATAGTTTTTGACTAAAAATAACTTGAACACCTACACCACTGTATAAATTATAGCAAAAATTAATATTATTTACTTTTTTAAAGAACGCGGTTAAAACCTCTGAAATTTTTGACGTCCACCACTTGTTTATGTTTGGTTTTACAAACGTCCACCAAACTAGCATTGTATCCATGGTAACGTAACAATAACGCATTGTTTATTGACGTTGTTGCTGAAACTTGTTAGTTTTGTGGTTTCTTGGTGTTCTACGATCTAAATTTCGCGTATTAATTGCAATTCAAGTATAATAAAACTGACCAGATTTGCAAATTTGATCAAGTACTGCGTAATTTCATCCATCTTTAAACTAAGCGGTTTAAAGAAACTTTAACCTAACATCGCGTTCGCGTTCAGTAGTCCCATCATGTCGGAAAGATTGTTAGTTTCTCCAGGCCCCCTGCTAGATGCTTTATCTAAGGAGATGGAATTTCGCTTAGTAAGTTTATTAGTAAAACATTAACAATAAGTGATTAAATTTTACTTTAATTCAGGATCATTATCCGACGATGGCCATGAATCATGAGAAAATCGAAAGCTTTTTTAACAGACTTCAGCAGTTGTTTAATGGAGGCTACAGATCGGTCAGGTTTCAAACAGCTAAGCTACATTCTTGTATAACACTATTTTGTAAATGCATTCTGATTTTTATCAAGGATGCAACTGATGTGAAGCGAGAGGAACTAATTTTTCATATTAGCCGCTGGTTGGCTGCTTTAGATGTATGTATACTTTTATTTTAACTTTTAAACTTTAGGACGTTATGATTCGCTATTGTTTATAATTGTGTGTGTTTTTTTTTATATTTAAAAGCGTAATTGCACTGTTGAGTTTATTTTCTTTATCTTGCGTAAATAAGTAAACTTGCACTGATATATTTCAACAAAAACCTTTCATTATTTGTTACGGTATTTGAATGATAATAACCTGTTATTCCATGTTTTAGTGGTATGGAGACTGATGCAAATTTTTGTAAAAAAAAAAGAAAGAAGGTAGGAATCAAAGTAGGTGTTGGGTTGTAATTATTGTAAATGTTGTTAATTATTATTGCTTACTACCTACATTAATCTTAAATTATTTCTGTGTTCATTGCACATTTTAAGACCCAACAAAATTATTCCTGGTTACATAAAATTATTCCATCCTAAATGCTGCTTGCATGGCAAAATCCATACGTAGTTCACTAGCCAGTCATATTATATTAATTTATGGTTAAGCTTCCAATTTATTATTTTTTAAAGCTTACAAGTACTAGAAATCGCTTTAGTTTGAGGTTCTACAAGTGGAATTCATTTTGCTTTGAAATATTGAAATTTATTTTGACTTATACATAGAACCTCAAACCAAAGCCATTCTAATATGACTACCTACTAGTAGTTTGTTGAAAATGTAGTGTTTGGATGTAGTTATGAAAAAAAGATCCAACCTATGCTGCCGTGCTAAGGAAGAAGGGTCCAATTTGCAAATACTTATTCTGAGATATCTTTTACATAATTTTTAATAGCATCCTCAATTTGTACTGCAGAAGGTTGAAATTTTTTATCATTTTGTGTATAATAAATGTCTAATTTTTTATTGTATGATAGTAAAAAATATGTAAAAGTGGAAACATCTCAGAATCAGTATTTTGCAGATCGGATTTTCTTCTTTACTAAAGCAGCACAAGTAAAAGCTGGTGAACACTAATTTTGTCAAGTGTGATAATATTATACTCTCTAGCTTAACTACATTTTCTCACAGTTGTTATTGTAGCTTACAAATTGTTTTGAATATTTTATATTTTGCTTAAAATTTGTGGAAATAATGCTCTTTAGGTTCCAAAGACCAAAATCCACAATGATTTAATTTTAGCACGCGCCACTTCTGGTCCGCACAAAATAAATAATTTTTTTTTAGAAACTAAAACCGCAAATCACAAAAATAAGACTTTTCAATTGCTATCTTTTGTGTGGACCGGAAGTGGCGCTTGCGAAAATTAAATCCTTGTGGATTTTAGTCTTTGGAATAATAAAGAATATCAGCACAAAGTTTGAGCAAAATCTAAAATATGCTGGCCTAATGACTTATTAGGTACATAATTTTTGTGTGCTGACAAAATTTTTAACTATTTTTGAGTTGCATGAATTCTTGTTTATGTTTACAGAATATTGGAGATATAGAGAGTATTAAAAATAAGTTCACTTATTTTGTGCCCATACTAAAAGACTCAATGTTGAAAAAGGCGCCACCATGGTTTATTAAAGAATTTTTGTTTCATTTAAACATAGTTTTTGAGAAAGCTAATCAGTCAGCTGAGTTTGATAAAGCAGAATTAAAGTTCTTTTTGAAGATAGTGTAAGTAGTAATTTCGTGTAACATTAATTTTTATTAATTTACATAAATTCATTGTTTAGGACAAAATGGTTGAAATTAATAATGACTTGCGGGGATTATGAGTTTCAAACAATTGTAGTGAAAAACATCATAAATATATGTGAAAAGGATCACATTGTACAAGTTTTTCAACAAAAGTTGGGAAATTCGGGTCGACTCTTGTCAATGTTTCTTGCAGTACACGGTCAAAAAAATTATGTAAATGATTTGCAAGTACTTTTAAGTACTATTAATGACAGTTTTAAAAAAGTACATTCAGTACCTTGCTTAAAAGTGACTTTACAAGAAACCGATATTCCTCCATTAAAAGTAAGTTATTTTCAATCATTATGAGGATGTAATAAACTTGACGTTTTTTAAAGGGTATGAATGGAGATGTCACATGGATGCATATCAATTATGGCTTTCGTACTGTTTCATTTAGTTGTCATCGGGATTCTTTAAGAAATCTTCCTTGTTCTGATGCTTATTCAAACGTCGACGAATTTGTTGCAGTTAATTTTGAAGATGTTGATGAAATTTTGTTGTTGATGTAATAACATCTTATATTACTGCTTTGAAATTTTTATTAACTATAATATAATTTTTTTGTTTAGAAATAATGATAAGAAAATGAATAATTTAGTTGCTGGAATGTTTTTAATGAAATTAACCAAGCAATGCTCTTGCCGATTTAATTCGTCAAGAGAAATGGTATCATCGATTAAAAAAATTTTTGTGATGGTACCAGGTGGTTCGCATCTGGAATTTCTAAAGGAAGAATTCCCCAAACTTTTTGGTGACAAGTTTAAGGTACTTCTTCCAAGATAATTGTTTCAACATTTAAAGTAAAATTTGTCTTTATTTTTATAGCAAGACGTTCAGATACCAAATAAAAAAAGGAGCTTTTCAAGGAAGAAAGGTTAGTGCGTTAATTTTTTAATGTGGCTTAATTGATTGAGCTTTTATTAATCAAAATATTAATTTAATTTAAATTTATAGATTCTACTTTAAACTCGTCACAACATAGTTTGGTGAGTACCTATTATTTTTTGTAAAAAAAAAAGTACAAATTTAATATATTTAAGTAAAAGGAATTTCTTTTTTTCAAATTTAAAGCAATTTTAGTTTATTTAAACACTTTTTTCAAAATATGAACATTGCTTTCCCTGTATCATTGATACAAGAGGTTAATTTTGATAGGGTGGTAAAGTAGACAAGGGAATTTGGTATTCTAGAAAATGCTTGGCAATACAAATTTTAAAATGGTATTTAAAATTTGTAAATTTTCTGTTTTTTAAAAATTAAATCTACATACATTTTTTACCATTAAAAAAAATACAAAGGGGGAGGTACCAAGATTTGAAACGTGAATTAGAAGCGCTCATATTTTAAAAACAACAATAAATTATACTAGTTAACAAAATCAAACTTTTTTTAATTAGGCCAGTCGAAATATACATTGAACATTGCAAACGGTGGTGTACAAGATTTTATTTTTTCAACAACCATATATTTATATGGGTGCCAACATGTAAAAAACAAAAATGCTAACATGGGAGATCTCGGGAAAACTTTTGGCCTTCAAAAAACTTCTAAATTTTAGAACTTTTTTTTTCTTTTCTGTTTATAACTCCTAAACGGTACATCCTAGTAAAAAGTTACAATATAACAAATTAAAGAACATTAAATTCTGCGTTGAATGAGTATAGTCACTTAATAAATTGGTCAAGTGGTATCGTCAAAAACAACGGTCAAACAACGACGATTTTTTTCTACTTTGTAAAAAACTGAGATAAAGTACTATATCGTCGCCTTATTTGTAAAACCTTCTAAGTCCGATTGACAAAACTTTTCAAGAGACATAAAAAATCTGCTACTACTCTTATTTTAGAATTCTAATTTATGAAATTTTTATGAGATACTGCAAGAATATAGTTTCATGTTTATCATCAAAATATTTTACGGGGATTTCATAATTTCCATATTAGAGAACTTAAAGGTTTTTCATTGAACATAAATTTTTTTTTAAATCGGACTTACAAGGTTTTACAAGTAAGCCGACGATATATGAGTCTGCAGCTTTTACATAAGTACTCCAAAAAAAAAGTTATAAAATAAAAGTTGTAGAGCGTCAAATTTTGCATTCAATGAGTATAAAACATTTTTAAATTCGGTTAAGTATACCTTTCTAAATTGGTAATCTCCGGACGTTCGGCGATAGGCATATGACGGTGCCAATGAGTTACTCCGCTTCAACTCGTGAAGGTGGATATCCTACAGAGTTATCCTTGCTTTAATATTATCAAATATAATCATCTAAAACAAAAATATTAACTCGGATGAATTTGGGGGAACTTTTGGTTTGCAATCCAAATTTTAGGGCTTCTTTGTTTTTTCGCCTATAACTCATAAATGGTGCAACCTAGCAAAAAAGTTACGACATAATAAATTTAAGATCATTAAATTTTGCGTCGCATAAGTACCGTAGCTTAATAATTTGGTTAAGTAGTACGGTTGAAAATCACGGTCAAAAAACGACGATTTTTTCCAACTTTGTCAAAAACTGAGATATACATAGTTCTATATACGGGTGTCCAACTTGGGAACGACTACTCCAAGAAAAAAACTCGAAAAATAAAAGTTGTAGAGAGTCAAATTTTGCATCCAATCAGTATCAAAATTTTTAAATTTGAGCAAGTACACCTCTTTAAATTGGCATTCTCCTGATGTCCGGCAATTGGCATATTGCAGTCTTACTAGGTCCACTTTTTTCTTAGTCACTGCTCGTATAAACGTAGAGTGACGCAGTTTATTCAATGCTATGTTAGTGGAGTCGCCGGTGTAGAGGGCCGCAAAATCACGTTCATAAGCCTCATAGTCAGATCAACATTTTCATCATGTCTTGGGTGAGTGGGTTGAGAAAGCGTCGGGAAATGTTCTTAACTTCTTTTGAAAGGTTAATTATACCGCTCAACTTCATCTTTCCTTGGCCAAAAATAGTAAATATTACATCTACTAAACGTGTGGATGAAATGAATGTGGTTGGATATAGATAGGTTAAATTTAAATCATGTTATTGAATATAGCACAGCAGCAGCACCTTCTCTTCCAGGCTGCAGAAAGACCAAATTCCTGCATGGCTCACCAAGCCTTATCTTAAGCACAAGGAGGTCTAGGTCCTCCCCAATTATTTTGACATTTTCGTGCTTCTCTTGATCTTAAAAATGGGGGAGTTAACAATGAGCGAGTCAGCATCTTCTTGAAGTGACTTTTTAGGACTGTAATAATTGGCCAAAAGGTTTTCCTGAGCAACTTGGTTAATTATATTTACATCAAAGATCACTTCGGGGATTGGTGAAGCTTCATCCGCCGTAATCGCTTCGATTTTTTGGTCCACTCTGAGCAAGGTATCCGTCAAATACAACGGCAACATTTGAGGATTTTTTTGAAAAAAAGAGGAATAGCTCTTAGCGATGATTGCAAAGGAAGAATTGCGAAACCAAAAGACTTCATGAAGTATATATCCTTAATCCACTACTGCAAAATTCTGCCACCCTTCTGTAGCATTGGGGGGAAGCGGGGTGAATGCTGCGTACTTAAACGACTTGGTTCATTTCCGCATTACTCTTTCTGCAAAGAGTGACGATTTTGTGAGCCAAATAGCTCTTCCAACGACACCACTGCTTAAAAAATTATGGCAGCTGAGTATGGAAATAAGGGGTGCTGTGTAAGCCACTCCTTTAGTTTGATTTGCGTCCCTGTCGACACGAGAACTTCGGGGATTTACATGATGCTCTAATGCTTCAAATGAGACGTTGCAGTAATCTTCAACAGCATCACAGATATCTTGCATGAATACCATTGTTACTACTTGCTCTATGACAAGATGAAAAGCATGTGACTGAATATGGATTGGTCGAATTTGGCACATGTTGCCAAATGCCATAGATACCTTCATGCAACAATTTGAACATCGGGAGATTGCCAATTTGGAAAGGTGTACTTGCTCGAATTTAAAAATTTTAATACTGATTGTATGCAGATTTTGACTCTCTACAACTTTTATTTTATAAGTTTTTTTTTTGGAGTAGTAATTTCTGAGTTGCAGACTCATATAGAACTATATCTCAGTTTCTGACAAAGTTGGAAGAAATCGTCGTTTTTGACCATGATTTTCAACCATACTACTTAACCAAATTATTAAGTTGTGGTACTTATGCCTATGATAGAATAAAGAGAAGAGCATTGTACCAAGCTATAAGGGAGATCGATATACCCGAAAAACTTATAGGTTTGACAAAGATGACATTAGAGGAAACCAAAAGCAAAGTATAAAATATGTAAATAATGACACATCAACAGAATTCCAAGTCACAAACGGTTTGAGATAGGGCGACCCACTTTCTGCCTTGTTGTTTAATATAGCTTTGGAAGTGGCAATAAGAAGAACTAAAATATCGCAAACTGGAACAATTTACAACAACCAACAACAAATAATAGCATACGCAGACGATATTGCCGTGTTGACCAAGACAAAAACGAGTCTGATAAAAGTAGTGAAGGCCATAGCTAGAGAAGCACGCAACCTTGGACTAATAATTAATCAAGGCAAAACAAAATATATGAGACTAGAGAACAACACAGAGGGGCAGGAGGAAGACCACCTGGAGATGATAACCGAGGAAGAAGAACATCTTAAATTCGAGAAAGTGTCAACCATAACATATCTCGGTGTACAATTGACAGAGAAATGCGAAGAAAGCACAGAGATAAAGGCAAGAATAACTAGAGCATTGAAAAGTACAGCAGCGATGAGACATTTTATCATCGAGAAACGTATCCAGAAAGACCAACTGCGTATATACAAAACCATTATCAGACCAACAATTTTATATGGCTTCGAGATATGGACACTTAACAGCACAGATCAGAAGAGATTACAGGCATGGGAGCGAAAGGTCCTAAGAAAGATATTTGGGGGAATCAACACTGGTGAGGGGTGGAGAAGAAGAAAAAACGAAGAACTGAGAGAACTTTATGGAGAACCCAACATAGTCGCAGTGGCGAAATCAAATAGATTGAGATGGATGGGGCATATTGAGAGAATGGACAGGGACAGAATGCCAAAAATGATCCTCAAAAGGCAGCTGATAGGCACAAGAAGAGTCGGAAGGCCGAAGGCTAGATGGAGGGCGGCAGTAGAAAACGACCTGAGAGATTTGAGAGTGGGAGAAGAAGGCAAAGAACAGGAAAGAATGGAAAAAGATCGTCAGCTCAGCCCTGGGTCTTCAAGGCCCGTAGCGCTTGTTTATATGTTTATATACTTGAACGAATTTAAAAATGTTGGTATTTATAGGATGTAGAATTTGATGCTCTACAACTTTTATTTTATAACTTTTTTCTCTTAAGAGTACTCATTTAAAAGCTGCAAAGTCATGTATAGTACTCTATCTCAGTTTTTCACAAAGCTGGAAAAAATCGTCATTGTTTGACCGTTGTTTTTGACTATACCACTTGACCAAATTATTAAGTGACTTGTACTCATTCAATGCAGAATTTAATCTTCTTTAATTTGTTATATCGTAACTTTTTTACTAGGATGTACCATTTAGGAGTTATAGACAGAAAAGAAAAAAAGTCCTAAAATTTGGAAGTTTTTTGAAGGCCAAAAGTTCTCCCGAGATCTCCCGTTTTAGCATTTTTGTTTTTTACATGTTGGCAACCATATACTATATAAGTTAAAAAAATAAAATCTTGTGCACCACCGTTTGCTAGGTACACCCCTGTTTTGATGCTATATCGACTGGCCTAAATTATCAGATATGTAAATATACTTTTTTAAACCATATTTTTGTGTTGATTTAAAATCTGTAATTAGATATTTTCTAGCATGTCGAGATTTTTAGTTGCGAGAGTTTTTTAATTTTGATGGGTAAAACACATTACCATTAATGATGAAATATAACAACAAAATCAAACTCTTATATAATTTAATAAACTAAATTTAATTATTTTCTTAATAAAAGTATAGAAATATTTTAAAATGTTGAAAATATAATTTTATTGTATACATTTTATCGTGTATAGGGTCCACCAGTAGTCAGCTAACATACTTTTGTTCCAATAGCCCAAATAATGATTTTTCATCGACTGAATGTTTTGATGAAATCGTTCTTTTTGTTCATCACTTAGAACATCTGAGTTTTCTAGGAAAAAATTTAAGTATGAATGCAAAAAAATAAACTTTTAGAGGGACATCGCACATCCAATTTTTTGTTATGTATTCTAATTTGATATTAAATTAGAAATTTACTATAAGTAAAAACACATCATAAAATTATTATTGGAAGTGTAACGTTGCTTATTTTATAAAAATTAAATATATAAATATATTTTTGGGTTATTAACTTTGAAACTGTGAATATTGTAAAACCAATTGCTAAATTGGAAAAAATAAAGTAACACTTAATTTCCATGATTCTTAATTTCAAAAAGTTTTTAGAAAAATCTAACAGCAGATTTTAAATCAGCGTAAAAAATCTATAAATCATCTTTGATGAAAATTTATTATTGACTAGTGTTATTTATTGCTAACCTGTGATTAATCAGATCTCTTGTTTTTGTCTTCAACTTTTTCACTTTCAATTAATTATAATAAATATAAAAGATTAACAGACCAGATACAAATTTGAAAACCATTTTTAGTAGAATGGTGAAGCACAAACAGTCACACTAACTAATTCAATTAAAAAAATTTTTATTATAATAATATTTGATTTTTTACTATTACGGGAATATTACCTTTATGTCTAACCCATGGAGAATTGGTTGTCAAAACAACCCTCATAATAAATTAGGATGTCCTGTTGTTTTTTGTATAAAATTTTAATTGAATTATTTTAATTAGTCACTTAAAGCTGAGAATAGAAGAAGAATGAAGAGAGGTACCGACTCGGCGACAAGTAGTCAAGGAAGTTTTTTGATGCGTAATCTCAAATTGAACAATTCATTTACTTTGGAAAACGAAGAAAGCGTTTTGGAAGATACTAATGATTGTTTTCTAATCACTACTGGGATGCGTTCTAACAAACCTGTAGTTCATGAAAGCAAAGACAGAAAGCTTATAAATAATAAAGAAAACGTTGCAGATCGTTTTTCAATTAATACCAAGGTGAATGAGACAAAAGAAGATGAAAGTATTATGAAATCTAAAGATGCCAATGATATGAAAACAAATTTATCATCAAAAAGTAAAGTCGATGTAGAAAATTCACAAAATCGTCTTTCCATCTCTCCTGACACAACAACTCATTTGGAGAAGGAAAATGATTCATTGATTGATGCTCCACATTTCACTAAAAAATTGTCAACGGGAAAAAAAGAAAAAATGAGACAGAAACAAACAAATTCATTATTTTTAAAAAATTCAGATGTAGACAATTTAAGCACATTTCCACATGAAGAGAACCCAATGACGGAAGATTCTGAAATATTTCTTACTAATACATTGCCAAACAAAGAAGAATCCACGGAAATTTCATCAGTTTACATATTTGATAAAGATTGCAGTATATCAATTGTGGAAGAAAATCGAGATTCACTTATTGATTTTATAAACACGGAATTATGCAATATTTCAGATTTAAATATTCACGAGAAAGAAAATATCTCTCCCTGTAAAGTTAAAAACAAGAAACAAAACAGGAATTTTGAGATTGCTGATTCCAGTTCAATAAGCGTTAATTCATCGGTTCAAAAATCTGCCTCGAAGGCTAAAAATGATGGACTAGACCTTGACGTGCCTTTTGCATCGTCATCAATCAAAGAAATAAATCAGAAGAAAGACGAACGAGAAGATGTACATGAAATTACTAGCAAACGTAAAAAAAATGTTACTAGTTTTGGCATCTCCAATAATTCATTAGAACATTCGCCTAGAAATTTACCTAATAAAGTACAAACAAGAAGTTCGTTAAACAGGAAATTGAAAATATCCGATAGTTGTACATTTCAAAATACTGATGAAATTGTTGGTGGTAAAAAGAATAAAAATAAGAGTGTAAATGCACGACTTGGACTTCGCAAACGGAAAGCGCGAACTAAAATTGATCCCAGATGTACTATCGAGAAAACAAAACTGACTAACGAAAAGGTCACGAGAGACTTAGAAATTCTTACAGATGGACAAATTGCAGAAGAAAGCGAATATTATTCATTTATACCGGATAATGTTTCAACCGAAGTTAATAAAGAATCTAACCAATTGAGTAATTATTCTAAAACATTTGTCGTACCGTTGGGAAAGAGTTATACAATGGAGCAGTTAATTAACATGAATACAGAAGAGATTGGAAATGTAGAAAGTGTTAAAATGAAAGAAGATGAATACGAAGGACCAGAGAATGATAATTTATTAACATTAGATAGTCCAATTGTTAATGCAGCAGAAAGCGAATATTATTCTTGCGAACCAGATTTTACTTCAACTGAAAATAACGAGATAAATTATGGAATACGTAATTCTGCTACTCTCGAAATGTATTTTAATGCTGGCAGTAATGGAAGCATCGGTATTCTAAACAAACATGAACAGATTCCTAAAGCAAATTCATTAATGGAGTTAGCTAAAATAAATGATAGTTGTATTGAGAACAACACAGAGCAGTTAATTGAATATAATGAAAGTGAAAATTTTAAGCTAACAGTTCAAGCTAACAAGCTAACTATAGAAGAAAGCGAATATTTTTCAAGTGCATATTACCAAGGATCCAATCAACAAAATTCTGAAACACCTGACCTTGACTTTATACTTGCCAACCGTTCAAGTATTGTTAGTCCGTCTGTAGACAGTAAGAATGTGAACACGAAAATTTCTACAACTCTTGAGAAGGAGTTAGTTAAGAGAGATCATAGCTACAAACTTAAAAAAACAAAAAAACAATTAATGAATAAAGAGGTAATACAGAGGAATGATAATTTGATTATGAAAGGCAATCGAAGGGGCAAAACTATTATGAAGCCATGGAGTAATACTCTTAAGAACGGCAATAATGAAAATACGAACGAGGAAGCGAGTATTGCTAATATACGCCTATCAACTGAAACAGTTAAAATTGATATTTGCTCATTTCATAAAAATGATGATGATAATATTAGTGTTATTTCTATCTCATCGGATGGAGAAATTTATTCTGATGTTGAGTTGTGTGGCAATATAAGGGAAGTTATACAAGATGTGCCTACACTTTCTTCCAAAATCGTTGAAAACTACCAAATTGTGAATAATTCTTTTGCAGACGAACAAATTGAGAATAAACTAGATGATGATGTGATTAATACTAATGAAGTTACAATGGATATGCAAATTTCTGATGTTATTCAAGATGGAAGTGAACATCAAAATGAGATAGACGATCACCTTAATATTATCACTGAACTTGATAACTGCATAATACAACCATATTCTGAAATCGTCAAAACTACGGTCACTGAATTTGAACAAATTGAAGATGATTCTATTGCAAAAGAAAAAATTGAGAATGATATAGCTGAAGCTGAAACTAATGAAGATATAGCAATATTTCAAATTTCTGAAATTAATGATGTCCTAGAAGAAATTATTATAGATGGAAGTGTAAATGAAAAACAAGAAGAGTCAGATGATAAACTTAATATTACTTTTACTACATCAATTCAAGAAAGTGTCTTGGCTGCTGATCTTGATAATAAAACAACAGAAATAAGTCCTGAAATCATCACAGATGTCATTGAAAATAAACCAAGTTCTTTTGAAGAAGATGTCGAGGTTAAAATTGATTATGATAGTATAGTTAAAAATGATTCAGATATAGAGATAATACAAATTCACGAAATTAACAAATCAATAAAAAACAATCACTATGTTTCTGGCCAAGCATTACCACATGAGATTAAAACTGAAATTGAGAATGATGAAGATACTGTAAGCAATAAAGGTAATGGGGATCCTGGTTCTACAGATAAATTATCGGTTCCTGCTTCTGTTAGTGATACTCGTATATCAGTTTCAAAAGAAATAAATGATGTTGATATGGGTTACTTTGACTTTCAATTAGCCCAGCTTACAGACGTTCCAATTTCATTAAAGGAAATCGTTGTTGAAAATGTTGAACTTCTAAAAAAATCCAGTCAAATTTTGGAAAACGACGTAGTGGATTTAGAAAAAGAAAATTCTGACGAATCTCTGATGTATTTAGTAAATAATCATCAACAAAATTTGGATGAAAGCATGGAAAACTTAGAAGATTCTTTTACATTAATGAAATCTAAAAATATGGAACATGTTCGCAACAAAGTTTCTTGTGAACAAGATAAACTTACCAATGCCTATGTTGCTCTGAATAAAATAAATGTTTTATCTAACGTTAGAATTGCACCACCCCATAATAAAAACATCAATCAGTCTAAGAATGATGATCAGTTGGCGAAGGAGAAATACACTGCAACAGTCGATGAATTACCAAAAACAAATGCTAAAGTAGACTGTGCAATGCAACAACCCGAAGAGTTGGAGCTAACTTCTAAATTACAAACCAATCAAGTAAATAAAAAGAAATCTGTCAAAGTAAAGAAGAGAAAGATGTCACAAAAACGTAAAACACGCAAATCTCAAGATAATCCTGAAATATCCAAAGAGAGAAACCATAAAATAAATAGTTTTTCAGAATTTGTAAAATCAAATGATGAGAAAATAGAGAAGACAGAAAACAATTTGAAAAACTTAGAAAAAACTCGATATTTGCCAACTAAAAAGATTCTGCTAAATAAATTTAACGAAAGTCAGCAGGGAAGTACTAAATCGGTTCTTAAAACAAATACATCCATGGAGAGCAATTCTGAAATGTTAGGAACAAGAAGTGAAAAATTGAATTCTCCAAAACCTGAGTTAAACCTTAACATTTTGTCGCCACAAAAATCTCTTTTAGACGGAATTGCTACAAATGAAAAGAAAAATGCAAAACAAGTAACCCATAAGTTACAGAAACCTAAAGAAGTGGATTACTTTGAAGAATTTATTTCTTTTGTATCTAATAAATCGCCGCCGTTGAACAATTCTACTGAAAAGGAAAACAATATAAAATTGTCACAAAATGGCGAAATAAATGATTTTGAGAAGTTGAAAGTACCGAAGAAAAAAATGAACGATTACGAAGAATTTCCCCTAACTTTACAATCCAAAAAGCGTTTGCTACACGAATCGGCTACCAGTAAAACTCAGAAAAGGAGAAAATTGACAGGAGATGTTCAATTAAGCCATGAAATACATCAAGCCAAAGAAGATAATTTTGAAATATTAACTCCCGAGAAAATACAATTTAATAAGTTTAACGTATTCAAAACATCAACTCCACGTCTTGAATCAACCCAAAAGATGCAAAAATCCGAAGTAAGTGATTGTGAAATGATGGAAAGAGCCACTGAAGATAGTCTTGAAATGTTTAACGAACGCAAAACATCAACTCCATATGTTGAATCAACCCAAAAGATGCAAAAATCCGAAGTAAGTGATTGGGAAATGATTGAAAGAGCTATAGAAAATGGTTTTGAAATGCTAACTTCTGAAAAAATACCATTTGAGAAGTTTAACGAACGGAAAACTTCAACTTCACTTGTTGAATCAGCACAAAAGATACAAAAATTCGACTTAAGTGATTGTGAAATGATAGAAAAAGATACAGAAGACAGTTTTGAAATGTTAGCTCTTGAAAAAGTACAATTTAAGAAGTTTAACGGAAGCAAAACATCAACTCCACATGTTGAATTAAATCAAAATATTCAAAAATCCAAAGTAAGTGATTCGGAAACGATCGAAAGAGTCAACAAAGATAATTGTGAAGTGTTAATTCCTAAGAAGAGACAACTTAAGAAGTTCAACGAACGCAAAAAATCAACTCCATGTGTTGAATCAACCCAAAATACGCAAAAATCCAAAGTAAGTGATTGGGAAATGATAGAAAGAGCCAAAGAGGATAGTTTTGAAATGCCAACTCTTGAAAATATACAATTTGAGAAGTTTAACGAATGGAAAACTTCAACTCCACGTGTTGAATCAACTCAAAAGATACAAAAATCTAAAGTAAGTGATTGTGAATTGATGGAAAGAGACAAAGGAGATAGTTTTGAAATGGTAGCTCTTGAAAAAATACAATTTAAGAAGTTTAACGGAAGCAAAACATCAACTCCACATGTTGAATTAAATCAAAAAACTCAAAAATCCAAAGTAAGTGATTTGGAAACGATAGAAAGAATCAACGAAGATAATTGTGAAGTGTTAACTCCGAAAAAGAGACAATTTAAGAAGTTTAACGAACGCAAAAAGTCCGCTCCGTATGTTGAATCAACCCAAAATATGCAAAAATCCAAAGTAAGCGATTGGGAAATGATAGAAAAAGCCAAAGAAGATAGTTTTGAAATGCCACCTTTTGAAAAAATATCATTTAAGAAGTTTAACGGAAGCAAAACATCAACTCCACGTGTTGAATTAAATAAAAAAATTCAAAAATCCAAAGTAAGTGATTGGGAAACGATAGAAAGAGTCAACGAAGATAATTGTGAAGTGTTAACCCCTAAGAAGAGACAATTTAAGAAGTTCAACGAACGCAAAAAGTCAACTCCATATGTTGAATTAATCAAAAATACGCAAAAATCCAAAGTAAGTGATTGGGAAATGATAGAAAGGGTCAAAGAAGATGATATTAAAATTTTAACTCCTAAAAAATTACAATTTGAGGACTTGAACGAACGTAAAAAATTAACTCCACATGTTGAATCAACCCAAAATATTCAAAAATCCAAGGCAGGTGATTGGGAAATGATAGAGACAGATAAAGTAGAACTGGATCAACTTAAAGAATTTGTGTCTATTTGTAAGACTTCTGAAAAATCGTTTGCTGCATGTAAATCAAAGAAGAAATTAATAGATGTTCAGCTAACGCCAAAAATGCGTAAATCCGAAAGTATTGATGAACATGTGAATTTTATTCAACAAGACCAGTCAGTTATTAACCTACCTCATTTAGATAGAGGCGAGCCAGTCAAAAAGAAAAAATTAATCAAAGCTCCATCTGTCAGTAGAAAGCAAAATTCTAAAGAAAACGGTCTTGAAACATTACCTGTAATAAATGAAGAATTTGGATTATCGGCATTTAATTCAATTGCAAGCGGAAGCGAATGGAACCAAAATATTGACTTTAATTGGGATGATTTCAAAATTGGAAAGGAAAATAATGATCGGTTGTACAATATTCTTAATCATCCACGCAGAGTCTACACAATCTGTGATAAAACTGGAGAAGCCTTAAAATTTGGTAAACCTGTAGGGTACAAAGGGAAAGAAGTTCAGAACGACGAAGAATTTTACAAAGTTGCGGATAGCATGTACGGTTTTGATGCCATGCTGTTTGCTCTTCGGAGTTACTTGAAAACGTGTGATTCAACACAAAAGAAGAAGAGGAAACCTCAGAAGAAAACGATTACCAAAATGAAGTTGTATACTCCCAAGAAAGCCAAAAGTAAATCGCAGAAAAAGAAATACGGGAAACTTTCCTAAATATTTGCGGGTGAGTCTAAAGTTTCATTAATAAAATTTAAATTTAATCTTCCAACTTTCAGATGATAGAAGCAGTTTATTAGAATTAAGGATTATTATTAGTTTTTTTTAATGTTTGTGAATGTAATTAAATATTTTGTTAATAATAATAATACTAATGGTTAGTAATATAAGTAACTTAGTTTTAAGGATTTCGATTTAAGTATTGTGAAATTATGTTAATTTGTTTTTTACTACTCGGCCAGCGTTTCATCAATGTAATAACAACATAGGATAATTGTCTTTTCTGTATAGCTTTATTCAAAATGTTAATAGTTATGTTCATTCTACCTGGTTTTTTGTAAAATTAAAAAGATTAACAAATAAAATTTCTTACAAAATAAAAGAATTTTCTAATTATTTCAGCTGATGTAATTAAACCGAGCTTGCAAAGCTCGCTTTGATAACTAGGTGAATTTTAACACTGACTGATGGAAAACACATAGCCTAAACCGGTGGGTCTAGACTCTTGAAGCATGAAATTTTGTGCACGAGTTTCTTAAATGAAGATGAGCACTAAGAATGGGTGAGGCCAAACAACCACATCCAACACTCACAGGAAGTTAATACGGCTAGATAAAACCTAAAACAAGCAATATTTGGCTGTAAAAAAAACGTTTTATAAAAATCAGACCTGGATTTATTCGCATTTTCAAGCAGAAAAATAAAATTACGTCGCGACTGGTAAACAATTCGTACACTATTAAATTTTATGAAAAATCAGAAAGCGGTAATAATTCATAGTCTCTGAGTGAGATATGTGACCATCACATGACTTTACCATACATTAATCTTATGCTATTAGCTATTATAACATCACATTTTTTGTCATATGTCGTGCATACTAATTCAATATAGATTTAAAATCAAAACAGTTTGTGTTTTTGGCCGACCTATGATGTGACGCCCATGTGCGGCTGCACAATTTACTCATTATCCTTGAGATACAAAAACTAAAACTATTTTGGAAAAAACAAACAGTGTCATCTCGTTAATCCATTCATACGCGTCATTCCCACTCTAAAGTTTTCGTATACCGATTTTAAATTTGATTGTGAAATTCTTATTGATTTGGGAGCTTTAGAGCAAAAGTCTATGGTTTTAATAAAATAATTTTTTTTCATTCAACTAAAAACCCTCAAAAATGTTTATTATTGTTAACAAACACTTTATAGGCCAAGAGCCAACGACAGTTTCCATTCTGGATTTTAGGAGTCGTGAAAATTTTATGGCTTATAGACCCCCAAATATATTATTATTTAAATAAAACAATTAAAATGAGAAATTTTTATTTTGTGAAAGTATTCAGAATTTATGTTATTTATTTGTACAAAAAATCACACCATATGTACGTGTCTTTGAGAGGGGCATGTCATGTATCTGCTTTAGGTAAATCCTTCAGTACGGGCGCATGTTGTTCAACAATACCACGTTAGTATCCCATGGTGCCCTCGATTTTATACTCAAAATTTTCACACGGAATGAAAATTCTTATGATTTTTTTTCTTATGAGAATTTTTATCTAAAATTGTTTTACATTATCTATAAACGCTACGTAACCGTTTGGTAAAGTCCCCCCCCCCTTTTAACCAACCAGATAAACGTCTGTCATTTTTGATATTGTATTTTGGGAGTGTCTATGGGGAGCACGAGCAAGAAAGTTGACGTTAGCGTCCTCCAGAATTAAAAAATTTTATAAAAAAAGTTCACTTTTTTAACGCTAGAGGCGCCAACGTAAATCTTTCTCGCTTTTTTATTGCATAATTAGCGAGAAATCTTGACGGTATCGCCTCTAACGTTAAGAAAGTGAACTTTTGTCATGAACTTTTTTTATGGGAGAGGAGAACTTTCTCGCTCCTTATACGCCATAAAATTTTTACGACTTCTAAAATCCGGGATGGAAACTGTCGTTGACTTTGAGGCTATTAGTTGTGTATATGTTTTTGGTTTTTGAATTTTAAATTTTTGAATTAACTAAATTTGTATCAATCAAACAAACATTTCTATGATGTGTCTAGGGGCGGTATTACGAGAAAATCTACCGCACGGTCTTGATCAGCAATTAGGATTTCTAATGAATTTTGTCTGCAAGATCAAGAGATTTTGGGTGATCTTCAGAAACTTTTACTTAGTTACAGAAAATTTCGAAATCGCAAATTTTTAACTCGACTCTTTAGTAGCTACCGAAAAGAGTGATATTACTAATGACCCCCTATGGATTACCAAAAAGGCTGAAAAGTAAAAATTACAAACTTGAAAAATGTCCTGCTTCCATAATCCATAGCCGTAGCAAGGGTAAAAAACGCCTGCTGCAAGCAGTTTAATTTACACTACCTCTGACCCGGTCAAACAAAAATATTTATTTATACAATAAATTAAAACATCGTTAAATTTAACCGGGGGGTCTGTGGAGAGTATGGAATACTCCCCAGCACAAGTAACGATATGATTTTTCAGAATTGATAAAGACTCAAATTAAATTCTTGAAAATACATATTTTGCTTACTTATGGCTCCATACATAGGTATTCCATAGCACCAGGAGAAGATTTTTTCAGGAACATAAACTATATAATTTTATTTTATCTCACTTTGAAGTGCTTTTTCTATTTTCTAGGGTGGATAAGCTCGTTAAATACTATAAAATAAAAAAAAATAAGCGCGCGACCGGGATTCTGGAGAGGTATAGACCGCAACAAAATTTTGTTTTTTTTTATTTTTAAATTGCACACTTCTTAATCGAGGGGGACATCAAAAACCTCTTGTTCTCGGACCCAAAATTTGAAGTTACGCCACTAGAGCAAATATAGGCTAGGGATTCAGCAATTATGAAATAGAGTTAAAAAAAAGTCATTAAAAATTTTATTCCATAAGTGACGAATGTTACTCGGAGTAAATATAGACTAGAAATTAAACAATATTATTTATGAAATAGGGTTAAAAAACAACTTTGGCAATCTCCCCCTCCCCTGACTAATGTTTAGGTACGCCGCTGAAGAAATCATACATATAAAAAAGATGTGAACTGTTGAAAAGGAAAAATATATAAAATATTACTAAATCAAAATATTTAGCATAATTTTTGAAAAAGGAAAGTTAAGTTCTACTACTTCTTTATAGGTAACCGGAAATTGCTGATAATTATAATGTGGTTAAGAATTTATTTTAAACTTTTTAAACCAATGATTGCAATATTTACTAATTCTATAAACTTTTAATACTTTTTGATAAATCAGCTATATCAAATCAGAAATATAGTTTGATTTTAGGTCAAGGGTCGGTACCGAAGAAGGGTCAAAATGTAGTAAAATACACATGTATTAGGTACATTTATAAGAGTAATATTTACCTTACTTAAGATACTCAAAGAGCAATTTCTTACCACGGGTGGATCGCCCCCTCCTTGGAAAAATTATTCATCATATTATATAACACGTAAAAACTAAAATTACTGGAAAAAAGTATAGAGGGGGTTATCATTTTTTGTATTTTTCTTTTCAATCTATGGAATGCCCGCCCCCACTTAAAAAAGTAGCTGGATTCGTCCCTGTTTCTTACTAATTGATGAGTATAATTTTTTGGTTTTAAATAAAATTATATAAATATGGCAGCAGTTCTTGTAAGTAATTATTGTAGATAAGAGATGAATAATAATTGATTTATTTTTTCATATATGTATGTACCTACCCACCAATGTGGTTCTATGATAATACCAAAAATTATGGTACCCTAATGATAAATCATTTCATTACATTTAAAAATGTTCAAAATTTTCTTATGAGAAAAGCTTAAAAATAATTATGCTTTACAATTACATAATAATATTTCGGCAATGAGTCGTTGTATGAGAAAACTTAGCATAAGTTTCCCACATTCAGCAGGATACTCTGTACGAATTTTATTTTATTATTTTTTTAAGCATCACTCCGTTTCCATAGGTGTTTTCTGTTATTCAGGACATGTTTCCTTGGCAACCATTGAACGATACCATACCTACAAAAGGATAATATTTCAAACAACCGTGATATTAAACAGTTGAAATGGCGATTTGTTTAGGACCTACCGGAGCCGGTAAAACATTACTTTTAAAAAAACTTCAAAATTTTGAAATCGTAGATGACAATTCATCTTCCGTTTCTACGGTCGGAACAAACCTTTTTTCAATTAAACGTAACAACGTAGTAATCAATGTGAGAGAGTTGGGTGGTGCGATGGCTCCAATTTGGCACAAATATTATAACAAAGTTACAAAAATAATTTACGTCGTCGATGTTTCTAATTTATGCCAAATATCAGCAGCTGGCGTTTTATTATATACTATTTTAGCCAATCCACAGTTGAAATATGCGAAGGTACTTACATGAAAATATTTTATTAGTAAATTTGTTTGAAACTACATCTACAAATATTTGCAGATTTTGTTGGTTTTAAGTAAAATGGATGTAAGTTACAGACAAATGAGGAACGAAGCTTTATTGATGTTACAAATAGAGAGATTGAAGACTGAAATACAACAAGATGTAAAGGTTTTTGAAGCTAGCGCCATTGATGAGCAAGGATGTCAAGAAATTTTCAATTGGTTGATTGGATTATAAATAAAAAACAGTTGATTGGAAAAATTATAAAATTATTGAAATTACAAAAAGTAAAATTTTGTAATAATAAAAATCACTTTCACTTTGAATAAAAACATTTTGTGTTTCTTCAAAAACATTCTCTTGAGTTTTAAGAAAGCCAATTTTCTGCTTCATTAAGTACTCGATGCGAGGAAGAGTGGTACCTTAATAATTTCTTGTCAATAAAATTTTATATAAAAGCAACATAGTTTGACAAACAGTTAGTATTATTTGATACGTACTACTGAAGATTGATAAAAGCAGCACAATGATGTTTAAAGTAAGTTTTCCTGACTTTTTATTCAACTTTGTACTAGTAGAAAAATTTGGATTTGCAACACAGAAAAGCTTAGATAGATTTTCTACGAGCAAATAATTTCACAATAATCTTTTTTTTTAAGAAAAATATTGTTTTTCCAAATTTTCAAATGCTTACCATAAAAAATTTCCAATTTCTCGGTTGTGCTTAGTTCTCAGATTTTGAATTTAAAGCAAATATTTTTTTTAGATTGCATTCTTGTTGGTTTTGATGGTTTCGATTGCAAGTTGCGTTCCATTATATGATGATGCCGAAACTGCTGAAACTGGAGATCGTAAGTGGTACATTATTGATGTGCATGTGCTATGACTAAAATTAATTTTACCTATAGATCATCATGGAAGAGTTCAAATTAAAGTATATCGAGGACCTTCAGAACATGAACATTTTGCACCTTGGGGATTTTGGGTGAAACAACCAGCCGATGATGAAGGACATCACTAATGTTGATGAATGTCATAAAATTCCATTTTAAATTGTGTTTTTTACGTACTTAATAAATTATTCAAAAAAATAATAGCAGGTGTTGTTTTTATAACATGAGAAAAGTAGAAAAATTTAAATTACGTGAAATGAGTCCAAATATGTGCGAGGTTTTAGTACAATTATTATGTACTTACAATTAGTAGAGATTTATAATTTTATGATTATCTACCTATTGCAATATTCGATAGATAAAATTAATTAACGCAAACAATTAGCAGCCACCTAGATGTTTGCCAATGAAATGTTTGTTGAGCGGAAATTTGGCTAACTGCCACAGTTCGTGCAGCTGTCAGTAAGTTAATAGCCATTTATTACTTATTAGATTTAAAATGCTATTGGATCTTACTGGTGAAAAGTACATGTTGCAGACAGGCTCATCTATTTAAACACTTTAAAGAAGTTCAGCATCATCCTCGCAAACTACTACTTAACAGCTGGCCGGAAAATTAGTTCTAATGTTACAAAATAAATGAAGTTGATTAATTTTGATAATAATAGAGATTATTGTTGAGAATGGGTCTAGTTTAATTAATCATCTACAAGTAGATATTAAATTTTATACTTCTTTACAAACTCATTATAATATTAGTAGCACTATAAAACCAGTGCGGATCTGATGATATCAGTTTCACGTGTAGAATCGTGAATGAGATTGAAACATGTAATCCGATAAGGTGTTCTTTTGATTTTATAATTTTTCTTGCTAATTATTTCAATAAACTTGGAATCCTGAGGACGGTCCTGACTGTCTCTACTAATGTTATAATGAGTTTGTAAAGAAGTATAAAATTTAATATCTACTTGTAGATGATTAATTAAACTAGACCTATTCTCAACAATAATCTCTATTATTATTTAAAAATAAGGTGAACTATATACACGTTTTAAAGAAATGCAAATTTCAAATTTAATTTTACAATATTACCTAAGGTTAGCAGGTAGATATTTGGTGAATATTTTTATTATATGTAATAGATGATATGGTCATGAGAGTCGAATTTGTATAATTCTTACACTCTAATGGCTTAGCCATTTATTCACCAAATATAATAAGAATTTGTAAAACTTTTAAATAATTTGAAAATATTTTAGCTTTATTACGGAATTTTACATTTTTCTCGTGATTTTTACCAAATTAAATTTGATCAGCTGTAAATATTTGTTTAATAATAAGCATTTATTTCAAAACATTACTAAAAATACAATGTATGACGTGGCTGAAGTTGTACACCAACTCAAACTCAAAACTAAGTGTCTGAAAAACCTACCCTTAGATAACAAAAGTAAATTTTATGTACCAGCCGCATCTTTTGAGATATTGTCATAAATTTTGGTACACATGTTTAAAATATCATTACCAATAACCATGTTAAATTTCATTAGCCTCATTAGAGGCTAAGGCAGGCTAAGAGTTTAAAAATTGTACTTTTAACTGAAAATCGGAAGTAAATTTCGTGTACCAGCCGCATCTTTTAAGATCCCCTCATAAAGTTTGGTACACATGTTTAAAATATCATTACCAACAACCATGTCAAATTTCATTAGGCGTATTAGAGGCTAAGGGTATGAAAATCCTAGATTTAGATAGAAATCGGAAGTAAATTTTGTGTACCAGCCGCGTCTTTTAAGATCCCCTCATAAATTTTGGTACACATGTTTAAAATATCATTACCAATAACCATGTTAAATTTCATTAGCCTCATTAGAGGCTAAGGCAGGCTAAGAGTTTGAAAATTGTACTTTTAACTGAAAATCGGAAGTAAATTTCGTATACCAGCCGCATCTTTTAAGATCCCTTCATAAATTTTGGTACACATGTTTAAAATATCATTACCAATAACCATGTCAAATTTCATTAGCCTCATTACAGGCTAAGGCAGGCTAAGAGTTTGAAAATTGTACTTTTAACTGAAAATCGGAAGTAAATTTCGTGTACCAGCCGCATCTTTTAAGATCCCCTCATAAAGTTTGGTACACATGTTTAAAATATCATTACCAACAACCATGTCAAATTTCATTAGCCGCATTAGAGGCTAAGGGTATGAAAATCCTAGATTTAGATAGAAATAGGAAGTAAATTTCGTGTACCAGCCGCGTCTTTTAAGATCCCCTCATAAATTTTGGTACACATGTTTAAAATATTATTACCAACAACCATGCCAAACTTCATTAGCCACATTAGAGGCTAAGGGTATGAAAATCCTAGATTTAGATAGAAATCGGAAGTAAATTTTGTGTACCAGCCGCGTCTTTTAAGATCCCCTCATAAATTTTGGTACACATGTTTAAAATATTATTACCAACAACCATGCCAAACTTCATTAGCCGCATTAGAGGCTAAGGGTATGAAAATCATAGATTTAGATAGAAATCGGAAGTAAATTTTGTGTACCAGCCGCGTCTTTTAAGATCCCCTCATAAATTTTGGTACACATGTTTAAAATATCATTACCAATAACCATGCCAAATTTCATTAGCCGCATTAGAGACTAAGGGTTTGAAAATCTTACATTTATATAAAAATCGGATGTAAATTTCGTTTACAAGCCGCATCTTTTAAGATCCCCTTATAAATTTTGGTACACATGTTTAAACTATTATTACCAATAACCATGTCAAATTTCATTAGCCGCATTAGAGGCTAAGGGTTTGAAAATCCTACATTTAGATAGAAATCGAAAGTAAATTTTATGTACCAGCCGCATCTTTTAAGATCCCCTCATAAATTTTGTTACACATGTTTAAAATATCATTACCAATAACCACGTCAAATTTTATTAACAGAATTAGAGGCTAAGGGTTTGAAAATTCTACTTTTACACAAAATTTACTTCCGATTTCTATCTAAATGTAGGAATTTCATACCTTTAGCCTCTAATGCGGCTAATGAAATTTGACATGGTTGTTGGCAATGATATTTTAAACATGTGTACCAAAATTTATGAGGGGATCTTAAAAGATGCGGCTGGTACACGAAATTTACTTCCGATTTCTATCTAAATCTAGGAATTTCATACCCTTAGCCTCTAATGCGGCTAATGAAATTTGACATGGCGGTTGGTTATGATATTTTAAACATGTGTACCAAAATTCATGAGGGGGGATCTTAATAGATGCGGCTGGTACACGAAATTTACTTTCGATTTCTATCTAAATGTAGGATTTTCAAACCCTTAGCCTCTAATGCGGCTAATGAAATTTGATATGGTTATTGGTAATGATATTTTAAGCATGTGTACCAAAATTTATGAGGGGATCTTAAAATATGCGGCTGGTACACAAAATTTACTTCCGATTTCTATCTAAATCTAGGAATTTCATACCCTTAGCCTCTAATGCGGCTAATGAAATTTGACATGGCGGTTGGTTATGATATTTTAACATGTGTACCAAAATTTATGAGGGGATCTTAAAAGATGCGGCTGGTAAACGAAATTTACTTCCGATTTCTATCTTAATGTAGGATTTTCATACCCTTAGCCTCTAATGCGGCTAATGAAATTTGACATGGTTATTGGTTATGATATTTTAAACATGTGTACTAAAATTTATGCGGGGATCTTAAATGATGCGGCTTGTACACGAAATTTACTTCCGATTTCTATCTAAATGTAGGATTTTCATACCCTTAGCTTCTAATGCGGCTAATGAAATTTGACATGGTTATTGGTAATGATATTTTAAACATGTGTACCAAAATTTATGAGGGGATCTTAAAAGATGCGGCTGGTACACGAAATTTACTTCCGATTTTTATCTAAATCTAGGAATTTCATACCCTTAGCCTCTAATGCGGCTAATGAAATTTGACATGGTTGTTGGTAATGATATTTTAAACATGTGTACCAAAATTTATGAGGGGATCTTAAAAGATGCGGCTGGTACACGAAATTTACTTCCGATTTCTATCTAAATGTAGATTTTCATACCCTTAGCCTCTAATGCGGCTAATGAAATTTGACTTGGTTGTTGGTAATGCTATTTTAAACATGTGTACCAAAATTTATGAAGGGATCTTAAAAGATGCGGCTGGTACACGAAATTTACTTCCGATTTTTATCTAAATCTAGGAATTTCATACCCTTAGCCTCTAATGCGGCTAATGAAATTTGACATGGTTGTTGGTAATGATATTTTAAACATGTGTACCAAAATTTATGAGGATATCTCAAAAGATGCGGCTGGTACATAAAATTTACTTTTGTTATCTAAGGGTTGGTTTTTCAGACACTTAGTTTTGAGTTTGAGTTCGTGTACAATTTCAGCCACGTCTCAAGTGAGTTTGAGAAGGTCCTGGTTTACTTTTTTGTGTTTTGCATATTGTCCGATTCAAATTTCATTCTACATATTGTTTCTATGATCGAATGAGCCAAATTTGATCGAGTATAAAATTAAAATTGATTTGTTGCAACTCTGATAAAATATACCTCATTTTGAGAAACACTGTGTAATCCGATATCGACAACATAACCTCAATATTCCAAATTTTTAAGATGAACATGAAAAAAAATCAGGAAGAAACAAATCCGTGTTTAGTAGAACATAATATTACACAAAAATGTTATGATCGAATGAATTACAACAAGGCAGAATGTCAAAGGGAAATAGATAATTATAATGTGTGTAAATTATTTTGGGTAAGTCGATGTTATTTTTAAAATCGGTGAATTATTTCAGCTTGTGGAGCATTAATTTAAAAATTTTAGGGTCACGTAAGAGCGGATAGAAGACGAAAGGGCATTCGACCGCTATTGCCGCCAGTGGAAGAACGTGCTAAAATTAAAGAGCAATATATGAAGACAGGGTTTGGTAATTGACTCGAGTAGGTTAATATGTCGAGTCAATTTTGTAAATATTAGGTGTCTCATTAAATAAAATTAGTATTTCTGATTGTATGAGAATAATTAAAACATTTCTATAACTGGAAATATATATTTCTAATAATTTTAAGTACCTACATGTGATGCGACTAAAAATATCTGCACACTATATAAAAATGGAATGTAAATATAACAGTCGATAATTTATTACAATATAAGGCCATAATACGGACGGACAATTTTTCAATTAGTTTGCAATTTCAAAATTTACAGATACGTTTAAAATTTATAAATAATAGAAAAACATAGGTTTACACAATATTAAAAGAAGGAATCAAGATTTGTTAATTAAAATTAATCTTAAAAAAACATTTAAAAAAAATATATACACGAATGATTATAAAATAATACAATGGCGAATTAACCATAGTTAATTTAGCCGACCCAGTAAAAACTTTTAAATTGTCTTTTAAATTTATCATGCTTTTTTCTGTACACAATATTTGTAAATTGAAATCATGAAAGTGTAAAAAGGAATTTTTACAAATACTCTGTACAGGAAGAAAGGCTTGAATATATTGTCTAAATTGAAGCAATAAAAGTACTTAAGTACAATTTAAAATTTGTGATTTTCATAACAATTGAGCTACAATTAAAATTAATGATAATGCAATCTTAAAAAGAATCAATTGATCATCAATAAAATACTGGTTAAAATTGAACAAACACGATAAAATATTCTCTTAATAAAACAGCATAAAAATATAACTTGAATTAAAAAGATATTCGAGCGAGGAAGAATCAGATTAAAAGAATTTATAAATGAAGCACACCATCACCATCGTCTCTCATAACACTTGAATCCAAACTAATACCACTTAAATCAACTATTTCATCCTGATCGTATTTATCTTCGGGATCTGATGGTGCAGTGCCTGCCGACTGTTGTGAACTACTTGATAATTGTGAGTTCCTGCTAAAACTGCCTCTTCTTACTGGAGCAACAGTTCGTTGATTGGCAGGTTTAACAGTGATAATTAAATTTGAACTGTTAGCGACCATCATATCTGTTACTTGATCAAGAGTCTTGCCACTAACTTCTATTCCATTTACTTCTAAAACTTCATCGTGCGCAGCCAAAAGACCCGTCGATTCGGCTAAACCTCCAGGTACAAGTCGTGATATAAAAATACCGGGTATTTTTTCAAGGCCATTTGGTGTTACTCTAACGCTTGTACCATCTCGAATAAAAAAACCTAGTGGTTTATCGGAACCGTGTTTGTGTAGTCTCACTCTCCTACAAGTTTCTGGGACTATATCGACGTCTATGATAGCAGACACCTGTCGAAAATCATGTGGATTTGATATTGCCAGATTTTTGTATCGGGGTTGGGTTCCACCAAGTATACTCGATATTAGATTCCTAGGTTTTATCGTACCATAGCCATTTTCAGTGTCGCCTGTAAATAAATTATTAAGATTAGAAATTTGTGGAGATTTCACTATTATGCCATATTATACAAAATAATAGGTCTGTTTATTGCACAATTTGAAATTGTCATGAAAAACAATGAGATTCCCAATCTGATCTTTTATACCATATAACATATAACACACATTAACTGACTCGCTCATAAATAAATCGGAATTGGTTTCAAACATAACCATTTAAACTTAGACATCTTGACTTTCAAACAGTAAAGCAAACATAGTGTCCTCAATGGTAACTAAATTAAGTAGTATTTGGTGTGTATTTATCGATAAATATGAACAAATCAGTGGTTATAAATTTATTTAACTACAAACAGAATTGACTTAAAAACACAATTTCAGATGTACTACTTATGTTGTCCATGTTGTTCTACTATAACGCCATTTATAGGTAGTGCAAAACGCCAATAAGTTTATTTTAGTTCACCAATAACATAAATCTCGTATCCCCAGAGATGGGGAAGTATATGTCTATAAGTTTAAATGCAGTGCCGAATTAGCCATATAGCAACAGAAGCATAATGCTATGAACCCCACGCCCAGTAGAAAGTGTTTTTATTTAGTAAATTGCCAATATAGAAAATTAGTCTTTAGAATTATTATAAAAATTTGATTTTAATTTAGCAAAAGGTTAAAAAAAAATGGGTCATTCCTATTCCTGTCTGGGGGCGCAGAAAGAGTGGTTTTTATTTAGCAAAAAGGTAAAACTGGTCGCTCCTGTCTCATGGGTCTCCGCGTCCAGCAGAAAAAAAGGTTGTATTTTAGCAAAGTGGGACCTTGATAACATTTGCTATGGGCCTGTTTAAATGGCCGCTAGAAAGTTCTAGAGGGGCGCTAGTAGGTATAAAAATTGGGGGAGGGGTCAGGTGGTCGTAGAAGAAATTATTAATATTTATTTAAGATTCAACTGCTTTCGAGTGGCCTGGTTCTGTTTTTGTCTGATTTGTTCTGAATTCTTCAAAACAGAACCATTTTTATAAAAAAAAAACGACTTTTTTAAGCTCTTTTTTAGTGAATTATGTAAACAGAAAAAATGTTCTGGTATGGATTCGGCAATCTTTTGTTGTAAGAAGGCCAAATATTTTACGTGGAGATTAGTGCGAGCCGCATATCTTGACCAATTCACTAAAAAGAGCCTTTTTAAAAAAAAATCATTTGCAGAAATCCACTAATAATTTTTAAAAAAAGAAACGCCTCCGGTGGCCGACCAGGCGCTGCTCTAAGGTTTCAAGTACTGTCCCGAGTATTACCATCCTAGTAATCTCCCTCAAGTGAGGCTTAACAAACACATCAATCAAGCTATATAGGGAGCGAGAAAGCTGACGTTAGCGTCCTCTAGAGTTAAAAAATTTCATGATAGAAGTTCACTTTTTTAATACGTTGTATATTTTGGTATACGTTTAGATCTACCCACTCCCAAGTTTATAATATGTAACCAGGATATTTAAGTCAACGGAACTCCAAAACTGGGATATTTAAGTCCACAGATCTACATGTAAGTTTTTTGGTTAAATTAAACGACATGAAATTAAAAATGGTGGTGTTGCCACTTGCAAAAGTAATCGTCAACTGCAGTAGCTATAACATAGCATCATTTTGTATCCGGAGTTCGTGACCTTAATCTCATATGAACATCACAGTTGAGTTAGTAAGGTTGTGTATATAAAGTGGCATTCACATAGGGCATTGTATTTGGATGGTAAAATCCGGCACTGGTGATAGGTTTGAAAATGTAAGATTGACAACCTTGATTGATTACTAAACCTATCAGCAGTGCCGAATTCTACCATCCAAATACAATCCCCTGTGAATGCAGCTTAAGCTAGCAACCAGGTGCTTCAGCATCGCAACGAAATGGAGTGCTGGTACGCGCAAAGCAATAACCAACTGTTAGATTATTTTGAGATCTACCTTTCAGTTCAAAATCTTTTGAATTTCAATTTTCGAGTCAATTTTGGGTTTATATCTCTTTTATTGAGAAAATCTCAATGGCAAAAACCAGAATTTGCTATCTGTTTTTGTTTTCGAGTTATAGCCAAAAGTTCGATAATTAGACTTTTCTATAAATGTCGATATTTTGGTTGTTTTTGAAGTTACCAAAAAAGTGTTAACACTTTCTTCAGACACTTTTTTAAGGGCAACAAAATGGGATAAAGAGATTTTAAATATCTAGATTAGTTTCCGAGTTATAACATAAAGTTGTGTTTTTTTAAATAGAAACCATAGTTGGCTATGACATTTTTAAATGGCGTTTTCTATCCTCTTTTCAATGATGTATAATATGTGGGGTCTAATATTTTAGTTTTATCCCATTTTATTAAAAAATGTAATAAAAATAAAGAAGAATAAAAAATTTAATATAATAGTAACTGTTTTTAGTGGATAACAATAAAAAATATTCAATACTTAACAAAAATTAAAGTAATTGTATTCAAACTGAAGTCTATTATTTTCAATACATATAACTTTGTCAAAACAAACACTACGAAATTGGCATCTAAAAAATTCTTTTATCAATTAGTTTTTAGTAGGAAAAATAAAAAACGCCATTTAAAAATGTCATAGTCAACTATGGTTTCTATTTAAAAAAACACAACTTTATGTTATAACTCGGAAACTAATCTAGATATTTAAAATCTCTTTATCCCATTTTGTTGCCCTTAAAAAAGTGTCTGAAGAAAGTGTTAACAATTTTTTGGTAACTTCAAAAACAACCAAAATATCGACATTTATAGAAAAGTCTAATTATCGAACTTTTGGCTATAACTCGAAAACAAAAAAAGATAGCAAATTCTGGTTTTCGCCATTAAGATTTTCTCAAAAAAAGAGATCGAGGATGCGCCATCCATTTTTTGATATTTCCCATAGTTACCGATTTCCCCATAAGAAGGATCGAAATTGAGCCACCCTGTACATTATGTTATTGTATAAATTAATTTTTAAATGTCGTAAACTTTACAATAGCGCCACCTTCAAAAACCCCGCCAACTAAAAGTAGGTACAATGGTTTATAGGATCTACGTTTTTGTACGTTACTTTCTACACCGTAGACTAACTCAACTGTGATGTTCATATGAGATTAAGGTCATGAACTCCAGATACAAAATGACGCTATGTTATAGCTACTGCAGTTGACAATTACTTTGTTGAAGCAATCAATTCGACGCTTTGAAGTTAATGTAATCTGCTAATGTAAGTCTATTTTGTTTTATGTAAAAATCCGACGTCATCGTCACTTCAAAATACAGTACGTGATATTTTTACCACGAGAGTTATTTGAGTTATCATTGATCAGTGGAAATAATTTCATCAGTTCAACGCTCAATTTCAATTCAATCTTTTCAATTAATTTTAGTAATATTAATAATTTTTGTCAAACAGATATTATTTTAACGAATTTCATTTCAAATTTGCACTAATCAGTTTTAAGTACTTTTGCAAAACGTATTAGAAACTTTTTGTAATAGCTCGTTCGTCTGTAACCACCATCATTATAGATATTGACGAATTATACAAAGTTGTACCTAATTTTGAAATTGTAGTGCGGCTTGTCGGCCGTCGATTTTGTATTAAATTTATTACAGGTTTAGCTTCACCTTGTAAAGACCGAAGAACTGTGCCAACCAACAAGGCTGTTATTTTTTATAGGCTGTATATTTATCTCTGGTGTACTACGTTATTCATTCATTTGACCATCTTACGCGAACTCAAAAATCAGAGTGGCGCCCTAATTATTACCGACATTTTTAAGATTTACAGAGCCGTTTATCACCTTCGTTCTGTTGATTTGGTCTTTTAAGGGTAGTTCACACTACATGATTTCTCATATGACTTAGGGTCAGTTGTATAAAAGAGGATCATCCTTGACCATGGATCAAGCTCCAGAAAACTTAAAATAAAATTTTAACTGTACTGATTGGTTTAAATTGGAGCTTGATCCATGGTCAAGGATGATCCTCTTTTATACAACTGGCCCTTAGTCATAAGAAAAGTCATGGCTAAAATCATACCATCACAACAGCCAATCATAAAAGCCATAAATTCTATAATATCAAAAATCATATAGTGTGAACGTAAAAAAATCTCTCATATGAAAAGTCATGTGACAAGTCATATGATAAATCATGTAGTGTGAACTAATCATGTAGTGTGAACTAATCTAACTTATCTAAATCCCAATCAAATCGTACTCTTTGCGCACGTACCGTCAACAGAATGCGACAATTATGCGGTTCTTACGTGAAAAATCGAAACTTTACAATCGACTATTTCCTAAATTAATCGATTTTTGGTGTTTGCCCATAGCTTAAACGCTTCATTTTAATGTTATCTTTTAGATTCCGTTCTTCGAGGTACAGTTATCGTCCTCTAATTTTTTAATAAATCTTTAGTTTTAAACACAAAGTTTAAAAATAATTCGATTTCGATGAAAACAGAAAACTTATTTTGCCAGGATTGTAGAAAAAAAGAAGGCACCGGCACTTACTCCCCCTTTTTTCTATAGTTTCTATAGTTTTGATAATAGAACATTTAAAATTGCATTGACAAAATATGACCAAAATCAACTAATTTATCTTTATGAAGGCATTTTTTAAGCTTTGTTCAACTTGATCTACAGATAGCAGCTTTTGTATAATATTGGACAATTTTCGGTTAAAAAAAGCTTGATGTATTTATTTAACAGTAAACCTTTTTTCAGGGGGGAGCAATCCCAAATTTGCCAACTGAATTAATTCAAAATTGCCAACTTTTTGTAAATTTAGACAAAAAAATTGCCAAATTGACCAACTTTTGACTGTTTTTACCAACTTTTTGCCAACTTTCTACAATATTGGAGGGGGAAGCTTCCCCTATCCCTCCCATGGACACGTCCATGAATGCCAATTCATTTAAGACATCCCAGCGCATTTAAATTCCACATTATATTCCCATTAAACTGAAGATATGAACTACCCAACAAATTAAAACTATCAAAACTATTTGAACCCAGAATTTCCGCTTTGTACTCCACAGCTGTGGATATGCAAGCAAACTGTCGATACCAAATTAAGTATTTCTTACTGTTATTGCAGAGTTTTGAATGAAAGGTCACAAGATACTTGTTTTATCAGTTCCTTTGCATATTATCCAGGCTCCTTTTTTTTATAAAATTGTTGTTAAAAATAGCTCAGGTTTGATCGACTATGGATTTAGCTCAAATTCTAGGTAAAAAATTATTTAATTTGACTATAGTTGACCTATCCAACAGATGCACCTAAAAGCTTCTCCCAAAAAAGCGCATGATGTTTGAATAATACTAACGCCATAATTATAACTCGAAAGTGATTAATGTGCTCACTGGCTTAAATATTTGGGGAGGAGCTTAGGTGCATCTGTTGGACAGACAAAGTATAGCCTTTTAAGCAATTAAAGGTTATCGATTGGTTCATTGTAAACCAATTTTTTTTTCATGAGCGAGTGAAGAGTTTTAACATTAGTTTATCAGGTGTAAAAATATAAAAATTTCAAAACTATGTATTACAAAAGAACAGATCAAGGCATAGGTTTAAAATGCTCGAATATTATTAGAATTTTATAATGAAGATTAAATATTATGTATTATTGTAACTATATTATGTTAGTGTTAAATTTATGATTATTCTCAAAAATTAATAGAGGATGTCACAGTTATCCCACTTCCACTAAATATTGTGATCCTTATTTACCAAGTTGTAGAATTTAAAAATAGTATTTAAAAAAAAACCTTTAATGATATTATACTAGTGCAAGCAAAGGTAAAGTGTCCTTACAACTTGTCGATAACAATCACCATTTCAATAGGCAATAATAATTATAATAATTAGCTAAAAACCTGTTTTTCTCTTATCTGGAAATGTAAATATGTACCTACTAGTGAACATGTTACATGATTAAAAATTCGTTTTTATGCAAAATTTCCTCGAGGCTGATGAGAGTAACTGTAAACCTCAAGAAAAAATTTAAATAATAAAAGTCAGTCTTAGAATATGAACAGGTAAACAAAAATTCATGTTATTCAGTGGCTTGGTCAGGTTTCCTCCAAAAGGGTGGCCAAACCGATATACTTGCATTGTATACTACTTGGTTTTAGGATTTAATATAACAAATCAGATTTATATATTGTTATATTATATAGCATAATATGAAAGTGTTCTAATAAGTACATAATATATAAGATATTTATCACCTTAAGAAAGCGTAAATATCATTATGAAATTGTTAATGAACTTGAATAATAGAAAGGTAGTGGTAATTTGCTAATTTTTCTGGGTAGATTTTTGAGTGAAAATATGTTTTAATATTTTAGTTGAAAAAAATACTGAAACTTAACCTCAGTTTTAATATATAAAAAAAAAATGAGTTGACTAACAGAACAGTAAATTAGTCACACGATGGAGTAATATTTACAGAAAATAGGACTGTTGTACACCACTTGTTGACATTTGGTAACAATACTACTATATCCTTATCTTAATCACAGAACAATAATAATTTTAAAACAAACACAGAAATACCTTAGCACAATTTTAGTCTGTAAGTAGATAAAAAGTAGTACTAAAAGTAATTTACCTTTTCGTTGAATTATAACCCTTAACAATGGTTTAGAATTAATCAACGCTCTCCTCAAATTATCGTCATTGTTTATTGGTAATAAATCCTGATCACTGGGATCTATGTAGGAAACCAAGAAAGCAATATTTTTGAGTTTATGCAAACTTTCTAGTAACGTCCTAAAATCATCAAACTTTGGATGTTGACTTCTTTCGATAGAGAATCGACGAAACTCAGCATCGAACTGCAACGAAAGCAAAATTTAAAGAGCACAATCGCAATTTCAAAGTCTGCAAAGTAAAACTATATTCATGCTCTCTTTCCTAAACAGGTGTAGATAATCATTAACATAAATTACAGAACACCACTAATTAAGGTAAATGAACTTGAAGAGAGTGATACTTGATAAAAGTGTCAAAAGGAAAACGAGAAGGTATAAAAAGACAAATAAAGCAAAAGGAAAAAATCACTTACTTTTGATTTTACCTCGACGAGGTTGGTGTCAATCATAGCACTCCTAATAATTTTATTTTTCGACATTTTATTACTAACTTGCTTTCGTTCATATGACTAAAGTATATTTTTTTCGTGTAAATATAATATATTAACGTGTGCCTAGTGCTAAGTTGTAAACAAAGAAAATAACATAAAAGTAACGCGAATTAACAAATTCCAATTTATTTACGTTTATACCTCATTCTTTACACGATAGTCACTCAAACTAATTTGGTGTTATAATTCAGCAGTCCTACAACATTGCGTTGGTTACTTACGCAAGTTATGCAACAAAAAATACATCTCAAAAAGGGAAATACAGTAATAGCTACCTTACCGCTAGGGTTATTATTTTATAGAACGAACTTGATAAATGATAAAACATAAAAGTTACGCCTCCAAAATAATTTTAAAAAAAATTAATTTTATGGTTATTACAAAAATAATTATATAAAATAACCAGTGACGGATCTAGTTTTTTCGGGAGCCCGAAGCTAAATAAATTATTTCTTTTAATTAAACACACACAAAAACACTACAAGAAGTAGTTGTAGAATACCAATGTAAGGAAGCAAATAACAAAAGAAAATAACAAAATTTAATTAAAGTTGGTAGGGTTAACTACACTAAGGGTGCCAAAAATAATTGGGTTCATGGGTTCCGATTGTAAACAAACCGATCTTTTAAATGAGAAGCGCCGCAAAAAAGAACGTTCAAAATATGAATTGGAGATTCTGGAAAAAAAGAGACTGCCCATGTACAGGAAAATTTAAGTTCTCATTTTAGAATTGGGAATCTGGATTTGGTTCTAGGAACGAAAAAAAAAGAATTTTGTAAATGCGACAGAGTAACTTATTCAAGTTTACGGGGGATGTTTACCAAAAAATGGATTCCACCACTTTTTTTTTGTTATTGTATAACATACACTCCAAGAGTCAACGAGTTGGCTCATCAAGGTCAGAATCACGAAATTTGGATATGGCGCTACACCCTGGACGAGTCCATCCAAAGATTTCTTTAATTACTTTAAATTTTTCAAATTTTCAATGTCCTGTGAGTAGTTTAACCATTTTAAAAAAAATGGGTGATGGATTTAAAGATAAAAAATTTGGAAAAATTGGTAGTTAATTCTACTAGTCTAGTTCAATAAAGGGTAGTTCACACTACATGATTTATCATATGACTTATCATAAGGAAAGTCATGGCTAAAATCATACCATCGCAACAGCCAATCATAAAAGCCAAAACTTCTATAATATCAAAAATCATATAGTGTGAACGTAAAAAAATCACTCATATGAGAAGTCATGTGACAAGTCATATGATAAATCATGTAGTGTGAACTACCCTTTAGATTTATACCTCGGAACCCAGTTATAGTGAATGGATTTGAATGTTTTTGAATTTCTTATACTAAAAAGTAATAAATTTACTTTTTGAAAATTTCCGCTAATGTTTTTTTAAGGGTTGTAATCCCCTTTTTAACTGGAAAATATTTCAAAACTAATGGAATTTTGACCGGTTGTTTGGGGGTACTCTAAGAATGTCAATCATAAGTTTTTGATCTCAAAGACTTCGTGCTAACTTAGATGGGACAGAAACCTCAAAATTTTTGGATTTTTTTCAGTTTTTTGCTTATATCTCGTAAACCGAGTATATTTTTGGTACTATAGTTTATAAAAAAGTTATAGAGCAGCAAATTTGCTAAAATTTGGCAAATAAAGCAAATTCTTAGACCCAATATTAACCGAAACATAGCCAATAAAAGTTAGACAAAGTTTCTCAAAATGAAAAAATATATACAAAAAACGAAGGTTTTGCACCTTTTCTTGGAACATTTATGACCATCTTCTCCCCCACCTCTCCTTCTCCACCAAACATGAAGATGCTTCACATTAATTAGCATTTCTTAAATTAAAATAAGTCATCTTGACGTTTGGGGAAATGAGAAGCTGAGGGATGGGAGGAGGCTAGTCATGAATGTTTCAAAATGATGATATTAATGAGTGAATAAAATAATTAACATGGAAATGATAGGAAGAAATAGTTATAGAGGCAAAACCTTCGTTTTTCTGCCATTTTTTACATTTTGAAAAACTTGGTCTAACTTTGATCGGGGTAAATTGGATAATACAAAACTTACAAAAAATGCAAACTAATCTCATTATTCTTTTTTTTCAAGAGCACAAACAAGAAAAAAAAACCATACTTGTAAGTTTTGATCCAAAAGATTCAAATATTGGAAACAAACTTATTCAATGTACCAACCACGCTCTGGAAAAGCTCCAAAATTACAATACTTACCTCAACAAGGCAGTAGGTTTTTAAATTTGTTTATCAATTTTTCATTAAAAAATAATATTTTCTTGCAGGTAACTGATGGTGATCACTGATCACTTTAATGATAAAATTAAAAATATGCTTTTACGAGGGGACAGCCAACATTGGCTCTCACCAATTTGCACCATTTTTAGTATATCGTTTGGTCATAATTAGTTATACATCAGGTAAAAATCCCTTAACTCGGCCAATTTGAAGAAAATCGATTTTGAAGAACGAAAATTCCCATTAATTTTACATTGCATACATCGCGAGTAATATTTAAAACGGAACATAATGCATTACGGTTATACAGCCAATGGTTTGCTCATAAGAATTATATTAATAACCTTGACATGCAATTTATACAGCTACCATACGAATTTTTTCTTAAAATCGATTTTCTCCAAATTGGCTGAGTTAAGGGATTTTTTATTTTTACATGATCTATAACTAATTATGATCAAACGATATATTAAAAATGGTGCAAATTGGTGAGAGCCAATGTTGGCTGGCCCCTTGTTAGATCTCTTTAGGGTAATAAATTTCGTGTCGATTGGCGGAAGAAAAATATCGAATCTAAGATTTGCGGATGACACCACGTTGTTGGCTAATGATGAAGACAAACTCGCAGAGATGCTGCAATTAGTCATTAAAGAAAGTGAAGCCTTAGGCTTAACAATGAACCTTGCAAAAACCAAACTGATGGTCATAGACAGAAGCGGCACCTTAACGCCGGGTAATCAACTGACACAAATAGAAAAAGTTAATGAATTTATGTACCTTGGGTCATTGGTGTCAGAGGAAGGTGGATTCGAAAAAGAAATCGAAAGGCGCCCCGCAATGGCACGTGGAGTCATGACTAAATTAAAGAAGGTCTGGACCGACAAACAAATCACCACGAATACCAAGATTCATCTGGTTAAGACCCTAATATTCTCGATTTTCCTATGTAGCGCCGAGTCTTGAACCATCAAGATGGCAGATGGACGCCGCATTGACGCTTTCGAGATGTGGTGCTGGAAACGTATGCTGCGAATCCCTTGGACAGCGAAAAGAACAAACGCGTCGATATTGAAGGAGCTGAAAATAAAAGACAGACTATCGACCATATGCCGATGACGCATCCTGCAATATTTTGAACACGTGATTCGCAGAGATGGGGCAAACCTGGAAAAGCTAGTAGTTTAAGGAAAGGCAAAAGACCCAGAAATAGATCACCCAATAGATGGATCGATCAAATAAAACAAATAACGAAGCGTTCTCTACAGACAACAATAAGAGATGCAGAAGTCAGACAAGAATGGAAGACCATAGTGAACAACTGCGAGTGAGCTTTTTGGATCACGATTCCTCAGCCATGAGAATACGACTAAAGAGAGGGTAATAAATAAAAATGTTATTGATTTGCACGAAATCGTGCTCAATAGCAGTCAAATTGAAAATCTAATTGAAGATCTTTATAAAAATATGGTTGAATCATTTGGAGGCTTTACAAAACTGATCCTGTTGCTTACTGCTAAAGAAAATGAACAAGGTAGTAAATATTTCAAAAGTTGTTATAAGTCTTTATCATTTTTTTTTGCAGTTACTGATAGTGGAATGGAGAGTTACTTGGATATGCTTATGAAGTTGGATTTGAAAATTTGTTTCAAATGAGGATAAATTTGGAATACGTCAAAGCAGATTTTAATTCTAGAATTTTGATTATTTTTATTCAATTAAGTATGTATAATACAAAAAATGATTATAATGCTATTCTGAAGGGCCCTGAAGTAAACTGTAGAAAAATTTAGGCTGAAAGATATTACAAAATAAAAATAAGTGAAATAATTTTTGTTAATTTTTTTCCTATAATTCGTTTTTAGCAGAAAAATTTTCTTTCTTTGGCATTACATCTTTTTCTCTCATCTTCCGTTCTATAAAAGTAAACTCTTTAAGTTTGGAACAAAGTTAAAAATGAAATAAGAGTTATTTGAAAAAATCTTGGAAACGTCGAATTTATTATTTCTGCTTCTTCTTCAAGCGCCTATCCGGCCTATCTTATTCCGAAAATTGGCTAAGCCAAGAAAACTTTACCAGGAAAATGTTAATAGGGTGGTTTTTCCTTGCTTTCCTCATAGTCCACATTTTTCGGAGTACAAAATGTACGTATACTTTAAGAGGAAAACTTTCTTCATTATTTTTACTTCCTCTTTGTAAATTTTATTTCATAAAAACAATAAAAATTTTTATACAAGTTTTTAACTTTAATTTGTAATATTTGTTGCCATCAGAATTTCTAATATTAAAAGTTAGGCATTAGTTTTACCAAATAAAAAAAAAACATTTTTGGTGAAATTTTTATTTTATTTATCTCTCAAATATTTGAACTGTTTATAATGTTTACGTTTTTTGATATCAAAAATTGAAACAAATTAATATATTTTTAGAGAACCTATGATAACTTTCAAAATTTTTTAATTTAATCTATTAAAACGTTTTGCCAAAACATCGATAACAGCCATTTAGAAGCATAGCGTTTTTGAGCATTTGAAGCAATTTAAGTCGCACATTCTCCTTTGTTTCAATTACTTTAGCATGGATATTTCAAATGTAAGTACAATGTTGAAGTAATTTATAATAAAGAAGTAATTTTTTTATTTTAGTTAAAATCCTCACAAGAGGTCTTATTTAATAAAAAAAAAGAATTTTCCAATAAAGTTCACGCCAGAAATCTTAAGGGAATCGCTGAAACTTCGACACATACAGACAATTTTAAAATTGAGAATGAAAAAGATAGAAAATTATTTCTTAATGCAATCAACTTTTATTGTCGTGATCTGTGTGCAGTTATGTTTCAGTTACGGGAAGTCGCGGTAAGACTTAAATTATAAGTTTTTTTAGTACCTAATATAATTATGATACATAGAAATGATTTTAGATAAAAATTGATGATGATATACAAAGCATTTCCGATTTACGAAATGTTATAAACGAATTAAGTAAAATTGTACTGTCTATCCAAGAGATACTGAATTTGGAAATAGAAGAAATTAAAATTCAATTAAAAGTTATATTAAGTAATATAAATTCTCAAGTTGAGAATCTTTTGAAAATCATAGAATGCGATGATTTGCATGGTGAGTGATTTGATTAAACCATAAACATTATTAACCAATATTTTGTTAAACAGAATACAAACAAAAAGTTTTGGATAGTCAACTCGATTTGGTCATATATACAGATGCATTTAAATTCTATGTTCAGCATTGTAACCTAAGTCTTGTCCAAGTAGAACGAGTTGCCTTTGAAATAATAGAAAAAGTAAGATATAATCTCCACCAAATAAAAAGTGCGCACGAACCCCATAAAGATGACTTTGTGCATTACGTGCGCCATAGCGTCCATCATTTACAAAAGCATGTCGATTACCTGCGAAAATTAGTGAGTTAGTAAAATTAATTAGATGAGTTAAAAAGTTGAAAAAATTTGTTTAATAGACAAATACTGAAAATTTTCAAAATTATGTCAGAGATTCTTTAAAAAGAATTGGAATTTTTTGTGATGATTTTGTGGGAGGTATTTTGGAGACCTTGCGTTACGATAATCCTATGGAGAAAATGTTGGATGTTATTGATAATTGTCACAAATGCGTTGCTCAAGCTGATGTCGAATTTCAAAATATTTTTCGGTCAGGTGTGTTGCAAAATTTTAAAATTACTTTTTAATAATTTTTGAGGTAAAACATTTTTAGATAATGAGGTGTTAAAGGATTTCATTATAACTTTAATTGTCTTTGGAGTAACTGGAATGAATGCTATAAATCACAGTATCGAAGATGCTATAATAAAGGAATAAGGTTAACATTATTCGAAAATATTTTAATAACATATTATTATCTTATGTATTATTTGGTATAATCTGTAAATTTTTAAGTCCATGTGTAATAAATTTAAATATAATAATTTAAACAATTTTGTTACAATGCTGGATGGTACAAGATTCACGATTATCATAGATAAAATCATAGAAATGTTCTCTCGGAAGTTCTGCACTTAAAATCTAAAGACGTAAAATTAGATACAATAAAATTTACCAATATACAACTAAAGCTAATTTTAATTCCGTAAAATTAATTAAATTTAATTGACAAATGGTGGCTAATGGTAAATTGAAATTGATTACGCAAAATGCTTAACGTTAAAGTTAACTTTATTAATTTGATTATTTGCATAGCTCCAATCGGTACTAAACAACTGAAATTTTGCCCGAAACTAATTGGTGATAGAAAACATCCCGAAAACTTAAAAAAGAGCATTGTTTTTAAGATACGTGAACTCCACAATTTCAACGTCGTTAATTACAGACAAATTTTTGATTTTTTGGATGTCTCTCGACTTATGTGTTAAATAATAAATCTGACAAACCACGTAGGTTTTAAATAATGTCCTTATTCCTTTAGTACCTACTGATGTAACAGAATTGATGAAAACTGATGAAAACAGAATTTATGAAAACCAAAAAGAAGAAGTTGATTTGTTTTCTGGTGTTACAAATTATATGAAAAGTACAAATATAGACACAAATACAATTTGGGCAAAAGATGTTGAGATGTTTTTCACTTCAGCACTGATAGGCTTCGATATACATTCGTTCATATAAAATTCTCCTTGTTACCAACACGTGGTCAATTTGGATCCCTTTGATATTGTTGCATACACGCCACATCCATGTCACTTTTGTGTGATCTTTTGTGCTGGAACTTGGTACTACTGATAGTCATCCCGATGAGTGATGTTGTGAGACACCATAATCTGCTTCAGTTGTCGTTTGTATTTTCAGGTATTGTGTATTTTCTTGAAACATTTTTTACATAAATCGCCCATGGTAACGATGGTGTCATGTTTCGGTACCTCATCATATAACAGTTCCAAGTCACTATAAAATTGTTTTTTCTTCAGTACTGTCATCAATGAGGAGTAAACATTTATCAACTTTTCTTTTCTCTGATTTTCAGCCAGGATAATCTTCCATTCATTAGTTTGAAGTGCAATATTTCCATGATCCGCCTCCTCATGACTATAAATCCTGTACTGTTTTCTTCGCAGAGTACAATAACTTAAGGGTATTAGGCAATGGTTATTGGCGAAATCGGCGCTTTGGTTTTTCTTAATTTTAACATAGAAAGAGAGCAGATACACATGTGTAATTTTAACTAATACTTATTGATTTATAAATGATGAAAAAAATTCTACCATTGAGCCCATAAAAGCTTACAAAATGGCGGTACAATCTGTGGCGTATGTACACGTTTATTTTCCATTTTTCCCTACTATCGTACTAAAACTATAATTTTTTTTGGGTCTGCAGATAGTCTTTCTTTTTGTAAGATATGTAGTTTCGGACTAAACCTAAAATCACAACGATTGAAATGGAATTATTAAACTTATAGACAAAAAACCGCGATTTTTACGATAAAAATGTGAGTTTTTTGTAAGTGAACAGAAAAATCGTGATTTTTTAATTTTTTTTGAGAAATCTCGAATTTTTATGAATTATTTTGGAGGTTTAGTCCAAAATTATACATGTTTTACGTATCCTCCATTTTTTTCAAGTCACCAAAGACCTCCGTTTTCTTGGAATCAAGGCAAAACCAAACGTAAATGAAAAGTCGAGAAAAACGAGTTTAAAGTTTCTTTATCAATTAAAGTAATTTTACTTAAATTTATCTCTCTTAAAAATATCCAACAGCATAGAATTAATTTAAAATAAAATAAAATGAAATTGCAATATCATGATAATGTTGATCTCAATGTGAACAACTCCAAACTGACTTTTTTAAATATTTTTCTTTGTAATAAAGTAAAAACCAATCCGCAATTCTAACGATAGCTGGACATTTCTATGAACCACGATATTTTAGTTTTAAACCTTCTGAAAATGCAATGATGCAGATGTCTACAATTTGTTCCATATTTGTCAAAGTATTTGAATTTTACAAAAAATTTTTACTATGATAAATTATCAAATTTTATATATTTTAAAATGTCCTATTTAATTATATCAAATTTTTACGATAAAGAACTCAGATCGTAACATTTTGAGCCCCTCCAGGTAATGTTCTCTGCTCGACTACCAGCGGCAGACGGAAATCAAGTCCACGCACTGCCACCTTTTCACTTGCCTAATCAACAATTTTACGAATTTTAATATGAATCAAACGGTATCCTGTTCAAGAAGGATAGTACGTTCAGAAAATGTAATAAAAGAAATATTGATTTTTCCATTGCCTAATACCCTTAAACCCATTTTTATCAATTTGTCCTTCTCCACTCCATATAATCTCCTGTTTTACCATGTTTTAGCTATACTCAGAGAGATATTACCAATCAGAAGTACGTAATTACATTAATTATATCATGTTCATTGAATTGTTATAAATTTTCATGTATGTGTATGGGTCGCAGTGCTTTTGTTCTTTACATTGAAATTTTCTTTCAATAAGTCTAATATCCACGTAGTATTTACAAGAAACAAGAAAGTAAATAAAATAATTATTTATTTATTTAATATTTATAAATAAAGTAATTATTTATTTACAGATATTTTTATGTTTCTGCTAGCTGACATTTATATAATATAAAGATATGTAAAGATTCTTTTGTTATTCATTTAGTTTTTAAATTGTTAAATATTAACTTTGCAAAATTATTTCTTATAAAATTTGTAATACTTCAAGTTACACTTCGCATCTTTAACAAATATAAGTAACATTTGCAATATTTTCAAGTATTCCCTTACTTCATTGATTTTTACTCATGGTCATGAATAAACTGAAAAAAATATAAATATTTTTTTAAAAAGAACAAACCGGGTTTTTTGTCGCTGTTTTATCATATAAATATTATGTAAATTAACTAAAATTCTGATTTTCAGCAAAAAAAAAATAGTGATATTAAAAACTTATCTACGATATTAACAAAACATTTTGCCAATAAATTGATAACAAGCATATAAAAGCCTACCGTTGGAGAGTAGGGGAAACCGGGGATAGTTTGGACACGGGGATACAATGTAAAAGCTCATATTTCCAGCCCTATTGTGTATTCTGCTGCCGCGATCGGTTGTACATATTGGCAAAACCGGGCCAAACCACTTTTTACTTTTTGACACCTCTGATGTAACTTTTAAAGGTAACAACGTAAGGTTTTTCTGTAACATAGTTGAATTTTTTGTGTTTGGCGTTCTATTTGCATGCACTGGTAACTAGTAGAGATATACAGTGGAACCTGCTTATTGTAATCGCGGTTAATGTTATCACTCGGGTATTGTTATCAAAAACCCCAACTCCCGATGTGATCATATTAAGCGGGCTCCACTTACTGGAATCTCGGTCAATGTTATCATTCGGTTATTGTTATCAAAAACCTCAAGTCCCGATGTGATCACATTAAGCCGGCTCCACTGTATTTACATATTATGTATGTTTAATAAAGATTCAATTTTTTATTCAAATTTCACAGTCAAAAATGTGTGATTTCATCAGTTGAGGATACAATAGACAGGTTGTCCATCGTATTCTTGGCTGTCCATTGTATCCCCGATATATCTGTTAATGCAGTGACTTATTTTGATCCACCTACTTTTCTACTTTTATATTTAGAAAATACACGAATTAGAAAGATTTCTGTTATACTTAATCACTGTTTGTGTGCTTCTAACTGCATGTTCATACCATCCCCAAGTGCCGTTCAAATTATCCCCATACACGGGGATAGTTTGGACAGATGTAGTTTCTCTGGTTTCCGGCTTTCTTCTGAAAAACTATTACTCTTAGAAAGTTTATATTATGAGTAAATAAACCCAAAGGATTACTCTAATCATTAGCTTAAAAACCAAAAAGATAAAATATTTAGTAATAAAATTAAAAAGTAAAATGCAAAAAATGTCCAAACTATCCCCGGCCTCTCCTACTTTAAATAATTCAAATCACACCATTTTCTTTAGTTTCAATTACGTTAGCAATAGAAAATTCTAAGGCAAGTAAAATTTTAAAATACTTTATCATAATAATACATATTATGTAGCAATATCTTTTTCAATTTAGTCAAAACCCTCACCTCAAGAATTATTTAATAATAAAAAAAACATTCCAATAAAGTTTACGCCCGGAATCTTAAGGAAATCACGGACATTTCGATACACACAGACAACTTAAAAATTGTGAATGATAAAGGCAAAAAATTATTACTTAATCCAATCAACTTTTATTGTCGTGACCTTTGTGCAGTTATTTTTCAATTACAGGAAGTCGCCGTAAGACTTAAATTATAAATTTTTTGGTAAAATTATAGTAAAACTGATTTTAGATAAAAATTAATGATGAACAAAGCGTTCGAGATTTACGAAATGTTATAGTCGAATTAAGTAAAATTGTACCGTCTATATCCAAGGGTTATTAAATTTGTAAATAGAAGAAATTAAAACTAAATTGAAAGATACATTCGCAAGTTGAGAATCTACTAAAAATCGTAGAATGCGACGACCTGCATGGTAAGTAATTTGATGAAACCTAAACATTATTAACTCAAAATTGTGGAAAACAGAGTACAAACAAAAAGTTTTAGTTTGCCAACTCGATATGGATGTATTTGCAGATGCATTGAAATTTCATCTACAGCATTTTAATTTAAGTCTTGACGACGAAAGATTGCTCATGAAATAATCGAAAAAATGAGAAATAATCTCCAGCAAATTAAAAGCGGCCACGATGTCCACGTAGATGACTTTGTGCATTACATGCGGCATAGCGTCCATCATTTACAAAAGCATATTGACCACCTGCGAAAAATGGTGAGTTAGTAAAATTAAGTAGGTCACTAAAAATGATTGGAAAAATTGGGTTAATTTTCTTTATTAGAGTAACACTGAAAATTTTCAAAATGATGTATGAGATGCTATAAAGAGAGGTGAAAGTATTATGGGTAATTTTGTGGAAGGTATTTTGGAGACTTTACGTTACGACAATCCTATGGTGAAAATGCTGGACCTTATTGATGATTGTCACAAACTCGTTGTGAGTTGTGACGAATTTGAAAATATTTTTCAGTCAGGTGCTTCAAAATTGTATTATATTTTTAAATAATTTTTTAATTAAAATAATTTTAAATAATAATACGCCATTCGGCAATTTTATTACATCTTTATATATTTTTGCTATAACTGGAATGAATGCCATAAATCATTGTATCGAAGATGCTATACTTATAATGAAGAATAAGGGTTAATACTATATATTCAAAAATATATGAATAATATTTCCAGTCAGGTGCTGCAAAATTTTAATATTTTGATGTACAAAACATTTTTTAAGTAAAATACTTTTATATAATGATGTACTAAAGAATTTAGTCATTATCTTTTTATATTTTTGAACTAATTGGACTGAATGCCATGAATTATTAAATTTAGATATACTTACAATTATACATGAGTAAATTAATAGTTTACTCCACGGTGTCTACTCCGTGGTCTACTCTATTTAATTTATTTATTTATTTATTTATAATCTTATCCTCTTTTACCCGAAGGTGTCGAGGTTGTGCTACATTTTATGTATTCATTATAAATCTCCGCCATTCTTCTCTATTTTGTGTTTTTCTTCTTGCTTGTTCCCAGTTGATTCCTTTACTACTCAAAATCTGCCGTTTACCATCATTTTTACATATGACCATAACCTTCGTTTTATTGGCATTTATTTTCATATTGCTGGACTTAAGCTTTTTATTCCAAACGTTAATATTGTATTGTAGGTCATTTTAGTTACTTCCAAAAATTACAAGGTCATCTGCAAATGCACATTCTGAAATTTCTACTATTTTCATATTTCTGTAACCTATCTGCAGTTTCCTTGTATATTGCTTAACATATTTTATGATAGCATTCATTAAAACGTTGAAGAGTAGGAAACTCAAAACCCCTCCCTGTCGTACTCCCTCTTTTGTGATAAATTCTTCCGATATTGTATTCCCAGTTCTTACGTAGTTTCTCGTATTCCCATATATGCTCTTTAATGCTCGTATTAACTCGTCATCGACTCCCCTCTCTTTTAGTATGCTCCAGATTCTTCCACGAAGTACCCGGTCGAATGCCTTTTCCAAATCTATAAAACACATGTAGATCGTCCCGTTGTGCATCAATACTTTTTTTGCAATTTGTCTAATGGTAAATACGTGATCATTAGTGCTGTGGCCTCTTCTAAAGCCGCTTTGTGCCTCATCAAGCGTTGGATCTATAATTTTTCTTAAGCGAGCTTCCAAAATTACTTCATATAACTTAGCTGTTACACACAACAGAGAGATGCCTTGATAGCACAAGTCAACAAAAATTTTGCCTTTCCAATTAAAGCATGAATTACGATAGGTTTATCGACAGTCATCCAAAAAAAATTTATATTTCAAAAAAAAGTTTGCTTTTGTAGCCAGGAGAACGTTTGGAAGATATCTTAAAAAATGTATGATTTTAATTTTCTTTATTTTTTAAACCAAATTAAATTTATTTGTATATTACTTTTATTAGATGTAACTATTAAATTACCTTACAAAATAATAAAAAAAATTTTAAAAGTGGACCCTGTTACTCTTTCTTTTATATTAATGAGTAGTTTCTTTTATTAAACCTCAAATATATTCTTTCAGCATATTTTCATCATGTTGGCCTTGATAACGGCGTTTGAAGTTCATAACGTTTTGATGAAAACGTTCTCCTTGTTCTTCTAAATCTTTTGAATACACTCCCATGCAGGGGCGGATTCAGCAACTTTTTCAAGAAGGGGCAATTCTATTGATTAAAAAAGAAAATACAAAAAATACTTTTTTTTCAGTAATTTTAGCTTTTTATATAATAATCCTTAATTTTTCTGAAGGCCCCCCCCTTATCCAAGCCCTCTGGCTCCCATCTTGTTCTTAAATTTACCTAAATAAGCCTGTAGCATACGCACTTTTAGAGACATCCTTCAACCACTGACCTCTTATTTTAAGAGGTCCATGCCTAAAATCCATAGCCTTGAAATTTCTTAAAATATTTTTAACTAATTCTTGGTAATTTTTGGCTTTGTTATTTTCTAAAAATCCAAAGACTACTACTTTGAAAGTAAGCCAACTTTTTTTGCATTAGTAAGAAATTTTGAAAATTCTTTACATGTGGGCTCCACATGGCTTATCTAAATTTCAAATAGAGCAGTCAAAGTATGTTTCATGGGCTTCACAGAGCTCCTCACTGTTGTTCAATTACATTTTATATCTCGTACTTTAATAAATTTGCCACATATATAACAAAATGCACCAGCATCATGTTTATACTTTTTCGATGATATTTGCACCTTTTTGAGATCTGTACAAAACACTTTAGGGTTGTTTGCGACTTAAGCGCCATCTGGAGGTACCGTATGAATGTAAAAATCCCTTTCTTTTATTTTCGGTGTGTTTAAATATACCAAAATTAGTTACTGTTTCTATAAAAACTCAAAAATTTGCATCATTGGTATTATTAGTATTAAAACTACAAAAGCAAACTTTAGAGGGGATATGGATATTTTTCCTTCCTTTTGGAGCATGATGAATAGAAAAATCATAAAATAAACTCTAGGACAAGAAAAAATCATTTTTTTGTTGAGTAGTGTAGTTTGCGCAAATTCTGTTATCACCCTTCTTAAATATCTGTAGGATAATAGCGTATTCCTAATCTTTTGGTATTTTTTTTTGCCTCCATGCTAAGTTAAAAATTTTATGTAGTTGCAATAGGCCTTTATCACCCATATATTTTATCATTTCCGGCTTAATACCATCATGTCCAGCCGCCTTACCCGCTTTCATTCTTCTAATAGTAATTTTTATTTCATCTACAGTGATTTTGTTGTTTTCAGATACTGAATTAACATTATTATCTATTACCACACTCCTTTCACTTGCTTCTAATAGTTCCGCGAAATATTCCTTCCACCTTCTCATTATACTTATTTCTTCACTTAATACTAAACCATCCTTGTCTTTTATATGTTTCAGTGGGCTCTGTTTATTTTGTCTCAAACTTTTCACTATTTTGTAAAACATTTTCTGGTTATAATACTTGTTCCTTTTCTTTCCTTTTCTTCCTTCCTTTTTGTTATTAAGTACTAATAGTTTAGTTTTTAGTCTTTGTTTTTTGTACTCTTGGTAAGATTCATCAGTTTTTTGTGTCAAAAATGTCTTCCATTTCACTTTCTTCTTTTGGATTTCTTCTTTTAGCTTCTGATTCCACCATGGCGTTTGCTTTTTGTAATTTTTGTTGATCCGCATGTTTCTTTTGCTGCCTTTAGAATTGCATCCTTAAACACCTCCCAATTCTTTCCAATGTTTTCCTCTTCTTCCCTATTACTGCCATTTAATAATTCCTCCAACTTCGTTTGGTATTCCATATTGCTAATGTATTATCTTTTAATTTGTAAGACCTGATTGCTTTCTTGTAGTTTACTTTTGTATTGCTGCCTTTTCTTAATACCTCCTGCAAGCCAAATTTGATTTTTCCCACTAGCATTAAATGATCACTTTCAATTTCATAGCCTCTAATACACACTCTTACATCTTTTACCTATCTTTTGTTACTCTTCTCTACCAGTATGTAATCTATTATTGATTTTTTATTTCTACTTTGTCAATGCGTGTGTATTTATGAATTTCCTTGTGCTTTAACATAGAATTACTAATCATTAAATTGTTTATTATGCAAAAATCGGTCATAAGTTCTCCGTTTTTGTTCAGGATTAGTTCTCCAAATCTTCCCATTACTTCTTCGCAATCCAAGTTTTCGTTTCCAATTCTTGCATTAAAATCTCCCGCAATATACACTTGTCCTGCTGCGTTTTCTAGTGTCACTTGTAGCTCTTCCCAGAAACGATCCTTTTCTGTTACTGGTGCATCTTCATTTGGTCCATAAACACTGATTATTGTTGTATTTTGCTAATCTTGCACATGCATTGTTACCGTCATTATTCTCTCTGATACACAAGACCAGCTCTTAATACAATTCTTGAATTTCTTTCCTATAAAACATCCTACTCCACCTGCCGCTCGTTTATTTAATGCTACTCCGCTGTATATCAGAATCAAACCATCACTAATCTCAATTATTCCTTCTCCTTTCTTTTTAGTTTCCGTAATTGTTAGTACTTCCAGGCCACAGTTCAGGAATTATTCCGCTAACTCATGTTCTTTACCATTTAGTCCTCTAACGTTCTAAGTTCCTAATTTCCAAATGCAAGTTCCATAATCTCTTATCCTTTCTCTCGCCATTGTCGTCATTCTTTTGTGCCGTCCATTTTGATCTTTTAGTTTTTTGTCATTCTGGTATCACCGAAAGATTTCACAATTTTTCCCGATCCATGATCCCAATCCCAACGTTCGCGATTTATAAATATTTTTCTATTATAACCCACTTTTGCAGCATTTCCCTTCTCTCTCTCTATCTTTGCAATACTTCTCAAGTCAGCCTGCACCTTTCTTTCTTCCGATGTTAAGTCATCTTCAATGTATTTGTATTTTTTTGTGCCCCTCAATTCAGTTTTTGCTTTCATCACAGTTACCTTTTCATGCCATGAGTCTAGTCTTGCTACCACAAAGAAATTGCCTGATCTCGTTTTTATTAGTTCAGCCGTTTTGATTGTTACTTCAAGGCCCAATTCATTCTTCAAAAATGTTTGCACCTCCGTCTTAACCGATTTTTCGTTCATATTTACGCCCTTCAAAACTATGTTGTTCTTTTCCTCCCTTTTTTCCGTTTGATGGTTTAATCGGTTCTCCAAGGTCGCAACTCGTTCCTTCAGTATTTTATTTTCATTCTTCAAAATCCGGATATCATTTTCATATATCTGTTGCCTTTATTTTGATACATTTTATCTCAATCATCATTTTCCTCACCATTTTTTTCAGTTCTTCCATTTCGTTGTCAGTCTTGTTGTCTGCTTTCTTTGGTGGAGTTCTGCCGAATTTTTTACTTCTACGGAATATATCAAATTCTGCTTGCCGTTTCCTATTTTTCTGTTCCTCTCTTCCTGTTGAGCTTTTGCTATCGTATTGTTGCTCTTCCGATAACATTTCAATTACCCCGGATAAGAATAGCACTCGGGTCGACCCCTTGGAAATGCTAAACCTATTCACAATTTATTATTAGTGTATCAGCACCTCGTAATTATATTCAACCCAAATTTCAGAACAGTATTCTCAATTTATATTCACAAATTGATCGGTCCAATATATGAATAATATTTCCAGTCAGGTGCTGCAAAATTTTAATATTTTGATGTACAAAACATTTTTTAAGTAAAATACTTTTATATAATGATGTACTAAAGAATTTAGTCATTATCTTTTTATATATTTAAACTATAGGACTGAATGCCATGAATTATTAAATTTAGATATAGGTACGTACAATTATAAGTAAATTAATAGTCTACTCTATTTAATTATATTCAAAATAATATTGGGAAAATAGTCCATAACTATTTAATCATTTGGCAGAAATAAAGTCCTTAACGTAATTTTTAAACTAAAACAAAGTGATAATTATACATTGACCTACTTTAGTATCTATGTGTAGATATGTTTCCTCAATTAACAATTAAAAATAAAGAACGATTGTGTTATAATATAAATAATAATGGATATTATAAAACTTCAAAATATCGAGTTAATATTAAATTAAAAATTGTTAAAAGATTTATTTAGCTTTCAAACGATATATCGTTCGTCATCAGAATAATATACAAAAATAATAAATCTTTTAACAATTTTTAATTTAATATTAACTCGATATTTTGAAGTTTTATAATATCTAATATCAACGAGTTAATAATTTATATATTTAAATAATAATGGTTGTATAGTTTTAAATTTAAAATAAAAATAAAATAAAAAACTTTTTAACAAACAATTAAACCGACCTCAAAAAGGAAACTAAAAAGCATAAAATAAATATATTTCATTGAACCACAAATTGCTTCTATTTGTGCCGCTTGCCCCGCTGATTTGCGATGGAATGGCAGACAGGCCAGCTAAGGGATTACACCCCCGACCAGTACTAGAGCATGGATCGCGCATGCGCGGTTTGTGGATTCTTTAACATTGTGACTCAGACGATCTTTGACAACTAACTAAGGAAAAAAATATAATTGGGCGCCAGTCTTCTAAATAAAACACAGTAGTAGAAGAAGGGGTGGTTTTATTTATAAAACAAAAATCGAGTTAAAAGATGGGGTTGCCAATGTTTGATTCCAAAACTCCATATAGGAGACACAAACACATAACAATTCAAGTTAAATCCAGGATACCCTGAAGGGATACCCTGGGACAATAAATCAAAATAAAAGAAATAAAAAATACAAATGAGTTGCTATATGAAGACAACCCACAAAAAAATAAATCACGCATCTAGGAAACTGCCCAACGCAGACATAACACGTCGGTAACATTGACTACAAAATACTCATTCGCAAGAGATATCATCAAGTAGAATTAAATACAGTAATTGCCTTTTCAATTTACCCTTCCAATACAATCATTCCGATTCAACATCGCTATTTTTTTGTAACCTCTGGAATATTAATGGTTTATCGTGAAAAACTGAGTTTTAGGTGTAAAGCTAAAAATAACAAAACCGCAACAATTAAACAAGAATCAATTCACTTGCGAACGGTAACATCTCAATGTCGATGTAAATTATTGAGGTAAGCTAATTTTCTAAATGCGTTTTTAACGAAATAAAAATCCATGGTTTTCCGGTCATCCCAAGTTGTCAAAATTATCAAAATCAAAGCCGATAGGGCGGTGACGTCAAACGGACAAGGTCAGCTTAAGTGGACTGATAAGAATTAAAACCAGATGCGGATCTATTAACAACATCCATGGAAATAAAAAGTAAAACGTCCTCATGGAAATGGTTAAATCACGCTGATTAGAAAATAGGAATATATCAACTCTACTTTAGCTATGCTTGCAGAAAACCATAATCGAAAGTTGATAACCAAAATGGACGAACACAGAAATGAACAGGTGGTAATAAAAAGATAAAATTTATCAAAGTCAAACTTCGCTCAAAATGGAAAATATCAATGTAATGCTTACCCACAAACATAAAATTAAAGGTTATTAAAAAGATCACTTTAATATAATAAAGTTTGTGGCTTTTAAAACTCAAACATTACACAGAACGAAAAATGACACTTCCATTTTAGATGGTGATAAACGGAAGAATGCCAATTTGATAAATTTTCGAAATATTAACGCTTGCGCGTGATGGATATGCACAGGATAATGCGTAGATTTCAAGCAAATTTAAATTTTAACTTAACAAAAAATGCCAAGCAAAAATAATAGCATTTGAAATGCTACAACATTTTGAGTCTTAATATATGTAATGTAAGTAACTAAGTTTGAGTCGGTGCAGAGTGGGTGACTTTTGTTTTGATAATTTTGATAATTTTTTTAAAGTAGTTTTTTTTGCACCGTCACAAAATTAGTTACTTACATTACTTATTAAAACTTAAAATGTAATATATTTATTTTATGCTTTTTAGTTTCCTTTTTGAGGTCGGTTTAATTTTTTGTTAAAAAGTTTTTTATTTTTTAATTTTTAGTGATTAAAATCTACTAATTACTACCTTAATTAATTCATTTGCTTGGTATAAAGTTCTCCTCCATGCCAAGTTTCAACAGAATAGGTTGACAAGTGAAAAACAATAAATGAAAAACAATTATCTCCTATTTTCTACCCTTACGGATGGAATTTTTTTGGAAAATTGAAATGGGGACACCGTGGAGATCTACTCTATCGAATAAAAAAAAATTTATCAAAATCGTACTCTGTAAAAAGTTATGCCCGAACATACATAAAAAATAATATATACAGACGAATTGAGAAACTCCTGCTTTTTTTGAAGTCGGTTTAAAAAATATTAAACGAATTAGATTTTATAAAAGCACTTGATTAGCGTTAATAATAATTTTTGTAATATTTATTAACAACAAAGTTCAAATAGTTAAAGTTTGATATTGATTATTAAAAAAATTTCTTTTGCTCATGACTGTCCACAAATATTTTTGTATTCAAAAAAGAACAAATATTCGACAAAAAAAGATATTTGTATGTCCCCCCTGATTCCTCCAGCTTGCAATGCAAGAATTGCTTTTAAACATTTAGTATTTAATCATAATAATACATTTTAATCTAAATTTTAAAAAACAAACAATATCAAAAGACTCTCTGAAATATTATAATAATTATAGCTTTATTTTTTAATTTAACTAGAACAACAACAATTTAATCAATTGGTTGGTTATTTATATTACACAAATTTTTGAAAAATAGCGATAATACACATATATATATAACTGAAGGAAGCAATTGTTGAACAATTCAAATCAAATCATTCCAACAGTCCAAGGTGAATTCTGATTATAAATCAAGATAATACACTAGCGCTCTACGAGAACATAAACCGGTACGTATACTCTTCTAATCACTTTACTTGCCAAAAACAAATTGTAATTTAGAAATTTATTACTTGATCTTGATAAAAAAATGTTAAGGGTCACTTGTATAGTGGGAGTTTAACAACAGTTTAAACCACGTTTAAGGTAAACTCGGTTTTATTCAGTTTTTTCCCTTGTTCAGTGTAAGTTTAAGTATTAAACACCTAAGAATTTAAACCTGGTTTATAAATTAAACGAAGTTTTGTTAAACTCAAAATTAAACCGTCACTATACAAGTGGCTCTAAATATATTACATGTATTGCTATGGTAAATATATTACAAAATTATTTTTAAATTTTTAATAGTATCTCCGTAGTTCAAACTTTAATGTCGGTTGGCTGTTTACTAACTTTGCCACCAATACAAATGTTGTAAATACTGATTTAGGAGTCCGCTTATAACGAGATAATTTTCAAGTTTCATACCTCTTTGTGATAACTGGATTCTAGCAAAAGTAAAATTATAATAATTGATGCAATATGTAATCAATCAAATTTTTATTTTAGATATAAAAAACACACAGTCTTTGAGTTACAAAAATCTTCTGAGAACTCTTTAAATAAATTTACAATGGATGTCTTTAAAGTAAGTACATATAACGTTAATATCCGGTTAGATGACAGATCTGGTGCCAATGGGCACGAACTTTGTATAATTGAATTAATATATTTCTTAATTTAGGTAAAACATTCAGCTGAAGAAATATTTAATAATAAAAAAGAATTTTCAAAAAAAGTTTACGCCCGCAAACTTCAGGGAATCAAAGATTTTTCGACACAAACAGAAAAACTTAAAATTGTGAATAATTCCGAAAAAAAATTATTTTTTAACGCAGTCAACTATTATTATCGTGATCTGTGTGAAGTTGTATTTCACTTAAGGCAAATCGTGGTAAGAAGAAAACTGCAATTATTTTTCAAAATTATTCATTAAACGGATTTTAGTTAAAAATTGATGATGACGATCAAAGCGTTTGGGATTTACAAAGTGTTATAATTGCACTGAATAAAATATTGTTGTCTATCCAAGATACTCTAAATTCGAATTCAGAAATAATTAAAAAGCAATTAAAAATTATATTAACTGACGTAGGTTTTCAAGCTGGGAGGCTTCTGAAAATTGTAGAACAGGATAACCTGCACGGTAAGTAATTTTATTGGAATGGGAACATTATTTAAAATTAATTTTACCAAGCAGAACACAAGCAAAAAGTTTTGGACGCCCAACACGATTTGGTCATATCTGCCGATGCATTAAAATTCTACGCCCAGCATTCTAACCAAAGCATTCCCGAATTGGCAGGACTCATGAAGGATATATTCGAGAAATTGAGAAATAATCTTGTTAAGATTTTACAAAACCAAGGCCATGAAATCCATATAGATGATTTTTTGCATTACATGCGTCATAGCGTCCATCAACAGTTACAAAAGCATATCGATTATCTGCGAAAATCGGTAAGTTAGTAGAATTAAGAAAATGTTTATAAATGAATGAAAACTTTTTCTTTAATAGCACAACACCGAATATCTTCAAAATGATTTGGAAACTGCTTTAAAAAGTGTTGTAGCTTTTACTACCCAAGGTCTCAGAGATATTGAGGAAGCTTTGCGTGACGACAATCCTATAAAGAAAATGCTGGATATTATTGATACTGTTCTTCACCAACAGCTGGATAATATTGGTGGCGCATTTAAAGATATCTTGCAATCAATTGAAGAAGGAACTATTGAAGAAAATGGTTTGATGTGGTAAAATTTAATAACCACTATTACAGCAATTTATTTTTAGATAATGGAAGATTAAAGGAATTTCTTATCTATATATATATATTTGGAATAAATGGATTTAATGCTATGAATCAAAGTATCGAAGATGCTATATTGAAGAAATAGAGACAATAAAATATTATAATATTTGAATCATGTTTAGAATTGTAAATTCATCATCATCATCATCATCATCTGCATGTTTCAAGCCGGTGGCCCGTTACGTCACTCCAATTGGTCGCTCCATCTCTTTTTGGGGCGGCCCACACTTCTTTTTCCTTTTGGATTGTATTGGAACATTTGTTTTGGCAAACGAGTCCGGTCCATTCTGTCTAGGTGTCTTTTCCACGCAGTTCTATAATCTTTTATCTTCTCGTTAATACTGCAGATGTTTAATTCATTTCTTATGTCGGTATTTCTTTTTCGGTCTATTCTTTGGTATCTCGCCACTGATCGTAGAAATCTCATTTCAGCACTCTGGATTCGTTTTTCGTTTTCTTTAGTGACCGTCCAAGTTTCGCTGGCGTATGTTATACTTGGTATCGATATTGTCTTATAAAATTTTAATGCAGTATCTTGATTGGCTTTGCTCTTAAATGTTCTTCTTATTGTGCCATTTATGTAATTGAATTTCTCAATTTTTTTGGGTATATCAGCCTCTTCAATTTAATTGTAAATTTAAACTTCAAATTTATACAGCTATGTAAATTGTGAAAATTAAATCGTAAAACAATTTTTGATTAATTTTTCTCTTATAATCTATATTTTGTTAAAAGTTCTTCTCCTCCTCGAAATTTAGATCTGTTCTTTACCATATGTCATCACAAATAAAGGTAGATATTGGATTTAAATTTTTAAGATTGTAAAATTTCTAAACCTTCTTTGTCATTAAGTCAGACCAAATAAAGTATTTGGTAATCAATGCATCAATAAATTAAATATCAAAGTAAAATAATGGTTATTAGTAGGTAATAAGAGAAAATATGTAAAAGGGATAATCAGAGGAAAAGAAGTAATGACATAAAGAAAACTATCGGAAATGGGAGCAATGATTAAGGAGGATTTTCAGTAAAAGGACAAAAATTTATATTTAAAATTATAAAAAGGACCTAAAGTAAGGTTTATAACAACTATATAAAACTAAAAAAAGAAAACCACGATAAGGACATGAATTTAAATGGAAGATTAAATAATTCCATTATAAGAATAATTCCATCAGAAGCGACAAATTTTACGTCAACAAATTAATGATCAAGGATAGTTTCAAAGGGTCGAAAGTCTTAAAAGTTGTAAAAATTAGATTTAGGGGGTAAATATAATTTTATTGCTGTAAAGCCAGGAGGAAATTAAAGAGGAATACAAGTAATGTTACAAAACAAACTTACAAGGGGACACAACAGTGAGTATGTCGCCAATCAAAATCTCAATTTTTTTGGTGATTCTAGGAGCTAAAATAATTATCACTTTCTCGATTTTTAGTCCAATAGGCTTTAGTTACAGAGTTATGAATTTTTGAAAATCTACGTTTTACCATAAGATTACATTGTTAATTTAGATTTTATTTAAAATTTTAAATTAGATTTACTTTAAATAGATTTTTGTTTTTTTTAAATAGAATTAATAGATTTAAATAGAATTTAACATGTTAAATTAGATTGTTAAGCAATCCAAACCATGTTAAAACAATCCAAACCATGTAATCTTATGGTAAAATGTATATTTTCAAAAATTCATAACTCAGTAACTAAAGCCCAATGGACTAAAAATCAAGAAAGTGATAATTATTTTAGCTCCTAGAATCACCAAAAAATTGGGATTTTGATTGGCGATATACTCACTGTTGTGTCCCATTGTTAGATTAAGAAAGACTTAACTTTAAAATATAAACAAAGTGATGATCAAATAAAACTTTTACCTGATTGTGTTCAAAATATTGAGCACTAAATACACCGGAAGTTAAGGATTTTAATGTACCATGTTATTTATGAAATTAATAAATTTCCAGCACTGCAGTGTCTCGTTCCTTGCGGTTTAAATATTTTAATATCTCATAAGCAATATTTTGTCTCCCGTGTACGTCGTTTTCTATTTTACTAATAAATTCATCCACTAGTTTTATTGTAGGTTTTTGTGTAATTTCCTTGCTTCTTTTTTAAGTTGTTCATATTTAATTTTATTGAATATATATATATTGTACTCTCTTACTGCTGATTTGAAAAATTAAAAAAAAATAAAAATTATGGGGGAAAATTACCAGCAAATAGAAAGAGCACAAACTTTATTGCTCCGGCCAGCCCTTTAGTTTTTCCAAAAAAATTTATAAAGAGAAAAAAAAACGATATGAATGTTTTAACACAAGTTTTAATCTTATAATCAAAAAAGGAAAAAATTTTTCGCAGATAAAAAAATAAATCATATAACACTTTGGTTATTTGGTTTGAACCAAAGAAATGCAATTCAAAGCCCACGATCCACTTAAAGTGTCTGTAAGCAGATACTATTACATTCAAAAATAACCTACTGGTCACAAACACCTCGTGGAAATAAATTTTATAAATGTAAAAAAATAAAAACGTTGGGTACCTATTTTCTCTTCAAATAATCTTCACGACCAAACCAACTGTATTTCTGTTATCCATATTATTTCCATATCACTCGTGTAAAAAAAACTGATAAATCCCAAATGGAAATTATTTACAATAGCCAACGGTTTTTCATTAGCTGCAAAATTATTCAGTGATCCAAACTTGACATGACTGCGACGTAAGTAAAAATTCTTATAAAAAAAATAATGGCATTCCAAAACTCAAACTTCTGCACATCAGCTTTTAAAATATGGAAATCTTGAATATCCAATTCAATCACAAGATATGCACCACGTTGTGATGCTCTTGAAAAATCAATGCAGTCCAAAAAACAAAATTCAGTCCAAATTTTCATCCAGGAAAACTCAAAAAAAATTAAACCAGAGGAACACAAAAATGGACGTCCAACCTACTTGACGTCTCACTAAAAAGTCCTCGATATTTCCGGCTCTTCTGCCCAACTTTGCAAAATTAAAATTTTTCACTTTTCTCTTACCAACTTAACATTTTAAAACTCCTATTCTTTATACAAATTAATATTCAAAAATTTCCTTTAATTGGAATCGTTGGCTATTCAAACTTTAGAAAAGCACAAGCGCCTTATTAAGAAAAACCAAAGTGCTATGTTGACTTCTTTACAACAGAAGTCTATAAATAAAAAAAAAACTGCGCAACAAAAAAATAAAAAAAAAATTTCCTTTCAAAACTTAATAAATTTTTCAAATCAAACAAAAATAAAAATTATTATTCATATCGCTATTTCTTCTTTTTTTTTTAAAGGTAGTTTGTTATACGACAATATATATGACAGCTCTATAGGCCTAGAGGGCCCATGGCTTTTCTCTGCTTACCTAACCTATCTTGCTAACTTTGCGTGTGTGACGCAGCCGTATTTACGGTAATGACGTCGACACAAATATCAGGGATCACCACAGAGTGTGGATGTTCACCGGAAGGCCAAACCAAGAAATTCTGTGCAATTTTTCCGCTCTATACTCAACCAGCGATCACATCACTCCACTGCTGTGGCTTTTATTGAATATAGGTACGCAATTTTTTTCTTCTTTATTGCTTCTTCTAGTTTCTTACTCCATACTTTTATTCTTTTTGTTGTTGATTTTTTCTGACGTCCAAAGGCTTCGTTAGCTGCTTTAATCAGAATGTTTAACCATTCTTCGTCTAAATATCTTGGATTTTTAGAGTGTTTTTGCTAAGTTGCTCAAGTCTTCTTTGGTAGAGGTCTTTTATTGAATCTTCTCTGAGTAAATGAATATTTTAAGTAAGTTTTGTCAATCAGGTAGTTTTTAATATTTGTACTGACTGGGGCAATACTAGGGAATTTATCCGGCCTAAAAAAAATCTGTGTACATCGGCCCTATATATCACGATTAACAAAAAAAGAACATGTTTTTTTTTACTTCCCCCCCCCCCTTCTACATCTTTTCTCTTTCTTTCTTCCACTTTTTATACGCCTTTCCAAGTGAGGTTCAATGCCACAGCCGCACAGTAGGGTATTTGACCATAAAAGCTGGCATAAATTCAAAAAATCAAATGCTATCTACATATTTGCTATTATGATTTTCGTAAACTACACTATCTTGAGCACCATATACACAAATTAGTTTCGACATTACTCTTTTAAAATTTCCTACACATCGTAAAATATACGAACAAATGTGATAATGTGTATATTTACACTTATTTTTGAAAGCACAATTTTGTTAAAAATTTTATAAAATTCTTACTTTTTTTGTGAAACTTGCAAGTTATGATAATGTTAGATTAGTTATAACTTCTGTAATAATATTTTAATATTTATTTAAAAAAAATATGTGTTACAATAATTGTATTCATGATAAATGTAAATGTTGTGGGATGATTCAGTTTTTGATGTTTCTGGTTGGTTTCCGGAGCAGATCAAACTTAGATTTTTTTTTACTTAAAAGGTATTGATGTAAGAAAATAGTCGCACTTGAAAACGCGTACCCCAATTTGCCCCATTCTTCAATAAATACAATTTAGTATTTTTCGAAGCACGTCATATAGGGTGAACCCAAAAAAATTTGATGAAAAACACAAATTTCTATATAAGAAAATTGTGTTACCTTTTACCTTTTTTCAAGATTTTTGGGGATGAATTTTAATAAATTTATTGTATAATATTACATCAATCTTCATGTTTTTCATTCTAAAACAATTTATATAATAGTAACATCTACGCCACTAGATGGCGCGACAATGAAAAAACAACATGGCGCCATCTATTGGTGACATTTTGCTCTATTAAAAAAATCTTTTAATGAAAACAGTCCCTTTTCACTTTCCAGTGGGTTTTTTAAATTTTTTTTCTGGATTCTGTTAAAGATATAGTAAGTAATCTATCATAATTTTTTCAGGTATTTTGGAATTGTATTTGATTTGATGCCATCTTTTTAAGTCAAATACCCCACTGTGAGCCGGTCAGAAATTTCCAATTAAATTTCCTACAGTCATGTGTCGAATATAGATGAAAGAGGTAAACAAGCTTTACGTCACGTTAATCAGTGAGTAACTTGGCAATAAAAAAATGTATTTCAACAAACAAATTAAAAAAAAATTATACCGGCCACACTGATGATCGAGCCCCAATTAAGACTGGCTCACTGGAAATTTTCCTAGAGTCCCGGTGCCCCTGTTCGCCCACCACTAAACTGGAAACAAAATGTTGTCATATGAAACTAACAGATATACCTTTTATAATGATTTTCATGCATTGAGCCTGGAAATTTCGAGATCAATTTGAATGACCCCTGACCTAGAAAAGATTACAGATGCATAACATTTTGTTATCACTTTGCAACAAGTGCTATTGCAAGAGAACAATTAAAAAGGCAAAACAGAAAAACATTACTATTTTAACACTTCCTCCGATGCTAACAATTTTTACAGCCTCTCAACATAGCTGCTTTTGCTTGTTAATAGTGTTATGAGATATACAATTAACAGCATGGCAGCGAGCAAATCAACGCAGATTAACAAAGCTGGAGTTTGTTGATTTGTTATGCAAGGTGTGTAATGGGGTTGGTGCAAACTTCACAAATTCGGCAGGTACCAAAAAAAAAAAAAATGAAAACTTCACTCCAATCAAAAAGGTCGACGGTAATCTTAGATGAAAACTACGCAAATGTATTAGCGGAGTCTACATACTAAAGATTAGGGGATTTTTATATGAGGTGCAACATAAATTATTTTTAATGTAAAGAATTTTTATTAAATTCATATGGGGTGCAATAAAAATTATTTTTAATTTAAAGAATTTTTATTTAATTATCATATTAAAAAAAAAACTTTGTAACAGTAACCTACCGGGGAATTTCTGTTTTTAAACCGACTTAAAAAATAATACCATAGGTATATATTATTAGCAAATATTATTACAAAATCGTTTTGTAACACTAACCTAACCTTGACCGGTAGATCTTTCTTTTAAAGATTTACTAATAAAAAATAAATTGTTTCCCAATATTAACCTAAGCTTGACCGGCGAATTTCTTTTTTAATGGCCCCCCCTCATTAAAAAAATGTTTTCTTAACACTTACCTAAGCTCAGCCCGTGGATATTTCTTCAATGATTTACTAATAATAAAAAAATAAATTGTTTCCCAACATTAACCTAAGCTTGACTGGCGAATTTCTTTTTTAATGATCCACCCTCATTAAAAAAAATGTTTCCTTAACACTACCCAGGTAGCAAGCTGACGTATTTATTACGTTTTTTTTTGGTCATGTCATGACGTCCAAAATACGTTAATAATTGGGCATAATGTCGCGGGTCAGCGACGTCATTTACTGACGTCATATTTACGTTAGCAAGCTGACGTGCAAAATACGTCACAAAATGACGTACTTAATACGTTTTTTGTAACGTAGTTATTACGTTTCCAAGCCAAGCTTAACACGTCTTTAAGTCGTACTTAATACGTCTCTAAGTCGTACTCGTTCACAACACGTGAATATCTTGGCATAATGTCGCGACTCAGAGACGTCATGTATTGTACGTAATTTACAGTTTAAAGACGTCTGTTCATCACGTCATAAAGTCGTCTTTTCGTCACGTCATAAAGACGTGTATATTACTGCTTAAGTCACAGCTTAAAGACGTCTGTTCTTTACGTCGCAAAAACGACTTTTTATCACGTCGCAAAGACGTCTCTCTGTCACGTCATAAAGACGTCTTTTTGTCACCACATAAAAATTATATAAAAAAATTAATTTCTGCAATTGCTTAGTATTGAGTATCATTTTTTTGTATTATGTAGATTCGATTGTTGCCCATTTGATTATTGTTGCCAGCCAAGCTAAGTCCTGAAAATTTACTTTAATTTATATAAATATTAATATGCACTTACCATTTTTTTTTAACTATCTGAGATTCGAACCTGCGACGGGCACTTGATGTACGTTGGAAGGCAACTGCTTAGCCTGCTGACCTACCGAGGATGTTCATGTAACTTTGGTTGTTTGATAGTCAACTTCAATTTTTTGACAAAACAGTAATTGTTATAAGATTATATAACTAATTTATAAATAAATATTATGGATTTAAGGTATTCGAAATATTTAACATTAAAAAAATATTTAAAAAATTTTTGATTTGCAATCCCATCGCATAATATGGACGATTCAAAAATAACCGTGTCTTTAATCGGCTGACATGCGTTTCATATCTACTGCTTTATATTTTATACCTACTGTTTTGACCAATTATATTGAAATCCAATAATAATTAAATTTCTTTAAATTAAAACCTCAATAAGCAGATTCATTTTTCAGTAAGGAATTAGTAATATTAAATAATATAATACCTAATATTTAAAATACAGAAGTAAACATAACAATTTTTGTTAGTTCCATTTTCCAAATGATGCTTATAGTTAATTCAAACTTTACTAATGTTCCTTATTTTTGAGTTAGAAAACAACTAAAAATATATAAGCAATGTATTTAAAAATTTCTTCAAATATAGTGTTTATAATTATTATAAGGTTTCATTATCTCGAAATTCTAACCGTTTCAAAATCGGTACAATTATTAAAAAGTTGGAATTTCCCTTTATCCAAAGTTTTTAAAACATCATTATAATATTATTTTAAATACTTTCAAAATTAAATAATTTATGGAGATGATACTTTTCAAAAGGAATTGACATCGTTTTTGAATTTAAATATAGCTAATTAATTATTATAGATTTCTTAAATTTTCAAATAATTTATTAATAAAAATAGGAACAAACTATCTATTGGGTGATTCCGCGGGAGACGATTTTCGACATCAATTTTTAAATCAGAGTATTTGACACTTTTTTTATGCCAATACAAAGAAAAAGATCTAAATTTAATAATAAAACTACTTTTATGAACCTAAGAAATCCATATTTGAATTTTAGGCGCGCTCAGAATCGGTAGTGCCCACAGGTTCGGTGCAAACTGTACATCGAGCATCGGCCCCAGTAATAGTTTTACTAAATCGTTGATATATTTATAACATTTTTAGTGAATTTTAAAAACAAATAATTAATTTAAGTAACAAAGAAGTGTAGATACTAATTAGTCATTATACATTTTTTGATGTCTTATTTCTTTCATTTATGTATTTATAATGATGTTTATGTTTACTTGGATAATTTTTTTTTAAATAATTTTTTTAAAAATGATTTTTATTTTATTAGTAGGAAGCCTTGAGTGAGTCTAAATGTTGCACCCGCGATAATAGAATCGCCCTAATTGCAACCGGTAATTTTATGAATTTAAAAAAATAAAAGATGCCGAAAAAAAAAGAAGAAATGCCGGTAAAAGACTAGACTTTGCATGGCAAAATTTTTTAAAACAAATAAAAGCTATGATAAAAGCGAAAGGGTTTTAAATAGAATTACATAATGAGGAAACTCATACTTTTTGTATAGTTTTTTTTAAAACACAGCTTATTTTGTATCCTATTAAAATAATATAAAAAATTTGGGCACGGTAGGTAGTATATATAAAATAACTATTAATTTTATAGGTATCTACTTATATAGGTGGGTGGTAAAAATTATATCAAATATTATTTGAATTTAATTACACTAATGTGCATAAAAAGCTTTCAAAAATATTCAAACACAAAACGGCAAAATGTGATAGAATACTGAAATTTCTTTCAAATGCCTTTACAACATGTGTTTCTAATAAAAACATCTCTTTTCATTGTTAGCTTGTCCTTCAAGAAATGGTATACCTACTTTTGGAACTTTTTTTTGCTTGCTTTTGAAATTTTGTGTCAAGTGTAAAATTTAAAATTGATAAAATAGTGTTAATGATATTAACACTAACTTGTTTAAATTAAACAAAATACTTCAACCAATATTTAAATCATTATAATCATTCATCATTGGCTGTGTTCCACCTTTAATGTAAATTCGATTTTAAATAAAAAATGGACTATTTGGTGTACAATAGCAGTAGCTGACCAAGTTACAATTAATTTAAATAAAGTAACGTGTAAGAAAAAATTGCAAATGCAGCTAGGAACAAATGCCACTAGGAACAGTCTACGCGTATTTTAGTGTTACTTTTATGTACCATTTTCAAACTTTACTTTTCAAAATAATGCATTCAAATTTTTACAGTACCATTTGTAAAATGTTATTATAATATTATGTCAAAACGAAAATTTTTTTTAAATTGTTATTAAAAATTTTATTTGCGGAAAAACGCATCGACATAATATTATATAAATGTTTTAGACATATACTGTAAAAATTTTAACACATTATTTTCTAAATTAAAGTCAGAAAATTTTAAATAAGAAAGAACGTTATTAACTTAAATGATACAAAATTAAAATTATTATAGTATTGCAACTTTTTATAATGCACAATTTCAACATTAAAATTATCAACGTTACAACGTTAAAATTATCTAATTTGGTCTAGTACCTGCTTTTTAGTAAGAGCACCCTTACCCTTACAACGCGTTTATGAATGAAGTCGTTAATATATAAATACCCCCGAACCGTGAATTTCAATCACTTAAATTAGACAGCGACATTTTTTTATAAAATTTTCTTTTTTACCAAATATTACCAATTCAGTTACATGAATAACGTTTCTCTAACAATCTATAGCGTTACGCAGACATTAAAAACACGTTATTTAAATATCACCTTTATTTAATCATAGTATAACGTTTTCTTACGTTATTTAGTATAGTTATTATATTAGTCATTACTCATTAATAATAATTTATTGAAGTTTTTATTTAGTCATATGTATGACGTTTTATCAGCGTTACACAGACGTTAAGAACACTTTATATAGATGACCTCTTTATTTAGTCATATGTATGACGTTTCTTTAACGTTACATAAACGTTAAGAAGTAAACACACATCAGTTAAATGACGTTTCTATTTAGTCTTTGTATAACGCTTTTACAACATCTCATAGAAGTTAGCATAAGTTATTTAAAAGACGTACGTCTTCAGTTAGACATTTTGTAACGTTACCTTATAGTTTTATAGACGTTAGTCACACGTAATTTACTGACGTCTCTATTTAGTTATATGTGTGACGTCTGTTCAGCGTTACGTAGACTTTAAAAACACGTCACTTAAATGACGTCTCTATTTAGTCTTTGTATAACGTTTCTACAACGTCTCATAGACGTTAGTCACATGTAATTTAATAACGTCTTTATTTAGTTACATGTATGACGTCTGTTTAGCGTTACGTAGACGTTAAGAACACGTCACTTAAATGACGTCTCCATATAGTCTTTATATAACGTTTTTATAACGTCTCATAGAAGTTAGCATAAGTTATTTAAATGACGTATTTATTTAGTAATTTTATAACGTTACTTTATAGTTTTCCAAACGTTAGTCACACGTAATTTCATGACGTCTCTATTTAGTCATATGTATGACGTCTTTTTAGCGATACGTTAACGTTAAAAACACGTCACTTAAATGACGTCTCTATTTAGTCTTTGTATAACGTTTCTGCAACGTCTCATAGACGTTAGTCACACGCAATTTAAAGACGTCTTTATTTAGTCCTATGTATGACGTCTGTTTAGCGTTACATAGACGTTAAAAACACGTTATTTAAGTGACGTCTTTATTTAGTCTTTGTATAACGTTTTTACAACGTCTCATAAAAGTTAGCATAAATTATTTAAATGACGTCTTTATTTAGTTATTCCATAACGTTACTTTAATGTTTTATAAACGTTAAACACACGTAACTTAAAGACGTTTCTATTTAGTCATATGTATGACGTTTCTTCAACGTTACACCTATGTTAAGAACACGTTATTTAAATGACGTCTCTATAACTCTTTTAAACAACGTCTCTTTGACGTTTTGATTACGTTATTTAAATGACGTCCAAATTTGGTCAATTTATGACGTTTCTTCAACGTCTCGTAGACGTGAAGCACACGTTAATTAGATGACGTCTTTTTTGGTAATTTATTTGACGTTTCTAGGACGTCTATAATTGGTCGAATGACGTCGCCGTCGCATTATCACCAGTTATCGACGACATTATGACGTCATTTTGATACGAATTGCTACCTGGGTAACCTAAGCTCAGCCCGTGGATATTTCTTCAATGATTTACTAATAAAAAAATAAATTGTTTCCCAACATTAATCTAAGCTTGACCGGCGAATTTCTCTTTGAATGGTCCCCTTTTATTTAAAAAAAAAAGTTTCCTTAACACTAACCTAAGCTCAGCCCGTGGATATTTCTTTAATGATTTTTATTCTTAAATAGTAGTATATTAAAATTAAAAATTTAATTTAATTTAAAAAATATTAATAATTAACAGAAAACGCCATAAGCGTCCACAGGACTTATTTCGATGGGGGTGGGGATCAATTTCATATTGAAATTATTAATATTTTAGTCATATCTTTTCAAAGTTTGATTCTTCACCTTGCACAAATCACTACAACGAAAAACTTCACCCTGAATGCGGTCCTTAAAAATATGATTTGGAAATCTGTGACTTTCCACCCTGTATGGTAAAATTGTTACTACTTAAGAAATTACCATACCATAATCTCCTGCTTACAACGTAAGTAGGTGACCTATTGTTAAATGGTTGCGAGTGGAGTTTTCAAGTTGGATTAAAAAATAAAGTAGCAAAAAACGAAGTGCAGGTAGTTTGGAATGGAGCTTACATTACCCCGTGTAATGAAGGCTTTATCAAGCACCCTTAAAAAGTCACACATAATTACAGGGACGTTTCCAGCCAACTGGCTTAGAGGAGGGGGGGGGGGGTAATTAACCTTGAAACCGCCAGTGCATAATTAATAAAAAATAAATATACCAAAAATTTAAATGATACCAAAAATTTAAATTTTTATAGTGGTTATCAAGTGTGAAACTTGTTAATTTGAGGTGGGTGCACTTTTTGATTGTGACACTATGTTTTCATTTATACTGTGTGTATATTTTAGCTTTATTTAAGTTTAAATGGTCTAAGTATTTTAGCATAGTCATTAATGACTTATTATATGTACATTGCAATTATTGGACATGTGATTACATCTTTCAAATTTTGTTTTCAACTAAAAGCACTTTCTTATTCTTTTGTTTTTTATTGGAGTTTCTCTCAAGTTACCCTTTTTTAAAAGCTTTTATTTAACTTGGGAAGACCGTTGTCCGTCGTCCGTCGTCCATCGTCCGTCGTCCATCGTCCGTCGTCCGTCGTCCATCGTCCGTCGTCCGTGTGGGTCGACCGCTTTGAGGCCATTTTTAAGCAACTTCTCGACGTCCTAGAGATCTGAAATTTGATACACAGCTTTCACCGGCAGAGCATTTTCATATTTTAATTTTGTTTTTCTAAAATTCTAAAAAATAAGCGAAAAATCGGGAAAAAACTAAAAACCATTAAGCGCATGCGTCGATGCGCATTGGACAATTTTATCATACAGGGTGGAAAGTAACTTAGAATTCTAAATCTCATTTTTAAGGACCGCATTCAGGGTAAAGTTTTTCGTCGTAATGATTTATACAGGGTGAAGTATCAAACATCTAAAACACATAAATAAAGAAATCTGATAGGATGAACCTATATTAGTTAAAATACATAAGCTGTATTTGAAAAGATATGACTAAAAAATTAGAAAATAAAAAATTAAATAAAAAATTAAAAATTTTTAAAAAAACCTTTTATTTAAAATTACAAAAGTGCACTAAAAAGTAGAAAATAATTTTAATAAAAGCAAACAAAGCTTCGTGAAAACATCAATATAAAATATTGGGTTATGAATTTTTTCACCAATAGTTAGCCTGCTTATCCACCTATAAACAGCCCCACGCTTTTATATTGATGTTTTCACGAAGCTTTGTTTGCTTTTATTAAAATTATTTTCTACTTTTTAGTGCACTTTTGTAATTTTAAATAAAAGGTTTTTTTAAAAATTTTTAATTTTTTATTTAATTTTTTTTCAGAACCAACGGCCTTACCTCCGCACTTATAGAGGGCTGGTCTATTAAAGTCGTGATTAAACTAACTGAAGAGAGGACCCTGGTTCTGTTTTGGTCAACCCTTTATTAGCGGATGCGGCTTAGAGGGTGGTTTTTGATTCAATATTTTCACTACCCCTACAACTTACAGTATGCATTCTATGCGCACATTTTTTATTTTGGTATGCACTATACCGCTGGTACAAAAAAGCTAAATTTTAAACCCCCTTTATTTATGAGGCTTCAGGCGATCGCCTGTTTGGAAATCCGCCACTGGAAAAAGCAATAAATGCGTTCGCTACCAGTTTTCTAACGATAATAGGTTTCGAGAAATCGACTTTGCTTCAAATCTTCTCTGTTACAACCCTCCTCAATTAAAAGTTTTCTTCAAAATTTATCTTTTATCTCCTTAAAGTTTGAAGCTCACATTTCCACCAAACAAATATTACTAACATTTTCGAAATTGCATTATTGCAAATAATCAAAAAATACAGAATCCCATACTACAAAAATTATTGTTGATAATTATTACACCTGTAATAATAACAAATAATTTCGATGCAATATTTTTAGTATAATGGATACCTTGGTCTTATTTCACACTATACAGACAAATTTTTTTTATATATTTTGAGTGGTGATGAAATAACAGAACATGAAAAAACAGAACAACCAAAAACAGAACGGTGAAAAATCAGAACTTTGAAAAAACAGAACACTGAAATAAAAGAACATTGACAAAAGAGAACATTGACAGAAGAAAACTCTGAAAAATGAGAACAAATTTTTTTTTTAATTTATTAATAAAAAAAAGGCTATATAAGACCTTAAGAAAGCCTTAGATTTAGTCGAAAAGTAAACTCTGCATCTCCACGTGATTACTCCACTTTCGTTCTCTTTGTACTTAGTATATTCATATCCGATGCAAAAGAACTCTATTTCCTTTCTGCGTGAGTGAATATTCCATTGTCAAATCGATGAAGCTCGTTCGAAGAAATATTTTTTTGGAATAGTTTTCTATTTATTAAATTTTCATAATTTGTCTAATCTAATCCAATCTTACTGGCTTTAATGGAATACCAACCTTTTTCAGGATACACTTTCTTTCTTAAATTGGTAGTGTTAATTTTGAAAATCGGGGGTAGCAAATGTTGCTCCTTTTCGTGCCACTCTAAACCAGTGAAAGCTCAAAGGTGGGAGTTCTCCCCCTCAGCGGGAACCGCTGTCGTGAGTTTGTTGGGTATGGTTGCCTGCCTAGTCCCAACAATCGTAGAGAAGTGCTCACTACGGTGGACTTAAGGGGTACTAGGAGCTGCACGTGAAAGGCTGAATTGTGGCGCAAGCGCCTTATTTCTTACTTTTGATATATTAAAAATTATAAATAATACATGTTAAATAAATAATAATAATATAATAAAACAATTTATGTTCTTATTTTTCAGAGTTCTCTTTTGTCAACGTTCTTTTATTTCAGTGTCCTGTTTTTTCAGAGTTCTTTTTTATCAATTTTCTTATTTGTCAATGTTCTTTTATTTCATTGTTCTGTTTTTTCAAAGTTCTGATTTTTCACCGTTCTGTTTTTTCATGTTCTGTTCTGTCCGGTTACCATTTTGAGTAGCTTTCTCTGAAAAATATTCTACGAACGCTCATGCTTATTTTAAATTGTTTTTTACCAGGGTCGGACTGGCCCGGCTGGCAAAGTGGCGGTTACTGGTTAAATTGGGGCCGAGTGGAAATTAGTAAAAGAAAGCTAGGGGTGTGTAACATATATCTTTATATGTTTAAATAAATAATACACCTTTATGTAACTTTATTTATTTACTTTAATAAGGTCTTACTAGTACAATGTCTCAGACGTGACTGACTGTTGCTAACAATGCAACTTGAGCTTATTGCTTCAACATATATGAGTCACATTATGTTACATGCCCCTTTAAAAAATAAGATTATTTTTAAATTAATTGAATAACTGAAGTAATAACAAAATCAAATTTAACAAAATCAAATTGAACAAATTAACATTAAGTAGAACAAACTAATTAACTTACAATATTAGTAATACAAAATGACCTAGTCATAAAATATTAATTAAGCATAACAATATTTAGTGTTTCACATAATCACTTAAATATGCGGGTTTAGTAATTACCCTTTTCGGTCTTGAATTTAAGTCTTTGTTATTTTCCACACTTTTGTTTAACTTATCACTTATCGAATTATTTTTATTTTGCTCTGCTCTTACACAATCACTGTTTTCCGCGTTACCGGCACTATTATTTAAATTATCATCATCGGTGTTTTGTTCAATCACTTCCGGTTTATTTTTGTCTGAAACTTCACTATTAGGCGATTTAGCGTTCTCTGTTTTTGCACTTGAATTATTGTTTTTCACTTTATCACTTATTATGCGTGGTCTCAGGTGAACTCGATTTCTTCGTAATGGAGTTCCACTGCTGGTGATAACCTCGTAAGATTCTGGTTCGTCGCACTTACGCGTCACTTTTGCTGGCGTCCAATTTCTCACAGAAGTTTGTACCATTACGTCCTGTTGTTCTTGTAAATCTGACAGTTCATGTGCTATTTTGTCGTGATATTGCTTTTGTTTTGATTGGTTTGTCTTCATTGTGTTGTACGATTTGCTACACTCATATTTGGGTGTCAATGCGCTTTTAGTAATCATCAAATCTGATCTCAATTTTCTCCCCATTAATAATTCCGCTGGTGAAGGTAAATTATTTTTAGGCGTAGCATTATAATTAAGGATTGCCAATGATAAACTGTTACCGGATTCAATTGCTTTAACAAATAAATTCTTAACAGTTTGTACCGCGCGTTCAATTAAACCATTTGATCTTGCATACGTTGGGCTTGACGTAGAGTGTTTTATACCATGTTCATTCAAAAATGAGTTGAAATCTAGAGAATTAAAGGGTGGACCATTGTCTGACATTATTTCTTGTGGTATTCCTAGATAAGCAAACGTATCTTCTATTATTTTAATTGTTGACTGCGAGTTTTTTGATTTTATTTTCCTAACTATTATAAATTTTGAAAAATAGTCAATAATTATTAAATAATCGTTTCCTTTGATATGTGCGAAATCCATACCAATTTTGCTCCAAGGTAAATCTGGCACTTCATGAACTTTTAGTGGTTGTTTTGTATTGGACCTTGAATGTCTTTGACATATTTGGCATTTTAATACATACTCTTCAATGTCCTTTAACATTCCAGGCCAAAACCATATTGTCTTCGCTCTATTTTGACATGAAGTTACCCCTTGATGCGAATTATGTAAATTTTTTAAAATTCTCATAATTTCGTTTTTGGGTATTACAATTCTATTACCTTTTAATAGAACGTTGTCGGCAAAATGTAATTCTTCTTTTATTTCCCAAAACTTTTTTACCTCATTACATTTTATAGCTTTTTTATGTTCCGGCCAGCCGTTGTTTATATAATTTATTATTTCTTGAGTTACAGGGTCACTTTGTGTCGACTTCCTGAATTCCGATAACCTTTCTGGTGTTGTACAAACAATTGAACTTACTGACACAGTTTTGCCTTCTAAATATTTTGTATCGATTGATCGTTTAATATTTGGATCTCTCGATAAGGTGTCTGCAATGTATAATTCTTTCCCTGGGACATATTCGAGCGTATAATTGTACCTCATCAGCTTCAATACCATTCTTTGTAGTCGAGGTGTTAGTGCCTCCATAGGCTTGTTTACTATGCTTAGTAAAGGTTTATGGTCAGTTTGTACCAACACTTCCCTACCATAAGTATACACATGAAATCTTACTAAACCGTGTAGAATGGCTAGCAATTCTTTTTCAATTTGTGCGTATGCCTGTTGAGTTTTGTTTAACGCTGTCGAACTGTACCCCACTGGCTGTTTTTCTTGCATAACAACTGCTCCAAGTCCGTGGCTGCTAGAATCAACCGATAAGCATAGTTGTTTATTTGGGTCATAAAATTTCAGAACAGGAGCTGTACTAATTGCTTCTTTTAATTTTTTAAAACAATTCTCTTCATTCTCTCCCCAAATGAATTCTACCTTATCGCTTAGCAAGTGTCTTATCGTGCTTGTGTTTTGTGACAAATTTGGCACAAATTTGGCTAAATAGTTAATCATACCTAAAATTCTTTGTAGGTCTTTCTTGTTTTTTGGACTGCTTAAAGCATTAATGGCATCTATTTTCGAATTTTCGATTGAAATACCGTCTTTATTCAACTTATGCCCCAAAAATTTTATTTCTGTTTTACACAGTTGCATCTTTGCCTTCCTGAATTTAACATTGTATTTTCTAGCTCTTTCTAAAGCTTCCCTTAGTCGTATGTTGTGTTGTTCTATTGTTTTGCCCCAAATCAAAACATCATCAATGTATGGAATTACCCCTTCTAACCCCTCAAAGATATGATTTATGATTTTTTGATATACCTCAGGTGCACTACTTATACCATACGGCATTGTTTTATATCGATACCTACCAAAAGGTGTTGCTATCGTGCATAAATTAGAGCTTGACTCATCAATGGGAACTTGTAGAAATGCTGTGGTTGCATCTAGAACCGTAAAATACTCGGCTTTGTTTAATTCTGCGATTACACTATCGACAGTCGGTAAAGAGTAATGTTCTCTTTTAATATTTTTGTTTAAAGGTCTCGGATCCATGCAAATTCTGATCGACCCGTTAGGCTTGGTCACGATTACTATTGGATGCACCCAATCTGTAGGTTCATTTACTACTTCGAGTACTTGGTTTTTAACCATTGCGTCCAATTCTGCTTTTAATTTCTTTTTTAAAGCGATCGGTACCCTCCTAGCAGGTGAGATTGTTGCTATTGAATCATTTTTTAACGTGATATGGTACGGCGCAATTTTTATTTTTGACGCCTTGTCTGCAAACACTTCTGGAAATTCGTTAATGATTTCCGTTGCGGTCTTGTATTTTATTACATGAATGCGACTTTTCGGCAACAAATCTAAACGTGTTGCGTCACTCAAGCCAATTATAGACTCGACGTTTTTTCCTTTTGCTATAAAGAACTGCAAAGTTTGATTGTTTCCATTTAAACTACAATTCAACGAACATTTGCCTAAAGTATCAATTTCATGACCAGTATATGACGTTAATTTTGATTTTGTAGTCGCTAAAGCATTTTTATGAGGTAACAAATCGTAAACACTTTTATGGATTATATTGACCTCGCTTCCTGTGTCAATTTTAAAAGTTAAAATTTTACCACTTACTTGTATCTTTTCTTTCCAAGCTACCCCATGAATCTTCTTTTTGATGGCTAACAAATCGTAATTGCTTTCTTCGTCGGATTCTTCCGTATCTTCGTGTTGCTCTTCTACCATTTTCACACCTTTCTTGCTTTTACTGCATACTGTTGCAAAGTGGTTTTTCCCCTTGCATTTCAGGCAGTGTTTTCCTTCTGCCGGGCACTTATTTGCACTAGCGTGACTTAGTCCACACTTTCGGCACTTAAGGTAATTTGTCCCGTCACTATTTGACTTTTTATTAACAAATTTAAGTTTCTTTTTCACGACACTTACTTCTTTGTTCGTACTTGTTCCTGCGATTTCCAGTAGCTGCTTCTTACTTTCTTCGCTTGAACGACAGTGATTTAATGCTTTATCTAACTTTAGATCTGCATCTCTTAATAACCGTTCTTGTACATTTTTGTCGGCTATACCCAACACTAGTCTGTCGCGAATTAAATTTTCTAATTGGTTTCCAAAATCGCACGGAGCTGCTAATTTTTTTAGCTCGGTAACATACTTATCTACCGTCTCGTTTGGTTCTTGTGATCTAGAGAAAAACTTGAATCGGTCAAATATCACATTTTTACGGGGCTGACAATACTGATCGAATTTTGCTAATACAATATCGAACTTATTCTCATCTCCTACTTCAGAATAGGAAAATGTGTCATGTATATCTACCGCTTCATCTCCCATCAAATTTAAAAGAGTTGCTATCTTCTGTTTATCTGGTTTGTTGTTTTTCTCTGTCGCTTCCATATACAAGGTGAACCGTTTTTTGAATTTATTCCAATTCATGGCCACATTTCCTGAGAAACTCATCTCCGCTGGTACGTTGACTGTATCTTGCTTCATTTTCTTAAACAAATGCACTTATACTCAATTTACCCGGTTGTACTAATAACTTGTAATTTCACCGTTTATTTAACAATAAATTTCGTTTTATAAACTAGTTTTTTACCGTTGCCACCATGTAACATATATCTTTATATGTTTAAATAAATAATACACCTTTATGTAACTTTATTTATTTACTTTAATAAGGTCTTACTAGTACAATGTCTCAGACGTGACTGACTGTTGCTAACAATGCAACTTGAGCTTATTGCTTCAACATATATGAGTCACATTATGTTACAGGGTGTACTCAATTATTGAGCATAGCCAGTTTGGCCAACTGCTAGCCAGTCTTGACTTACAATAAATTAGTTCTAGATCCGCTATTGTTGCATCCTCTAATGACTTCCATAAATAAGAGAGTACTATAATTATTCATCTAAAATGACACTTCTCTGTTGTGAATGCTGTAAATTTGACAGATTAAAGGCCATTTTTTTTAGCTCGGAAAATTCGATCCTTTTTCTATATTTTTCATAAAATTTTTATTATATTTTCTGTTTTTCTAAATCAATAACTTTTTTGAAACTTTACTTTATGGAGGATTCACCTAGAAACTCCTGGTAACCCCAGTTACTGCCCTGATAAAGCCCTAACTATAACTTTTTTTAAATGCCTTTTTGTAGCGTTTCTGAATCGTTCAAATCCAATACAATGATGAATTATATTAAAATTTATATTGCTCTAACTCCAGTTTGAGGTCGTTTTTGATAAAAGAAGTAAAATTTTGTTCTTTGGAGATAAGGCTTTCTATATTATTGTGCCGAGAGCGCGCCTGAGTTCAAAAAATTATCAACAGATTGCTCTCATAAATTGCATTTGCATCTTTACAAATCGAGAATTACAGCAATAAATCAATTTGTTAAGCTTTCCATGACTCTTTATGAGGTTTACAACATAACTGTATCTAATAAAAGATATAATAAAAAGTTTTATGTTTTCAGTTTTCTTCAATAATTTAAAGAACCAATAGAAATTTTCAACTAAAATTTTTAGGTGTATAAAAAAAATAAAACCAATTTTTTATATTTTATGTAAAATACGAAAATAAATATGACAATTCGGTAATAATTGCAGTCCCTAAATTGGAATTCACAAAATTTGTACATAAAAACATAATAAACTGATATATACTAAATGCATTTGTTACAATTATCTCTTGCCGCATTATTTTGCACTTTTGCTAAATAAATAATGTAGGTATCTTAGCTGCAGTTGTCTATTACTTCTTTTTACATTGCTTTAAAAATATTATTTGGCAATTAAACTACAACAACTAATGTTAATTTAATGAATAAAATTTTAATTAATCTAAATAGCAATTTTTAAAACTTAGGTGGAATACCTACATATTTATTCTGTTTAATTTAAGTAGATAATTATTATATACGTAAATTACAATTATAAATTAATAGTAGGTACCAATACATACATATACATATATTTCTCACTCTTAACAACGAAGACAGAGTAAACGTTTCCCTCAGTATCGTTCAAAAATACTTAAAAAATAATTAACATAAAAATTAACAACCATGATCAGTATTAAAACTAATACCATTAAGAAAATAACAATAAAAAGGAGTCTTTACAATTGAAGCATCATCACATATGTACTATGATAGGGATCTAGAATGTAAAATGACAGAATTTTTGTATTATTCCACATGCATGTATAAAAACGCTCTATTTGAAAAAAAATTTATGTAATTAGTTAAAACATAGGTACTAATTTTTGCATAGCAAAAAATATAAATATAATGAACTAACTAAAATGACACCCGAGGAACAACGCTTGACATCACATCATGCGTTGTCTGCAAGTAGTCAATCCGAATGTTGCCGAAGACTAAAACAATTTATTCTAAAGTGTTTGCACATTTGACGTACCTAAAAAACAAAAGTTTTTAAAATATTGTACTTACAATTCTTGAGTAAGCAAAATACTCACCACACAAGTTGCATAATGAACGTGTATTATTGTCACTAACAAACATAAAGCGTAAGTAAGAAAAATTTCTAATTGTACTGATTTGCTAATGAATGATGTAAATACGACCAACGCAGTCGGAATTAATAAAAAGTTAAATACATCACATCTCGAACTGCTCATTTGCGCTACAATTAAGCGGCACTAAAATTTAAAAAAAGTTATTTTAGTAAAAATTTGGAGCGGAATTCAGGTTAGGGAAAAAACGTATACTAATACTTACACAAATGTTGGAAAAAACTGTCGCAGTTAAAAGAAATACAACTCGAGGTTCAATATCCATTATATTACTGGGAGATCTAAGTGCCCATATCGTGCACAATATAAATAATATCACAACAGGTACGAAAGGCCTTAGTGCTTCTTTTAGAGAGCGCATATAACCAGTACGATCTCTATACGATACATATACATTCCATAAAATTACAGGTAAATTTGATAACAACGAACTACTATATATAACAATTTCAATTAATATTCCACTAGTAATTCCTCCTGGTAGAATAACTTGCCAGACTTCATGACCCCAAATCTGAAAAAATTTAAAATCAGTAATATTTTAAATGGTACCATTGATTATAAATTTTGGCAAGATACGAAACCATATGCAAAATTTTGCACTATCATAAAAAATACATAGCATTAGTGGCTTTTTTGTTATTATTCCACAATATACAATAGATATCAAAAGACCATTTTTAAAATTATTGGAATTCTGTTAACAATTTTTTTTTAGTTTTTTAAATAAACTAGTGCACAAAATTTCCCATAAAGTAGCATATATTTTCTAATTTATAATCAATAGTAAAACTTTTGTTTGTTTATATTTGAAAATGGTTTATTCGTAAAGGAAGAATATAAAAAAAAATCGATTTTCGGTCACATTCTTATTAAAAATTAGCAAAAATTCTACAGTTTTATTCGCTACTAATTGCCATTTTAAAAATTAAAATTTATTTAAAATTTAAATTTATGTTCACATTTCAATTTTAAATCACCCACTGTTTGTAGTCAGTCAGTAAGCAAATTAATTAAATTGTTATTATTATTCAGTAGGCCTCATGAAATAAAACATTAAATTAAATAAAATTTTATTATTTTATAAATAATATATTTCTTATTTAACGAGTCAATGTTTACTACGTTAATATTAAAAAAAAAGGTGATTAAATTTGGGTACAAATACCATAATATGATTACACAATATTGATAACCTTCTTCATAGTAAATGTTAATGTGAGAAAACTGAAACTGTTGATAACAATTTTTATCGTTGATATTTTTTAATTTTATTCTAAAATAAAATATTTAAAATATATGGGCTAATGTTCTTCCATATACAGTGAGTTTTTTTATAACACATAAATATTTATTTATTTATAAGTTTTTTTTTTTAATTAAAAGGTACATTTTAATAGAATCCACCTGTTCTTTTTTTAATTTTTTTTTGAAGTTATGACGTCACTGATAATTTTTTAAATGGAATCCTGTACTTTTTTGTCATTTGTTAGATAGTACAGCAATAAAATATTTGCGTTGTATAAATTTTTTTTTAAAGTGTCAAAGATCTTTTTAGATTCCTAAGGTAGGTAATTCATAATTTCAGTATCTGTAATTGGGTTCGCCTGTAGATAACTGAATAAAAATTATTATTATTATTATTATATTTTTTTTTTGATTAACTTGCAAATTTTTGCAACAGGAAATGAAAATTATTGATTAAAAAAATTTATTGTTATTAATAAATAATAACAATACTTGTTCTTAACAATAAACAGTTGTTAAGTTTTTACTCGCACGATAATAAATAATAATTATTCCAGTGCAATTTTTTACGAGTTGTACTTTTCTCGTAAATATTTTCAATAAAACTTTTTCTAACTTTTATGATAGTAGGTAAAAATAACATACAAAATAGGAAAGTTTTGGAGCTTCTGAAATTTTTGCTTTTTGTACCCTAGCTAAAGAAAAATATTATGTTATTTTGTAAAATATTTTATAATAATCAAACTCAGATGTTAATTTTAAAGTAATTTTAGTTGATCGAATTTTTATTGGCTAATTAGTTCAAGCAAACCAATGAAAATCAGTAGGAAAAGGAATCTATTGAAGATTTTGCATAAAACCTGCATTTTACATGCAATTTCACAAATTAAAAATTCTATTATTCAAAAATTTCTTTTATGTTTTAAAGCATATCCTTATATTATGAAAAATTTCATAAAAATCAGCAATTATTAGAAAACTCTATGACGAAATAAATCTACATCTTATTCTCTATTTTAGTGCAAAAAACATGGTACGCTAAGTGGTCAAGTGGAAGAAGCTTTTAATAACAAGACTAGGTTTAGCTCATGTCAGTTTCAGTCATTTCAAAGTTCATTTTAAAATAAAACATTTTGAAATATAATAATCAACTTCTATAATTGGGGTCATCTAATTTTTTTCATTATTTTGAGATACAATGGTAACTTTACTATTGTACTTGGTAACTTTTTAGAGAGACAGTTACGTTCCCACAATATGACAGTGAGAATAAGAAGGGGGCCTTAACAAAATATATTAAAAAGGAAGTAAATTTAATTTGTTTTATTGGGAATTAAAATGCCCATTTTGAAAATTTTGCGAAAACTTTTAATACGTATCGTTTCAAGAACCTTTTGAAAAGTGGCACTTTTACTCCCTAGGTGTATAATATGCATACATTTACATAATTGTTGAAAACAATATGACGGTAAGATTATTATTTAAGACTACAACATTAAGTTATTACAATCGTTTGATTCCAATCTTTGAAAATTGTAAAAAATAAAGTAAATTGTTAGTGTATTTAGGGTACATAATTGTGAAAATTGATTGGTGTAAAAAGTAAATTGTTGATTTTACATCAATTAATTAGATGAAAGTGTAGTTCGGGTTGCACTAGGGCTGTGATACCAAACAAAGTTATTGTGTAGGCAATAATGTGTTTTTCTGATGTAATATAAAGTTTTATTATTTATGTATTAGTTAACAAATGTAATATTACAATTAAATTTTTATGATCGCCAATAAAGATTAATAGAATGTCAACATCAAGAAATAAATAAAAATAAATAAATTTTTGTGGCACCACATGACTTTACCATAATATAAACTTTAGGGGTTATAATTCTGCATTTTACTTTACTACTACAAAATACTACAAATGAAAAACTACAGAATAAAACAACAAATTTTACTATAATTAGTAGCACCTCTTTAATCCACCTATGCGCGTCCCTTCTATTTACGTTTCCATGAACGAATTACAACCAAAATCTAACGTCTCAATGTAAATGTATGTAGTATATCATCTCGTGGGACTTCAAGGAATGTATATATATCAATATATTTGATTATGATACTTTTTGTACTATCAAAGAATATTCACTATTCACTGTGTGCGTTCCTCCTGCTGCCCTCTGGTGGCTCAAATAGATGAAACAAAATGGGATTCTTGACATATAAAATAAACGTTTTGCCACCGTTTTATTAAAATTATTTTTGAATATTATGTGTTTTTATGTAATTTAACCCTTATTGATAAAAGAAGAAATTACTGTAAATCCAAATATCTCATTGTTTATTGTTTAAAACAATTTAAACATGTTTAGTCAATACTTTAAATTTTAGGTTAGAATAATATCTTGTTGATCTCCAAAAGGGCTTGATTGGAAAAATTTGACCTCTTAAAATTTGATAACTAATTAGTTTTGACAAACCTTTATGAAACGCAAATGTGCACTTAACGGACGATCACCAACCTAATGGCTGGTTAAAAGTTTTATAAAACTGGCTAGTACTAGTCATTTAAAAAAAAGGAAAAACTGAAAAGTGCAAAAAAGTCGATTACTATTATGAATAATTATAATAAGAACTGAAAAATTTGAAAAAAATTATTACGATTATCATTCCAAACACATGAAACTTACAATCACTATTTATTTTTACCTTATTAATTAAAAACACAGCAAGCTGAATGACATATTTTATTTATACGTAATCATCAATAATTAGTGATTAGTAATCCTTCCAAATCCATGCTAATCACTAATCACATAAAGCAAATCCCAATTTAGTTCTATTACCGGCCACTCCAAACGCTTCGATTGATTTTCGTATTCCCTCTACACCTACGCACACAGCTATAAGAAAAGACACTCTTCAGCGTTTTTACTGGTCAACTATTTTGGTAAATATGCGTATTAAAAATTACTGATGTAGAGTGTCTTTTCTTATTCTCATTGTAAATATTCTTTAGTATACGTACTAAGTTTTATGTATTTTATTATATGGTAAAAAAAATTTAAACTAAATAGAAATGAAAAACATATTTGCCTAATTGCTATTAATCAGGATACAGCTGCAAGCCAAGCTGCAAAAACAAATAAACCAACTTTTTTTTTCATTTAGTTGGAATAAGTTTTTGCCTAAATTCTCAAAAAATTGACTACAAATAATTTTTTGTATTTGTTATGGTTTTTGCAGCTATGCGAGTGAAAGAAGCGAATGCTTTAAAATGTAAACGCAATTTTAATTTAATTATTCCTCAATCCTTGACTTAAAAAACAAACTTTTATTATAATTCCGCTTAAAATATTTAAAAGCCTTTGAAAGCTAAAAATAACTTCTCTTTTAATCCATTTTTAAAATAGATTTTCATAAAAAAAGTATGTTTTTCAGCTCGTAATTGTAATTGTTTAAAGTCAAGCGCTAATACGTTATTGTTCAATTGTGCATAGTAGAAAGGAAAAGAATAAATTAGGTACGTATATTAGTTGAAGTTTATTTCAAGAGCGCAACAAAACCATGTAAAAATGTATTCCTTATGATTACGGCTGTTGAGAGTAATCCCTTTAGAAAAAAAAAACCGCTCGCAAGAGGATCGGACATGCGGAATTGTCAGCATAGCCGCTGATTCAAAGCGATTAATAGTTAGAAATGCAAAAAATAAATAAACTTTTTAAAACTTACTTAAAAACTTACCCCAGCTATTAAAAAGCAAAGGACTGTAACCCACATAGTTATATCGTAACCCCATGGTAAAAATAATACACCAGTGTTATATTTTTCCCAATGAGATAAGAAAAAGTTAATAATGACACTCCATATTATAAAATACATTCTAATTGGTTCTAGACTGTATCGTGTACCTCGTCCAAAAATTGAATACATTATAATTGGAATTAAACCAGCCGTGTACGAATCTAAACCATGATCAAAAAGTTCGCCCAAAGGCCCACTACTACCAGTTCTTCGAGCCTGTTTACCATCAATACCGTCTAAATAAAAATTTAAGTTACTCCTAAATAATTAAAATAACGTAACCAAGAACTTACCTAAAGTGTAAGCAACAAAAAGATTGATGGCAGATAACGTAAACGTCCATTTCGGCAATGGAATTGCATTCGGATCATCTGGATTCGAAGATTCGAAACTGTAGTCTAATATCGTATATAAAAGAACGGTTATTAAAGTAAAAATAAAACCAGTGAATGTCAACAAGTTAGGCGCTATCCATTTTGGGCAATACTGCAACAAAAAATTACATTTTCTTTATAACCTTTTAAAAAATTCTGAAAATCTAAACATCTTCAAATGATTGGCACAGTTAATGAAATGCTGAACTTTAAAATTATTTTTATAAGTTCATTGTGATGCATGCAAATTACTTTTGGCACCAATGAAAGAGATTACAAATATTTTTACTACACAATATTTTTGTGTACTAGTTGGAATTTACTCTATGAAATAAAAATAGATGAAGTTCAATGTCATTCTAATGGATGTTATTCTAGAAACATTTCATTGAACCAGAATGAGAATTTCAATTAATTCATAGCAAAAATTACATTTTTACAAAATACGTTCTAAATTTTAGTAGAAAACGCCCCTAGATATTATTTCAATATCGCCCAGCTCAGATAATAAGTAGCTAAATGACATACTTCAGTTACAAATATTTCAATGTTCTTGTAGCTCGTCAGCAAAGATAAAAAAAGATCAAAAAAGTGAAACCTGAAATAACGAAATGTGACGAATTACGCAAATAACTGATTAAACAAAATCTTGAAACGTATAATAACAAGGTTTTTAATTACGATGCGGAACTACTAAAAGTAATATATAATTAATTACTTAACCCTCATATCTAATCTACTGAATTTATTTACTCCAGTAGGAAAACTTTTGATAAGTAAATTTTTATAATAGTACGTGGTATAATTAATTTGTAATTTGTTATGCCTGATTATTATATTAATAATAATAATGATTTGAATCTTGAATAAAATTATAAAAATTTTCAATTAAAGTTGTTCGAGAATTATAATTATTATTATTGTTTTGATATGTTTTTCAGTTGATTTATTACAAATTTCACAAACTCCAAGTATTATTATAAACACTCATTATATAATTAGAGCTATTGATATTATTTGGCTAATCAAAAATTGGCAGTCTTTGAATAATTCTCCTAAATGCCAACTAAAAATTTATTTTGATTTAAAGTTTGCCAGCAATAAAAGAGCAAAGTTGACAAATTAAGAAAATTGCAGGAACCGTCATTAATATAAAAACCTCGATTTAAAAAATTATGAAGGCTTCACTACTTTTTTGTTGGTGGTGAAAAAATATATAAAATTCTGAAGAACCAATCATTTGAAAAAATGTAATGTGCCATTGGTATTTATCAAGTTACGTTTCAGCAATGTACTGCCAATTATTAAAACAATTAACAGTAACTCTAACCTCCGATTTCATACAACTTTTAACGAGCCTTTAAAACTGACGAAAGATTTCTATTGGCTTCACAGACGTTATCTATTGGTTAGTTACATTTAACGCTTTGTTAAAAGTTTTATGAAACCGGGCATAGGTATATTAAGCGTGCGTTCTAATTTGGGAGATTCCTTGCTTACACTGTAGTAAATGCTTACAAAGCTTAAAAAACCGAAATGGAACGCTTCCTATACTCATAGAAGGAAATAATATCGACTCCCAGTCCCAGCAAAATGTATGTACGGTTTCCTCTTAAGAAACCATGTTATAATATAATACTTACCTCTACTACTCGATTCCAAAATGGATGCATTACGTACATACTGAAAGGGCTGGTGTCTTTGCAGCTATACTAAAAATAAAGAAAAGTATTAGTTACTAAGTATACATTATAATAATTAATGCAAAAATAATGTTAAAATTAAAACACAACATTTTGATTATTATTTTTAACAAAAAAATTAGGAAAATTTGCGTAACAAAAAGTAAAAATCTCAAATGAATAATTTTAATCTAACAGTTCAAAATAGAATTTCGTAGTACTACAAGTTATAGAGTTAAGAGTCCCCATATAAATAATAAGAGCTCCCATGCAACATGGGAGCGACCCCAATGTCGCTCATCTATTGCGTACACTGAAAAAATATTTATAAATTTTACTACAGCTTTGATCCGATGGAAGCTTCGTTAATATTACTTAGGTGTATTAGTAACATTTACGAATATTCCGTAATATTTACGAATATATGTTTTGTTAATTTTACTACAGGTTTGATCCGACACGATAATAGTTACGAATTTGTCGTTAATACAACGAATTAGCATTTAACGAATGTATTTCGTTAATATTTAAGACCTACTTTATTAAACTTTCGAGTTGTAATATTAACGAAGTACAATTTTACTGCAACAGTCTCGATTAGTAATAGTTACGAAACTTTTTTTAATACAACCAATTTGAGTTTAATGAAAGTCATTCGTAAATATTACGAAGTACTTTTTTCCAGTGTATAACTACAGAATAAAACTATACTGAGAAAACGAGTTTTAAAAATTTATCAATAATTAGAATTTACTAACTAAAATGAATAAATACATTTTTTCTTTTACTTATTACAAAACGTTTAGTAAAATTTACTAAGTTGGCAATAAATTATTACTTTTATACGCTGATTTAAAAAATTTTTATTTTAAAAGTAATGTAATTGGTAAAAGTAATTGGCATTTTACATTACCTACAGATGACTCAATATTCAATAACATAGACGACATAAGTACTACATGGGTAGTACATCAATGTTAAACCAGAGTATATCAAAGCATAAATAAAGACAGTCTTAAAAATTTTTAAAATAGTTTTAGTTCATCTGCAGTATCCTAGGGGGCTGGTTACATTTGTTAAATCACAAATCTAACAAATAAGATAATACTTTTAAATAATAAGATACTCTGCTTATAGGTTAGAATTCATAAACAACAACATGAATGTAGCCCTCTATGGTACTGCAGATGAACTAAAACTATTTTCAAATTTTTAAGACTGTCTTTACTTATGCTTCTATATTCGCTGTGTGCATTTCTCCTGCTGCCCTCTGGTGGCTTAAATAGACGAAAATAATTGGGATAATTGGGACTTTTCGTATCCCCTCTACACCTACGCTCACAGTAAATACTTTGGTTAAACATAGCATTTTACGTTATTTACATTGGAAATCGTGTTGTTAAATCAATTCTGTTCATATATTATTTATATAATCTCTGATTTGTCTATATTTAACGATAAGTACCTACACGCCAAATACTATTTAACTTATTAGTTGCTATTAAAGACACTACGTGGCGTTTCACAAAAGTAAAATGACAATTACTGCTATTACCATTCGATACTTTGTCAACTAAATCCTAAATTTTATTAAAGTTATTTTAAATAAATACAGTCATATCGTCCCCCTTATGCTATAACCACGAATGTGAAAATTAATAATTTTTTAGAAGAGCTCAATTAAAGCTTTAAACATACGTATGTAATTTAAAATTAATCAAATTAATGAGTAGATAAGACGCAACACAGTGTAAAGAAAAGATTTCAACAAGTTAATTTGATTAATTTTAAAATATGAATGTATATTTAAAGCTTTAATTGCGCTCTTCTCAAAATTTATAATAAACACATTCGTGATTATGGCATAAGGGGGACGATATAATACAATAAATACAATTTTATAAATAAATAGCCACCATAGTTCAGTGTCGTGCCCGTGGATTCCCCGACAAGCACGCTAGAAGTGGTCATCTTCTGTACTACATGATTTTTGTCTCCAAAATGTGCTACCAAATTTAACAATGGCGTTGGCTATCTGTTTCTAATCTGTGCTACTGCTAACATTTCCAATAGATACATCATTTTAAAAATTCATAAAATTTTACGATTATAAAGTTAGCAATTAAAAATTTTAAATTAAATAGAAAATTTACTATTCATATAGTAATAATACATAAGAATGTACTATTATTTATTATAATTCCTTAGTTTTAAGTTTTACTAAACAAAACGTGAAATTTTATTTTATGACTTGCAGTTACTATTAAACCTACCTTTAATATTTGGTATTTGATTTATACAATTTATTATACAGTACAGTAGTGACTCCTACATTAAGGCTAGAGAAATTGCTAAACGTGTTGTAAAATATGTGTACTTATTTCAATGTAAATTGTGGAAATATTCCAATAGCTTATGGAATTTTAATTTTTTCTCCATGAGCCTGGAGCCCCTAAAAGTCCCAAAAAAGTTAGATACGATTCTGCTTTAAACTCAAGTTTTTTGTTCAATAAATATTGATTAAGTATTACTTGAAATATTTACAATCGCAACATGAATTCTCATAACTACATAAATATTCGAGTTAACGTATAGATAAATTGAAATAATATTTTATTTAAGCTTAACTATTTATTTATGAATTTTCATCAAATCAGTATTGCGATTTAAAAAATAATTTATTCCCATACATAAATGCATTTGAAAGATAATAATTAATATTAAAATCTTGAATGAAATTTTTAATAGTATCCTTGGAATAATATCACAATAATTATTATTTATACTTTGTACTATAATTATTTGTTTATATTATCATGAATGTATCTGACATAAAATTTATTCAAACAAATGCTATTATATATAATACATTTTTATATCTTGTAGCAGACCTTAATTTTTCAAAATTAATATAGTTTATAGTTTTACTACAGGTAACTAAACTCTAAACAATAAATTCATAATATTGTTTGCAGTTTTGGGTTGCTATTATTGAGCCATTTTAATGTTTTTGGTATCACAATTTACAAAAAAAACGTCAGTTCCCGAATTTTAAAATTTTATTTGTGAAAATTAAAAACTGAAAAAATATAAGGACCCAAAGCATGCAGTCCGAAACATTAGATAAGATAATTATTATGAAATTATTGTATAGTATTACAAATATTATGCATAATAAGTAGGTATTGTTTATATTTTGCAGCGTAGTAACTGCGATTTGATTCACAAATATATGGTGACTTGTAAAGACTGTATTTAGATGGCAAAACAGGAAAACCCATAAGAAAAAAAGTTACATATAATTTTTGAATAAAATATTCCAACATTTTCATATTTGGGCACTTGACATCAAAAAGATGGTATTGAAAATGATCATGACAAATTTGTAGTTATTGGTTACTTATGTATAATTTGAGTAAAAATAAAATTATTGGAAAAAATTGTATTGCAATGAACTTAAAAATCGTATAAAATACATATTACATAAGTAAATGAGGTACTTGATTACGTTGAACAAATAGATAAAATTAAGTACCTACCTATATGATTACTTTTATCGCAAAAAATATATCTACCAAAATTGATAATTCTAAAATTAAACTTTATTTAATATTACTTAATAGTAAAATTGTATTAATAAAGGTAAAATAAAAATTGCCACTGAGAATTTACAAAAACCAATAAATTGATATTTATTAAAGTTCGTTATATTAAGGTTTGACTATATGTAAAGATTATAGCTTTATATTAGAGAGATTCTATTCTGAGTCATCCAATGATTCACAAAGAAGGAGTTGTTTATGAATAATTTTCTTACAAGTACAACAATAAATTAAAATAGTTAAGAACTTGGTTTTTTGGTAGATATTAAATTTGATGGGTGGATGTAAAGTGCAAGCTAATTTATTACACAATTTATAATATAATACATATTATAATAACCCAAATTTAAAAGCAACATATCGAATTCAGTAAAAATGCGATTATCATTATAAAATATCCAATTATGGTTGTTTTTACAATTTTAGAGATAAAAATAAAAATTTCATTTTAAATTCTAACAATAATAATAATTTGTACTACTTTCACAGATAAGAATTTTGTTTTTGTCCTATCGTACATTTACTAATTGCCTATTTATAATATATAATAACGATTTCTTATTGACTTATTTTCACAAAAGTGAAAAGCATTTTTACAAATACCATAAAAATAATAACTATACGTATTTAACGACCTAACATTTGTGTTTCGGGCAAATCCTACCAGTTATTTTCTACTTGAAAATTTGGAAATGTCCAATCACATGGACAGAGCCCTGTGAGATTTCTCTGCCAGAGACCTTGTACATTAAAAATGTTGCTTGGGTAAGCATCTTCTTCGTAGTAAAGCTGCGTTTACAATGAAGTAGAATCTTCCCTTGCTTCGGTAGAAAGCTAGAAAGCGCCAATCAAAATAAACAATTGTTAAATCATAGAAAAGGATAGAAGAAAATACTTTAATTATATTATCCATTAAGTAGTGGAGAATTTTGGACGAAGGATGTTAATAAAACAAATTTATACTGATCAACGTTTCGAAGATTTAGTCTTTCTTCCTTTTCAGGATCTAAAAAGCAATCATCTACAATCCACAATTAGCACACAATTTTTTGTGAAAAACTAAACATGGTAGCAATTTTTATTTTGATCCCACATTCAATGATGAATCTCATAAGGAGAAAACGTATGTGTTTGTGAAGATGTAAAAGAAAAAGTAAAATTTGCTCTAAGGGAGATTTACAGTGAGCGTAGAATTATCTATAAGGTAACTCCAGAAAAAGCAAATTGCTTGCTTCTGAAAAGCACTAGAAGAATTAAAAATACAATTGGGAAAGTAACTCCATTATGCACCAAGAGAAACTATTCTGCACTACCCAAATATACCTGGAGGAACATTAATTACAATGAACGATTACAAGGTGCTTGAATCAAAAAAGCTACTAAACGACAAAATTATCGACTTCTATTTGAAATACTTGGTTTTAAATTTTTCTCAAGATCTCCGAGAGAAAATATATGTTTTCTCAACTTTTTTCTATAGTCGTTTATCAACAGAAAATGATCGAACACAACCACAAGCAAGAAATTTCAATAGTATGAAAAGAAGACATGAACTTGATAAAAAGTGAACAAAAAATGTGAATCTATTTGAAAAAGATTTTATCGTTGTTCCCATCAATGGGAATATCCATTGGTTTGTGGCTATTATATGCTTTCCAGGAATGGATGGAGGTTCTTTAATCAACAATAAAAGGAAACGGATGCATAAAAATCATGAAAGCAAATTTGATCGATCACCTATAAAACAACCTTGTATTTTGATTTTTAATTCGTTGCCGTTTGAAAAAGATTTTGAAGAGAATGTGAAAAGAATTGCATTGATAAAGTGTTTAATAGCGGAACAATTAAGTATAATTTCCCTAAAAGTCGCCTATTCAGCAGAATTCAAATGATTCTGGATTGTATTTGCTTCAAAACGTAGAATTTTTTTTTCAAAGATCCAATCGATGATTATCGACTTCCAATTAAAAGTTTGAGAAATTGGTATAATGTAAACACAACTACGAAGAAGAGATAAGATATAGCAGAGCTAATTCAACAAGTAATGGTAGCACAACAACACGACCCTACATTACTTCCAAATATTGTATTTCCTACTTTAAACGTTAATAATGGGTCGAGAATGGAAATGAGTTGTTGAAGTGCTTTGTATAATATAATTACACATAATTACAGATGTGGATGACATACAAATAAATTAAATTTTGTAAAACCATGTATTTTACTTTTCTAAATGCCGAATTGAATAAGTTGAAAGATAGGGGGGGGGGAATAATTAAAAAATAACAACGGTTATAAAAATATGGTAGGTAGATATATATAAAATTATATGACTGTAGTTCCTCTGGAATAAAAGGGATCACTTATTTGATCGTTGTTAAAAACGTGAACTCATAAAACCCAATGAATACGTCTGTAAAATCGGTAACATGTTCCAAAAAAATGCAACAAAAACCTTCAATCCGATAATACCATTATCAAAGAGTAACCTTATCATACTTACTTAAATTATTTTAAGTTGAGATTAAAATAAAAGATGGATTAATGGAATAATTTTTGGTGAAGAATGGAAAATTTAATAAAATTAAACTATACTTGTGTAATATGTTAAAATAATAAATACAAATAAATATAAACAATAAAAGTCCAAGGCTACGGAAAGAACCCACGAAACAGCACAAAATTCGACTACAAAACACCAAATACAATATACGGTTATACGCATGCGCGTAATAAATAAAACCGCTTTGATCGATCACAGTAAAAAAAGATCAATTCCTATTTGTTCCATTTTATACAGATAATGAAATCTTTCATTAGTAACCATCGGATGTTTTTGAGGGAAGGGATCCAAAGATTTTTTATTATTTCTTCTTCTTCTTCGTATGCTTCTTAACAGAAGCGTCGTGACCAATTTAATATGTTATTATTAAATGACTTTCTTGGCGGATTACTCTCGGTGGTTTGCCATTGCCTTCCAAGAGGAGAGGGTCATAATGAAGTCGAATAAATGTAGCTAAGTTGGGGATCAAACCTAGAGCTTCTAGCCTAGAATCCGGTCCGTGTAGCTCACCTCTCTATTTATTTACGGAAATTTAATGTTAACCCATGATGAAATATAATAATAAATAAAGATATGCTATTGGGCAGGTTTATGTGATTTCCACGTGACCTAATGGTAAACAATTACCACAGTGGAACTGGTATCTAGCATATTTTATTTATTTTATTATATGATTATGTTAACCCTTTACAACAAATACATACATTACAAGATTACAACAACAGTACAAATTCAAATCCTTAACTACTTTTATTCGCTCCCGAACCACTACACCAAACTACCTGTATCTGTAAAGATTATGAATGATCAACTGTGACAAAGAAGGGAGAAAAGAGATCAAAAAGTCGAACAAAATTGCGAACATTCTTTATGGACGAACCCATTGATATAATCATAGAACATCGTTTCTCAACCTGGGTTTTGTATTAGGTCACCAAACTCCAGAAGGTCGCGATTAGGTGTAAGAGTAAATACGACAGAGACGGTCGGAGAATAACGGTCAAAGTGTTGACTACGAACGCTCAATACCCGGTTCGAATCCGGGTTAAGTAACAAGTTCATTCTGGCCGTCTCGTTGGTCCTCCAGGTTAGGAGTTCTACGTCGGGCTGGCTCCTCGTCGTAAGTAAAAAATGTAAAATGCTCATAAACCGCAAAGCTGCGTATTGCAGTTTAAAACGGATATAGGTAGTAAATATGACCATGCGATTGGCTTTTTAAATGAGGAGTTTTACCCCTTTTAAGGGGTAAAAAAATTGTAGTCATATCTTTTCAAACACAGCTTCTGTATTTCCTATCAGAATTCTCCAATTATGTGTTTTAGATGTTTGATGCTTCAGCCTGTATACATCATTAAAACGAAAAACTTCTTCCTGAATGCAGTCCCTAAAAATGCGATTTAGAAATCTATGTTACTTTCCACTTTGTATGATAAAACTGTCAACGCGCAGAGGAGCATGTGCTTTATTATTTTCATATTTTTTTCGATTGTTTTTCAGAATTTTAGAAAAAAAATTAAAATATAAAAATTTACCGCAAGCGAAAACTGTGTACCAAATTTCAGATCTCTAGAACGACGTTGGGAGGTTGGTTAAAAATGGCCTCGAAAAAGTCCATCCACACAGACGACGTACAACGCTGACACAAAGTTAAATAAATACTTTTAAATTAATTAGAGTCATTCCTGTTCCTGAGAAGATCGAGAGTTGTTTTTATTTTGTTCTTTAGGGGGTCTTGACATAAAAAAAAGTTGAGAAATGATGTCATACAGAAGGAGATTATAGATAATAATTTGGAGCGTTCTGATTGCCTCTGAAATGTGCTTGATGGAGTCATAGGGCTACTTGCCCTATAGGAGTCTAAAACAGACAGACAGATCTTGAATTTAGTTTTTAATGTTTTTACTTTACTTATTCAAAAACATAATAAGTTTCTCATTCTTGAGCTCAGTGATGAAAGTTATAAATCAGGTTATTTTAAATTACACAACTTAAAAATAATGTAATTATAGATACAAATCAATACCTATAGTAAGTTAAGTACCTCAAGTTACTAATACATTGATTCAAATTTGATTAATTGATTTAAATGAATTTATTCCATTGAAACAATGGAAATAATTAATTTAGTGTTTAACTAATTTTTGGGTGGTATCACCTACTACTAATTAATATAACACCATTAATTATTATCAATTTGTTCACTGAATAATTAAAATACGATAATTTATGTAGTGCTTCGGGACCCGTTAAAAACGACAGGAAGTGCCTTATCCTGATGACCATTAATTTTGTTTCAATGTAATTTTCTAAGAATTAATAACCTTCATCATGACATACCAAAGTAAACATTTGTGAAAGTGTACGCAATGTAAGGTATTCCGTTATATTCAGAGATTACCACAATAAAATGGAATTTGAAATGTGTGATACATACAAAAAATCTACCATATACCCTAAAACTTTTAGGGCACTCTGTTCAAAATATTACCAAACAGTTGTTGATAGGTACCGTTAAACGTACCTACATTATCTTAATTACCGTAAAAGTATGATATTTATTATCCCAAAAAGGATATAATATAACAAAAACCTGACCTCTGATCGTAATGCTAATAATAAAAATTAAAAAAATATTATAATATAATTATCAGGTTATTTATTATTTATACTACGAGTTTTAACTAATAACTTTGTTTTACGTTTATACATCCGCCTGAATATCACGAACAAAAATAATAAAAACAATGTACAACTTAATTGAATAATTACAAATTGAAGGGGGAAAATAAAAATTTAGAATTTAGTGGGTGTATAGTACATTTTACTGTTCTTACATGAGTAAGCCAGCAAAATAAAAAATTCATATGCCAACAGGACATTGAAAAATAAAAATATTGATTTTGTAATAAATCAATCACAACTGCTAATAGCCAGACAAATCAGTGCTTCATAGTATTAATAACATTTTACAAATTGGATTCAGTTACATTAATGTAAATAATACTCCTACAATTAATACACATATAAACCGGCAAACATAAAACAATGAATATTATATTACACACGTGCGTACTATGCTATGAATCTAATTAAATCTCATTCATAAAAACAATAAAAAAAAACAAAATCAAAATATACAGTATTATTACCTTGTAATTTTCAAAACCGATCAATTGCTCTTTGGATAAATATTCTTTTTCCATGTTTAAAATCATTTTCGTGCAGAATGTTATCACCAACTCTGTTCACAAAAAAAACTTTAATTATATGATTATTAAGACATAATTTTACAAAACTTTTATAAGGAGTTATTACTATAATACTATAAATAATTTTTCTATCGATTTTAAAATCAACACGCCACTTTCGCCATTTTGGATCGGTAACTAAATTTTGAATCACTCTAGTGTCAACTATTGTTCACTCACCAAATCTTACTTTTCTGATAATACACAGGGTTCGTTATAAATGAGAACCGTTCTGAAGATAAACTTAGGTATCTGAAATTGCATGCCATCTAGGGAACTATAGCACAACTATATATTTATGGTACTGTAAATTACTGCTGAACAATGACTCAAAATAGGAAACGTTAGTTGGATGGAATATTTAAAAAATTAAAAGAGAACTTTTATTGTGGAAAATTGCAAAATGTTAGGTAGGAAATTATAAAATATCATTTTAAAAACTTTCTAGTTAATTTTTTTATACATAATGATTTGGAAAGAGATAAAATAAAAATTAAAAATTTTAAAAACCCCTGACTGTAAAAAAAAATCCAAAAATAAAAATTAATAATAAAAGCACAGATTACTATACAGATAGCCAACCCCATTGTTATATTGGTTAACACATTTTTTACCTGAAATTATGTTAGTACTGGAGACGGCTACCAGAGGCGCATTTCTGGGAGACATCACGACATTGAACTATGGTGGCTACTGGATACGCTTCATAGATGTCGTTTCTAAAATACCTCATGAAATCTCAAGTAGAAAATTTTATTATAGATACATACATTATGCCGTTATAAATAGTTTCATGCCTTGAAGGAAAGTAAACCCTTAAGCCGTATAGGTACTACCTGGGTAAATAATCTGGGAAGCACACTTGAATGCGTTATTGTCATTTAAAAATAATATTGTAGCTTAACTAGATTTTTTACATTACAAAGTTACAAAATAAACATCAGAATCTTAATTAAAAAAGATTGTTTTATTTATATTTATGATTTTTTTTAAATGTATCAAGTTATAAATAATAATTTATAATCAAATTAATTTATATTTTTTATTAAACTTTCGAGCTCAAATGAGTCTCTTCGTCAGAATAATTAATATTATTTTATCAATAAAATTATCAGCTATAACTATAATCACAGATTACTATAATAGTAATCTGTGCTATAATGTACCAAAGGTGATGATAATCGTGCAATAATTTTGGCTAATAATTGCATGCATTATTCTGATTGAAATGAAACGTTTATATGTGCAAATCACTTTTCACACACGCAATTTTATAGTGACAAAAAAGATCGTCTTTTACCGACAGCAGTTCCAGTATCTCATAGTGAAATTATATTATCATCCGACGATTCAAATCATTTTGATTATTCAATTCAGATACGGCAATACCCAAAACAAAGTGAAATATTTCCTCTACATTCACCTCCATTGACACACAATAACAAGACAGATTTTGAAAATAGCGGATCACCTTCAACATCAAATTTGTTATCTGATTTAATTGAATTACCATCTTCTACTGTAGAAACTACAAAAAGATCAATACCTACTGATGATCAAGAATTACAAAATTCAGCAAAAAGAATAAAGTTAGAAAAACGAGAAGCTTTAATTACAAAACAAAGACGATTGTTGAAAAGTAAGCGAGCTACAATATGTAAACTTCGTTCAACGCTTCATAAAACGCCTACTATAAATGAAGTCATCAAGTCTATAAATTTTAAATCGCCCCATGTTAAAGCATTTGTGGAGATGCAAATTTTTCATAAAACGAGAAGTGAATGGAAAAAAGAAGAAAAAGACTTGGCAATTTCTTTATATTATAAGTCACCATCAACTTATAATTTTTTACTCAGTCTTGGAATGACTTTACCTGCTCCATCAACAGTAAAATCATGGATAGGAAAATCCAAATTTATGGCAGGATTTAACAGAAGACTTATGAAGCAAATATCAATTAAAGCCGGCGCAATGGATGACCAAGAAAGAAAATGTGTTCTTCTACTAGATGAAATGTCTATAAAAGAGTGTCTCGAGTATTCAAAAACTTTAGATTTAATTGAAGGCTTCGAAGATTTGGGGTTTTTAGGAAGAACTGCTAAATCAGCAAAAAAATCTCTTGTGTTTATGATTCGAGGACTGCATAACAAATGGAAACTTCCCGTTGCTTACTTTTTGAGCAATTCTGGAGTAAATAAAGAAAATTTAGAAAAACTAATTAAAGTAACAATTTCCCAACTGCAAAAATGTGGTATTATTGTAAAAGCAGTTGTGGGAGATCAAGGTACAAGCAACGTAGGTGCTTTTAAATTATTAGGAGCAAGCTCAGAAACTCCTTACTTTTTTGTAGATAAAGAGCAAGTATATGTAATTTACGATATCCCACATATCTACAAATCTTTGCGAAATAATTTGTTAACTCATGATTTTTGTTTTGATAATAAGAGAATAAGATTTTCAGATATCATTGATACTTACACTGCTGATAAAAGAAGTAAGTATGCACGATCCTTAATCAAAATTACAGATGTGCATGTTAATCCTAGTCCGTTCCAAAAAATGTCATGTTCAGTAGCTTTACAAGTATTTAGCCACAGCATGGCAGCAGCAATAAAAACAGCAGTAGAAACTGGAGATATTGATAGTAAAACGGCAATAAATACAGCAGAATTTATTGATCTATTGGATAAAGGGTTTGATTGTTTGAACAGCAAATTTGAATTTGATAAAAATCCTTTTCGCTGTGCTATTTCAAAGAAAAATCCAACTGTAAAAACAACTCTAATGTCTTTACAAAACATTATGAAGAAAATTTGCAAATATGAAAAGAATAACAACAACATAGTTAAAAGACCACCTTGCTTTGATGGTTTCGTTTGGAGTATCAATTCAATATTGATGATCTATGAAGCAGAATTAAAAACTGGAACAGAATTCATTTTAACATCTAGATTAAATCAAGATCCATTAGAAAACTTTTTTTCCGTAATTAGACAAAGAGGTGGTTTCAATTTTAATCCCATTGCTAGAGCTTTTCGTACAAGCTTTAGGAGCTGTACAATTAATAATTTAGTAAAACCCCCATCATCTTCAAATTGTGAATACGATTTTGACTCAGATTTGTATATAAATGAACCGTGCGTAGATAATTTATTTTTAGATGACCAATTAGATAAATCAGTGGATCAACATAAGGAAGATGATACTTCAAACGAACTGTCCGAGTGTGAAAATGATCTCGATTGCACTATTAGTAGCATCAGTTCTTTTTCTGATTCTTCAACAACTTCAAATATCGAATCGGAAGCAGAGATGCCTTCTGTTAATGAAAATTCAAATATTATAGAACAGAAAAATTGTATTTTAGAAGATTGTGCTATAGCATATTATGCAGGTTACCTATGCAAAAAAACAATTGAAAAATTTAAATGTGAAAAGTGTGAGACGGGGCTATTAAACGTGAAAGGTAGTCTAAATGACCCCAAACAATTATTAATTTTAAATAAGTTGTATAGTAATATTTCAGCAGAATCAACTGGATTGAGGATTCCTAATAGTACAATTGAACACTTTACCAAAATATCTTTAACAAAATTTTACAAGCTGTTTAACAAAAATCCCGAAAAGACTGGCTTAAGTTCCAGTATTGTCAAAAAACTTTCTAAACAAAGAGAATGTTATTTTAATGACAAGTTCTGTCTTGAACATTTTCAATATTTTATACAATTAATGGTTAGAACTAAAATTTATAAAGAGTGTAAGTGGAAATATGGGAAAAAACCCATTAAAAATGGTAATAGTACTAAACCTAATCAAAAACTTAATATTTTGCAATATAAGTGAAAAGCTGTTTTTTATGCTACGTTACATTTTATGTTATCTTTGTTGTTTTGTTAAAATTATGTTACCTCATTGGATAACTTCCTTATATTAATATTATACCAATCAGAATAATGCATGCAATTATTAGCCAAAATTATTGCATGATTATCATCACCTTTGGTACATTATAGCACAGATTACTATTATAGTAATCTGTGATTATAGTTATAGCTGATAATTTTATTGATAAAATAATATTAATTATTCTGACGAAGAGACTCATTTGAGCTCGAAAGTTTAATAAAAAATATAAATTAATTTGATTATAAATTATTATTTATAACTTGATACATTTAAAAAAAATCATAAATATAAATAAAACAATCTTTTTTAATTAAAATTCTGATGTTTATTTTGTAACTTTGTAATGTAAAAAATCTAGTTAAGCTACAATATTATTTTTAAATGACAATAACGCATTCAAGTGTGCTTCCCAGATTATTTACCCAGGTAGTACCTATACGGCTTAAGGGTTTACTTTCCTTCAAGGCATGAAACTATTTATAACGGCATAATGTATGTATCTATAATAAAATTTTCTACTTGAGATTTCATGAGGTATTTTAGAAACGACATCTATGAAGCGTATCCAGTAGCCACCATAGTTCAATGTCGTGATGTCTCCCAGAAATGCGCCTCTGGTAGCCGTCTCCAGTACTAACATAATTTCAGGTAAAAAATGTGTTAACCAATATAACAATGGGGTTGGCTATCTGTATAGTAATCTGTGATAAAAGTAACTTACTGTAAAAACTACTGTTCCCTTTAAAAAGGAAAAAATAATTTTTTCTTCTTCACTCAACATCATAAACTCTCGGACACTTAACTCGAAAAATTAACTTATTATCCTCCCCTCAACCCTATACAAAATTTAAACATCAATTTTAAAGTCAGGGGGAACGGAGATTTGTTCCACTTAAGAAACATGTTTATAAATTCCGTATTAAAAATTCACCTTCAATCTCAGCCAGCTCATCGGCCCTCTCATTGCCCTCATTTCCTTCATGCCCTAAGAGTTAAAACATTATGAGTGGATATCACGTTCAGTGCCTCAATGCATTGTAGCTCAAGACCGGAGATGATCTTACAGCGGTTCAGCGCCGCAAGGACCGCCCTACTGTCAGTGATTATTTGAATAGTTTTGCCCCGGACATTTCTGTCCTGGACTTCCTCTGCGCAGCGAAGCACTCCAATAAGTTCCGTCTGGAAAACAAAAGAGTACTTCCCCAACGATAGTTTTATATCTAGCTGCAGTTCCGAGGAGAATATCCCCGCACTCGAGCCAATATTATTTTTGGATCCGTCCGTGTACAGACATACCGGGTGCTGAATGAGTTGAATGAGTTGAGTGAATGAGCGAACATAGGATATTAACGTGTAAAAACTTATTTTTGCAAATTCCTGCTTCCCTAATTATTTTAGAGAAAAATTGAAAGATACAAATATAATGTAGAAATATAAACTACGAATGATAAGAGCATTAGATTTTATCTAGCTTTTACGTAAATGATCAAAAAATTCTTTTGAAATTGTTAAAATTTTTATTTATCAAACTGGCCATGTATAAGTTTCCAAGGTAATATTCCATTTTATGAAATTAAAATTTAATAAAGTGCAAAACTGTCAACAACGTGCAATTGTTTTTATTACTTATCAAAAATAATCTCCTCGGAAACTTACATGGCAAGTTTGATAAATAAAAGTTTTAACAATTTCAAAAGAATTTTTTGACCATTTACGTAAAAGCTAGATAAAATCTAATGCTTTTATCATTCGTAGTTTATATTTCTACATTATATTTGTGTCTTTCAATTTTTCTCTAAAATAATTAGGGAAGCAGGAATTTGCAAAAATAAGTTTTTACATGTTAATATCCTATGTTCGCCTAACTCATTCAGCACCCGGTACTATATCAGCCCGGTCAGATCCTTTTGTGTCTAACAGAATTTTAAAATTAAGGCGAGATTTTAGTTGACCACGTTTTAAAATTGAAATGAAGTTAGGGGAAATTCATGATTCCCATTCCACCGTAGATTGTAGGCGTGAATTTTACAATAATTTCTGAGAAAAGTAATCTAATCTTTAAAGTGACGAAGCAAGAATAGCTTATATTTCTTATCACTATAATTTAACATCGTATACATTGAGTAGCTTGGTTACTATTTAAAATTACTACAATAATAATGTGTACCTACACTCACATTTGTTTTTTTGCGGAGAATGGGGATACCGTATATATAAAAAAAAAGTTTATAAAAAATAAGGGGTGTCAAAACTCACAGTTTTTTCTAAAAAGTCTTGAAAATGGACTAAAAAATTCTCGAGGGTGAAAAATGTTTCATTCAAAATAAGTTCGGGAATAGATAGATTGACTAAGCAACTTTTATTCAATACATTTCTTTTAGAAAGTCAATATATTGACTTCTACTTACTTACTTACTTGACTTACTATATTGTATTACTTCTCGATTTATTCGCGAGTGAAAATGTTAATTATTTAACCAAAAAAAAACACGTATTCAGACGGTTTTTTGCGATTAACTCAAAAAGTAAGTATTTTATCAAAAAAAATATTCTCATAAAAAATGCAGCTTATAAAAAAAAAATGGTGGGTTAATGGTGTCTGTAGACCCACTACAAACGGAGTAATAGCTTGTTAAAGGTTGCTTTTTATTAAAATATTCTTTTCTTATTATTCAAACGCCAAAATTAAAAGTTTCTACGTGAAATAACCAAAAAACAATGCATTTTTCGGGGAAAACTCATAAAACCTTTTCTAAAGAGCTTAAAAAACCTTAGTTTTTGTTTGTTGTAAAACCCCGTAGTATCATAACTAAGCGAGCTATGACAAAAATAGAGTTAATTATCTCTATTTTTTTCTGCTACAAAAAATGTGAAAATCACCTTCTAATTACCACCCCAATGAAAATAAATAAACGTTACTACTTCACAATTCACTTTATTTATGTAGGTACTTGTAATTATGCTCTAGAAGTTCGACCTGTTTAAAATACTTTTAGTTTTGAAAAAATTTGAGGTTGAAGTGAAGGGAGCATTTTTGTAATTTTGCAAAAAAATTGCGTTTTTTTTAATATAACTTAAAAACTATTAATGATGCGCAAAATTTTATAAAGTAGAAAATTGTAGGTTTTACTTTTTTGAAAATTTAGGTCAATTTTTTTGTAGTATAAAAATTAAATAAGATACGACCGCTTAAAGTTTGCATATTGCAAATAGTACTTTGTTCAATTCTTTTCAGCTCAAACCCTTTCAAAAATAGGGGCTGAAAAAAATTTATATTTATATGAGCTTATAGCTCTCGATAAAACCTACAAAATGATGTTTTGAAGGACACGATAGCTTAAAAACTATGCGAAATATCGGTGAAAAACCAATCACATATTTGTGATTTTCACATTTTTTTGTCGCCAAAAAAAAAACAAAGATCAACTTTATTGTTGCATAGCTCGCTTAGTTTAGATGCTACGGGGTTCTATAAAAAACAGAAATAATGGTTTTTTTAAGTACTTTAAAAAAGGCATTATATATGAGTTTTCCTCAAATAATGCATTGTTTCTCGGTTATTTCACGTTGAAACTTTTAATTTTGGCGTTTGACGAATAAGAACCAACCTTTAACAAGCTATTACTCCGTTTGTATTGGGTCTACAGACACCATTAACCCACCATTTTATTTGTCTTTTTATAAGCTACATTTTTAATGAGATTAATTTTTTCGATAAAATACTTGCTTCTTGAGTTATTCGCGAAAAACCGTCTGAATACGTGTTTTTCTTTGGTTAAAAAATTGACATTTTCACTCGCGAATAAATCGAAAAGTATCGACTTTCTGAAAAAACTTTATAGATTAAAAGTTGCTTAAAATTAGTCAATCTATCCATTTCCGGACTTATTTTTAATGAAATATTTTTCACCCCCGAGATGGGGTGGCATCCACCCCCAGGGCAAAATCAACCCCCGCCACAGTCTTACCTTTGAAAGAGGGAGTAAGAAGATCCCAAATCCAATTTTTTGTGCAAATCGGTGTTGTTTGAAATAATTCTCCAGTATCGTATTGTTTTACCTTCAATGACTGGACTACAATATGTAAATATGTGTGTATATTCATCATTTTAAAATATATTATTTAAAAATTAGATAAAAAGATGATAAGAAATAATCACAGAATGAATGATAGTAGGTAGTAAGTAAATATTATACGTTATTCCGCGACTACTATGTACCCTTTCCATGACTCGACCGTCCGAAGTTGTAAGAGAGTGGTGGACTATTCCCCTCAATTCTCTAAGTTAGCAATCCAAATAATTTTCAAAAAAAACACATTTTCTATCGTAAATTACTCAATTACTAAGTGATTAATAATAATGAAATTTATTTCTCAGCCAGATAAAGGTTGTCTTTAGATATACACGCAAAAAAATTTTTCGATTTCTTATTTTATGCTAGTGCAATAACATTTTAAAAATGTTTAATTTTAATGAACTTTGTAAATTTTTTAATCTGCTTTCTAAAAAAAAATTACAAAAATCTTGGCGTCGATATCTGCACTAACACCTTTTCAAAGTCTGGTAAAAAAAATAAATCGATAAGTTTTATAATAACTTTACAATTTAGAATATAAATCACATCGATTTCAACGCATTTTCAACTGCTAAAATCCCACCTTAAACACGTATTTGGGGGTATCCTGTCAGCATCAAGACCCAAAAGAGGCAGCTTTTTCGAGCAGTCCTTTAAGGTACGCGTTCATCTGTCGTCATCGTTCGCAACGCACGCAACGAGGTATTCGTATTTTTTTGTTCGACTGCGTTCACTTCTTCAGATCGCATCTTACAAAAATATAATGTCGACCCTTCTAAGCACCACCTAACATGAATGTACCCTCGCAGTAAGGGTAGTTAACAGTTACATTGACTGGCACTTCAATAGTTTAAACTAAAGGAACAATACTGTACATGTTAAAGGTTTAATTGTTTTATAACTTGCTAAAAATAAGGATGACAGTTTGTATAATATTGACACTTAGATTATACAATATATAAAAATAATGTGGGACTTTCGGGAGGTAAAGCAAATGTTCCCGTTAGCTTCCGAGTTACCCAAAGACCTACAAAGGATTACTTTATTAGTTTCTTTTCAAATGAATTTTCAAATGATAAAAAAACTTTTACAACCTAAACATGAATTTGAGTGCCTCATAAATCGTTGGTAACTTATTTGGTCTATAGTAATCACTTAGTTGCTTTTTAAAATGTTATATTATTAACCCCTTGATGTTAAATAATCTTAAAACTTGAATTATTTCGAGTTATACTATAAATTAAATTAAATTAAAAAATTCAATTAAATTATTTAATTTATAGTAATTCGAAATAATTAAAGTTTTAAGATTATTTAATAGCTTTTTATACTAAACTAAGCATAATAAATATTAAATTCTATAATAATTGTCCAAATGGATTAGTCCATCGCATCAGCTGCACGCATCGCAGTCATCGGAAAAGTTGCCTACTCGACCAAACCCATCGGATTTGCCGAGACCCGACGCGTACGATACGACATAGTGAACGATGGTTCATTAGAAACACTGTAAAGAATACTTTTCTTCGATCCGAGAGACCGATGCGATGCGTACGATGACGATAGATGAACGCGTACCTTTAGAATCCGTGTATGCCCAACTGATCCCCACCTATTGGTCCAGAGACCCCAAACCCGCATCTTCAGGGAGGCCCTCAGTGCCTGCTCCTTCACATAGAGATCCAGTGAAGGAAGGCATAAGAAAGCCTCCATGGCCGCAGTAGGTGTTGTTCGCATCTCTCCCATCACCGCCAAGCAGACCGATCTCTGCAGCCGCTCCAGAAAGGACACTACTGTAATCAATCTGGTTCTGGGCTACCAGACGAGTGCGCCATAGCAAAGCATAGGCCTGATTATGGCAGTGTACAGCCAAAGGGCAATCTTTGGGGAGAAACCCTATGATCTTCCCAATGCCCTGCAACACTGCCAATAGGCCATACTTGCTTTCGTCACCTTAGTGCGAATGTGTTTGCCCCAGTTAAGCTTCGAGTCAAGTATTATACCAAGATACTTGACCTCTGAAGTTAGTTTAAGAGGGGTTCCTTTTAAGCAGGGCATTTTCATGCTCCTTAGCTTTCTCTTTTTAGTGAACAGAACAAGCTCAGTCTTGGTCGGGTTGACCGAAAGAGACTGCTCCGAACACCAATTTTCTAGGATTATTAGGGTACCCTGCATCAATTCGCACAGGACATCTTCAAAAATCTTACTAAGCAGTATGGTTATATCATCTGCGTATCTGACAGTGTAGAAACCATTGTCATTGAGTCGCTGTAAAAGGCTGTGCACCACAAAGTTCCACAATAGTGGCGAGAGAACACCTCCCTGTGGGCAGTCTTTATTAACAGCCCCTCTTATGTACGCATCTCCCACAGCAATCTCAACAGCCCTACTATTTAGCATAGAGCTGATCCATCTAATGATGGCGTTAGGCACATCGTGTTCGTGTAGAGAGATGCCAATGCAATCGGAGGTAGCATTGTCAAACGCTCCCTCTATGTCTATAAACGCTGCCAGGGTACATTCCTGAGATTGTAACAATTCCTCGATACGCTCCACCACCTTTTGTAGTGCAGACTCAGTAGATCTCCCTGGAGTGTATGCATATTGATTCGGGTGTAGTGGGTTTGGTACCAGCACTACATCCCGAATCTCTCTGTCGCACAGTCTTTCCAATGCCTTCAGAAAGAAGGAGGTAAGACTAATTGGCCTAAAAGATTTAGCCAGAGTGTAGTCACTACTCCCCGGCTTAGGTATGAAAATTACCTTAACCTTAAGCCATTCTTTAGGTGTATAGCCATGCGCAATGCACGCCCTGTACATCTTCACCATAGGACTGAGTAGGAGGTCCAGGCCCCATTGGAGTAGAGCCGGATATACCCCATCCGGGAATGGGCCAGTTCGCCGCGAGCGTTTCGACGCGGCCGGTTTGCCGCAGTCGGTTGGACGCAGCCAGTTCGTCGCAAAGCCATTTTGACGCTAAATTTATTAGTCGCAGGGACAGTTTGACGTAGGACTTTTTGCCGTAAAATCAATTCGCCGCAAGACTTTTTGCCGCGAAAGTGCAAAAAAAGGAATTTTATTTAATTAATTTTATGAATAACTTGACAAAATTAATAAAGAGATTCTGTAGTAATAAATTTATTATTTAAAAATTTAAAAACAAAAACTTTACAAAACTATGATTTTAATTACGCATTTCAAAATTATGCGCAAGTCCTCGTAAATAATCAATAATATTTCTAAATTATGAAAATCTTGCACAATTTTTAAAATTCTGTTATCAGCATCTCTGAATTTTTTTAATTTGCAAAGTGGAGATTTTCCAGCAACAAGACTTTCATAATAAATATCACGACTTTTTTGGACTTTTCTTAACTCCTCTATGAATGTCCAAATCGTCGGATGGATCATACCCATTTCACACTGGATTCTTTTATTAGCAGCTTCTGCGTGATTGTTCGTGCCCTCAAAATTTTGTGAAGTACGATCGTAAACATTCCATATATCGTACCCAAATAATGGAGGTCTACGGTTACCACTTCTAGTAAGTGCGCCTATATAATTGGTTTCAAACCATTGCAACATTGGTTGTAGTGCTGCTGGAAACACCCCTCGCAAACTGGTCAACGCAGTCTCCGAATAGGTTTAATAGGTTTTGCGACAAAAAGGACGCGGATAATAATTCTTGCGTCCAAACTTTTGCGTCCAAACGGGTGCGCGGTGAATCGGCCGCGGCTAATAGGTTTTGCGTCGAAAAAGACCGCGATCAATAGGTCTTGCGTTAAATAATCCTTGCGTCGAAACGCTCGCGTCCAAAAGTCCTAGACCCACCCCATCCAGCCCAGGCGATTTGAATGGACTGAAGGATCTTATTGCCCATTCCGTTTTGGTTGGGTTCACAGTGGAATTTGCACTTTCCTAGTCCGCCTCAGTCGGACTAGGCGGACTGAGCCTAGGCGAAGACTCAGTCTTCGGATTCTATCTGGGAACTCTCTTCTCTTGAAAGAGTTTCTTCATACTCTTTCTTACAGTTGTTTTATCCAAATTTCTTGAATTCCAACCGCCCGGCTGCTCTCCGCAAGTCTGCTTTTTAGTGGCGCAGAAAACTCGATGTAATGGTGGTCGCTTCTTGTCTCTTCTTGCAGCACTGTCCATGAGTAGTTGTGCGTAATAAGAGCCTCAGTCCACTGATAGTCCGAGACAGTTGTACTTCCAGGAAAGTGTGTTTGTAACAGTACTTCAGCAGTCTCCCTGAGGCTTTCCGTAAAGGAGCCGTCAGCTTGAAGGATCGTGCCGAGCTGTTGATTTGGGTCTTTTTGGAAATGATGTTTTTCAGTTTGGCCGCATCCGTAGTAGATGCAATGCCACTGCAGAAGTCTCTCCAAAACTCACGCTGCTTTAGACGAATCATCCTCTTGTAGTCCAACCGGAGGTTTTTAAAATCCTCTCAGTCAGCCTCACTCTTGGATTTATTCGCCTTGTTACAGAGTTTTGTGACCGCCTTCTTCAGCCGCTCCAGCTCCTTGCACCACCAAGGTGTTGCTCGTGTGTCAGAACCAACCGTTGTCAGCGGACAGGAAGCCTCATATGCTTTAGCGAGTGACTTATGTAATGCATTAGCGCATATTTCAATCTCCTCAGTGTTTTCTAGTCGATTTTTCACTATGATTGCCTTTGGCATGTCGGCCTCCAAGGTGCTGGAGAGTACATCCAAAAAGACATGCCTGTCCAGCTTCCTTGGATTCCTTACTTGCTTAGGCTCGACTTTCACAGCTTTAATTTTAAAGCATAACCATCTATGATCTGACATAGTCAATTCGTGTGACACATGCCAGTCAAAGATTTTTGTTGAAATACTTAATAACGCCAGAGTGATATCAATCACAGAATGACGTTTGGGAGACACATAGAAGGTGGGCGTGTCACCCCGATTAAGAAGTTCTAAGTTTGTACCAATAAGGTACTCAAATAAGGATTTACCTCTGTTGTTGCAATCTCCACTCTCCCACGAAATATGGTGGGAATTTGAGTCACATCCAATAATGAGGTGTTTTTTGTGTTGCTCGCAGTGCCTCACCAGTTCCATCAGTCTTGAAGACGGTGGCAGATCTTGGGAGTCAACTTTCAATAGTCTTTCGTAGACAACATTAGCTGTGGCAATCTGGGACAGTGAGTAAGTGCAAAAATATGCGTGATCAGACAGCATAGGTATGCTAATAATAACAATGCAACAAGTATTATTGTTAATTACTTAATGGAATGTCTTCGGTAATGATTTCTTTGATTTTATGCATTTGCTTGTTAATTTTCATATTTTGTTATTGTTGTTTACTTGTTTTTTTTATCGATTTTACCCAAACCGCAAGTTAATGCAATTTTTTAGACTTTCCAAGGCGGAGGACGTTTTTCAAAATTTAGGCATGTTTCCTATGAATAACTTAAGAAGATTTTTTTCTGAGGTAAGTTGGGGGATGCCATAGAACATATAGCAAAAGAAATTAGCTTTATAAAATTTTTTTCCCTCAGCAGGCAAAATTTATCGTAATATTACTTTACTACATGCCGAAAAGCTGTCGCCTTGCTCTTGAGTGCGTTTGAAGTAGATACCCTGAGCTGAAAATCCAAAGTTTATTTTTTAAAATGTCACAAAATACTTTATCTTTAGTAGAATGGAATTTAATCTAAAAGATATTTAATATTCCAACTAAGTAAGAATTTTTGTTTTCTACCACAAGCATCGGCAGCAGAATGGGTTGAATTCTAAAAAAAAATATGTAATGGAAAGAGAACAATTAGTAAGTTTTAATGTTATTCTTGTTTTTTGTTTTGCTGAAAATGGCAGCGATATCTAGAACTACAGTTAGTTTTGTGCACTTGATGATAATAAAATGGTTTCTGGAATTGGAAATGGAATCAAAACTTGGTGACTTGCTTGGTGTTAGTAAAAATTTGAAATTCATTATTGAGAAACTGCCACCCGAATACGAGCCTCCAAGTAAAGTTGTGGAACTTATAAGTCGTGGTCTTACTGCAAAAACCGTCGAAGTCCATATTAGGACCTATGAAGACTGCACTGCATGATGATCAGTTTTTAATTATTTCTTTTACACAAAAATTTTAGATAAAAATTTTAAAAATATTTCTCACCAGTGGAGCTAATAGCAAAACAATTACATCTCAGTTTTTTACTTAATTTTTAACCAAAATTTTTATCTAAAAAAAAGAGTTAAAAACTAACCATGCAATACAGTCCTCATATAGGTTCCAATGTAGAATTTTTGGATTTGGAGCGGTTTTTGCAGTAAGCCCACAAAATATTCTTGTATACTAATTTAAATGTTTTATAAAATAAAAATATTATATAAATTTAATGTGTTTTTCTAATTCTTGCATTGCAACGAATGATGGGCTACTTGCTTTATTTGTGCAGCTGATGCACAAGAAAAAGAGTTGTGAGCTTAGCAAAAATGAAGAAATCAATGAAAATAGAATGTAATCAAACAAATTTTTATTCTACAAGCAAAAAAATTATAAAATCTGAAAATTATCATCAGACCTTTCAGTGTTCCAGTTACCAAACTATTAGTAGGGTAAGACGGGGTCAAACGGACACGGGGGCAAACGGACATTTACTAAGAAAAAAAGGCGTAAGTTTTTTCAGAGATGTTGCTCAGTCGCTACTGCGGTAGCACTAGTGACGTTGACATGTGAGATTAGTAATACGAAAGTAATCCGTTAAATTTTTTTCAATTTAAAGCTGTTTTTGTACTTTAAAACTGAAGAGTAATAAAAAATGTAAGTGAAATTAACGTTATTGTTAAATTTTTGTAATAAATTGTTTAGAATCTAAGTATTTTAGTAAAATATTTAAAATCTATAAATTAGGCCAATTCAAACTACGTGTCTTTGGTATTGTTGCCACTTAATTTCATTTTCGTATTATGAATTTTTACTTTGATTTCGAATTTAAAAAAAAATTGCGATTTGGGGCAAACGGACATATTGATTAAGGGGCAAACGGACAGTACATTTTTTATGATTTTCCTTAATAATTATTATACAATGATGGTACGGAACCGAATTAGAACTTTGAAGAGGTGCTCGTGGAGTCTAGAAAATATGATTCTTGCCTTAATTGCTGTAAAAAAGAATAAAATGGCTCTTATACAGCTGCCAAGTTATAGTGTTCCACGCAATACACGAGAAGACGTGTAAAAAATAACAAAAAATGAAGAAATTTGGTCAGCATACTATTTTACCTACAGAAACATACAACAAAGTTTTGAAATGATCGCCTCGATATCAAGTTTATTAAAAAATTCTGCAAAGAAAAAGACGAGCAAACACAAGTAAATCTAAAGTAGGTACTAACCGATTTAAATTTTATTGAAGATTTAATAAAAAAAGTTATTAATAGAAGAAAAAGTATTAAAAAAGACAAAAGTATTGAAACCTTCCAAAAGAAAAAAGAAAGAAAATGCTACTTTTGCGGAGTATGTATACAAGAGTGTATAAAAATGATGAGGAATGGGTGCAATGCCTTACATGCAAAATTATGGTTTCATGTACATACACTGCACTAATAATGACGATGATCCATACTTTCTATGTGTTAACTGTGCAAGTGATTCGGACTAAAAGTGCGAATTCAGATTTTTATAACGTGTATAAATCTTATGTCCGTTTGCCCCCGAGTGTGAGGCAGACGGACATTTCCACCTTATGTTTGTTTTAGTCTTACTTTTCAAAAACTGTTTTTATTTTTTTAACTTTAATGCCATCATTTGCTAACTTATTAACGGTATTATCAAACCAAATAATTATTTCTTAAATATTATGTTGCTTGTAATAAATATCACTATAAAATTCACTAGAGTGTCCGTTTGACCCCGTCTTACCCTATTACTTATTAGTAATACTAGCTTTCTTTCCATTAAAGAAGATCCCCCTAGCTACACCGATTGCAAAATTTTGGAGATGAAAAGTGATGAACAAATGAAAAACAATAAATTTGAGCTAGTAAGCGGTGGAAGAATATGATGATGAAGGTGAATAACAAGATAATTGCAGCACAGAAGAAATGAAGATGTAAAAAGAAGAAATTAAATATAATAGCTTATAATATTTCATTTGCACACAAATTATTTCATTTCAGAACTTAAAGTTATAAAATTTATTAAATTTAATTAAACACATTTTATGACATAAACCACGAATTCGTTAATTAACTGCTATTATATTTAATTTAATTAAAATAAAAGAGAACTGAGAAACGTAGCAAAAATCATAAAGCTCTAAAAGTAATTCGTTCGCATAGTACGAGTAGGTATACCGATTACCTTACTCATACCTTACTCATATTAACGATTTTATAATCACGACATTTCTAAAAACAATCAAAGGCTATAATTTGCGGTAGTTCCAGTAAAATAACTTGAAACATCAGAAAAGCATAAGAGTGGTTATCGATTGCGTTCTTTACGTAGAAATACAAAATTAATTTTTATTATAAGTTATCAAGATTTACAACATACTAAAGGTATAATAAACATTCATTCCTGGTTGGATTAAAATCATCCCGGATAAAGCAGCTGTTTGAGGTACCTAATTCGGAAAAGGCTTTGAAGATATAAAAAGAGATATTTATCGTCAAACTAAAATTATTCAAAATAAATTAACATTCTAAAAAGCAAATTTAATACAATTTAATTATCGGATTGCTAGTTTGCTGTGCATTTTCCGTAAAATGCATGGATCAAAAAGAAATTTTATTATAAAAGATTTGTATTGTAATAATTTAATACCTACCAAAAGTTTTAGAAAATTTTAAAAACTTTCGCTGGTGAAATATTAAATGTCTAAAAAAAATTAAAAGAGACAGAAAGATGAAGTAATGATGATTGCCATGATTGCCATGATGATTGCCCGATTTCCTCAACAAAAATCGCCACCAATCAAATAGTCCCTTTATTATTTTCGACCATCGAAAACAACAGACCAAAAAAGCAACAGATTACACCATTCACGCTTTGCTCCAGAAATTAAAAGTTTTTTCGCTTGCAACATACTGAAAGCTACAAAGGATGCCCAAATTACTGTATGGTTTGGAATCACCAACAAACCTAACAACACAAACCCCAAAACCATGTAATCCAACGTTCGACTATAACCATTCCATCAAAGTCCCCGAAGTCAAATCCAGCACACAATTATATGCTCGCAATAAATACCAGATCTGAAATCCCAATTTCCCAGTAAGATGAAAACTCTCCTTCAGCAAAGGCAACCAAAAAGTTGATTTACGAAGTCCTGAATCGTCCTACATCAGAATTCCCACAACCACGTACTCTACAAATAAAGAAGAATAAGATAAACTTTTGTCACGCCCATTGTTGGGCCAAGTTTTACCCACGGAATTATCTCTTCTACTATTATCTTTTCACTGCTCAAACTTTTGCAATTGAGACCAACACGACCTGGCTTCACGCTACTTTTTGAAAAGTAATTGACCTCATTAAATATCACATCTTTTGCAGCTCCGCTGACTTTATTCGGCATCAGGACTTGGTGTCGGACTGAGCTAGTGTGACGAATAGAGGTTGAAATTTGACTTATTATACTTCCAGCCGGCAGCTGGAAACAAACAGGCTTCTTTTTAAGCGTCGTATTAAGAACGTATAGATTCGACGATTTGAGCTAGCCTTATGATTTTAATTTTGACAGCCTTGGATTTATTGCCGACTATTTACAGGTACGGATATTTCCTGGTCCTTTGGATCCGTAAGAAGGTCTATCTCGTCCAGGTCCAAAAAAGTTAATGAAGAAATTGAGAGCAGGTTTGTTGATAGCAAAGTGAACTTTACAACCAATCGACAAGTATATTACTAAAGAACAACGATGGAAGCACTTGGAGCTTCAAAACTTTTGTCTTTACGATAAAGACATATAGAAAGCTTCTCTTCTTTGTGTTATTTATAGACTTGCCACTCTGACTGGTTTGTTTATTTATTACCAATTACAAAAGTTTACCAATTTAAAAAATTTTACAACCTAACAAAATAGACGGATGCAGCTCATTGATCAATGTCCTTCTCGAGTGACACCAAATAGGGAAAAACTATGGCCTACATATAATGGTCGTATATTCCCTGAATGAGGCTAAAGACCACTAAAGAACCAATGGTTGACCAAAAAACAACCACATCAATTGAGCACTACTTGGCTAAAAAGAGCCCAGAACCCGCCTGTGCCATAAAGTACTATAATGTGCCAATCGCATAATCACGTCACCACATAATGTTTGACAAGTTACAATATCAACTTAATTACTGTTTTTTTTCTTGTCGGAGAATAACCATTTCTACATTTTAGAATTTAGAATAGATTCAGTTTGATTAACAATATCATACCACGTTTTTCTATTTATACTATACAGTACTGTACCGCACTATCATACTAAAGTGATCAGTCATCACACTTTATTGTTATCATTTTCAGATTCTCTTTTCTTCACATTATAAACATGACTGTTATTACTCAGTCATTTTTAAAATAAGTAAAAGTGACTCAGCTCAGTCTTGAGCGCTGAAGACTTTATACGGTCACAAACCTAAACTTATTACTTTCCTAATACAGTAAAGTCTTGATATAATATAAACTACAGTCATTGGTTGCCATAAAACTTTGATGTTACGTCATTGCACGTAAGCAACATCTATGTGTTACTCAACCAAAGCAACCTCCAAAATCCCTATAAACACTAAACAGTACTATAATATATAATACAAAACAATATGTGCGTTCAGCAAAGCTCAGCCTCTGAGAAATTGACTAATCAGGTTTCGCTGAACTTGGCTGGGAGCGCTTACTTACCATTGTTGACTAAAAAACTCAGCGAAAAAGTTTTACGCTGTGTTTGTTCAACTTATGATTAGTTTAAAGTTGCTAGGCAATGGTTGCTGACTGTAAGCACATCGTTCAGCGGAATTCAAACTGCTGAGTGTCATCAAACTCATCATAGTTGACTGATGACACTAAGCAGTTGATCTCGCTGAACGCACACAATGAATCAGTTTTTATTTTCATGCTTCAATTTCATCTGTTTGAATCAATTTCAAAATAATTTTTAAATTTAAAAACGTGTGATTTTTCTTCTATTTTCGGAAAGACCAAGTGAAAGAAATAGAACAGTTGTTAGAAGAATTAAAGTCATAGTCCAGTCCATGCATAAATTGATATAAATTAACAAGATAAAAGAGGAAAAACTAACTGTTAAAACTGAAAAATTAACAAAATCTTCATAAAAGCAATAGAAAAAATAAAAAAATTCATAGGTAATAAAAATTAGATGTAAAAAAATTTAGAAGCTGAAATAAAAGGAAAATTGTAGAGCCTAAAAAAATTTAAAAATTTGTATAAAAAGTGATGATAAAGAATTGCAAAAAAATTAAAGTTTTGATATGATTATATGAAATTGAAATTTGGTAAACAAATAATATACATGAAAAATTGAAAAAGAATCGGAAAAGTTAAAGTTGAGTTAAAAGAAAATTAAATTGAATGCTTGTGGGCAAAAATACACATAAAATTTATAAACAAAACTAACTTAAAGTGCCATTTAAAATTTCTGTTTTTGCAACGAGTCTGCAGAGCACAGTTTGGGAACCACTGGTTTAGACAGTCTTAAAGTTAAGAACGTCGATAACCACAGCAGCGCATCGGTCTGATGTGCTTACTGATTGAGTTGCAGCGAAGAAATTCTGTATTTGAATCGTAGACTTCACAGAGTTTTTATTGGCTTAGCTTTCTATTGAATATTGACACGTTTTGGATTTGTATGGCTAACTGACAAAACGTCAAAGTCAAAAAAGAGAAAAGATTAATATGATCGGGGAAAAGCATTCGAATAAAATTTTTTATTTTAAAAAAACATGCAAAATTATTCAACCCACTGCCATTTTTTGAAACAATTTCTGAATAGTGAATTAAAAACTTCATCAAATAACAGAAAAATAGTTTTAAAAAGTTGAAGACACTGAAAATTACTTTCATAATATAAAATATTTGAACAATTTTTAATCCAGTAAAAGTTCTGAATTCAAATACTAAATAATTTATAAATCAATAACTTAAGATTTTACAGTTTCCACATAGATGGCAAAACTATTTGGAAAAACCTAAACTTTTAACTGTAAAATTCGAAAAAAAAAAGTTAATTATATAGTTACAAAAATAAAAACATACAATATCAATTTATACCTAATACATTTTTGATATTATGATGTTTAATAAATATATGACGATAATATTAAAAAAATTTCATAAAAATGTAGAGAAGCTGAGATCGTATCAGATGTGTGGTATTCGCTTCTATTTACTTCTTTAAATTCTAGCAAAATTTTCGTTGGAATGGTTTTACTGCAACTTAACTTGAGGCAGGTTAGAACTGTTCTGGACGCTTCACTGTCCTTAAGTGTAACAAAAAATTTTAATAAATTTATTTTTCCAATATAGTCAAAGACATGTCTTTATAGAATTTTGCAAAATGATTAGCTACGCGATGATCGATACAGCTACTACTTTGTACCTCACTAATGGGGCACAATGAAACAAATAACATTGTATAAAAATAAATTTTCTCTTAAACGAGTTCTAATATCTGATTTGATCTCTGGAATCAGAAAATGTTCATTTTATCAAAAGTACTTAAAAAATTCTACAGTCGATTTCGAAAATGAATAAATTAATAAAATGTTGAAGTTCATGGTTGATACTCGTATGTAGTAGGTACGCGACTCTGGCTAAATCAAAACTGTTGCAAAACTGCGAGTTGTGCTTGAAAGAACTCTCCAAATCGTTTAATGCATATTATCCTTGAAAACAAAATTGAAAAGCAACTAAAAGAAAAACGATTTTGTAAATGCAATTTAATAAAAAAAAATTATAAATAATTATAATATTATATACACGCATACAAACAACGTAATAGTTGGAGTAATTTAATAATTACCCAAAAAATTTATTTTATATTTTATAATACATTGTTGGCACTGTTTGAAAAAAATATATTTCATCATCAATGAGCATAAATTACAATAAAAAACAAATAAATTGATAATACTTAATAACAAAGTCTTAAACAATAAAAAACGCTGTAAAGTTTCCGTTTCGTATTTAGCGTCATCATCGGGCTTAGATCACAACACACATACAAAATGTCAAAAAACATAACGTCTTATCAATAAAATTTTGTCACTTTTTATCATCTAGTTTTGCTTTATCTAATGAAGAGGTCACGAGCATTGACTGTCCTTGATTATTTTGATTAGGATATATTTTATCCAAGTACTTAAGTGATTCACTTAAAACGTTCTGTATAGCCGTAAGGGCTGCCACGATTGCTGGACTTCCGAAACCGTGACTAATTAACGAAAAATGCGTCAAGTGTCGCTGTATAGATGGATCGAGTATAACTTGCGGTCTTGTATTGCACAATGGAGATCTATCTTGATTTAATAGGTCCATTAATTCTTTTGTTACTTGTTTTGTAGCTTGAATAAGTTCCTTACGACGTAACGATTCTCCATGCTGTCTACTGAGATATTCAGCAACTTGTCGTGCCGGAAACTCAGTTTCACACACATACCCAAAATCTCTTGCTAAATGTATGGCTTCTCCCTCGACGAGAGACGTTAGTAAAGTGACATTCGCTGCTTTTCTTCGACCAGCTGGTAAATTAAGTCCAATTTTTTCTAATTTTTCTCTAAGGATTCGACCGCCGTTTTTACTTTTAGCGCGCCTTAATACTCCACCAAGTAAAGATGCGTTTAAACACTCGGGTGGCGATAATCGTCTTTGTACTTCGCCAACAGTTACTTTGTACTTTGAAGTGGATGATAGAAGGGATAATCTTCCTGGAACGGAACAGAATACGTCGCTCGGAGATACCACTGCGTTTCCACCGTGCTCTTTGCCACCTTTCATGCCTAAGAAAGAAATAGAAATCAATAAATTTCGAAGTACATATAGGTAAATAACTTCATGCAGTATAAATAAATGTTAAATATCAAGTATGTTTTACCTATGAACGCACTTTTTAATAAAGGCAAATCGGAAATGAAACCGGTGTTATCGTCCATTCCTCCTTGAGCTTCTTCCACAGCTTGACCGAGAGCTTGGTGAAGCGATAGAGGATCATCGTGAGTTCTTTGAGGCGCGGATAAAGAATAATCAGGTCTGCCACCTCCAGGTGTGCTATAAGGAAAACCGGTGCCGTGACCTAATTGACCCTAAAAATAAAAAATTATAGTTAGTCGAATTTCAAGCATCGCAACACTAAAATCAAATTTCAGTTCTAATTAAAAACTTATTTTATTCACGACGTAATCTATTTTAAAATATTTGCATTGCAAAGTTTCTCCTTTGAAAAGATACAAAAAGGGTTGATGTTTTAGGATCAAGAATCAGGGGAGTTAAAACGAGGGGATATCCAAAGAATTGCCTTATCGTGAGGTGGGCTATCGGAGGCGCTCGGATAACTGGCATTCTCAGGCAAGTATTCTCCGCTGCAACTATGTCAAGACATCGCAAATATGTTAGGATCGTCGTTCCCCATCTTATCAACCTTATGGAGTTATAATATAGCAGTCATCGATCGGACAACCCTATATTTATTTTGGAAATAATTTGATACTTGAGATATACTAGAATTATAGGTGAATATGCTTGCCGGGTAGTTCAGAATTTAATAAAACAGAAGTCACATTTTCGGTAAAATAAAATTTAAATAGGTATTTTAAAGGAAGAACATTTCAAATATTTTGGTAAATAAAGCGGACGTCGTGAAAATTGAGTCATCATGAACGTGAAATTATATCAACGGTCTCGATGAAGTTATTCACGCACGTTCTTTCATTTTTATTCAAAATTACCAGTTTATTATAAGTGCCCAACAATTTTTATTAAAAATAGAATTCTGCAAGACAAACCTAAATTGATTTTCATGCATTTCTGATGAATTAAGTGTTGATTTGCAGTATTTTTATGGGAGATGCAATAATTGATTGTAGTTCTTTAACGTTTTTTCTACCACCGTTCCAGAACCATAGATATAAAGTGACTAATTGGTTGGTAGCGGTTGAGAAAAAAAAATTGTTTTAATCATTTTTGTGTCAATAAATAATAAGCCATTAACATTTTATTAAAACAAGTTAAATAAAAATAAATAAAAACACAACATAATCCGTTACATATTCTTTGAAACCGGATTTTAAGTCGGAGCATGTAATCAAAGATAATTAATCAAAATTACTTGTCTTCTTATGAAAAACTATTTAGTAAATATTATTTATGTTCTTTTAAGATAAATCAAAATTTGTGAATCTTTTCTTTTTGTAGCAACTAATAATTAAATGTAAGGATATTATAATTACTTAATAATATGACTTCAGTATCTAAATGATAAAGACAAATTATTTAAAAGCGTAACGTGGTAAGCTTAAGGTAGCTAATTATAAAGCTTTCATGATATGAAAAATTATTAAAAGTTGAAGTGAATAATTTGGTCGGGAGAAATACTTAGATGCTTCTGCTTCCTGAATTGTGTCGTGATTTGGATTCCACGTTAAGATATATGACCTAACCTTGTATCGTGGTTTCGTGCAATAATTAAGCAAAAATAAATGATACGTACTAGTCAATTTTATTGTTTTTATGTTGGACAAAAAAGCTCTGATGGTTGATTACCAATAAGTAAAAAAGTTACAAAGTGCTTCTTTAACGTTTCATAATTATTGACAATATGTAATTACACAATTTATTCTTAAATTATAGTACACGAATAATTAAATCGAACCACCTGTTTATAAATTGCAAAGCCCAAATTAAAAGGTTTGGTATGGCATAATAAACAACCAAAAACATGACATTAAAATAATAAAAGGTGGCAATGAAAAATTTTACACGAGAAAAAAATATTAAGATTTCGTTCAAATGATCTAAATTGACTTGGAGGATCGTCCAGGAATGCATTTAGAATTACTTTAAGTCAAGCTGTGAAACAAAGCAAATGAAACGACGTGAGGCGCTAGTACCTACTTCATATAACAATTCAAATATTCAAAAAAGTTAGACAAATATTAAATGAAGTCTTCGGCAAACTTACATTATGAAGCTTTGTAACAATAACAATACTTCAAAAGAAAAATTAATGACGTCGAAATTAAATAAATTAACTTGTCGAATGCAAATAGTAAATACCAAAATTAAAAATACATAAAAAGAACAGTCCATTATTTAAGACAATCAGATTCCAATAGAGAGAAAGAGCAATTTAGAGCTTGGCACGCACGGAGATTACTTGCTCCATTATTTTGGACAAACAAAAAGTTGCAAGTTTTATTATTTTAAATGATAGAATTTTTTATTTTGAGTCTTGCGGCAATTATCGTCACCGTTAGTAGCATCTACGTTATATGGTAAGTAATTAGACTAAAGCCAAAAGATTTTAAGGAGGCGTTATTATATAGCCAACCATGAATAATAATTAATCATCTTTTGCTAATACTCCAGTAAAGAGTTTTTAAGTGTTGTAAAGATGAATTGCTTAACTGTAAAAAAGGAGTGTCCTTTTTATTACAAGAAATATATAACTAATTTCTCGAATGTTTGTGTATATTTTTTAATTGATCAACTAAATTGATAAGCATATAAAGAACAATTTGATTTGTGATGAAGATATTTAGTGTATTACTGTTAGGAATCGCGATTACAAGGCATAAATAATGTTAATAACAACAATAAAAAAACGTTTGATGAATGTTTTTGTTGTAACTTACCACGTGAGCGTGATTAGGATCTCCATCTCGGGGCCTTAGACCAAGTTGGTTGTAATGATGTAAGCCGGACAAACCTCCATAGGGGTCGGTTAAATATTCTAAGTGTTGTTGTGGTGGCGGACTTGGAGGATGATGAAACGGTGGTGGAAAGTACGGGGGCTGAAAGTCCGGTTGAGGAAGTTGATGTTGCATTGCGGAGCTATGATGGAGGCCTCCGGAGCCACGATGAGGAGCCCCGGAGCCACCAGCTCCGTATCCTGGCGAACTACCACTTAAGGTCAGGGACCCGTGTCCGCCTGTTGTCAAGCGCTCCTGTAAACAAAGGACCATATTATTTGGATACTCCATACTTGAAAATAAATAATTGCAAAAGTGTCTTCTTCATATTGAGAGACAATCGTCAAGTATTTTGTAACGGTTAAAGGAAATTGTTTGGTAAATAGCTGTTGTTTGATGCCATTGTGATGATAATGTCTTAGTATGATCTGAATTTTAAGTAGCAACTTACTAGGCGGGCAAATAAAGCACCAATAACATTTAAAGGTTGTCATTATTTACAATTACCATTCATTGTATTATGCTTGATTTACATGCTAATCTAAATGGTTGTTTATAAATTTTAATATCTTCTTCTTGCAGCCATCAAGTAATAATTTATTAACGCCTTCCTAACGGCAAACAATGCAGTTAATGCCATACAGGGAATTTAATATTTCAGCTATTATATAGATAACAATTTTTTACATAACGCATCCAAATTTGGTCAGAAATTATATTTTACCGGTGCTCATCCATTAAGATGATTTGAAGGAAAAAAGGTCGAAATTTCGATTCTCGTAAATTTTGTTATTATTTGTTCAAATTTTCTAGAACAACACGCAACAACTTCAAATTAATAGTTCACATTCTGTTAGAAAATAAGAAACAATCTTGTTTTTTGCTCGATAATTGAGAAACCGAAGAAATAATTGGTGCTGTTTTGGTAATTTCCTCGTGTGCCTGCTTCAAAAATGCAATTTGTAACTTAACCTGTCATTTACACGTCAATAAAAATGAGTGATCTTTTGACGTTTTGGTTGCAAAGGCACTATCATTAGGAATTGGGTTTTTGAGTATTTCGTATTTCTATTTTACAATTACAGAAACTGTGAATTAAATATAAATTAGTAAATAATCTCGATTTTTGAACAGACGACTTAAAGAGGAGAGGACCATTTTTTCCCCAAATAAATTATAACGTTGCTTTTTTATCTTCTCTTCGTTTTATTGTCTGTTGATTATGTTGAAATTGAAAAATAAAATTTATTGGACAATAAATTTTTGTAATTAAGGATATACGAAAATTTATGTCTTAATAGAAGTGCCTAATAATTAATTTAAATTTTGACTATCATTTGTGGTTTAAATGTCTAAATCAAAAATCTGTTGTGGATAGTTAAGGAAACCATAAAATCTTGAGATATGCAAAGTAACTTCATGTTATAAAAACCGTGCCCGAAATTTTGCACAGTTTTGTAGGTATAAAAACAGAAGACTCGAGATAATTACAAAACATATTTAACCCATGGGTACCTCTACGAAGGATAGTGACGAATCAAATACCACCCAAGTTAACTGGAAATTCGAATAGAAAATTAAATAAGTTAGCTAACAAAAAGAAAAATATTCAAATTCCGAGACTTTTTTGCACCCCAATTAAACGTAAAACTTTTTGTTTACCTTTTATGTAACACATCATAAGTGATTGCATTTTTTATAATATGTTATATTATTACGTTTCCTAGTTATTTATTAAATTAATCACACTCTCAAAATCGTAGTTGTGGGTTTACGTAATTTTTCTCAATAATTAAATTTTAGAAATGGAAAGTCAACAAGTGTCTTTGTGTCTGCACACAATTAATTGCATAATAATTGCGAATAACTTGCAAGTTATGTGTTGTTTGGTAGTAAAATGTTATTACTAAACTTTCTATATACTTACAATGTTGTGCGAAATATCAAAAATAGTTCCAAGTTCTTATATGAAATGAAAATCGCACTGAAACCAATGCACACAAGGCGCCCACGTTTTTTCACGATTTAACGCACTGAACCACGAAAGGTTTTACAAGAAGTAAGTCAATCAACGGTTCACCACCTTCAGTCATAGAGTGTTATGATAAAGTATCCTATGGGGGTAGCCCGGAGCTAAAAGCACGTGTAATCGAATTTGACCGACCGGAGTCGAGCGTAAACCTAAAAAGCTCCGGGTTTTAATTTAAAATTTGCAGTACAAAGCTAAAATGCAAGATTATAAAACATTTTATAAATTCCTCATGTGTGTAAACAGTTTTAAAGCGTTTTTTGGTTTAATAAAGCAATTAAAATAATTGCTAATTAACTGAAACACTAAAAGGAACTTTGATCTTGATGGTGTAATAGTTATAACGTTTTAATTCCTAATAATTAAATGTTGTACTAAATACAACAAAAAATTATAATATTTTACGTTTTGTTGAACAGATAGCTTAATTGTGTTAATTAAGCGTAAAAACATTCGCGTGCTGGTTTGAAGTAATTCAGTTTGAAGTAAAGGCAGGCAGCAGCGTGTAATATGTCATTTCCGGAGCCTTCCCATTGGTTGAGTTCTAAGCTCTTTTTCCGGTTAATTACAATATGGTTGGGGAGAAAGTAATTGCGTACTTAAAAATATTAGCATAAACATGCACTTGCTTGACGCGCCCTTAGGTAAATCAGATATATTAATCTGAATCTATCGAATGTTTTATAAAACCATAAATAATTTTTAACAAAGTATTAAAGTTGATAATCGTTCCTTTATGCCGTTACATTTCTTTGGATAAATGTGACCTATTGTCGAATAAATATTATGATGTATAATTATATACATTAATCGGTGACGTGAAAATATGTAAGAAGAAAGCTTTTAGCACGTAATTTTGACAATTACGCTCTTTTTTTCAATTTTAAAATTTAACTTCACCAAATTACCACGCACATAGTCGTTTTCCGAACCCGAATACAAAAATAAGATTAAAGTCGTGATTCAAAAGTGGAACTTTTACCTGTTATTGATTTAAATGAAAATTTTGATTATTTGGTTATAATTGCGTTAACCGTTCTGATTGTTGCTTATACAACCGGATTATAATAAGCTTATGATCGACGTTAATAATATTAATGCAATTTATCCTCATGTCAAAAATGCAAAGTAACGAATGCAATCAAACATATAGCAGATAAACAATAAAACATATTAAGATCAACTTGTATGATTTACCAAACCCGACATTGCAGAATATTTTGAAATTTTATTCTATTGATATACTTGAATTTAATTGGAAGGATAATTATGCATATCCCCAAAGAATTAAAATTATTAAAACCTGTTTAAGAATAATTAGTTATATTCTTTTAATTGCTTCGCTTATGATACGTTTGTAATGTAGCATTAATATATTATTAATCTAAAGCTTTTAAATATTTGTCTTTAAATTAATAATAATAAAGTCAGTAAAACCATCTTATTTTGGCCACTTAAAATTTAATTAACATTCACCGATTTTTTTTTATTTTAGATGGTCAACATAGGCACGTTTTACTGTAATGTGTACAAAATAAGAAATATTTTCAACCATGAAATTAATCAGCTTTAAACTCGTAAAAAATAAGTAAATGTAATTTAAAAATCATTGAGTTACGTTAATTTAATTATATTAAATTTCCGAAAAAAGCTACTAAAATAGGTAAAAGCTGGAAAAATATTTTTTATATAAAATATTAATGAAAACTTTATTAAGTAATATCCGCCATGTGAGAAATGAAGAAACTTCTGCATAAATCGTCCCTTTTAAGAGCAGTGCAAACTTTTTTTAATTTACTTATTTATGTGATCTGAAATTTTAATATTTAATTCGAATTATATATCTTATAATTAAAGGCTACAATAAGGATTCACTTTATTTTGGGCGTACGTTCCGGATAAGCGCAACGCACATCAAAACAACCCAAATTGGATAATATATTTTCGAATTTTATGAGAAAAATGCTAATAAATTCACATATTATTTTGATAACAAATCCAAAATGTTAAAAGGTAAAGAAACTTAATTTAATTTTTTTTTTGATAATTTTGATAATTCCGAAGATAACTCTTCAATATCGGCAATTTGATTATACTTTAGCGTGAGCAAATAGACAATCAATGGAAGGTTGCTGAAATAATAATAATACAAAAATCTGGTAAATCTGCTGAGGACGTTAAATCATATGAGACCATTAGATTGCTTACGAAATTGTCCAAATTATTTGAGAGAGTGTTATTAAAACAAATCAGGCAAATCTTAGAAGAAAAACAACTTATTCCAAATCATCAGTTTGGGTTCAGACGCAAACAGGTAACCATAATTGGCTGTAAAAACTAATAAAAACTTTGAAAACAAAAGGTCGATCATTTGATAAGATTTAGCACATTGGACTTCTGTACAAGTTAAAAAAAATTTTTACATGATCCTGGGAAAAATGAGTAGGTACCTAAAAAATGAGATTACTAAGATGCATTCAATCAGAGCTGGAGTCTTACAAGGAAGTGTGTTGAGGCCTATTCTTTACTTGCTGCCTACTAACAAAAAGATCACCACAGACTCTATAGTGGCCTCAGATATGTTACAAGAATATCTAAGCATATTGAAGTCGTGGTGTAAGAAATGGAAGATTAAAGTTAATGAAGGTGAGTGTGTTCAAGTACATGTCCTCCAATGCGATCAAACAATCAGCAACTACCGCAATAAAAAAAAACTGAATACTTAAGCATCCATCTGGACAGATGCTTGACTTGGCAAAAGCACATATTTACTAAGAGAAAGCAATTCAGGTTAAAATTAAATAAAATAAATTGGATTATTGGAAAAAATTTAAAAATGACTTTAGAGGTTAAAGTAAGCTGTTAATTTACCAGATTATTTTGAAACCTGTCTGGACTTATGGCATCTAATCATGGGGTTTAGCAAGTAGCTCCAATGTAGAAATCCTGGAGAGGTTCCATCAGTTAAAAAAAATTACATGCTTTGTTTGGACGAGGTGATTCGACAAGACCTACAAATGCCCACTATTAAGGAAGGTAAATGATATTATGCAAAAGTGGATATCCATCCTAATAAACTGGGATGAAGTAAATACTAGAGATAACAAAATCAAAAGATTGAAACGAGGAAATATCAATGTGTGCGTTCAGCGAAGCTCAGCGGCTGAGAAGTTGACTAATCAGGTTTTGCTGAACGGAGCGCTTACTTACAACTGTTGACTAAAAAACTCAGAGCAAAAATTTTACGCTGTGTTTGCTCAACTTATGATTAGTTTAAGGTTGGTAGACAATGGTTGCTGACTGTAAGCACATTGTTCAGCGAAATTTAAACTGCTCAGTGTCATCATACTCATCATAGTTGACTGATGACACTAAGCAGTTGAGCTCAGCGGCTGAGAAGTTGACTAATTAGGTTTCACTGAACGGGGGCGCTTACTTACAACTGTTGACTAAAAAACTTGGAGCAAAAATTTTACTGCGTTTGTTCAACTTATGATTAGCTTATGGTTGCTTGGCAATGGTTGCTGACTGTAAGCACATCGTTCAGCGGAATTTAAGCAGAATTTGAGCAGATTATCCTGAAGTTACAATCATTTGATTAACTTTAGTTTTAAGGAAAGCAATGAAAGCATCATTGGATAAATCCTACATTTCATGTTAATATCATTAATCATTATATATTATACTTATTGTATACTAGGATGGATTGTAATTAATAAATATTGAATCAATAAAAAAATAAGAAATTTGCATATTTAGTGCAGTAAAATTTTAAACTTTACCTAATTTCACAAAACTCAAATTGTACCAAATTGACGCAGTTTGAAATAAAAGTGCATTTTACGTATCAGAGAAACTAAATCAAAATTATAAAAAGATGCTCAATAGTTGCAAAAAAAATTAAATTACCTCGTCCAATTTGGTTTTCAATTTCAATTTCTATCGTTTATCGAAGAAGAAATTTGCAAACCTTGAGTGAAGAATATATTTTTTCATGGAATAGCTAGGAGCTCGAATGCTATAGCTCTTTATTGTAAGGTGTCATGTGCAAAATGTGAAGAAATGGATGTGAAACCATGTGAACCATACTCTCCATGCAAGGAAAAAACTTTTGAAGAAAATAAACTATACATCATATGACTCAATTTTATCACATTTTTAAAGTGCATTTTTCATTTTCTAGGAAAAAGCCACCACTAAGCCCCAGTATTTTTTCAAGAATTGTTATAAAATAGAATTTATTTCTTTGTTTTATTGATATGCAATTTTCAAAATAAGTCAGTTCCAGATGTAGAATCATTTTATTTTAAATTAATTTCGTTTCAAATTGTTTGTATTGCAAATCTAATTCAAAAATACATTTAAATTATGGTGTTTTTCAACTAACCCTACCATAGGATGAGATAAACCTATCCCTATTACATTTTTTTTTCTGTAATTTTAGAGAACGCATATTTTATTGTTATGGTGGATTGGGTTCCCTATCAGCCAAAGTATTCCAAAATATATTTGACTTGGACAAATCAAGTCAGTCCATTTTTTAAATATAAATTTTTTGCTTATGTTTTAAGGTATCATTTGAGGTGTTTGGTGCAAAAACAAGTTAAGTCCATAATTGCCATTTAGACTCACAATTGTAACAAAAATCAAGAGGATAATGGCTTTAGCAAAACGCCAGATGATTTTCAACTTTTTGCTTACCTTAAATACGGCGAAACCCATAGATTTAACTTGTTTTTTGCACCAAACCTCTTATTTGTGGTCGTTTTGAAAAATGGCAAGTAAACGTGTGATTCTGATAAAGATGATATCAATTTTTTGGTTAAAACCGTGAAAAGGATCGAAACCTGTCTTGTAATCCGTCAAGATGTTTTTGAATTTTAAACTATGCAATTTTTTTTATTGGATCCTGAATTTGAGAATGATTCTGATTTTGATTGTATCTGTTTTTTGCAACGATGCTATGTTTGTGATCTAATACTGAGCTATAATTTTTCTATTAGAAGTGTACTTTGTTATTTATTTATTACTATTATTATCATTACTATTAAGTAAATAATAACTGCTAATGTTAGAGCACCACAAGGTATTCATAATAATTTCAATGTGTATTGTACAACTAAAAGATTGTATTGACTACTACCTGAATTTAAAATTACTTACTGCAAAGTTAACAACTTAATAAGTTATAAAAATAATAATAATAATAATAACAACCTGGTTAAGTTAATCTCCGCAAATAAGTAGGTGTACTACGTCATTACTTTAAATTTATTACAAAATTTAAATTATACCTATAAAGTTAAAAAAAGTAATCTAAAGTAACTCCCAAGTCAAAACTCATTCAGTACGTTCCCAACATTTGGTTAATTTAAAGCAATTTGTAATTCGTATTATTAAATAGAAGAAAAGTACACAAGTTAAGATTGTTCGAGGGGTAGATGACTAAGGAAGTTTTTTTTGGTCATCAATTGGTCATCATCATAACAAACAATAATTGTATTTAAACAAGGTATAAAAAATCTCTTCTGCATAGAGATAGCCAGAATAAAGTTCTTACTTCATCCGGAAGCAAACCGGGCATTTCCAGGAAACTTCGACCGCCTCTTCTATTTTCTAGGATAAGCTAAACATTTTTCTAAGTTTGGTTAAGCCCTCTCAATTACCCTAATGCAAAAAACTTTCTTTTTTTAAATAAAAATTTCAAAACTTGTGTAGATAAAAATTAAGCTTTTTTTGCACTAACTATAACTTGCAGCTCTTCTTTTCAAAATAGTAGATCAATTAAAAAATAAAAATGGCGTTGATCAGCATGATAACCATAAAAACCAAGATTTACATTGACACTGAATGTGATGGAGGTTTCCCATCTTATCAATTTGTAAGTAAAGTATAAGCACCAGGTGGTTAAATATATTTAATTGCAGTCCTTGGAGCACTTCGTTTTATAGAAGATGTAAATTATGAATTCATAAATACCACGATCGTTGAATATTATGAAGCTTCTAATGGTGAAATTCCATCAGCTACTTATACCATGTAATATTTTATTTTATGGTATTATTTCAAAATGAGCTCAATGAAACTGCTGAAACGGAAAATAGCATCTTTATACTGGATTGACGTCAAAAATAATTGGCTGAGGATACAATCCAATTTGTATCTTGTTATTAGAACTAATATTAAACAATAATAAAACCTGTTTTCTTCGAAAATTCTAAATGGAAGCAAAAGTTATAACAACAGTTTCTCATTCTTCAATAAAATAATCTAAATAACATTTACTTGTAGGATGCACTTTATAACAATCAAAACGAAATCAGTGAAACAGATTATAAAAATTCTCTATAGTAATAAGTAAAAGCAGAAAATTACATCATCTCTTTATGTTAGATTTGCAGCGAAAAAGTAATTACACCCACAATGAGTGGAAGCAACTTAAAGTAGCATTTGCTAACGTAAATTGAAAACGGTGGTGTAATATAGTAAACTCATTTATAATATTAGTTATCTGGTTTTATTTTTTAAGCCTTGTAGTTGCATTTGAACCTCCGTAACTGATTAATCTCTTCTCTGTTGCTGTATAGCAGACTCATAGATCAACCGACTTAATACCTGCTAAGAATAAATGTGTTTTATATTTTTTATTGTTTTCTTCAATATTATTTATAATACGGTAACTTTTACACCAACATACAATTTTAATATCTGCCTTTATCGTTATATGCTAAGTATTAACTATTAATAATTATTAACAATTCCAGTAAGATGTTTTATTATAATTGAAAAAAATGTATGAAAATAACATACCTACATACTAATTATAAATTAAAGATATTATTTCCATAACTTTTCATCACGTTAAAGAATTGAATTTTGTTAAGGAGTAATTAAATTTTAATTTTTCCAGGTAATAATTAAAACGAATAAATTTTAATCAACCGACAATTACAGAAATTAGATCTCTCATGTCGGCAGATCTTTTACATTGTATTACAAAGTATTCCGCATAACACGTGACACAATTTTTGTTGTTTTACCTAGTGTCGAATTAGAAAGTGACAAATTGAGATTAACTTAGTGATTTGTGTCTATTATATTATAAAATCACGCATGTATTTTTTACCTCGCAAAAAAAAAGTTTATATTATATCAAACGTGTGTACCTATATAATAATAATAATGAATCAGAGTTTTTATAATCTTCATATAATTTTAATTGCATTGTCGTAATAATTAATGAAGATATGTAAATTTTTACGATTTACGAACGGGTTCGTCGTTTGATCGCACGTTGATGTTTCCTGGATTTTTAATGTAGATGTTTAATCGATCGAGATAGAAAGACTGACCGTGTTTTATATTCATTGATTTTTGTTGTAGTAAATTGATTTTTGAACATTAAATGTTCAGATTGATTTTTTGATGAGTTACTCGATGTAATATGTAAATTTTATGTAACTTGCAATTAATATTTTTGTACAGAACGAATACGAGTGAAGCGATTTACAACTAGTACAGGAAGATGTCGAAGAAATCAAGAAAAATTTTATGGCAAGTTAGTGTTTGTAGTACCTATAAAATGTTTCTGCACATCACAACCAATTACTACTAGCATGACGTAACAGATTTATATAGAAATAGCAAAGATAATTATTGTACGCTTATATGCATTAGATCATCTCACCGGGATGAATTACAAAGCATTGGGTGATTTTTTTCGAGTTCAAATCCACTATGCTCCATTTTGGAACAATAATATCTACTTGACGGAATAATAACAGGTGTCGGTCAAGGTAGGACACGTGAGGCCACAACACGTGTGGGCTACAAGTTACAGGACTTTACAGTACATCTTCTTAAGATGAGAATACATTAATTTGTTTCATATCAGATCAAGCGAGCATCCAAAGTTCTAATGGAAGTTTGCGAATGTTATTGCGTATGTAAATGTCTATTGGAGAGAAAATAAGTAAACAAGTGGAGACCGCGATGCTGTGCTTAGACGAAGAACATCAGCGAGGGGAGCCGAGGCCAGGGCGTGCACTTGCCTGACGGCATTCCTCTGCTCGAGGCAACCTGCCTCTAGTGATTCCCCTCGCCCCTGAAAAGGCCAATTCGTGGACCAAATCTAAATAACCAACTGCTTCTTCTTATTAATGTTCTTAAACATAGTTTAAGATTTCAAATTCAAAAATTATCATTTAATAATTAATATAACCGTATTTATGGTTAAAAAATTAATTCAAAAATTTTAAGAGTACGGACACCTAAATTATACACAGGAAGTTGGCGTGGTTTTACTCCATAATACTATGTATTTTGTTCTAAAATAAAGAAGCACTCATTAAATCAATTATACAAAATTATATAAATTAATAAGAAGCAGCAATGAAAAACAAAAACTTCAACTTTGCTTTTGCAAATAAGTATATTAAATAAATACTAATATAAATTCTTGGCTATAAAATAACAAAAATAAATTTGTACCTATGTTAAATAATTTGAGAATAATTTATTGTGCCATCAATTTTACCATCGTTTAAATTGTAATTTTATCTTGTAAATAATATAAACTAAAATGTTTCATGTCAATATTAATAAATTAATGAACTTGATGCATAAAATAAATCAATAAATTTTACTTTGCAGGAGGCTTATTTAGAATCGAAAATGTTAAGTTTTAAATTGTCATTAATTTTAAATTTCTTTATTACATTTTTTATTATTGAACGTCTTAATATTAAGTGAGCATTTAAAAAACTACAAGTTCTTGTAACTAACAGTCAAGCAATAAATCATTAGTTTGCACAGATCTTACAATTGAAGAGGAAAAGAGAAATTTTACGTATTGAAGCCAATTATAGAGAATGTCAGTGTGTAAAATTACAAATTTAAACGTTGTCTCCATAAATATAAAATCGGAAGAAGCCCAAATAGAAAAATAGCACAAATACAAATTTTACTTCAAAAAAGTTGCGGCACAGTTTAAAATTGTCGTTTCGTTTGAAGAAAATCGAACCCACACATAATAAGATTTTAGCTATAGGTACAAGATTTGATGTTTGAATGCATATAGTGACCAGGTTAGTCACTGCTTTTTAATTAAATTTTTTTGCAAACATCTTAATCGAAAATTCGCGTTTAAATATTAATTGCAAGAGGGTTTACCGGAAGGCAATATGCGGGGCACATGCGTCACGCATTGCCCGGAGCGTCAACACAGGCACATCCTAGCGACTCGTTCGTATAGTCATCATCAGCACGAGAACTGCTACTGGCACCACGACCCTTTTACCCTTAGGCTACTTGCAAGATATTGCATTATATAATTACCTATACTTTAATGCCCATAAGCGGGAGCCAACTTCATTTTGTATTAACAACAAATAGGCGGATTCACACATCCACCTCATTCGAGTAACGATCTATATAAGTTGTTCAAAACTTGTAATTACAGAGCCGTTTAAATTTGCTTAAACATTAATTATTTTTATGTAATTTGACTTTTATACATGGATTTTACTTGAATTCTGCTTTAACTGTACCCACGAAAGATTTTATGGCAATGTAGTGCAGTGATTTTTTTACCATTTCTTATCGGACGGCTATGGCGACCCTCCGAGGCAATCTGAGAGGAAAATCTTTCTTGAAATATTATGCTATTACACGTAAACATAGGTTCGATTTCTTATCGTTTCCAAATTGCTTATGCCGTGGTTAGGATTACACGTTAAACTGTTAATCATACTTTGATGTTCACTTTGTAATTCAAAACGTTAAAAATCCGAACAATAAAATACTACATCTGTAAATTATGCCTAGATTATTTGAATTTTTTCTTTAACAAAATGTGAATAAAAATTAAGGAGTGCTCCTACTGGGGGTAGCGCTACAATAAACCTCTCCTAAATATGACAGAAAAATCAACTGTGCTGGTGTTCTGTGCGAACTTAAGTTTCAAGATATTTTGTAGCGTTCTGAATTTTTACCATACATTTTCACTAATGATTTTCTTGTGAAATTAAAGGATATTAAAATGGTAAATAGTGCATATAAATATAATAGCTTTCAATATACGCAGTTGTTAGACGTCAAGTAAAGAGTGTAAGTTCGAAAATCCAAAGTCGAGCAAGAAGTGCTTCGGATTATCGACGCTCTACTGTATTATCATAATACCTACTGATAGATTTCAAATATGTGTTGAAGATGGAACAGGAAAATTGTAGGCTGCAATATCACAGAGACTGGAGCTTCAACTTTCTTAACTCCTCTTTTCATACAGATCTGTTTTGTCTGTAATGCGCGATACTTTGGTTGTTTATTACAAATCAAAAATTGTTCCAGTGCAGCCTCCACAGTCTGGACGATTAAATATATAATAAAAAGAATAGAAAGAAAGTAGGTACTTTATTTTACTTAAGAATTACTTAAATAACTAAGGCTGTGGGGCCTAAATGCCGCACTAGAAGTATTTTTAGGTTAATAGTAAATAAACGAGCAAATCCTGATTGCGTATCCGTAGCTGGAGCCGGAACACAGAAAATTGTACTGCTCCAAATAATTTTTTGTTTTTTTATATTACCAATTAAATTTTCTAGATCTTCATATTTATAATGTTTATCTTGGAAAGAGCGAGGCCGAGGGCCGAGCAATGTTTTCTGATCATGGAGACCTCAGAAAATTAAATCATCACGTTTAACAACAAAGTGGTACTAGCTGTTTTGGACCCCCCATCCCAAAGAAAGTCATATAATCACAAATCAAAAGCCCTCATATTATTTCTCTAAATTTAAACTTCACGAAAATTATTCATTAATTAAAATTTTTTTTTTGATTTTTATGGGTAGGTAATCAAAATTAGAACTAAACGCCCAAGAATTTGATATATTTTTTAATTATAAATTTTTTTACAAAATATAATAAACTAGACGAAAGGCTCATCCACGGACGGGCAGCTTGCCAAAGCCCAAGAAAAGACGAATTTAAGTTGGTGCGTCCAACGACAACGACCAATCAGAGTGCGTTGCGTGTCCTAAAGAAATGACACGCTGGAAGAAAAACAGCAGCGTTTTGGCTTTTTATATTTATAATATTCAAGCTCAATTTTCTTATAAATCCTAAAATCGAGATTTGTAATCACTTAAACAGACTTCAGATTTGGCTAACCCCTGGCCACAGTTGCAACACACACTTATTCGTTAATCACGTTTCGTGAGCCAATATATCAATATATCTTTATCGATTCCCGTTGGCTTTATCATTTCTTTGACAACACGACGTAACCTTCTTTTGAATATCCACGCAGAAATAATCACAGTACCGCGAAAGCAAACAAAAACAACATTAATTATAAATTTTTAAACCAATTTTTAAATTTATTTATTTTTAATCGATAGATTCAGCATTACTTCATAATCGCATTTTTTCAATAAAAATTAAAGTTTTAGTAGACAATGGGAAACTCGGTAATCCATCCATGCACGTCCTCAATTTTATAATAAAGTGAAAGAACTTTGGAAGTAATTTTTGTACGAAATAAAGTCAAGACATCTTTTTTTCACCGTTCCCTCTATAAGAGTGACATTTTTCTCATTCTCTGTCCAAAAATAATTATAGCATCACAAAAACATAAAAAATGAACGATTAATAAAGTTACGTAGAAACTACAAAAGACATTCGAAAATTGTACTTGAAAACTGAAGAATTAATAGCTAAAATGCAACTTCAAAAAAAAATTTTAAGAAAAATTGATCTTAATTTTTTTTATAATGTTGACGATTATTTATCATCATATATGGTCAGGTAAATCTGATGTCGTCACTGTCACTTGGTAAAAGAAAATGTAGTCTTCCACTGATATGTCGATTGCCCCCCCCCCTTCTCTTTGAGCTTATAAACAAAACGTCTTTGTGGCTTTTCCTGATAATTCCTTAAAATGCCAAATTTAAAATAATATTTTGTTATATTTTACTATTGGTCTCCTTCAATATTTTATGCCTACGCTCCTAGCTCTTTTAATACGCGACTGTTGCACTTCAAGTATTTTTGTTTTATGAAATCCTTTTTTTTTGTATTCTATCATTGGGGTTTGAAATTCGAATCTAGAGTTAACACAAATCCATAAATTAATGAAAAGTGTTTACATTTTCAAAAAATTAATTAAAATGTACACCTATACTCTGTTTTATTTAAGAAAAATGTAAAACGTTTGCACTAAACGGATGCCCTTTAAATGTTAACCTATGAAATTGCTTTGAATAAAGACTCACTCACAATAAGGAAATTATACGAGATTTAGTGTTTATTCAAAGCAATTTCATTGGTTAACATTTAAAGGTCATCCGTTTAGTGCAAATGTTTTACATTTTTCTTAAATAAAACAGAGTATAGCAAGTTTTAATAAAAAGTTACAAAAGCATAAATTTCTTTTAAGAACGAGAATTCAAAAAAATTTTTAAAATAATCCAGCAGAGTGGCATGAAGTGGAATGTAAGCGACTACGAATAAGCGGCTACGGGTTCGAAACCCCAGTCACCTGTTGGGCCGGTGTCAAGTAGAGATGAGGCTATTAAACGTTAAATTTTTTTTAAATTTTAACTGTTATTTATATTTTACTATTACCAAGATTTGTTTTATGAAAAACTACATCATAATTTTAGAAGCTTTTCTTTAATTTTTGGTTCAAATAGCACAAAAAAGGCGATCCACTTCAATAATCCAGTAAAAGATACTTTTTCACCTCCTTTTTAAATTTTGTTTAACTTGTGTCAAACAATCTCGCATTCTACAGTATGAAACGGCTGAAAAGCGTAAGAAAAATCCGAAAGGCAAAAGCAAATTTTTGGATTTTCTGGCAATGATACTTTTTTTTAATTTGTGCAATGCCTTACTAGTGGCAAATATTCTCTGGGCTAAGTTAGACTGTCCCAAAAATTTTGCAAAAAGGTCGTTTTTCATATTTCATACATAAAAATTTTATTGAAAAACCTTTTTCCATCAGGCATAGTTACCCTTTCTGACAGAGCCGGGCCAAAAATACTTAATTGAAAAAGTAAACTTACGAAAAGAGTGGATAACTGAAAGAAAGATTTAGTAAACTAAATTGATAAGATACATTGCCTGATGCCTTAACTCCCCCCCCCTCAACCAAGAGGTGCTCATATAAGCGGAGTTTTCCAAGCGGTTCTCTATTCAAATAATGTATAAACTGTTGTGATCTGATGAGAAAATGTATTTGCATTGTGTTAAATTGCTGAATATCTACTCTCCTCTTTCTTTAAAATGCCATACTTTATAATTATAATTTTTAATGCTTTTGCAAAGTAACCTTTCAGTTTCATTTACTAGAGTAATTTTAAACTTCAATATTTAACTTATTTACCCTCTCTATAAAGATTTCAATTGCTTGAAATCTGCCCAATTAATTTACTATAATAAGTAAGTTTTTGTTAATTGTAGAAAAAGTAGCACTTTTCAGCCTTGTATTCAAGATGAAAACGCAACTTTTACGCTCTAGGGGCGGAAAATTAAAATTGTTTTTGGGCGACGGGCAAGCAAAAGAATTTTTTGTTTACTAAAAAGTACAAATTTCAAAATCTTAATTGTCCTCGCATTGCTGCTAATTTCGGTTAACAATCTCAACGAACGAGGCTTCAAAATACAAAAGAAAGATGTGATTTTCTTCTCCTGCAACGCTTCACATTTTAAAAAGTTCACAGTGACAAAAAATAATTTAACAGGAGCAGTCATTTCAAAAAGTTAGAGAAAGCCTCAAATAATAATTCATATTTTGAAAAAAAATTAGTATAAATTCCAAATAATTCTTGAAACTTAAAAATTGCAAGATCTCCATTGTTACCAATTATTTTTATCAGATTACACCTTAACTGTTAGTTATCGTCCTCCGAGAAGAGACGTCCAGAATAGTTTTTACCTCGATTGAAGTCGAATACCACCATCCTATTGACGGTCATTTTACTCTCACATTAGCGCGATTTAGATGTCAAAAAATAATTGACTGATATTTCTTCAAAGTAAAAGGATAGGATGATACCTAATAATTAATTATTAGCAAATATAAAAAAGAAAAACTTCTTTTGCATTCGAGCACTTAACCTAATTAAATAAGTTTGCCTCGCTGTTTCCCTAACCAAGCCACATTTGGCCAACATGCTAAGGTATGGCCTAAACTTCTTCTTGATAGGAGAGACCTACATGTTTAGCATGACTAAAAAAGTTGTGAGTTTATTATCGTTATTTAAAGGAATCGCGTATTGCTCGGAGGTGGAAAACTGAAGCAAGTTTTTAGCTATATAATGTTACATTTAAGTATCTATATAAAACGGAACCTTGCTTGGGCTAAGAACATTCTTCCTACGGTATAATGTGTTTAATGCTCGCATTCTAATTTTTATAATACTTATGTTGATTACCACTGAAATATAAATCTAAGCATAGAGAATCATTACGAAGTAACGTAAGAAAAAATGCGGAAAGAGAAAGTTGAAATTAAAACTAATTAGAAAATAGTAATTAGGAGGTATGTGATGGTAAAGGTAAGTAAGTGCACAACAAAAGATAATGAAGATGTTAAATCTTCCTATAAAAAGTTATCATGTATATAGTATTTGAAATTAACTGTAAATTGATTAAGAAGAATAAACTAAAAAAAATAATATTGAATGTTAGGATGCGTTATTCAGCAAATTATGGAAATGAAGTGGAATGTGTAATAAATTAACTACCATAAATAAATTTTCTTGTAAAGCACTAAAAAGCTTTGTTTGGCTAAATACTTATTATATTTTAAAGTTAATAAAAATTTTAAGCAGCCATAAAAGTCAAAGGCCAAGACGGAAAGTTATTGGAATGGAGAATACAACGGTTGAGCGCGGTAGGAACCCGATGGAGCAGGTAGTGTCGCCCCAGGTTAACTAGGAAACCCTCCCGCAGGGTACATGAGAATGTCGTGTCTTCAACCTTACTAAACAACATACCTGTGGTCACATTTATTTTTTTGTTTAACATTAATATTATTTAAAATGTTGTCTAGTTTTTCTATTTGAAGAATAAAATTTGCAATTTGAATGTTAGAAAATAAAAAAAAATACATACTTCGTCATCTTCTTCACCATTTTCTGTGTTTTGGTCTTCATTCATCAAAACAAAACTAACGTCATTGTTATTTCCGTTCTTGTTAATATCGGAGGAATTGGTATGATCACGGCGATCATCATTTATAATATCGTTTGCATCACTCATGATTATTCTACGTTTTGAACGTGGAGTTAATAAATCAACGGTGAGTTGATCGCTGGAGATCGAATCCGGGGAGTCGGGATTATTATCCATTTTCGTGATTAAAGTATTACGCAAAAATATCAACAATAAACACTAAAACTAATTGTCAAGGCACATAGTTATGGCAAGAACCTGACTAGGAAAAAGCTTGAGGCAAACTGATGGCGACTTGGCCGCAAGCTGTTGACCACTGGGGGGAAAAGAGACGCCTTGTCCCCCTCCCCGCCTGACTTAACACCGTCCACTTGTTATGTAATTTACAGGTTTTATTGAAAATCACTTTAACTTGGATTATGTAGGTATAGTTAATTATAAGTTCATTAGTTATTTAAATTAATGGTTTTTGTTACAAAAAAAGTTTTGTTTGTTTATAAATTTTGTAAACAAATAACTTTGTTTAATTTTAAGTACAGTTGGTTCGGAGGTGACAAAATTTGTTTAAAAGAAGGCGAAATTAATTATACTTTAATTAAAACACGTTAAAAACGAAATTATTGCGTGGAGACTTCAATGCCCGATGCCAACAAACCTGACTTAAATTTAACTCAATGTCTCAAACTATTAATTAACAAAAACCTTTTAATATTTTGACACACTTATATCATCTAAACGTAATTAGTTATAAAAAAATATAAAATTTTCTTTTAATCAAAAATAAATTATTTCCTGTATCCAAACGACAACTGCAAAAATAACGAGATGAAACCTGTAATTATGCAAATAAGTTTTAATTTGCTTCTGACTACCGGGTTTAAAATAAAATTAAAACAGCAATTTGGCGTTCCTGGCTGCAATCACGTGTTTTTTTCAAAATTGCTAACTTAAAATTTTTAAAACAATTTGCCAAACTGCTTGAACATTTAAAATTTTTTTACCTTTGTTGCATTCAGGCGGTAACAGTTAATTACAGATTTATATTAACCTTACCCCCAAATAACTGATTATTTTTACCTGCAATATTTGAGGAACTACAAATACCACAAAAGCAAAAATTTTTTTCCGGTTTGAAAAAAATTTATTTTTTATATCTTTGGATGGAGTTAGTACGATATCACATAACATAATAAAAAATAATGCTTTTACTTCAATAATTTATTCAATCTCTTCCTGTAACATACTGTGAACTTTTAAACGACAAATTAAATCGTGATTACATTCTAACCACGGTTCATTAATATACCTGGCCATGTTATATTTCAAACTGTTACTACAACTTATTTTATTTAAAAAAATGAAAAATTAATATGTGTAATGTGTAAAACACATAGGTTTATGAAGACAAGCAACTTATGTCTTAAATGTTCAATTTAATAATGTTAATTTGTAGTCAGGACTGTGGGAGTTGTTAGGTATAGCGTAAATTGAAAATAAATATAAAATAGGTTTTGATGAATATGGTTATTAATTAGTTGACCTCCCACTTGTTTAATATATGTAAAAGACGTTGAGGAAAGCGCGGTTAGTAGGAACAATAAAAATTTCCTTTTTTCTTTTTTTGGCACGATCTGATTTGTTGAAAATGGGCAAATAAAGCGTAAGTTAATTTAAACGAAGACTATAACACCCATTTTGCGAATTAGAAACCAAAAATGGGAGGAAGAGATAAGCTTATTGTTCACCTGGTTAAAAGCTCATACAATTAGTAAAAGATTGTTAAAGACATGCAGTTTCACGGTATAAAAAATTGAAATGGAAGAGGATTTCAAATTTGTCAAGATTAACTTGAAAAGGTTGATTAACTCGTTCTATCGTTTAATTAACCTTTTTAGCTTTCAGTTTATTATTGCCCATTGTGGTTTTTTAGTGTAACGAATTAGAAACATTTTTTTTATAATTGATGAATACTAATGAATCTGCAGTTATTAGATTTAAAGATAAGTTAAAGGAACTGTGTTTTTTTTATTATAAATAAAATGGCATTAATTAACACTAATTATTTTGGTGTAACTGAAGATTAAACTGTCACAAGAAAGATTTTTGTGTGTCTATAAATAATTAATGAGTATTTTAGTTTGCAAATTACATATTTTGATACGTAGTGAGAGTAAACACACCTTTCTCAGGTGCACGTAGTTTACACCTGCAGCAGGTAGCTAAAATCAGCCTTGAAATACCTTTCCCTTGAAAATTATGGCCATCTTTCTTGCATATGCAGAAACTCAATTAACTTTGTCTTTCTTCATCATTAACAAATAACGGTTTTTAATTGATTTTCTTGGAAGACTTGCAAAAAAATCCTTTTAGTGCGACAAATTTTCTGATCAACGTCAAAATTGGATGGCTTCGAAATCGATATTTTAAAGTTTCTCAGTTTTTGATTTAAATAATTACGTATCCAAGTTCATTGAAGATTTAGGTTTTTAATTTGCTAATTTGTTCAGAATGATTTGAGCAAGAATGTAATGGAGAGAGCAACTTAACTAATTCTCTCTGTTTGATTAAGCATGGCTAAGCTTTATCGTTCGATCTAGAATTGTAGATCAAAGGATTAGACATTTTTGCGACGTTATCTATTTCAAACAGGTTAAAAATCCCCTACAATTAACAAGTTGGCTAAAAATTTTGGACTCAAATAACCGTATCTTAAAAAATTTGATTTAAATAGCGTAGTTGTTATTGAGGAACTCATCGGTTACATTTTTTTCAATTATTTATGTAAATTGCTTTGGTATTTTATGGTAAAAGGGTTGAACTCCGATAATTATATTTTTTGTGATTTCATCCATTAGGGAAAAGATCTGATTACATAGATGTAGAAACAAAATAGTGCAATGATAAGTGAGTAATTGTCAAACACGAAAATAAGAAAATGTTATCAATAAATCGATGGAAATTTAATACTGTTACATTTAATCGATGCCGCCAATATCGGACCATAAGCAATTTTAAAATTCTTAAGAGTGTAAATAAAATTAGTATACTTAGGTACTACCCATAATATGTACGAGCTTACTTAAAATTGTTTCTGTATCTTCTATAGTAAAACTTCCAGATTTAATTTAAGGATGCAATAAAACTTATTTATTGTTTTAATTGGAAAGTCTGAGACTTGTTGTTACTTCTAAGTAACATGGATTTCTCACTATTCACAGTCTGAAGATATAAACGATGACACGAACAGGGATATTAGGTTTTATCTTTGCAGATTATCAAGATTCTCAGGTTCAAATCAAATTGATTTCATAATTTTGAAAATTCCAATCCATATATTTTCACTTGTTTTACTATACGATTCCTCCCTTACATAATTCATATTTTTGCAGTTAAACTGAGAATTCAATTTTTGCATTCGGAAATGCGGTTAAAAAAGTGTTAAAAGATTTTGATTAATTTCATTCAATTCAGTTGCGAATTTTTCAAATACCTATTGCTGATGTAAATTCCTTAAATGTATGGAGTGATATTTCAAACTTCTTCCATGGTATTAGTTATAAATAAATTATCAACAAATAATGTGAAGCTAGGAAATGAAATTTAATATTATTAAATGAACGTGAAGGTTATACATAAGTATTGTCATTACAAAAATAAGTTATTAAATTAAGTTATTACTTATTGACATTTGTGCATTATTGTGCAGAATAATAGGTAATTATTATTTTAGGAAATTATTAAGGCAAAGATAATCAAATTTAATGGTTATCAAAATTGTAGAGGAAGAATTTTTCAGGATAGTATAGGTTAGTATTAGTACCTACGTTTGACAAAATCTTTCTCAAAAAACTTTAACATCTTTCAAAATTATAGACTCGCGTTAGTGTGAACAACAAAAATTAACCTGAATAATATAAAAAAAAAATCGTTAAATAATACAACTTTGAGTGTTTTGTGTTATTTATTATAATTATGCAACTTTTATAATAAAATAAAAAACAAAAAACACTTAAAGTTGTATTACTTAACGATTTTTTTTTTAATATTATTTAGGTTAATTTTTGTTGTTCACACTAACGCGAGTCTACTGTATTTAGAATCGTTGATTGAAGGAATAGAATTAGAAATTAACTTTTTCAATCAACGCTAAAACTAAGTGGTTAAATTTAAAAAAAAAATCCTTTATGAAAATTCTTGAAAAATATTTGTTTTTATACCTATGTATTTAAAATAATATTTTCAATGTGTAAAATTTCTAAATTGTCCATGAAAATTTGTCTGAAGTTTTTAAATTTTCAATATTACAGAAAATTTTTTTAGTATGGTAATTAGGATAATTTAACTATTTTATGATTTAATAATATTAAATGTGTCCCTGATTTTTATGTCCCTATTGCTATGCAAAAAAATGTCAGCTTCAGCCAAAATTCACCCTTAAAATCCGATAATTGCAGTTTTTCTGAAAACAATCATTGTACAGCTGATGTCATTGGCTAACCAATGGTTAGATTTAAGGGTTATCAATGTAAAGTATAAAATTTGTATTTTTGTCTTTTGGCACCGTTTTATCCCCCAAAAATAGTTAAAATTGGCATTAATATTTTGTATGATTCCTATCCATATAAATAGATATTAAAAGCTGGTTCAAAACTTTTAGGCAAGGTTCTGAATGTCGCCAATTTTTTTCTTGAGATTTGTGAGTTTCCTTCTTTTTTTTCGAGAATTCTTCGTAATACTATCGAAAATTTTGGATTTGAATTAATTCATGCTCTGCACTTGAGATTAGAAAAAAAAAGTAAAGAAATTTTAATATTTGAAAAAATTCAGATGTCTAAATTTTATACATTAGAGTAGGGGAGACCGAGGAGAGTTGAAACAGTTTTTACAGTATCTAGTATATTTTAATCAAAAATGGTTCTACCTCTATGAATTATAGAATTCCATATAGCCAGTTCTATACACTATATGAATCAAATATAAAAATAAGTAAAAATAATTAAGGTTTATGAAAATATCGACAAAAACTAAAATAACTCCCAGTGTTACAACTCTCCTAGTACCGAGGTGAGTTGTAACAGACGGCGAGGTGAGTTTTAACAAGTGGGTATTTGTGTTTAAATTTAATTTAAACGTTACTTTTTGTGAATAAAATAAACTTTAATAATAAGAGTGAATACAACAAATATTATACTGCTTTGTTTTTGTTTGAAATTTAGTCCTAAAGGAAATTGTTACAAATATATTAGAGCTCTTCTCCAGTGTAAGCTTTATATGACCAATTTTTGCATTCCATACACTGAACCCACTTTTTTTTTAAATTTGCTGTTGAAATAGAGCTCGAGGCAGCACAAGCAAAAATAATTATTGCCGGTTTTAATTTTTTTTTTTTATTCATTATGTATTATTAATAGGGAACTAGGAGAGTTGAAACAAGCTGTTACAACTCTCCTCGGTCTCCTTTATTTAGAATAATGTCTGTTAATTCCAAAACACGTATCGAACCCAAAAAAACCATATTATGCCATCAAACTTTAATATTTAATGTATATTAAAAATTATGTTGCAATAGTATTTACCTGATATTTATTGAATAATAGGCTATCGAAATATTGGTCAAAAATTTACATTTGTCAATTTATTTCACGTGCACGTCGTATTTACTAAACCATCCGCAGTACAATTTCGATGTAAACTGCATTAAATAACACGTCAAAAAAGCAATAAATTTTCGCGTTGCCAGTTCTCTAACGGGAATAGGTTCCACAAAATCGACGCTGTTTCAACTCACCTCTGTTTCAACTCTCCTCGGTCTCCCCTAAGGGAGGTAAGAGCCCGCACTTAGTACGTTGTATTTTTTTGCGTTTATATATTTTACTCAATCAGCTGAATATTTGCATGAGAAGTTTGTACAGTACTTAGGCTTTGTTATAAATAACATTAATGTCATTCTATGGAATTCAGGATTAAACCTTTTTTAAGGTTGCCGATTTTCAGATAGATAATCTTTTGAGTTCAGTTGATTTCCTGTTACTTAATAAAAATTTTTAATCGCTTGACAGCTTTTAATCTTTCTTTTAGGGTTTTTTGCTAAAGCCACCGCAATTATTATTCTTTTCGTTGTGGAATTTAACAATTTTCTTTGAGTTGACTCTGTAGAAGCATAAAATCTTAGACATTTTATTACCAATACACGTATAACTTTCAGTTTTTTTTTTGAAAATCAATCATAGGAACGGTTTTTTTAACTATAGCCCAAGACAATTATTTGGATACGTTGAAATACCCCATTCTACACTAGGCATTGCAAAATGTATTATAGCATTTTGTAAGATCTTTTAGATAGACTACTCAAGCCAATAAAGCTTTCGGCTACTTTGATAAGTCTTTTCGAATTTTTTTATGCAAACGTATTTTCAGAACGCACTCGTTTTTTTCTGTGTAAATATTATGTTTTTGTAATAATTTAAATTTTTTGGTGAATAAGTGTTTATAGAAATTTAAAATTTTGAATAAAATTCTACATCTCCTCATGCGAAAAGAAGAACAAATTAATCTTTATTAAAGAACACCAATTGTTTAGAAAATTTTTGGACTTTCAAAACAATTTTTTATAATGGTTATATAGTAGATTTTTTTAAGGTTGTGATTTGCAGAGATAATCTCAAACTAATAGGTAATAATTGTTATTATTTACAATTAAAAATTTACTTTTGATGGAAAATCTTCTTTTTGCTTTTTTGAAATTTGATAGTAATTTTTTGAAGGTAGGTCTAACTCCATTGATCATACCAGAGGAATATCTTTGTTAGAATATCGTAGAGTTCTTCTCTACGATAGTAGAGTAAAGGACCTCTTGGCTTTAGCCAGTAGGATCTTACCAACGTCCGATACCGGATACGGTACTCAAAAGAAGAAGAGTTTTTTTATATTTTCAGGTTTTATTCATTCAGTTATTTTATAGGTACAACCTATGACATCCATTTTGGAATCATCAAGTTTTGGTTTACATTTTTAATTAAAATCCTGATATAAACACTGAATCCATCACCTGCTACGGTTGTTTTTGGTGGATGTTTGACACCTGGCTCATAACCGCCCCATTCATGTCGACCCTGACGTCTCTATGTCACATTTCCCCTGCGAGACAATTTACTCGGCCTTAATTCGCGCATGGTTCAACGGTGACAATAAGACTGATTGAGTTTTATTTACTCCCAATTTCAAAGCTTTAATTGTTTCATTTAAAGAATAGTTGGACAGATTTTAGTAATTCCGTTTATTCTCTAACGAGATTTGGAAGTGGTGTTCTCCCAATTTTCAGCATCAACAGATTCTTTTATCATAGCTGTGATTTGAGCTCGTCTAACCTTAAAATCTCTGGTAAATGAAATGGTGGAAGATGTAGGAATGACGTAACTTTTGTAATTGCGTGTTTAGGAGTTTTACTTCATTTCTTTGAGCTGAATTCCATCCAGACAAGATTAATAGACGGATGCAATTTGCAGGTGAATTATTAGTTTTTGTGCTGTTAATGTGTGGTTCTTGTAATTTTAGCTTTATACTGAACACAATTAACCACAATAAATCACAAATCTTTCAGATGATCGAAGATTGCCTTTCCTTATGTCTTCTTTTTCTCAGTCGTTTTTTGCCCACTGGATTTTCCTAACTTCTTCCAAGCCTTCCTATCTTTAGCAATTTGATGCCATGATCTTTCAGTCTGTTGTTTTATATCATCAAGCTTTCTTTTTGTGATCTACCTACACTTTCTCGTATTATTGACATGCTCCACCCAACTCCACTCCAGACTTTTTTTTCTGATCCTATCTCTTAGACTAACTCTTAACATAGCACTTTTCATCGATTGATGTGTAATACGTAGACTGTTCATACGCTTTTCTCAGTTAAAGCAATTGTCTTAACACTGTATGTAATTTCATTACTAGTATAGGGTATGAATACGCAAGTCAAAAGTCTTCGTTTTCAAACAAGTTTGTATTTTTTTGTTCCTTAGAATCCACTTCAGCTTCTCAAATGATACCCATTCCATTTTAATTCTTCTTGTTCTTTCAGCAGGCTTTTCTAATTTCTTATTCTTTTTCTGTTTGGGAGTTAATATAGCATTGTTTGTTGCTTTCGGTCATTATCTTTGTCTTATAATTTATTTGCAGACGGATTTTTTTGGTCGATTTTTCCGATTTACAATAACATTTCTTTTAGTTCATCTTCATCTGAGCTTATTATCACAATATCGTCATCAAAACGGATATGATTCAAGAACTATTTTTCGAAGTTAATTTTTTTATATTCCCAGTTAAATTTCTTGTACTTATATTATGTTCTCCAGTGCTAGTGTAAATAGTTTTGGGGATACAAAGTTCATTTGTCTTACGCCTCTTCGTATAAGAAATTTTTATCAGAAATTTTTATTTGTATTGTGACGTCTTCGTCAAGAGAGGTGGGCTAAGTATACGGGCTAAAAACCGAACTGTAAGCTAGAAGCCCTAGGTTCGTTTCCCAACCCGGCTGCAAAATTTATCCAACTTTATTATGACTCTCTCCTCTCGGAAGGCAATGGCAAACCACCGAGAGTAATCTGCCAAGAGAACGTTATATATAACGTCGCCAACTTTCGATAGGAGACGGCACCTTAAGAAAAAGATGTTTTTTAACAGTGTTGTGTATCTTGATTTGATTTTGGCGTCATCCAGTCCTTTGTACACCGCCCACAGAACAGAAGTTCATAAAAAGATGATCGATGGTATTAAAACCCTTTCTGAAGCTGCTGCCGGATAATCTTCTGAATTACAATGTGGAAAAAACCCAAGAACTACGCGATCTAGTTCTAGTACTGAAAATTTGTTCCAATTAACTTAAACTTTTAAATATAAAATTGATACATGAAAAAGTTTTAATTTACTGTAATATTATATTTCTTGGCTTTTTCTATTTTAAATTTTCAAAAAAAAAAAATATGGAAACCACTGTTCTATTCCTGGTCAAGTCTGGCTACATAACTGTGATCAATATGTAGGTTGTGGGTTTTGGAAAATGCGCAAAAGAACCACACCAATAATTACATTATCTTTGTATCATTTTTATACCTCTCAATGAAATATTTGGCAATTTGTTTGAAATGTCCGTTCTAATTTTGAGTGTGTCTATGAATAATTATTTTCTTACTGACTAGTACTTCCAAAAATCATATTTTTTATTCTGAAAATTTTAGAAAGCGTTTTTTAAAACTCAATGATTTTTTGCCAAGGTTAAAATGCTACTTTTCCAAGTATTCTCATTATTTCAGCACATTTGATACGATAGCGACCTATAACACCAAATCAAATTTGCAAGAAATTTTGCATTACGTTTTTATTAATTTTATTATTTTCATGTTAATTAATTTTAAAATTTTACATGTTTTTTCTAATAATAAAAGTAATACAATAATTTAACGATCCATAAAATTTAATGTTGTGTATTGTTCTTTGTTGCAATGGTAAAATTACGGTTTTCTGGTTGAATAAGTAGATTTTCACTGTCTTAATTTAGTGCCTAAATTATCTTCAGATTCTGATGATTCATAAAATTGGTAAGATAGCATTTCGTGTGCATACTTCTCGTTACACGTTTTAATTATAATTAAAGTTGAGCAATAACAATCAAGAATATTTTATATCTTCTATGATGATGAATTACTATATAAAATATAAGCACGATAAAAAATTTTATTACGTTCTATAAAAATTACATTAGATTTTTACAAGCATTGAATAATGATGTAAGAATTAAAGTTACAACGAACGGTACACTAGCAACTTCAAATCTTAAAGTTTATACATACATACATGACGTGATATTTTTAATATTCTATTATTCTTTGGTTCACCGCAGAAAAAGTTTACATTACTCCCCGTTGGGACTTACATACTTAAACATAGCAAATCTATTATTTTAAAACGTTTATCAAGCACGAACAAATTGTATTGCAAATCTTGATTTGCACACACATACCAAGCAAAGCTATACAAGGAAACGAAGACGTGTAATTTTCCTAAATTAGCAAAATGCATTATTATCTTTCTAGATAATAATAAATTGTGGAAGCATTTAAAATAAAAAAAAGATTTTTGAATAAGGAACGTACACAACAATCCTTTTTTTCTAAAGAATCTTTCCATCCCGTGGTTATAAGACGATTTTAAATTTAATACTAATAATACTAATAATTTTTTAAACGAATAGTGATTAAAAATCAATTAAAAAAAAACGCTAGTTTCAGGTCAAAATAAAAATTTTAGAACCTACATAATTTGCATTTTCTGTCGAATCGTGTAAATTTATAATCGATTACAACTTAATTAAAATTGTATAATCACTCCTACGTGTGTAAAAATTTAGAAAGACGGTTTAATATAATCGTTAAGGCTTATCAAAGAAAACTGTAAAGTGTAATCCATCAATAATTCCTTTATTACTTGAAAATATTTTAATTATTTAATTAAAATTAACAGTTGTATAAATAAGAAGAGAAACAAATTTCTTTTGGATAATTAAGTGTCGATGGTAATGGTACTCTATTGAAATCCGACTCGAAGGACCAATAATTTAATGAGAGTAGGAACTTAAAGGAACAAAGCTTTCATTACGCACTCCTTGAGACGGTGTGCTACTACTTCCAAAAGTGGACATAATTAATGAAAAAACAGTAGCCATTAAATTATAAAATTACAGAATAATTTTAAGTGTATCCCTTTTATGATTTTATATTTTATATGCAGTCCTATTATTAAATTTCTTGTCTATAACGATCTCTATAACGATGAATAAGGCATAATGAGAATACTATCAAGCAATGTCTTTTTAATCGACACGAACGAAAATCAATCAACTTTAAAGTGAGGTAATTTAAATAACAACCCTAAAATATAAAAAATTACCTACAATTACATCCAATAAAAATTGACTACATTATTATGAAACACATAATACGCATCCATCCTTATTTAAATATTAAAGTCAACACATAATTCAAGTTATCGAAAAAGGAAAACAACAATGAGAGGAACAAGTTAAAAAAATATTGAATATTGAACAGGAACGGTTGGTCGGTTTGGATCAAATAACCATAGTTTATATAGTTATGCGGGGTGATCAAGCGGTCAACAACCGGCCAAATCGTTACTTCGGACCGCGGAGGTGTCTTCGTATGACCCACATCTTCGACTTTTTGCGGCAGGTCTAACAGTACTGGACCAACCTGTACGAACGCATTCCGTCGTTATACGGCAATAAATGCATGAAACTTTTCAATTTGTACATATGGTATGTGGAACACTAAAGGATGCGTGAAAATATATTGCAATTAAATTTTTAAGGTCCGGCTTAAAGTGGTTCGATCTCTTATAAATATTTATATTATTTTTACAAAGGCATATAAAATTGTGACTTGTCATATCAACGCAAAATATTATTAATAATAGCAGCATGTACCACCATCAGTAACACTTACAAATTAGAAACAAGTTATTTCACATTTTAGTTGATTCAATTAATACCAGAACTATTAATTTCCTCCAACTATCCATATATCATATATTATTTTGATTTTTTTTACCATACTCATGCTCATCTGAAATATTATATCTACTATAATAGCAAGAGGACCAACTTTTTCATTCAATATTATAAAATATTTTAAAAGACAATGCATCAACAATGGTGCATATAAGGTTCCGCTTTTAGACATACATTAGTAGATTAACTGACCAATCATGGCAGTGTATGAAACATAAATCTTGATAGATATTGTAACTACCAAAGACAAATTTTTTTAATTATTTTACTATAGAAACTTGAAACTTTCTCTCTTTCTGCCTGTCTTTAGAATAATAAAGGAAATAATTTATTTACATCTCGATTATTTATGCGGATATGCGTGAAACAAAAAGTTCTATCATATTCATAGAAAATTATTAATTTATTGCTCTATGTAGGAACAACAAAAGTATACTGGTGATAATGCAAATTTGGTGATAGACTTCTTTAAAAATTTATTGACAATAGTCAATAATTACCTATTTATATTTTTACAATTACCTATTTATAGCCAAATTACCTAAAAATTATGAGTAAACAAAAACAGCAAGAAGGATTTCATTAAAACGCTTTGTTAATAAACATGTAAACAATAAAAATGCTACTCAAAATATACCATTTGATCTATCATCAAAAATTGAGTTACGATCATATCATTTATTGTTATGCAAAAGTTAGGATTTAGCCTAGCTGTAAACCAAATAAAGAGAATAAGCTTCTTCTTAACAATTTTTACAGAAAGTTAAATAATAATTTAAATAATATGGCATGTTTCTGCAAATTAACAGCTTTTCAATATATTAGTATATTAAATATATGACTCTAGATCACGTCATCTTCTTCCTCGTCTTCCCACTAATTTCTAGTTCAAAGCAATTATTTCAGAAAGGTATTTATAAAAAATTAGCAGAAAGAAGACGTTGGATCATAAAATCAATATTATGATCATAAACTTAGAGATATAAAATTATGGAATTCTTATAATTATCAATTAAGCGCTTTTTTCCTTCACTGAAGTTCATACAGTGTAGAGAGTGGATATAGCATTCAAAAAAATTAACTTAAACAATTATCCACGAGCCATGCAAATAGAGAGAAGAGATCAGACAAGTGTCACCTTTTTTCAGCCATTGACCAACCTCATCCATTTTTTATCATTGAACAAGCACAACCCCAGACTTGTCTTGTGGCCCTTATTTTTCTAGTAAAACTGAATATAGTCAACTTATCTACAAATCAAGAAATAAACTCTTATAGTAGAAAATAGCTTAGAAGGCTTTCGTATAGCTTTAGGAAATAATTTCCAAATTTGACAGCAAATGATAAGGTTACATCTGTTCTAGTAAATGCAGCTTCATCTTCAGAAAAACCTTCAAGCATGATAATTACGACTATAATATGCAGTGGCTACCATAAATAATTCAAAATTTTTTGATAATAAAAACCCAAAATGGCAAAAAAGAGCGTAAATTAGTACATCAGCAGCAAAAATTTTGGAACTTTTTGGTAAATCAACCATTTTAGTTTTCAAAATGATAAAAGCATTCAAATATGAAGGTAAAGTAATGGCTATTAAGAAAACAGGAGAGCCTAAGATCGCCATTAAAGGAGAAGATAAAAATACAAGCAGTGGAGGTGTAAGACGGACGCGATTTAAATTAAATTTGATTTTGTAAAATATTTTAAATTCTTTAAATTTGGTTTGTAGATTGAAGAATTTAGAAAATCCGATTTAAAGAAATGTTACAGATATCTCAGAAATTTGCCAATTTAATTATGAAACTGAAAACGATTCAATTGGAGATGAAGAAAATGCGATACAAGGTTCAAGTATTTAATTCAATGGTTGATGGAATTAATGTAAACATGCGGTTTCAATCGTTACAAATTACAAATTTGTAATTTTGCTTTTATTAATCCATATAGCACAAAGTAGTTCTGTGGACGTCCGTATGTTGCCCATGAATGTACGTCCGTACGTCCATTTAACACCCGTTAAGTCCATTTAAAGTATCGTGAACGCCGACAAAAGAGCCGAAAAAAATATCCGTAACTCTAAGTTTTAAGTATGTCCATTTATAGTCTATGGATGTACGTCCTGAGAATGTATATGTACGTCCGTACATATAAAAAACGTCCAATTCTTGACGTCTTAAGAACGTTTGTAACTGTAAGTTTTAAGTAAGTCCATTCATAGTTCATGAATGTACGTACTTAAATGGACATACATCGAACGTCTTGCTTTGGACGGTCTACAAACGTACAGTAAAATAGGTTTTAAGTATCTTCATTTATAGTCTATGGACGTATGTACTTAAAATGGATTTTTAACGGACGTCCACAAGCTATTGTGGGCTATATGGGAAGGACCGAAAGAAGGCCCTGTCTGAAAAAAAGATAGGAAAGAAACTGATATGTTTTATGGTCCTGAAGTAAAGGTAAAAAATCAGTCTTCTTCTTCTGCAAGTGCCTATCCGAATCCGGATGTTGGTGCACAGAGAAAAAATTGAAGTAATTTTTACTATAATTGAAGTGCAAATCAATCTCACACCAATTTTGAAGTTAATTTTACTACAATTGAAGTAAATTTGACATCAATTGAAATAATATTTACTTCAAAATTGGTGTGAGATTGATTTGGAATTCAATTTTTTCTCTGTGTGATCTTCCTGCCTAAGCCAAGAAGACTTTTCTAGGGAAATGTTAATGGGGTGGTTTCCCGTTGCCTTCCCCCATTGTCCACAGATCGACTTTGGACTTTTTAGATCACAGCATATCCGACGCAACCAGGATTAGAACCGCGGTGTCCCGCTCTCTAGTCTATCCGTGTTTGATTTACGCCAGACTGCTAGTCAAAAAAAATCACTAAACCCCTATTTTAAAAATTTTATGTAGAAAAACAGTTTCGAAACTTTAAACGCGATTATCTCGAAACCACGTGTTAAAAATTGTGCAAAAACATAATTCTAATAGTTTTCATGCTATTTACATAAATTTTTTACTGTAGCTTCTTAGATAGATTTTCTGAAAAAGTACACACGATTTTAACTATTGATTAACAATTACGGTTTTTATAAACAAATTATGGTCGATTTTTTCGCAAAAAGTTTCTTTAAAAAGAAACAAATTTCTTCAAGATGATGCCATTTTGCGAAAAAACCACATTTCTTAATAATCGCGTGTACTTCTTTAGCAAAGCTAATGTAAATAATAAAAATAATTTTCTTTTTGTTCCAGATGCTAATCTAATGAACTTCAGATTTCGCCCGTAGAACGCTTTAAAAATAGCGCTCTTCTCTAGCTACGACTGAGCCACTATTTTGAATTTTTTTGTATTCTTCAATACAAATAGAATAAACTCTCTAAACATCATTTTGATTGTTTTTTAAAGTAGTATTCTCAAGAGTTTTCAAAAAGATGTTATTTTTTTCAATCAAAAGCATAGAAATAATTTTAACCGGTTCAAAATTATAAACACTTTAAAAAGAGCGTAGATAAAAGTTCCAGGAATTCTCACAATTTTGATACATGCATTATTATCATAGGGAAGGGTGGTCCTAAGTTGGCACTGCGGGTTAAGTCGGCACCATGGTGTTTCTCAGAGATGGCGCATGTGTCGGCTAAATTATTTTGTCGTCTGACATGTTGGTAACCACTGACGTAAATTACGTTTGCAGTTTTCAGTTTGGATTGTGCTGTACAATGTGAACGCGTTTATAATTTTCATTAGTGACACAATTTCATTTTTTTTTTTCATTTTTCAATTTCAAAATGAGTGAGTGCGCTGGTTTCTTTATTCAATGATGTCATTTATTGGTTATGCCGATTTTCCATTCGGATTTGTTTGCGTGCAAAATCACGTGATACCTGTAGAAAGTCGAAGTGGTCTTGAGTCGGCACTAAATGGGTGGTCCTGAGTCGGCACCAATTTTTTTTGATCTTGACGCTTTTTTTGCATTGTTTTGGGTATTTAATCTTTTCAGTGTAATATATTTGTCGGATTATCCATCGTCGGATAATCCAATGTCGGATAAAACACTATATAAGTTTATAAGTAATTACAGTTTATAAATGAGTTGTCCAGATGCAAACCCAGACATAGACAAAAAATTTTTTTTTGAGTTTTTGGTATCTAGGGACTCATATTATTACGAGTCGTTAGATACCAAACACTCAAAAAAAAAAAAATGTTTGTCTATGTCTGGGTTTGCATCTGGACGACTCAAATATGGACGCTATAAAGGAAATCATTTCACCAAATCGAACACCAGTCTCCGCAGCCCTCCACAAGTGGATTGCACTTGCGTTAGTGTTTGCTACGCCCTACGTATTTTGAATCTGACGACGATAGTAAATGATCATTTTTTTTCAATAAACTCTTTTCATTTAATTATTTACCTGAGAAAGGTTTCAATATAAAATTTGTGTACGTAGCTGAAAAATGTTTTCATAAAAAATTGGACAAAAAATGCGTGATTTATTCTTCTGAATGGTTCAAATTTGTCTACTTTCTGTTTCAACTTAGAGAATCTGCACTTTTTTCTGCATTGGAGTGAAAAAAAATAGGGTGCCGACTCAAGAACACTGTTTTAAATAATAATCAAAATGTTGTTTTTTACTTTTCACTGCATTGCGACTACAAAAGCCACATTACACCTTCCTAAATTACATAGATTTATAGCCAATCGATGTCAGTAGGCAACTACACTCTTATTAATGCTATAAAATTCTATTTACCTTTCGTTTTCGGACAAAAGGCTTACTGAGCCGACTTAGGACCACTCTCCCCTATCTACTTCAAATCAAAAATTTGTCACTCAAAGAGTAATAAAATTAAGCACTCCAGTTGTCATAATATATTTTAGCTCTGAATTTTCTTTGTTTTGTGAATTGTGCTAACTTCATTGAAGTTTCTATAAGCTGCAAAATATTTTATACCATGCTTTATTATTTTATTTTTGTAAAATTTCCATTGTAATCGGATATTGATGTAACTAATATCAAAAATAATTGCATTTTTGATCTTACCCGAATTAACTTACAGAAAATAAATCTTATAAGGAAAATTTCAAGAGTAGGTAAGGTGTGATATTTATTATGTGTTGTGAAATGTAGATTTAAACAAAACTTAATTAAATGCTAAAATATTGAAATTTTAACCGTAAGTAAAGAACAACTACAAGAAATTTTATAAAAAAACATTTTAAAAAGCATTTTAAATCTTTTGTGGCAAAATAGATCTAAAAATGTATTTGAAAATATGACAAACATGTTGAAACGGGAGAGCGGGGGTGAAAAAATGTAGTGTTTTTAAAAAAATTAAAAAAAAACTAGTAAAAAAATTGTAAAATTTAGAATAGTAATACGATAAGGTGCAATTTAGAGGTAATTGCCTATCTTCAATCGTATGTAACCAAAAAAAAAAAAGAAAATAAAAATGAAAAAATTAATCAAAAATTGTAAAAAGAATTCTAAAATTATTGAAAAAGTGAAACTGTAACTAAAAATTTTACGACTTTTTTTTTAAATTCTTTTAAAAACACCACGTTTTTCTCACCTTCTCCTGTTTTTACATTTTTGTTATATTTTCAAATATTGTTCTATATGGTTCTACCTTGCCAGAAAAGATTTCAAATGTTTTTTAAAGTGTTTCTTTATAAAAATTCTTGTATGTTGATCTTTATTAACTTACAGTTAAAATTTTAATATTTTAACTTTCGGATTGCACGCAAATAACCTTACAAAGTTAACATTAACAAACCTATAAATTACTTGAATAAAATGTTCTGGACAAATGAGACAATGATTGGACTTAAATACGGTCATGCTAGAGTGCATATTTTGAGAAAGTAAAGCGAAGTTTACTCTTTTAAGGATATTAAACCTCCATTAAAATTGTTGCAAAGAGGAATTATAATTTGGGGGTGTCTGTGTAATTCAGGTGTAAGAAAACTTGTTATTTTAGAAAAAATAATTAATGCCACAGTTTATTTAAACCCTTAAAAGAAGTAATCCTACCTGAAGTTAAACGGTTAATTGGTAATGACGATTTTATATTACAATTAGATAATGCACATATTATTTTTTATAGTGCTAAAATTGTCACCAATTATTTACAAGAATATAATAATAAGAGGCTACCCCAAAGTCCCGACCGATCACCTATCGTTAACATTGGTTAAGTTTTTGAGTTATTTGTTTCATAAAAGTTAAGATAAGAATTAAATTTTTTTTTTAAATACAGTATATTTACATTTTTTTACTTAAAATGGTGCATTTATATCAAATATTACCTAATGTACCTACTTATGGAAGCTACTACGTTTTTGAGTTTCCCCGGCTCCATAAACAATTTGCTACTCCTAAAGACCAGAAGTTTTGAGAACGTGAGAAAAAGATATTGCTAAATTAACAACAGTAGTATCTGCACTATAAACAATAATTTGCTTTGCTTCATGTTCTATACTATACCAGCTTTAGCGTGCAGGGAAATCCTGTAATTTTTTCCTTTTTTAGTTTGCATTGAATTCCATCAATCGAAATTTCTTTCAGTTGAGATGAACGAATCATACCACCAATTTCAGTAATGATGTGAATCCAATCGAACTTCATAAGTGCATGCTTTCCAAGTAACTTGAAAAGTTATTCAATTTCTTTGTTAACACATTTTATTGCGCTGTACTTCTTCAGTATGTGAGTAAATTGGTCATAGTCGTCATTCCTGATCGACCGAATAACAAGAGAGAACAGAAGTATCTTCAAGTTTAGAATTAAATACCGGAATCGAATAGTTGAATAGATTAAACGTTTTTCTCCATTCTTCAAATAAAAAAAATATGTGGTGAAAAAGTTATTTTTATCAATAAAATATGCAAAACAAAGGTGAAATTTTTCTAGAATTTTTTCAACTAAATCCATCCCAATATTGTCAATATAGTAAAAAGAAAGCGCAATATCTTATACAAAAGTTAATTTAATTTTTTAAAAACAGAAATACATAATGTAGTATCACAAAAATGTGCGTATAATTTATTTACATTTCCACTTTGATGTGCGTGAAACAAAAATTATTTAAGGTTTGGTTATTAAATATTCTTGATTATAAATATTTATTGAAAATTTCCCGTACGTAGGAAATAAAATACTGTTGACATTGTTTTTTGAATAATTTAGAAATTTGATATATTGAAGCATAATAAATAAAAATAAAATTTGAAATTATTAAACAAAAAAAGAAAACCGAGTCTTCGATACATTGGATTACGAAGTGACACTGTTTCGCGCAGTACATACAATTTGATACATCGCGAATAAATTTCTATAATGTTTTTCATGAAAATTTGAATAAACAATGGCAAATATATGAAATTTATTGTTAAAAAATGAATAAAATAAGACTCTCTACAAATATGTAGGTGTGGTCAGTGTAGGACGCAATGATTTATTATGCGAAAAAATATAAATATTTTAAAAATTGTAATATTCTATTTCTAAGACAAAAATTTATTTACTGCAAAAATTCTAACATAACAATTCACTATTTAACAATGAAGTGTCTGCTACCCACTGCTAAAATTTTTATTTTATTTTCCTGACACTCTTTGTACGAAAAACATTAAAAATTATAAGTTAAACGGTGTAACTACTTAAAAGCTGCAATTAAATAATTTTTTTGTCCTGGTACATATAATTTAGTTGTCAATAATTTTAATAAAAAGTGCACCCTTTGGTTCATATATTGTGCAGCACAATGTATAAAAAAATGAGTGTTCGTATTCACTGCGAGGAACTTGTTTGTCAAATAGAAAAGAATTGACACATGTTGAAGGTGTGAAAAGGCTACTACATTATAGAGACCCCTCGATAAACTTTAGAAGCCCCAGGGTACCACATCTACGGGGATTCTCGCACAGAGAAGCCCAATTACTTGTGTCCCGTAGCGAGACCCCTTTTTTACACTTTCATAAAGCAAAGCTAATTAATTTTAAATATTTCTACTTGCAAGACGTTAAATCACTCATCAATTATTAAAGAAATTACGAAATAACATAATTAATAAATTATTATTATTTTCATTAATAAAGTTGTGATTTGCTCTTGGCGACAGCGGAAAACGTGTTCGAACAAAATTACACTTCTAAAGTACGATTTAAACATAAGGTTCTTTTAAACACTGTAAGATTGAAAGCGACGTTTTAGGAAATTGGTAAAAGAATACTTCGATAAATTCAAAATGCAAATTAAACCATTAATTTTATAATAGGCTTAGGCTTGGCAATATTTAAATAAAAATGGCTATTTTGAAATATGGCCGTTTAAGTGGAATAGATTAACTGGAAGAATTATTATTTGAAGTAATTTTATGGTTATTTATAAAATTAAAATGTTTGACAACGACAATAAATAAGTTTCCTAATCGACGAAAAAGATTTATTAGCATTACAACACCTTAAATTTACTATTTAGGCGAAGAGATAAGAGAAGTTAAAAATACGTAAGAACATTAAGATTTTTTTTATACTATTAGTAAAAATAAATCCTAAAATGATTCGCTAAAAATATATGTACAAAAAAACGTAAGTCGAAAGATTACAAATCTTCCACACAATGAAAGGTTAAAGTATTTGAGGAAATTGGAATATCCATAAGGTACAGAAAGATAAGTTGGTGAATAGAAAGATATGTGGGGTGCTATCAAAGAATAGATGATATGTGCCTACCAGTCTTACACAAAGCAAATCGAACTAACTACACGATGTAAAATGAAGTCTGAGTTGAAGCAAATTTTTCCAAGTTTCTTTATTAAATAATTACACACCAAACTAATCGCATCAGATACGCTTTTAAATTAAATGTTTCACAAATTAAAACATTTCCTGCATAGTAATTAATGCAAGAAAGTTATTTGCTGATGCAACAATAAGATTACAATTATTAACTCAACTTTAAAGTGTTAAGAAAATCAAAATTAATTAAACAGAAAGAGCTAAACAAACTCGAGTTTTCATTATGTAACGAAACGACGCTCTTCTCCATCTAACGGAGAGTATACAAATCACAAGCAGATGAAAATGTGGTCCAGCAGCATCCAACTGTCATAGTTTACTGAACTCAATAAGGTAGCAGCACCTGTGATGAAATGAAAATTTGAGTCGGGCTGCGAACCAGTTTCGTGATTTAAATGTAGATAACAATTGTAATATTTTTTATATGCCCATAAATCAGAGAGCCGAATTGAAAACAAATTATTTTGATATCTTCTTCGTTAAACTGAATAAGAAATATTAGATGTTCCAATTATTTTTCGTTCAAATTATAAATTTTCTTACATTTTACTAAATTATATCTGGTACTACAACTTAATAAAGCCATAATTTAAATTAATTATCTACAATTACTGGTATAGTAAGCTGCAAATGAACTTTCTTGCTATAGACAACTTTCCTGATAGATTGGCCAAGATTTATGTAGAACGTACTAGGTACTATAATTATATGGACACAAATCAAATATCTATATTACAGATTTTCATATAGCAAAAGGCTCTGTATTTGAAAACTATAGAAACTTTTTAACAGAAAAACATTCTATAGCTATGCATAAAACAGGAAATGAAAGTTGTTGGCGTATTACTGTCGCAATTATTAAGAATAAAAGAATTTAAATAATTATTAAAATTATGTGTTTGCATTTTAAACAAGAATTGTCTCCTACAAATTAAAAAGGAATTATAAAAGTGTTACCATATAATTTAATTCAAAAGTTAGGTAATAATAATTATCCACTACCCACCAAAACTTGTCTTCTTATTTCTGTAAAATATTTGGTTACTACAAATTTATTATTTTTTTTTAATTAAACGTCAACGTGGACCCCTTTCTAAATAAAAGAATTAATAATATACTTTTGGAAAACAAAGTTTTTTTTACCGTCGTAGACGGGAGGGGGGGAAGGTTTAGTGATATATGAGCTTGTGAAGCCAAGGCAAGAAATAAGCCTTAATTTTGAATAAATTTTGGTCTCCAGATTTTGAGAAAAGATATTTTAAAACAATCTTGGAATTCTCCGAAATTTGAATCTTAGAATCTTAGAATGTTAGGTACCTATGAACGTCAGGGTGTTTAATTAAATAATTACCTTCAAATCGTCTGACGTCACGAGTTATTAAACATTTTATAAACCTGAACACCGTTGTTTTGTGGTATAATAATAAATCGCGATTGTAATTTTGGTAGTAACCTCGATCTTAAAATTTCTTAATCTTAAAGCTTAAAAATGCTTTATGAAATAAAATTTATTTCAGGTCAAATATAATTTATAATTGTGACTTTAAAACAATGTTTATGTGCAAGCATCTCGTTTAGTAGATATACAGTGCAAGAAAAAAATTTTCTCTACTAAATTTGACGTATTATGCACCTGGTCTGGTCTGAAATGCAAAAAAGAGTAAATTTTACAAATAAATATTAACATAACTCATAAATTTAGTTGAAGACACTTTAACGATTTATATTTATTATTATTGTCAAGAACCAATTAGCGATTTCAAACTTTATACCGAAGGTTTCGCCACCAAAATTAACCACTTAATTTTTAGTAATTTTTCTTGAGGTGATCTGACGAGAAAGTGGGGCAAAATTACCCGTGCCGAAACAATAGCATGAAAGTTCCAGGACGTCATCAGGAAACAGTAAACAAACTTTTTTACAACTTTGCCTGTGAGAGAAAATTGTGACCAAATATCAATTTTTACTGACGCGCATGAGGGATTAACGAGATTCTCAAGAAGCAGATAAATTTATTTTAAATAATACCTTTCAAAGTCTAAACAAGTTTAAAAAAATATTTAAATGTATTGTAGTGTTAATTCCATCTTTATAATTTTTCAACCCCTAATAAAATAAAATAAAAAAATAAAATAAGATTTTGCTTTTCAAACTTTTTAAAGAATTTTTGTAAATAATTTTAGTTTTAGGTCAGAAATTTGTGTAATTCTTATAGAGGAACAAGGTAATTTCTACACTTTTTTCAATCCTGAAGTACACTTATTGTGCACAAGTAAAGAATGTTGATTTGAAATGTAGACTGAAGAAGTCACTTTTCATTTTATTTTTAATGTTTATTTGTAAAAGTTAGGAAATTGCGATGCGGTTACATGGAAAGTGAATTAATTAAAGTGTCGGTAAAAGTAAACAAATTAAACTATGCACCTACAAAGCTAAGAATCTAAGATTTTTCAGGACCGGGGAGAAAACTTGACATTGACGCCCTTTCCTTCCAGAATTTGAGTTTAAATATCAAATAAGTTTAAGTTTAAGAGTTTAAATATGGACCAGGCTTGTTTATTTCCTGGTCCAAAATTCCCCACAAACTTAAAATGAATGTAATTAATAATATGGACGCGATGAACAAATGTGATGATTTAAATATATAAATTTGGCGCCCTTTTGAATTACCGCCCGGAACAGACACGCCGGTTTCCCCTCCTAATAGTGATTTTTGACATGCAAAGTTGTAAAATTTTTTAATTGGACGGTTGGCAAGAGGTCATGGAAAGCCGAAGCTGATAGATTCATCATGATGGTTATGGTTAGACGTAACTATTGAATCAGCTTTTATCTGTGTAAAATTTTGCGTTTATCTTAAGAACCAGTGTGAAACTTGGTAAACCGTGGTTAGAAACAATTTTTAAATTATTTGCGTCCATGAACGCAACGTTTTATTTTCAATAGACGATAATTTGGTCGATTCATGTGTGATAAAAGCGTCAAATCAATTTTTGAAAATTGCAAAATGCGACAATAATTAACTGGAGAGTTTTGAGTTTATAATAAATTCAATTAATATTGGAAGATTTTATAAAATTAATACTGGAGGTTATCAACGTTTACCTGTGCAACTTTTCTTTGATTCGGATGATGACGAATGTTTCACTGCAAGTAATTCGGTGACCTTATTAAATAAACTTTAATTATATGCGATTTATGAACAATTTGATTCTGTTTACGAGGTGCACTTGTAAAATAACAATAAATAATAACAAAGAAATTGACAAATTTGTATACAATTATTATTTTTGACTAACGCAGATTTCCAAGATCAGAGCTCGGATTTTAACAGTGTAATTAAATTTATCTTGCACATTTATGTCAGCTACATTTTATTGATTTGCAATGAAAGGTTTGATATAATCATTGAAAAAACTGTGCAAGTTTAATTTTGATTTTTGTCAATAAAATTTAGTTATTGATAGATAATTTTAGAGTATCATTTATTTTATTAATTTTTAACCCTGAACTAGCCGTGGTAAGAAAGGTGATCTACCGTTTTTACATATACTATTTGCTAGAAAACTGTAGTATATATATTTAGGGTTGCCATAATTTGGAATGCTAAACTAGAACAATACCATTCAAAATCAACGACAAAATCCGCGATTCTACAATCTATATTGTGAATTTTTGTAGAATTCTATATAAAGGATTACAATTGTTTCTTATACAGAGTTTGAAATGAGTATTAAAATTTAATTTCAATATTTGATTTACGTATTAAATAGATTTTACTTATTTAGATTCTTTTAATTTAAATTGAAAGAAAAAAAATACATTAACAATTGTGAATTGTTAAAAAAATTGTTAAAAAGAAAAATTGTTAAAAATTATTAAAAATTCAGAACAGAATCAAATTTCCTTTCCCTCTCCCGCCGGACAATTTGTTATATGCTAAAAAATAAAGGTTGTCCGGAATATTCAGGACACCTAGTAGATAACTCGAATAATAATTATGTTATAAATAATTTTTAAATTATTAAGTTATTAACTCTTTATATGACTCGTAATTTATTATTCTGACAAACAACGCATTTCCGTCTGAAAAGCTTAATAAATTTATAAAAAAATATTAATTAATTTGATTATTTCTTTTTAGGTTGATATATTTTAAAATACTAATTATTTAACAAATGTTTATTTATAAAATCTGGAATTTTTACGCTACTTGAAAAATTATAAACAAATATTTTACTACCTAGGGTGAATAAATATTACTCAATCCTGCACTTCTTTGAGTGTAATATTCGTTAATAGATATATACCTAATGTATAATTTAAAATAACAAATACATTATTTATAGTTAAAAAATTAGGAAAATTTTATTAAAAAATATTTGTTATAGTATTATCTATCATTTATTTAAAACTAATATTTTGAAAAGATTTGAAAGTGACACAGAAGACCAATTTTACGAGTTAACAAAGTTGAACTGAAAAAAAATTGTAAATTTTAGATTTAAGTTAAATTTTATGAACTTTTAAAGAAATCAAATTTAAAATATTCAGTTTTCGTGACGATGGAAAATGGAATTATTTATGGATGTTTTGCAACGTGAGGTAATACATAATTACTGAATATATATAAATATTTTTGAAGTAATTTATTATTTTATTTTGGACAATTCAATAAATTATATTCTTTTTTAATAATTCAAGTCGACGTTTCGCGAAACTTTATTGTTCGCGAAACGTCGACTTTAAAATGTATACAATACCTAATTATTATTGCAAAGCACAAAAAAATTAAATTGTGTTAAAATTTTAGTTAAAATTTCACATTTTGCTGCTCATTGTTACATTTTCACTGTTTCTTTGAACAAATTTCAGTAACAGATTTATTTTTCACATTTAGTTCTTAAGCTCCTACATCAAACATTTTGTCACAGGTTTGATAGATATTGATGATATCATATTAAATTTTTTGTTAAATTCAAAAGAATATGTTTTACCTTTAGTATCATTACAATTCATGTTATTTTTTTAAATTTATCTAACAACGAATTTCATTTCCCTCTTTTTTTAATATTTGCTAATTTCAGTTAGAAATCACATTTTTCATTTCCTGTGTAATATTTCTGAAATAAACTAGGTATATGTACCTATATAAATGGATAGCATATTATAATTATTATATTAGTAGGTATAACTATGTATAATTAATTTCATAGATTGAATTTTGATATGCAAAATAGAAAGTCAGAACTTACATAGTAGGTACTTTTTTAATGTTATAAAAACTTAACTGAAGTGATATAATAAATTAATTTTAACTGTATATATTCTATGTAGGTAAATGCACATCAATTAAATAGAGCACAAATAAAGACATTTTTAATTAAAACAAAAATTATGCTTGCAAATAAATATGTGCAAAAAGTTTCTTCCCTGTTTATAATTTATTTTTTCTCTATACAATCCGAATTTTTTCGACAAAGTCGATAGCGACACATTTTTTAAATAAAAAGTAGATCTCATGCACACAAAAGTTGGCCACCCCTGGTATACTCGTATGTAATATGAATATATTCCGTGAATTTGAATAAACTAATTAATGAAATTAATTAATGCTAATAAAGTGAATTACAGACCTAATGGTCATATAAATAGGTAGTACAAGTTTCGGTAACAAAGCCATGTTTAAGAGTGCACGTCAAACTACCATCGTTATATAGTAGTTAAATAAAAATTGCTGATTTATAATTCGGTCTGGCTTATTCCAAGTTTCACATAAAAATAATTTTATAGAAAATATTTCTGAAATAAACTGAAATAAAATTCTGAATAAAGAACATAGTATGATCTTTTTATTAAAAAAACTGACGTATATTAGTACATCCTAATTATGAAAATCTTATATTAATATAAGAATTAACCTAAGTTTTAACTTTCATCGTTAACGAACTGTTATTGTATAAATATTTATGCAAATAGTATAATAATATAGATATCATAATTCTTTTTTCGTTGTTATGTAAATAGGTCTATATCTAATATTATAATCTTGTATACTTGTAATTATTGGTCTCTGACTGTTGCTACAAATTAAATAAATAAATAATAATTTATGTTAGTATATACTAAATAATATACAAGCAGTAGTTCATAAAATAAGTTTAAAAAAATTTAGTAAGGTAAAATAATTCTACAGCGGAGCAGTCCAAATTTTCAAATTTAAGATGGATCAAAATTTTTAAGAAAAATCTCAAAGATAGACAGTGCCTTTATATTAACAATTTTATCATAGTGAAAACTGAAATATATAAAGACGTATAAAGATTTTACCCACCCTACTCCCTACTTTTTTCTACCACAAATATTACTAATTGAAAATATATTTAATGAGTATATAGGATACTGAAATCGTTTATTTCAGCTTTAAATTTTAAATTTTTTTTAAGTAATAAGTTGAAATTATGAAGATATCTAAGGATGTATAAGTTTCTCTTTGGAAAATAATAGCAAACCAGAAACTACGTTAGTACTTCGAGTGCTTCCTATATAAATACCCCAATTTTGTCCCCAAATATAACCAAAATATAAGTCAATTGCTAAATAATTAAGTACCTGTAGTTAGTAGATAATTATCATAAATAAATTATAATAACAAGAATAATATATAGTTTGGTGTATGATCAAAGTTCGATTCTCTTAAACTTCCCAATTTATTCCATGTTAAACTATCTTTCCAATTAGGTATTTCAGACTTGCGGGTTTATCCCCAATTAAAGTCGGAATCTTTCACACTTTAAAGGTTTTAAATGTTTCTTGATATTGTCATGTACCTACATATATAATTATGCTAAAATTTGTAAGTGAAATTATATAGATTACGTCACGGATAGTGAGGTTATACCGATTATACCATAGATGAAAGGTATACAACATGTATAATATATATTAAGACTTTGTCATAATTAAATGTTATAAAAAGGTTAATCCGTTATTAAATAATATTTATTTAAATATAGTGTGCAAAAGTTGTATATAGATCTCAACTATTGATATCTATCAATGAAATTTACAAGTTATATTATTATGTACATTATTATTAATTCTTGTTTTTACTTAACCTATGCATTAATTACCTTATTAAAATAGATGTTGTTTGATATTAAAGATAAATCAGATTTTGTTTTTTTTTACAATAAATTTTAAACATACGAGGTTTGATCAAAAAGAGTCAGCAAGTTTTTGATTTAAGAGATGTTGATTTCGATTTCTAGATCAATTTTGATTTTGCCTACTTCAAAATGAACTCCGTCAGATTTTTTTATTGCTTAAATGTTCTGTTCTGCTGTATATTCAAATTTTGCTGTATCTCCTCTATTGGGTTAAACCGTTGCTTTTTCAATGTTTTTCTGATCTTAGAAAAGAGAAAGAAGCTATACAGGGAGTTAAATCAGGCAAATATGACGACTGATATAGTACTACTATGGTTTTGTTTTTGGTAAAAAATTGCAAATAAGCAGTTGCTAGCCTGTAATTGATTTAAAATCATTTGTTTTGATTTGATTTGAAAAAATATTTGTTTAATTTTTTATTGTTTATTAATATATTTGGACGTCCAGATTTAGCATTATTTTTCATATCTTTATGGCCTTTTTTGAAAGTGCATGTCGCTGCCCCCCCCCAAATTAAATTTTGAAATGAAATTGGTGACAATCGTTAGAGCATTGTTAGAGCCTAAATGAGCTTCCATTTTTTTGTTTGAGGCTCAACCGTTGCAAAGATATTTGCAAAAACGTTTGGGGGGGGGGGGTCTAAACACGTTGGCCCTGCCAAGTCAAATTTTGAGATAAAAATAGTGTCAAACGTTAGAGCTTCTATTTAGCTTTCTATAGCTTTAAATAAAAACTCTGGTTAATAAAGCTACTTATCTTCTTAAAATCTTAAAATTTTAAAAAACCTTACGATTTAACGCATGTTGCTCAGAGTTTATTCGAAAATTTCAACTATTTATAACTTTGTATAAAATTAATTTAAAATCTTGCTCACTGAAGCTCTTTCAAGCTCAAACGAAGCTCTATCGGCTGCACAAATACAGAGACGTGCTCATGAGGTGGGGGGAGTTTCCCTCCCCAAAGTTTTAGAAAGTTGGCAAAAGTTGACAAAAACACCCAAAAGTTGGTCAATTTGGCATTTTTTTATGTCTAAATTTACAAAAAATTGCAAAACTTACAAAAAGTTGGCAAATTTTAAATTTTTCTCCCACTAAAAAAGTTGGTTGGGCACGTCCCTGCACACATATGTAAATTCTAAATGAGAGGGAAAATTGTTTTTGCGAATAACTTTTAACTAAGATAGTACGGAGAACTACAATTGCCAAAAAAAAACAATTCATAGTATGTAGTTTATGAGCAAAAACATACATTTAAAAAAAAAAAACATACATTATTTGTATTACTTTTGATTAATAAAATTTATTTTGTAAAATTAATTTTTCCAGTTTTATTTATTATCAAAATTTATTATAATGGAAAGCAGAATTAGTTCTTTTAACCGGATTAAATATTTTAATCTAATGTAATAGAAAAAACTTGGGGATTATCACACGGAACTTGCTCGGAGGCTCGAAAATTAAAAATGCATGTAACTTTGTAAAAAATGAAGTTAAAATGGTGGAAATAGAAGCTCAATTAAGCTCTAGCGTTTGACACCAATTTCAGCCCAAAAATCAAAATTTTGTTGTTTGTTTACAGCCCCTCCCCCCAACGTTTTCGCGAATATCTTCGCGACGGTTGAGGCTCAAACAAAAAAAATGAAAGCTCATTTAGGCTCTAACGTTTGACACCATTTTCATCTCAAAATTCGACTCAAACGAAAAAAATAAAAACTTATTTAGGCTCTAACGAAGCTCTAACGTTTGACACTATTTTCAACCCAAAATTTGACTTGGGGGGGGCAACGTGTCTACAGCCCCCGCCAAATATTTTCGAGAATATCTTCGCGACGGTTGAGGCTCAAACGAAAAAAATAGAAGCTCATTTAGGCTTTAACGATTGACACCAATTTCATCTCAAAATTCAATTTGGGGCGGGGTCAGCGACATGCACCTCTTTTTTAAAACTCACAAACTCTTCCTTTTGACATAAATTATTCTTCGCCAAGGCACCCTACATTTGACTGCACTTAATTTCATTTTTTAAAATTGAAAGATTCCAGAGAAACACAGTTTGATGTTAGCCAATTGTCTGTCACACACAAACTACGCATTGAATAGCGAAATTCAAAAACTGTTGTTTTTTTTTCATCAAACCTAGTACATCTTAATGAAGTACGTAAAAATCAAAGATACGAATTTGCACTAAAGCCAGCTCTGCATTTAGGTTATTTATTTTATTATAAAATATTGATGAAAACCACTGAAATTAAAATAACCCTTAAACATGACGCATAATGAGTTTCTTAACAGATACCTACAAGAAACCTTTAAAAGTAAAAAAAAAATTACGAGGATAATCAACATTGTTTTTAACAGAATAGACAGGGGAAAATTGCAAATTTGTGTCTTTGACAAGGGACCGACGATATGTATTGTTTTGTTTGACCACTTTTTATAATTTCTCTATCAACTGCTTGTTTCAAAAATTCAAAGTGCATATTTGCTGATGGTCTCTGAAGAAATTAATACATTTATATCATTTAAACTGAAAGTGCTTGATCTTATGATTAGTGTATGAATGCACGAAGACATTCGTTTATTATTTTATTTCAACATGGACTTGCTAACAGAAAACTTTATGCAAAAATATAGTAATATCTGGTTGACTAATTAATACTACTTAATAATGCTGCAGTTTGCAATGCTAAATTGCCATGGGTTTGGGAGGTATGGAATACCCCCAGCATTAAGTAAGAAAAAGATGTTTTTTGAGAATTAAATTTGAGTCTTTATTAATTTTGAAAAGTCATCTTATTACTGCACCTTTTGACCCTCTCCCTATCATAAGATTTTTCTGGCCTTTACAAACACTTTAGGTAATAATCAGCGCCGTAACAATGGGGGTTATGAATAAAAGTGAGCATGAAGTATACTCAAAATTTTGAAATATTTTTTGGAATTGTGTGAATAAAAATCAAAAATAATTAAGCATATGAGTATAGATACTCTTATAATAAGCATAACTACTCATGCTAAGCATCTACTTATAAATTTTATTTCTAAAAGTAATTTGAGGTAGGTATTTAATTCAAAATTTTGAGTAGTAGGTATAAACTTCATGCTTACTTTTATTCATAACCCCAAATGTCGTGGTAAAGGTGGTAAAACAATCAAATCACCGGGGGGTCTGGGGGGTAGGTAACCGCTAGGTATATCCTCTAAGGCAGTGGTGCTCAACCTTTCATATAACTTGATCTAATTATCAATATCTACCATCTCTACTATATCAAAATACTGTGGTCGACCAATTTACAAATTTTGGAAAAAGGGACTGTAATTCGGGTTTTCGTACAAACACAGATATAACATAACGAACAAAACATTTATTATTTATTTAATCAGTTTGAATGAAATTTTCTTGGGATCTACTGAAATTAGCTTTGCGATCGATCAGTCGATCGCGATCGACAGGTTGAGCATCGCTGCTCTAAGGAGTTTTGCCATGGTTTAAAACCATGGTCGATCTAAATAATTTATCTATTAGTTAATATTTACATTTTGTTTGCAATTTTCGAAGTGTCATAGAAAGTAGGAAAGTACATACTGATACTGAAAGTTAATCAAGCATGACCAATTTTCTTTTTATATTCTCATTGAAATGCAATCTTTCAAATGGCACATATTGCACATTATATGTTTGAAATTGATAACAGATCGAATTTTCATCATGCCGCCGCTGCTTAGGGGTAAAGTTCAAAAGAACTTAAACATCATCGTAATAAATATTTCGTTTGCCTATTTTTTCAGTAATTGATAAAAATAATAAATCTATATATTAAAATGTGTAATTTTCTTACTATAATTATTTTGAGTATAGGAATCGACTTCCAATATGAATGAGGCTGGAATTATACTCATAAGTAGAGTCCGGATTTGTAGCTATTATGCTTTTCCTGAAAATTTGAAGCAGCTGAAAATTTTTAGAAAACTTTTGTGTTTTAATTGAAAAGAAGTCATTTGGTATCAAGTTTTATATGCTTTTTTTTGCCTTTTTGTGCTTTTCGTGCTTTTTTTGCCTTTTTGTTCTTTTCGTGCTTTTTTTGTCTTTTTATGCATTTCGTGCTTTTTTATACTTTATTAATACTTATTTTACAAAATATATTTCAAAATTTAATCTTTTAAATTGAAAAAAAAAATGAAAATTTTGAAATGAAATCCTCACTTGTAGCAAAATTCAAATTTGCACATTACTTGCATATTACTAGTGTAGATGTTGAAAGAAGTTTTTCTGCCTACAAAAATCTTGTAAGTGACAGAAGGATGAATTTTACTACTGAAAATTTGGAAAAAATTTTAATTATTAATTGTTTCAAAAATTTAATTTATATTTTTTATGCTTTTTTTTAATAAAATTTGTGCTTTTTTTGACAAAGTTGATGCATTTTTTAGTATTATTTGGTGCTTTTTAAGCACTTTTTTCCCCATTTTTTATGCTTTTTTATCCGGACTCTACTCATAAGCTAAATCAAAATTTTATTTGACTTTGTGAGAATTCTAACATGCAATTAAATAAACGTTGTCCATTTATCGTCGTTTTAGTTTTAAAACTGAAAAGGTGCTAATGTATTACCTAACATTGTAGAGGTAATTAATTATAGCATTATATAATATGCTTTACTACATTATAGTACAACTATATAATAATAATAGTATAAAAGCTTTTTCATTTCATACGAAGCTTCAGCTGAACAAGCAGGTAAGAATTCTGCAAAAAATAGGTAGATTTTAACTTCAAATAAAAATTTTAGAGATGATGCATTTGATTCATTATGTCAAGCCAAATCTACTGCCTTTTCAAAATTAAAAACAAATTAGCTATAATAAAATCAATCCAAACAATTTTGTCATGATAAATAAACAAAAATTTCTTTTTCTTAGTACATTCACATCCAAAATAGCTAAATAAAGATCAAAATCAATAAATGCTTTGTTTTAATTATGAAATACATAATGTATTTTTTCATTTGGGATCGCTGGATGCACATTTTGTTGTAGTACCTAGGTACTATAAGAGTAAAATTTATACAATTTCATGTGAAAATAATTCAGGTAAATGTATATCATACAAATAACATTGGTTGCATGTACATAAGCCTATTATCCAAAAATGTAGTCGACAACAGGAACAACTTGTGGTTCAGATGCAGTCCAAGTTAATTTCTTCATTTTTTAAATAATTGTACAATTACATTGTATAAAAACAAGAGAAGCTTTCTTTAGTAAATGTTTTTTGATGTCAGAATTTCTATTTTAGTTTTTGTCTGTGAAAAAATTTTTGTTTGTTTCAATTCGTTCGAAATTATATCTACTAATAACGGTTACGTTCTCAAAAAATATTTTGGTAGCTGGACGAATATATGATAATTTTAAATTCAAAAGATGTAGCAAGAGTAATTTAAAAAGTAGAAATGTGTGGATAATTTAGCTCCTTCACAAAAATAAATAGAGGTTTGATTGCTACCTGCAGTTCTGCAGAACTGAAAATAATGCAAAAATTCCTACACATCCAACTATGCTTGTCTATAGCATTTTCGTGCTGTGTCTATAATTTATATTTATAAGGTCATTTTGGTAAATTGAAGAAATCCCCTCTGATTGAATCATTGAAACCTTCTCAGCTGAAGAACAACAATAAAAACATAATTGACTGAGGTATTTTAAATGATAGCTATCTAACCGCACGTTTATTTTTTGCATTTTTGATTTTGGTAAAATTAAAGAAAGATTGTGAGGTTAGGATGTGATATTACCTAAACAACACCAAATTTAAAATTTTATCACAATAGATTTAGGTAACGAAACGGATAGGTATTTTTAAATTGTGGTCTTTAGACGGTTATTAATTTACAAAAACAACCAAAAAGAAAAACATCAGCTAAACTAGTTTTTATTTTAACCGACCGACGAGCTGTTTTAAGACCAAACATAAAGACGTTTTGTGTTCTTTGATTTTAATAAGTTTGTTTTTAAATCACATCAAATAGGTATCCATTTCCATAGCTGATGAGTAAATAATCACGAAAATTAGAATTACTTAATAGAAAATTTATCAATGGTAGATCTAAGTATGCAAATCAAATTTATGAACCATTTATTACAAAATCATCAAGTAAAGCATAAAAAATGTTAAATTCCGGTGCACTAAACTTAAACCACCTGTTCAATATTATAATTTTATATAACGTCCGACGTACACACAGTGGTAATTATCTACATTCCTTTAGCCCTCATCAATTAGGCAAGTAAAAAAAGGCAACTCACATTCTTAACCTAAACTTTTATGCATTCAAATTATACACCATAGTGACACTACAACCACAATTTTATATTAACAGTGCCACAATAATTATAAATTAGTATTTAAATTTGACGACAATCGAAAATTTTTATTTATTACTCGGATAGCTTTTTTAATTAGCTTTCATTTTCAGGTAGCGTTGAGAATATAAGTCGTTAAAATTCCGAGTTGATAATTGTTTCAATTATTAGTTTATTATAACATCAAGCTTGAGCTATTCGAAAAATGTAATATTTTATCGGGCGCTCGAACCTGATAATCGCGCGTTTAATTAAAACCGCGACTAACTTTTGGCTATATTAAATACCTATATCATGCGAGCCAAACTTGATAACGTGTAAATAATATATTTCGGATTGGGTAAACAATTTACTAAACAAAATGTATATTTGGATTAAATTACGAGCTTCTAACAAGTGGGTATAATAAAGAAATTTTAAATTTAAATTTATAACTTCGGCATCATACAATCGTGAATAAGTATAAAAAGAAGCAGGGAAAACAATACAGAAATATCTAATCGCCCCCAGGCGGAGTGCTGAAAATACAAAAGAAAAATGAATTCATTTAGTAAAACCAAATCTCCACAAAAAGTTGAGAAATAAATATTATTTTTAAATAATACAAAGAAAGATTAAATAAATTACGTGCACTAGGAAAAAATTATCGTTTCGTTAAACGATGTAGTAAGTTTAATTAAAAATTTAATCTAACGACTTTATTGTTGTTTTGAAAGGAAATATTAATAATATAGGTACCTATATATTTAAAGCTTCCTTTTCATTTAAAATGTGCAAATATAAAATATTGACCAATTGAATTTACTGCAAGCATTAAGCAATTAGTAAGTTGAAGTTTGAGTATTATAACCAAAACATTTAAGGTTTTGTAATTTATCATTCAGAAAATTTAAAGAGATCATCCCATAACCCAAACTCTTCACAATTTTTCAAAAAAAAATGTTCAGTTAGAAAGCTTTGTAATTTCCTACAGCTAGATGATAACTGAACTTGGTCTTTTTTCGAGTGCATTTTTGCTGTTAGCTGATGAGATTAAATTAATGAAATTTTCAAAAATTAAAGGTTTGCTAATTATTTGCAATCCGACACACTTTGTGAGTTAGGTGATCAATTAACATGATTGACACATGAAAATAACATCCATTAGACACAATTTTTCAAAATATTCATTTAACTTTAAACGCTCTGTTCATTTTTCATTAATTAGTGTTGAAAAAGTATGATTAATGGAAGTAATGTTACTTACTTCGTATTGTTGATAATTTGCCAAGGTTGCATTTGAATTCAAATAGAATCGTGACATCATTCCATCGTGTTTTCAATAAATCTGTGTAATAAAAGCAGATTTTTAGAACAATTCACTAAAAATATTATTAAACTATAAAAATTTATATCATCACTTTTTTCTTTAAATTTTGTTCACACTTTCACAAACTAATTTTAGCATGTATTAGGTACTAGGATTTTTAATATTAAATTAAAATAAATATTTCGAGATTTTATCACAGATAGTCATTTTGTTTGCCCACAGCGTATAGATGGTTTTAACACACTCGTAGTGAAGAAAACAGGGGCTATCAAAATACATTTGTATACGCGATATGTTGGTTTTAGGCAGGTTTACAGGCACTGTGTGATTGTAAAGGTGTAACAGTCCTTTGGCTAGTGATCCTTGCAAGCCGGGGGTAACACTAGCGGCCATTGGCCAGAATAACCGAGCAGAGTTGCGCGATTGGTGCACCGAGTTACGTGCCAGAGGCTAACACGATCGTAACCTGCAATTTCGTCTTTTGATTTACTTCTTCTTACTGCTGTGGGTGTATGCTGTCCTATGCAAGTGGTAATACGTTATAGAAAATAAATAGTTAGCTGCAGGGTCGGATCTAGGAAGATTACATTTACTATTTTCTGCTTTCATCCTTCACGCTTTTTATTATTTACACAGTTCCTGCACGTTTTCCGGGTTATTGTTTAGCCTAGAGTTACCCACAAACGCACCTGTTCTCTAATGAATTTAACAATTCTATTATGCAAATGTTAACAAAACAGTCCATCCGTAAATAGTTAATAGTTTCGAATCTCGATCGAGAATTTTACCCCAATTTTAAAGGAATTTTATAATTTGCATTTTTTACGACCAGGTTACTGTTCTAACCCATCGTTGAAGATTCCGATTTTTCATTAACTGCTCTCTTTACTCTTTATTTTAACGTGGCAAGCAAAAAATTACAGTGTTACGGATATTACACTTAAGTGCCCCTGCATATTCTATATCCTATATCTACATCTACCTTTTAATTTAATGGTTCCTTAAGTGACCATACACAATGTTAACTTTTAACTTAATTAGTAATAATGCCAAAAAAATCTTAAGAGTTGCAAGGTACCTACAGAAAATTTGAAACTTTTCAGGCGACTTACCTATCGAAATTTATTAAAATCAGGTACTGATTGGTCAAGAGATCGCGATATATACCGGAATGCGCGGTCTGATCTCTGTGATCAAGTACATGTCGTGGGCGGCCTTCTTGATCTGCCGGAGGACACAACATGGCTTCTTGAGTAGTCAATATGGCCGACTACTCATTGTTACATACCAAACTTGTAATGCCATCTATAGAAGATACCAAATTATTTATGTATCTCATTAAAAATAAACCAGTCGTTTACAATTCATCCAATGTAAATCGATTTAGAAGATCATACAACTATGGTCGCTTTGTGCCGAGCTTAGATATACCTACTAGATAGAATTATATACTTGCCCAGTTCAATATCGTGATTTATATCAGTAAAATAATTGAATAATGAGGAACAAACGAAAACTCTTCACGCCTTTGGGGGTTGTAGGATGTCCAATGTAATATTTGCTATTGAAAACTTTTATCTTGTGAAACGAATTATCTTTAAATATGATTGAATTGTCGGCGTAAAGCCCAAAACTTAACCGCAACACTCACCATCAAAAGCTTCTTGCCCCAATAAATTCTGGATTAAAGATATAAAAACTAAATTCTCCACACAATACTCTTTTTTTTACTGTTAAATTTCAAGTTACAAAAAATTTATTGTGTAGCCACAAAGTTTATAAAGCAAAAAGTGTCGAATTTAACAAACTCATTCTTAAAAAATGTAGTCTTACTTATAATAAGTAATACATTGAGAAACACCATTTACAGTTTTCGATTTCAATACATCGTTTTCGTAGGTAGTTACAGTCTCAACACCATTTTCTAATACTTTCTTAGTGGTAACCTTTTTCCCATTAGCGTAAACTGTTGCAGTGGAGGTTTTCTTAACGTTTCCCATAGGATTGGGACGTGAACTCATTCCACTCATACCACAAAAATTATTAAAATCAGATCCAAAAGAACTAAGAGAAAAAAGGTCGTCTTCGAATAAGCCTGCGGAGCCTGATCTCCTGGAACCTATGATTAAAATGTAGTTATTATAAACTCCCCCAAAGAAGTTATTATACCTTTGCGTTTAGATCGACTTGCAGTTTTTCCAAAAAATGTCGAAAATGGAGAACCTCCAAAAAATTCTTGAAAAATATCTTCCGGATCTCGAAATTTGAAAAATCCAAACTCGATATCGAAATCGTCGTTGCTTGGTCGGCTGGCCCCCATACCAGAGCGATTATTTGAAAGCCCTTCTTTCCCATACCTATCGTACATTTTTCTTTTATTGTCGTCGGTTAAAACTTCATACGCTTCAGAAATTTCTCGAAATTTTTTATTGGCGGTGTCTACATCGTTAGGATTTTTATCGGGATGCCATTTTAATGCGAGTTTACGATAAGCTTTCTTAATTTCGTCATTTGTAGCATTACGAGGTAATTCAAGAATCTTGTAATAGTTTACCATAGCTTATAATGTATTTCTTTCCGGCTGTATAATATTAAATTGAAAATTAATTTGTCAATGTCATTTGTTATACGACACCCACGTTCAGTTATATTAAAACATCGATTTGTTTCTGAGCGTACAGAAAATGTGCGGCTTTACAGTCAAACGTAATTTATTTACCTTTCTTCTGACGATTTAATTTCAAAGTGACATTTATTTTCACAAATAATATAAAGAAAATTCTGTTTTATAAAATTTTTTATATATTGCACATGATGACGTATAATTTAAATTTTAAAGCTAATAGTTGGTTTGTGTCATTTTAATTTAGAAGTCGATCAAAGCTAAATGATCAAATTATTTAAAATTCTATTTTTTAAAGAATTAATTTGGTCCAATTAGTCCGAGGTTAAAAGTTCGTTGAAATTATTAAGTTGCCGATTCAAACATTTCTGAAAAATATAGGTTATAGACAAGTTTTTTAAAAACTGATTGTAGTTTTATCCTTGTCGAAATGTACAAGTAATATTACGCTTTTCGTGATTTGAAGTCCACGTTGAACCGTAGGTCATCTTTGCAGGGGCGGATATAACAGTTAAACGTATTCAATGGTAGAGAGGAGAAAACGCTACGAATATCAAGGCTGTCATTGGCATTGCGCGAATTACTGGATTATCAGATGAAAAATAATTTTTTTTTCATTTGGTACCAGTAAAATGCTATATAAAGTAAACATCTAGTCAGTTATGATCAAATTATACAACTATACGGCACTGATGAAATCTAATAAGATCGAAACACGTCTGTCGTTGTTGTATAGTTTGGTTATGATTGATTTGATGTTCACAGCCTTGAAAATGGACCTAAATGGCCTGAAATGTCGGACAATTTTTAATTGTCTTAATGAGACCTAAAACCTCAACAATATATTTCCTAATATATAACAGTTTGACATTAAGGGGTCTCTTATTCTGTTACATGCGGAATACATGAACAAATTGATGTAAAAATTATGTCTGAGTCTTAAAATGAAGCTTTAGGTTCTTTAGCTTCTGTGTTGCTCCGCCGCTAAATTGGTAATAGTAAAATTGCTAAGAACTTTTAACAATATTTCTAAGGGTGCGCCATGCACATTCATTACACCTACCCACTTTAAAACAATGATACGGCGCGCATGAGAATGGACGTCTCAGAAACGTCAGTGAGCATTAAGTGGTTAAAAAGACCTTCGATTATTTAATCTTTACATTTAGATTAGTCCTTTAAATTTTAGTACACATGTATAATTTTGGTTATAATATTTGGTAATACTTATGTCGTGTCTTAGTTAAATACCGTACTGACTTTTAGGAGTACAATTTTTTACTTCTGGTTCCGGATGTTGGCGATCATCCTAGCTAAAGCCAAAAAGAATCCACTTAAGGATGTGGTTTCCTGCTGCCTTCCCCATAATCCACAGATCAATCTCGAATGTTTATATCACAGCAGAATATCCTAAAGCACTCAGGCTTTGCACTTTCTATTCGTGTATGATGCACCTCAGACTGCTGGTTATTATAGAAATATGTTGAAAATTTAGTTGTAAAAAGTATTAAATTCCTAATATTATTTATCATAACCTGGGACCATTTAGTTACCCTGGGGTAATTTGGACATCTACGCTCTTTTTTATTTAATTTATATTCTTTTTTGATTTTTGTTTCATTTCTTTCTCTGTGATTTTGTCTTTCTTTATAGTTTATATAACTGAAGATCAGTTGATTCTAAATCTACAAATGGCAGCAGCACAAAGTATAAACTAATAGATCAAACCTTGACTTGATGGACTTGATGGTCTTTATTACTAACGTCTATTGTTAACCGGACTTCTTGATACTATTATGATGGTAATTTAAGTCCAGGGTCATTTGAAGCTTCTGTCTAATAGAGAAAAAACTATTATTGCTGAGGCAATAAGTATTTTGGCTAATTGGGAATTTCTTTTAAGCAGATTAAATATGGGAAATGTTTATTGACAATAGAGCAAATTGTGAAAAGTCTGAAAAGCTACATTCCTGGTGGTAGATTTTCTCAATTAAAATAATTGCATGATGTTATTTTTCATTAAATGCTAATAGTACTTCAGAAATTGTTTAAAAAAAGGAAGAAAAGTAAAGATGAATATTCCAATCCGGAGTAGGCACTATAGGGAGCGAGAAAGCTCTCCTTATGAAAACAGTTTATATAATAAAAGTTTACTTTTTTAACGCTAGAAGTGCTGCTATCGAGCTTTTTCGCTAATTCTCCAATAAGTAAATCAGAAAGTTTGACGTTAGCACCTTTAGCGTTAAAAAATTAATTTATATCATGAAATTTTTTAACTCTAGAAGATGCTATCGTCAGCATTTTCGCTCCCTATAGGAAAAAAAGTCTCAATTTTGGGGTGATTTGGTCAGTTTATGATATTTTTGAGAATCCTTTAAAGTTCTAAACTTTTTTTTGTAAACCAAGTGCTGTATTTTGGTTTCGCTGGTACTTTTTGAAGATAAAAATAATGATGAATTTTAAATTATGTATACTCCAAAAAATGTGCTGAAAATTGGTTCCAGGCAGCCTTGATTTACGAAAATTATTTTTCAATTTTTCTGTTGTTTCTAAACAGTGATGTAGTACTATAATTGAAATATTGTACCCTCCAATGAAAGGGCTCGAATCCTGTTTAATCAGCAGTAAATTAACAATTACTTTACAAAATTACCTATTTGACCCTCTTCCTCTCATAAGGTATTTCTGACTTTTATAAACTTTTAAGTAATAATCAGTGCTGTAACAAGAACGTGGAAAAAGTAATAAAGGCTACGGGTGCACAAATTTGAGGCACAAAATAAGGTAGGAGCTTAGCTACCCTAGAAAATAGAACAAATAAAGGATAAAATTAACTATTATTAAGTTTATATTCTTGAAAAGACCCTTCTCTAACCTAGATAGGGCACTTTTAAAAATAAAAAATCAAAAACCAGGGGGTCTGGGGGGTATGGAATACCCTCCAGCATTAAATAAGAAAAAGATGTTTTCTCAAGAATTAAATTTGAGTTTTCATCAATTTTAAAAAGTCATCTCATTATACTTCATTATGCTGGGTTTTCAACTATGTTTTTAATGTTCAGTTTTCAACCATGGTAACCCTCCTTGACCTAGTGGTTTTCCGATTATTTGCTTTGAAAAGTACCTACCCTTCAGGTAAGGGAAGAATATTTCAGAAACATAATCTACAACTGTTTTTTCTATTTTCTAATGTGGGTGGTTAAGCTCGTTAGATTTCTCTAACATAATATAAAAGAACGGGAGTAAAGCCGGGGGGTATGGAATACCCCCCCCCCAGCATAACAATCTAATAAGATGACTTAAAAATTGATAAAGACGCAAATTTAATTCTTGAAAAAACATCCATTTTTTATTTAATGCTGGGGGGTATTCCATACCCCCCAGACCCCCCGGTTTTACTCAAAGGCGTTTTTTTATATTATGTTAGGAAGGTTTGACAAGCTTAGCTACCCTACACTAAAAAATAGAAAAAACACTTGTAGTTTATCTTTCTGAAAAATCTTCCCTTACTTACTGTGGAGGGTACATTTAAAATCGGTCGGAAAACTTCTAGGTCTAGTGGAGTCTACGGAAAGTCATTCATTTAAGGAAAAAAATTATTTTTGCAGAGTGGACAAAAAGGTAATAAGACCATCATTGTTTTAGTTCATTTAACGAAAATTAATAATCAATTAACTCCGCGTCGCGTCGGTGGGGTTAAAAAAGCAAAAAGGTAAAGGTCACTTCTTACAATAGAATATTTCTGATTTATTAGATATTTGTTCGTAGTTAATAAAAAAATGTGTTGGTTTTGGTTTAACGATGGTTTTGTAAGTAAATAAATATTTAACATTTAAAAAAAAATCTTTTGGATTTTAAAATAAGGGGAGGTTAGCAGAAATTAAGTCGCTATCTGCTCTTGTTGCAGCTCTGGTAATAATAATTAATAATCACTCTATTATTGATTTTTAAAATTTTTCAACTGTGGTGTGAAAATTCCTAAAATTTGTAAGTCAAGTCCTTGACAATAAACAGGATTTAAAAAAGCTTGCATACAGCTGAATCAACATAAAATATCATTTTAATCTAAGAAGCAATAGAAATCTTAAATTTAATTCTTCATCTTTGTTATACTTTTTTTTACAAAAGAATGTGACCCATTTTTAAGGACATTCGTGACTGATTAGTATGATTACACCTTAATAGTTTGCCATTATTGTCTTCTCATAAGAACAACGGCTAGAACATCACGGTCCTTATATAGGTTAATTAATTTACAAAATCTTACGATTTTAATTATTTTAATTTCAATCCATTAGGGTGATTTTATAAAATCAGCCATAAATAACCCCTGCCCTGCCTGCATTAAATTAAAGTACACAAATCAGCCCACCGAAAAACAAATTTGACCCAATAAAGTCAGTGTCAAACTTAAAATTTATTTCTTTCCAACTTTTTCTAAATTTATAAGTGTTTTAACCAAAATTTAAATTATGGCTTAAATTGTTTTAAAATAATATTTTAAAATTCTAAATTTTAGTCTAATAATCCATTTTTTTAATATTACTTAACAATTAAACTTTATAAAAATGTCTACAGATTTATATAACACGTGGTGGATAAAATCTATGTATGAACTGGCTCAACTAAAGGAATACGATGCAAAAATTCAAAAAATTGGTACCACTGTATCAGAAAGACCATTAGCAAATTACCTTGTTGGTGATCTGTATAGTCGATATACTTTAGCAGTGGAAAGTCTTACAACATGTTTAGATCAAGCTTGCACGGTAAGCAATTAACATTTTCACAAAAACTACAATTTGGTTGCTGATTTTATAATATGCAGGTGCAAAAACGTGTTCAAATGCGAAAATTGGTCGATTCTGCTGTAATACGTTTAAATGAATTGAAAGATGATTTATGTAAAATTCATTTATCTGAATATCACTACATAGACGGAACTTTAGTCGAACTAAAACTTATTCCATATTCTATTGAAATATTAAGTCCGGGCTTGGTTTGTAATAGAGATGCTTTTATTGAAGATTTCTGGACTAGCATTAAGGTGCGTATCTATTATTTATTAGTTAAAATATAATTTTTTAATTCATCAAGTTGTCAGAAAGGTGAAAGAATTTATACAGCTCCTCCACCACCAGAACCAATAACACTTGAAGGAGATTATGGCGAAGAGGAAGAAGAAGAAGAAGAACACGAGGAGGAGGAAGAAGAAGAAACGACTCATCGTAAACGAAAACAACGTAAAGTGGAAGAAGGGTAATTCATAATAACCTAAACTAAAATTTGAAATAGTATACTAATCTATAATTTAAATAAATATTTAGTCCCGCACCAGTGACTTTTAAACCGCCAGTGATTATTTTAACTGCCGAAGAAATTGAAGCTATCAGGATGAAAGAAATTATTGAAGCAGCTGTACTGCTGATTCAAAGCCACGAACGTAGCAGACAAGATCGTTTATATCACGGTGACTTAGAAATTAGACACATAATTAAAAAACGGGCGGCACTGAAAACATTGGTTCCGGATGCTCCTATAGAAGTTCAAGAGGTAGCAGTGCTAAATATGCAAAAAATTTATAGAGGACATCAGGTTAGAGCTTATTTACAAAAACGCGAAGTGGAGCGTCGATTACTAATAGGTAAATATTATTGTAAAAAAACCAAGAAGTAATATCAATTTACGTTTACAAATTTTTAGGTATGACCGAAAGTGGTCATAGATCATACGAAGAAAAAGAGAAATTTCGAGCAAACCTCGATAAACGTCGCGAATTACAAAAACTGCGCATAAGAGAATATATCGATGAAAATTTGAAAGAAAAGGCTCGAGTTCTAAGGGTGATAGCTCCCGGACTAATGGAAGACGTAGGTGATGAAATTCGAGCGTGGTTTCACCGATGGTATATCGAAGCTAAATGTTTTGATAAATATCCCCCCGAAGACAAAGGCGGTAGTATTTTGATTGTACGTGGTGACACAATGACACCAAAAGAATATATAGATGACGTTGAAAAAAAGCGAAGAGAAAAAGCTAAAGGAGGAAAGGACAAAAAAGCTTTAAAGGAAGCTGAGAAGAAAAAGAAAGCGGAAGCTAAGAAAGCGGAAGCCGCAAAAAAGAAGAAAGAAAAAGAAAAGGCAAAGAAGTTAGCAGAAGAAGAAAAGAAAAAGGAAGATAAAGGACTATTTGATTATAAAATGGAAGAGTCGCCAATGAATGCTTTTTACGATGAGGCTCTTGTAGAATATAAAAAATGTTGGGATGAAAGGCCATTTTCAGAAAATCGCGAAGAAAGGTTTTATAAAGAAGACATAATAGAAGAAAAATGTCACGAAATGCAGCTGGAAATTCGTCCACCGGTGGATGAATTAATGAGGTAAGAATTTGTGTTTCTTTATTCACCGTAATTTTTCACTTGATTATTTTCAGACTTGAACTTGAAGTGTTGATGGCAGCTTTAATGAAAGATAAAGGAAAAAAGTACAAAGCTAAAAAGCCAAAGAAATCAAAAAAGAAAAAGGGAAAGAAAAATAAAGATATGACTGCAAATAGAACAACGGAAGATTTGTTTCAAGAATTAGTTGATAATGGAATTATACACACATACCCCAAGCACCATTTAGACGAGTTTAAAGGGGACTTCAGTTATAAAAATACAGAACTAAGGGATTTGGAATTTGATCCTCCAGCAACACTGGGTGATGTGAGAAGAGCTGTCGTTTTGAACTGCATTTTACCGATGGGGGTTGAATCTATGCGTAAACCAAAATCTGTTTTGATCGCAGGTCATAGACAAAGTGGAAAGCACATTCTTGCGAATGCGATATTTAACGAGACGCGCTGTGTATTGTTTGATCTATCACCTCCAATTTTAGCTGGTAAATATGCAGGAAAAAAGGTGAGAGAAAGACGAATGTAAAATAAAAAACTTGGTTATAATTTTTGCATTTTCGCCGGATGTGTTTTAGAATATGAAGCTGCTAGTTCACTTAATAAATAAAATGTCGCGATTGCTTCAACCGTCAATTATATTTATTGACGGTGGTGAAAAGCCTTTCTATAAGTCTGTTCCAAAAGCAGAAAAAATGTTTGAACCTAAAAAAATGGGTAAAGCTTTACCTAAACAGATAATAAAACCAATTATGCCGCAAGATCGAGTTTTAGTTTTAGCAATCAGTAATCAACCTTTCGCAGGCGGAAAAAAATTAGCTAAAGCTTTTGAAAGGGTGCACTTATGCTTTACGTGATTAAACAAAAAAAATAATTTTTATTTTTCCAGGTTATTCTTATACCACGTACAGACTATGGTTCATTGTATTTGTATTGGAGAGAATTATTGATGCCGTTTAATGGAGTGGACAGAGATTTTAATTGTTCAGAACTAGCAACTATCAGTCAAAATTATCCACTCACTGCTGTTAGAGAGGCCGTTGAAAAAGTATTGGTAGCTGGAAGAGCCATACAACTGTCTTTCAAACCTTTAGACGCACATGAGCTTTATACCGCACTAATGGAAGGAATGCTTCCAGTAGAAGACAAGGAATGGAAAAAAATAATAAAGTGGTTCAATAAAACATTTTACGCTAAAAAGAGAGCAAAATTAATGAAAATTGTTGAAAAACGTCGAGAAGCAGAGAAACCCAAAAAGAAATAATAGTTAAATTTTTATTTAATTTTGTTTTATGAACTTTTACAAAGGTGTAGTCGAGATATAGGTAAGCAAATATAGGAACGATCGAAACTTTTCATCTAAAGGAAGACAAGGGAGTTTAAGCTCGAATCGTTATTGAGGCCCGAGGATATTTACAAACTAAACTGCAGCCGCCAATTCGCATCACCATGTGTGGAGAAAACTAAGAAATGCACTCAGATTTTATTGATTTGTTGCTGCTTTTATGTATTTCAATTTGTGCTTTTTAAATGTTTTGTGTATTGTAAGCTTTATGTAAAAATGTAGTAAATAATAAAATTTTCGAGAAGGTATCTCGTATAGGTACATTCATTTAGTAAATAGGGTGAGTTGGTTTTTGAATTATTAAAGCTTAACATCAGCATAAAATACTTATTCAAACTACAATAGAGCCTGAAGCATTTATTTTAAACCCTCAATTAACCCTTTATCTAACATTTATCAGTTTTAAGCTGAAATCGTTACATCCTTGAAACTTATTTTGGGTCCAATTTCTAAAGATTGTCGCCGACTTGTAGAACCTTTGTGCGTTGCTTGAAATCAGGTAGGTGAGCTTATTATAAATTTGCATAAAAACAACCCCGATGCATATTTAACGAAAGACGTAGGGATAAATCGAGATATCTCAAGTCGTGAACCATGGGCGTTTCTCGTAGTTCCGCCTCGTGTACAAATCCCCCATCGTGCACATAACAAAGTTCAGATATCAACGCACCCTGTGATTAGGTTAATAAATAGACACTTAGCTGAACCGGCGCCGACTGTCCTGACCGCCTAATCACAGGTCAAACGTTCAAAATTATACACACTTCATCTGACCCAGCGCCAAAGTGAGGGTGGTCAGACAAAGTTAACTTTTGCTTAAACGATCCCATGTGCTTTCTTTCGTCTTTCTCAGGAGTGCATTTAACAAAACGAATCTACAAAACGTTAAATATAACGTTTGATTATATAGATATACATAAAAACCGTTAACGTGTTATTATTAGTTCGAGTTATGAGTGTGGTTTTAAGTTTTCCCAGTTCTAGTGGGAGTTTAAAAAGTTACCGAAAATATTAATTCCAAACGTTTTATTAAGTAAAGTTGTGATTACACGTTTCAGAGAAACCATAAATTTTTAATTTTAAATACGTGGTTTATACAGTGATTGATAATTATATACATTTTTCGTTATTAATTATTTAACTATTTATCATGTTTAGGTAAACCACCTTTTTGAAGGGCTAATTGATGGAAATTTTAATTTTTTTAAATAAATTGCAAATTATAAAAATATTTCGCTTTTTTATGTTTGCGTTAACACCATCGTCTTCGAAATATGGGTTCATAGGTTAAGAACATCAACCTTGAAATTTATAAGCTAATTTTTCCTTTTTTAATTACCATCGATTAATTATACAGCATACAAATTTTTATTGTTTGAATTTCAATAACAACTCATTAATTTTAAACCTTTTTTTAAATAAAATTATAAAAATGTATTTGAGAATTTTTTTTTAATATTTCAGAATGCTACCTAAAAAACTCTAAGCACATATTAATAGGTATAATATTTCGATAAGCTTGAATATTTGACTGGAAAATTCAGTTGATCTACTTACAGTGTACCGAAAAAACTGCAATTAATTTTATCATATTTTCAAATTTGTCCATACAGATGTATATTTTATGTATGAAATAAAGATGATCGCGTGTATATAAAAATGCCTTAGGCTTCGGTTCGATCCCCCTTCATTAGGACTTCGCCCTCACCGCCCGCCAAGTATTACCATACCTAATTATACACGTGGACGAGAATAAGCGCGCGTTAACGATACTTGAATCTCTCAAACAATTTTTTAAGATGTACGATCTTTTATGATATTACACCCATAAATTAACAAAACATATTTTGACATTGTGTATCAAAAATCATGATAGTAAATTATGGTTTTACTAATACAAAGTCACAAACCTGTCTAGATTTTATAACATAACCATAATAATGCCTAATAGCATAGGCATATTAAATAATTATCCACTCGGTTGAATCAATCGCGCCTGTTTAATTATCTTAAGTGGCGATAATAAAAAAATTGTTACCAAAAAGTGTGATAAAAGAATAATAATAATGAAAGTTTGATAACCACCCTTAAATTATGTCTTCTAGAAGTTGGTGTGATATAAAATCAAAAAAACTTTTATATGTTAATAAATAAAACTTTAATATTAGGTTGAAACGAGCGCCTTTGATAAAAAAGTACGATAAAAGCAGTTCTTATGTTATTACGGTTTGCAATAGTGCTATACGATGACATAAAAAGAAATGACAAAAGAGACTATGAAACGGGAATATAATAAAAGAAAATAGGAGTTAGAGATATTGTGAATGTGTCGACCATTTTGTGGCAGAAAGGGTGTGTAATGGCCGCAGGGATAAATCGATATAGTGTCGCAACAGCAGGGGTCGCCACCGTCGCAGCAGGACCTCTCTACGGGACTCAAGACTCCCACTGGTTACAGCTACCGAATAAACCACAAGAATCGGCGTGACCAGTCAATCAAAGATATAAATGTATTAACTACTCCAAATGAAAACAATTTGTTATGAATGAACTAAAAATCTCAGAGAAAGCTTGAATTATTGGGTCCAGGATCAGCTTCATCCTTTCGTTTCATGTTGGACGAAGAGGTGAACGAAAAACGATAAATTAATTGTTTAGATGTCTTATACCTGTCTACACCGGTAATTTATTATAAAAAAGTTTTACCATACTAGAGATGACATTTGTGATGTTTAGTGTTAGACGTGAAAAAAGCTTTTTAAATTAGAAATAGGCGTACACACTTATCTAAAACTCATCTTCCGTCATATATTTGACGAGCTTTTATGTGATACTCGTAATTATATCTACCTACCCAAGATATAAAAAAGGATTGCAGAGAAGTTTAGTAAAATGTGACAGACTACTTAGAACGAAAATATTTCAAATAATTAATCCTTAATTAAAAATACTTAATCGCAATTTATTTTCGAAGAGCATAATATATTTTATTATTTTACAAGGTAGGTATGCATATACCCGCCGCTTTAAATTGAAAAGGTTTCTGAAATTGTCCAAAAATCAAATGTTATAAAGGAACTTCCTCCCAATAATATAATAGCAAAGTTATTTCAATATAATCAAAACAAAATATAAATTTTGTCATGACTTTACAGTTCTCTGTCGATTAATTTTACTATTTCTACATTGTTTTATATTTCCAACTTCGTGACGATTAAATATTATGATAATACGAACTTAAAACATCATTCGGTGTGGTTTTTAACCACTTAATGCTCACTAACGTGTCTGACACGTCCACTCCCACGCACGCGCCGTGTGGCGCGAATGTGTAAGTCGTATCTTTGTTTAACGTTGACATTAATGTAAACATATGATGTGGTTAAGAGAATTTTACAGGATAATTCTGGAATGTTTTCCAGCTCCTGTTATGGTTACTTTTATACCATCGTTGTTCATATAATTTTAATTTTCATAATCTTTACGATTCTTTACTAATATAAGTTCGACTTTTTGAGTACTTTTACTGAGTACATTAGGTGATTGTTTTACCTAACATTTTTTTTTATACTTTAAGTTTGAAAATATTTAGGTTTTGTATCACTCTGCCCCACCTTTTTATATCAAAGATATTTTAAAAAATATTATAATTGCCAGAATTTCTCAGTATGTTAATATGGACTGCACTATAGTGCTATCTCAAACTTCATCATAATCATGAAAATTTGGATTCTTTACATTACCTGCAATCCACACGTATCCGAACGTATAAAGTTCGAACAACTTAAGGGTTTATGTAAATTATCTTACAAAATTTACAAAAATTAATATAAATTGCTTTTTATCAGTTCTACATTTGCTAATTCAAATCCAAAATAAAGTTTTTAAATAAATAAAAAAATTGAATTACTATCTATGTTTTAAAAAACGTGAGACGTTTGAAGCTCAAACGCTAATTTTTAATTTTGAACACTTTTGAACAAAGAACATTTATATAAAACAATAAAAAATATTGCAATAACTGTGCATAGGGGTAGATTTTATTTCTTCATACTAAAAATTGCGCTATAAAATTAATAATGTCCTTTAGAATTTAAAAAACATATTATTTATGTTCATTCCTGGTGTTCAAACGTCCTTGCTCCTTGCATTCAAAAGCCTTGTGTAAAATAGCCGCGCGTTACCGACGAATGCATGCGAAATCAGAAACGCCTCTGCATTATTCAATCTTGATTTTATAAAATATTATTTTTCTTCAAGAGGGTAAATGTTTTCCCAAAAATTTTTTTCATCAAAAAATTGTTAAGGTAAGTATGCTATATAGTAATAGCATTGATTCATATGATCTCATATTATGCTTCAGATTTTATTAATAATATTATTTATTATATTATAATATATTATTATTGTTTTATTAAAATTATATGTTTCATCAGTTGTTAAAAAAAAGCTTTTACTGAAATGTATACAGTAAGTATTAAACTTTTGATTATTATTTGAAAATTGTAAAATATTATTGAGATTTTTAAATAATATAAAATTATTAATTAAATAATAAAATTATTATACATTATGAAATCAGTATTATTTTGACTGATATTACTGATGAATAAATATCTTTTTCATCATAATGATAAAAAAATATGAAAGATACAACGTTAGAAAATGTCAATTGAAAACGAGAAAAAATCATAACAAAATTCGGAAAAATACATTATTCAAAATTTTTATTACAAAATAAAAATTAAAAAAAAGTCCGCGATAGCAGAATATACTAAGTTCTGTAGTAAAAAATCATATAAGGATATAAGTAGAGTTATACATTTTTATTTATACAATCATAGAAGGTTAAATTTCATCTTTAATTCTTAATTCTTTTTTTAATAAGCTCTCGGTGAATTTGGGGGACTATCTTAAAAGGAGAAATAAGAATTCAAGATAAAATTTCACCCTCTTTCATTGAAAATAAATGAAAATGTGTAACTCATCTTATATTCTTATTATGATATTTTACCACAGGTAATCAAAAAGTTCAAGAGGTTTAAAAAACACGCTTATTATCGCGGAGAACTACTAAAGGGTCAAAATCTGCAACTTTGAATTCTTTGAATTGAAAAACGAAGTTTCAACTTTTTTGATAAACACCACAATTTCTGCAATCTTTTCCCTGATGTGCATTGTTTTTTTTTTATATTTTCAGTTGCATCATAAAAAATAGCGACCTCCTAGGTAGATACACGCTTTTTAACTTGAATAACAGTCCATTTATTTTGAGAGGTCTGTCCACTTTAAAATGTTTTTGTTTATGAGAAAATTAACGTGCAAAACTATACATTTTTTGCTTTTTTTATTTTTATTTGAAGTTCTTAAGTTTCTCGCATTTTAAGGTTGAAAATTTATTTTCTTTTATTTTGCTCAGAAAGAGTTCATTTTAATAATAAACTGGGATTTTATGGCTTAGCTGTGCTTTAACTGTCGAATCTGCCAAATGAGGTTTGATTCTAGGGTAAATGAGAGTTTAATTCTGAACTCACTTTAAATGGTTGGTCTCCTGGTGTAAGCAATTTGAATGCTAAAAACATTATGCTAAAAATTTTATAAATAAATTAATTGTTATTTATAATTTTGACTGAATTACAGAAATTTAATGAAAAATGCAAATTCTGTTTTTTATTAATGATAATATTCATTCATTAAGCTTTTTACGTTTTAAGTAGAACATTGCTTTTCCCTTTTTGAGAATTTCAAATCCGATTAGCGGGGTGGATTAGTCCCCATATTACCTATTTCCGATAAATCAATATCTATTTCACCACACCGTGTGGATGTCCACTGAAAGGCCGAGCTAAGAAATTCTGTATAGTCCGCGATTTGAACCCAGAATTTCCGCTCTATACTCAACCAGCGGTCACATCACTCCACGGCTGTGGCTAATGATAATATAGTAAATGCAATTTCATGTTATTATATATTACTTTACGCAGACGAAAGCTGTATCAATCGATAAAATCAATTACAATTTTTTTGAAATTACAAAGCGCAATAAATTTGATAGAACGCTGATGGTATATCTCTAAAAAACTTCAAATTAAATATGCATACAAAATTGATTAACACACTGTTATCAGATGCAATGAATTGAAAGACTTGGGTATTCTATTTGACAACCAATTGAGTTATGTTTATCATATAGATGCCATTGTCAATAAATCTCTAAAAACCCTTGGTTTCGTACTTTGTAGCTGTAGAGACTTTTCAAATAAAAGCAGCATTAAAATCATCTACTTTACATATGTTACATGCATTTTAGGTTATGGGTTTCTTACTTGATACCCAATCTACATTAACCATCAAGCTCAATTAAAAGCAGTTGAGCGTATATTCTTGAAATATGTATCTTCATTTGAAAGCATATAGAACATATCCGGTAAGAGGGTTTGACCAGGGTTGTAATGTTTAAAACATTTTGTTTTAAACAAGGTGTTTTAAACATGTTTTATTTAAAAAAAACATGCTTTTTTTACAACCCTAGGGTTGTAATGTTTAAAACATTTTGTTTTAAACAAGGTGTTTTAAACATGTTTTATTTAAAAAAAACATGTTTTTTTACAACCCTGGGTTTGACCACAAGATTTTTTTAAGTCTTTTTAATTTTCAATCTTTAGCTAATCATAGATACGTAACCTCAATTATGTTCTTACATAAATTGATCCACAATAAAATTCAATGTGACGAAATATTATGCAAAATTAAGACTCTATCCCTAGGGATGCCCGTCATAACGACGATATCTTTTATATTAATGGTAATCGTACCAACATTATAAAAAAATGTTTAGTAAATATTATGTGTTCCATGCAATGTTAACGATATATCTAGTCTCTGTAATATGTAATATGTACCATGATTGTTTTGTTAAAACCAAAAATTCAGCATACCAATTTCTTAATGAACAAAGTTAATCTGAATTTTAATAAATTTTACACACCCGCGTATTGAAAATAAGGCAAAAACTACAGATGTCAAGTTTACAAATGTTTACAACAATATTATTCTTGAAATTGCAAATTAGTTGTAGGGAGCGCCCTGTCAGGACTTATGTATTGTTTATTATGATTTATTAATGAAATGCATATCTTAAAGATATTAAACTAAACACTTGCAAGAGGTATTATAGTGTTTATGTTTTGTAGTTGTAATAAGTTAATTTCTTTTTTAATTAGTTTTGATTGATTTATTATTTGTTTATGCGGTGTAATATGTAAATTAACGCAGTGGTAGGAACCAAACAAAGGTTAAAAAAGTCATGATTTCAAATTTCACTTGCTCTCAGAATATTTTGCCGTGGTTCGGAATCGACGTTCCTCAGTCGTCGGAAGAAACTGCCTCAAAAAATGTACCCTCTAGGTCAGGGATAGACTTTTTTTTAGGAACATACACCACATAATCCAAAGTGTCCCAAAAGTCTTTCTCAAAATAAAAATTTTGTAATAAAATAATGGATGATGGATTTAATGAATAAATGTTTATTTTTTTATTAAAATATAGTCTTTGCTCTCCAGAACAAATCCAGAATCCAGATGGATTTTAACTCTAGGTTAGATTCTTAACCCCCGGATTTCCGATAAGGTTTTTCAGAAACACAAATAAGTGGGTACATAATATTTAATTTTATTTAACCTTTTTTCTAGAGTAACTAAGCCCCTTAACGGTAACTAAAATGCAGCAGTCTGACGTAAATCAAGCAAGAAAGTGGGAAACCGCGGTTCTAATCTCGATTACATCAAATATGTGTTGTGATCTAAAAAGCCAAAAATCGATCTCTAGATTATGGGGACTGCGGACAACATCCGGAATCGGATAGACACCTAAAAAAGAAACTGAAAAACTAAACCCTACAGCATATGTATGTTAGAATAAGCGAGGATTACTAAACCTGGACCCGGACCTGTATATGACGTTAATGAAATACTCTGCCCTGACTAATAATTTTAAATAAATGCGCTGAGTAAGTAATACCAACCTAATTTGGTATTATTAGGTTGGTAATCAACTATAACAGTATTACTATATCAAAACACAGTTTATCATAGGTGTGTGTGAAGACAGTAGAAGAACCTAAATATAGAAAATCGAGAAGAATATTATTTTAGCTTCATTTATTGCAAATATTTTGGCTCACGCTAACATCAGAAGTGGAATTCGAACCAACGTTTAACTGCAAACGGATAAGTTTTTTTTTGTCGTGTTTTTTTTGTTTTTGTTGGTTTTGTGTTTTATTTTTTCTCTCGTTTGGTTTAAAATGAATCAAAATACAGAAGATTCCCAAAATGCAATTCAAAATCCGGACGGATATCCGATGGACTTAGAACAAACGCACGATGCCGTTAATAGCAAATTTTTGATTGATGAATAATGGATTGAACAAATAAACGATTTAAAGAAACGAACTAAAATATCCGATTTCATTATGATATTGAAAGAGGGAGACGCTCTACGAGAAAATGAAAAATAAAAGTTTTTCGATGGATGGAAACCATTTGATAGGAGTTGGAATAATTTGTGTATGACTTTTGAATAACGTTCCCCAAACAAGAAACATGGCACACGAAGCTAAACAAGGCAGCTAATATAGAAAGTTCAAACCTTGTTAGTTTATGTGAATACGGAATAGAGAAAATACGTAGTACCAACCTCAACTGGAATGGCAGAAAGTAATACGTTCCATTGGTGGAATAAATAACGATATTATTCGACAAAGAATACGAATAAATGTACCAAAGAATCAACAAGATCTTAAAGCTTTACTTCGACAATATGATAGCGAAATCAAAGATGATCATCGAAGAGTACCAAAACAACTCAAGCTAGATACTATGGAATCGTATGAGAAAAACGGAAATTATCAAAAAAGTGTTTCAACTGTAAAAAAAAAAATAGGTTATTCAAAGAAAGACTGTAAATATTCAGAAAACCCGAAGCATGCAATGAAAGAAATCTAAATTAAGAAGCAAAAGAAGTCTTATAATAGTAAAGAAATTCAACTTGTAGCTGAAGATTGCAAAATTGACTTTGAGTCTACCGCCGTGCAAGCTCCTGGAAGAGAAGTCGATAGACAGTAGTTGTATTCCTGGCGTAGATTGATTGGTTGGAAGACGATTCGGCGTCCCGGATTGTGCGTTGTCATGGGAAATTATGGATTGAACTTGGCGTAGTTCTCAATGATGAGACCCCGAATTTGATATGTACTGGATAGTGATATAAGTGTGTTGTCAGGAATGGACGAAGAGTGGAAAGGTGGAGTCCCGAGCGTTGGATGATTTTTGTATATTGGTGAATGCACCGTAATCTTGGTTGTGATTGGCGCATTTCTGAAGTATCCGTATATTTGCTCTCTTAGAGAACAAAACTTCTAAACAGTCTATAGTTACTTTGGGTTTTTTGTTTAAACGAGCTGGCATCCAGGGGCAGTCATGACTGATAAAGCGGAAATTTTCACTTCATCGGAATTCGTTAATTGTTTTAAACGAGAAGATGTTGAATTGCACCTTATAAATGTGGGAGTGCCCAGAGGTGGCGGACAGGTAAAATCAGTGATAAAAGTCTTGTCTGATCTAGTGAAAAGTGCGTTGAACAACAGAAAGGAGATTGAATGGTTTGCAATATTGACCGGAATTGAAGCAGTACTTAATGAAGGTAAAAGTTTGGCAACTTGATATACGTCGGATGCATTTATGTTCTGAGGGAAGAATCGCGCAAGCGGAAATAGGATTTGGCAACAGTAAGATTTGGAAAACTAAGCGGGAGGTTTTTGGGACTAAGCAAAATTATAGAAATGCTGGCTAACGAACGTTGCGTATTTGGAGGTTGGAGAAACTAGTGAAAGAGGCTACTTATGAACAGTTGAGAGGCTGGTTTAACAGACAATTTTGAGGAAAATATGACTAGTGAAGCAATTTGATTCATTGCTTTTCTTTGGTAAGTACATTTATACTATAATGTACATTTTCACATATAGAAAACAATACTGAAAGTAGCTGTTTACAGTACAGAAATGTCAAAACCTCAATTGTTTTATGTGCAATCCTACTAAAATGTACACTTTGACATATATTTTTGACATATTTTGTGAATTTTAAATATTTTATTGCTTAGCAACATACGTATTTCGTTAAATTATTATCGTACATTTTTGCAGAAAATGTGCATTTCATTCCAATTACACATAAAATAGTTTATGCGCTTTATCCTGAAGGTGCCTTTTTGGCATTTGCGTGGTTATAGACTTCGTCTGCGCCTCAGTCTATAACTTTCCGCGCTCATGCCAAGAAGATGCACTTTCAGGACTTGGTGCATAAATAACTATTACGGACGGTAGAACCAAATTATTATGGCGTTGCGGCCGAGTTATTTAAGGCGTTGCGGCCGAGTTATTTAAGGCGTTGCGGCCGAGTTATTTAAGGCGTTGCGGCCGAATTATTTAAGGCGTTGCGGCCGAATTATTTAAGGCGTTGCGGCCGAGTTATTTAAGGCGTTGCGGCCGAGTTATTTAAGGCGTTGCGGCCGAGTTATTTATGGCGTTGCGGCCGAGTTATTTAAGGCGTTGCGGCCGAGTTATTTAAGGCGTTGCGGCCGAGTTATTTAAGGCGTTGCGGCCGAATTATTTAAGGCGTTGCGGCCGAATTATTTAAGGCGTTGCGGCCGAGTTATTTAAGGCGTTGCGGCCGAGTTATTTAAGGCGTTAGGGCCGAGTTATTTATGGCGTTATTCAAAATTCAAAAAAAAAAAAAATGTCACGGGGACGCGACAATTGCAGGAAGGCCGTGTTAGAATAAGCGAGGATTACTAAACCTGGACCCGGACCTGTATATGACGTTAATGAAATACTCTGCCCTGACTAATAATTTTAAATAAATGCGCTGAGTAAGTAATACCAACCTAATTTGGTATTATTAGGTTGGTAATCAACTATAACAGTATTACTATATCAAAACACAGTTTATCATAGGTGTGTGTGAAGACAGTAGAAGAACCTAAATATAGAAAATCGAGAAGAATATTATTTTAGCTTCATTTATTGCAAATATTTTGGCTCACGCTAACATGTATATTATTTTGGGCCTCATATCCATGCACCACCTGTACCACTATCTTCACGCCCTACTCACAGCTTTTCTGTAATATTACAATCATTCTCTACTAATTAGATATTTATAGTACTACCTATTATTATTAATAATAAAAACACAATGTATCGTTATAAATGCCTGTATTTGATAATATCAAGAACTGCAAAAACAAATATAAACTTTTATTTAGTCCAAATTTGAAAATTAATTGAAAAAATGTTGTTAATCTCGAATCTACACGACAGGAAGACGGCCAGAATAAGATGCTTGCTTACTTTGCCCGGAGTTGAACCGGGTTCTTTGCATTAACAGTCTGATCGCTTAATCGCTATTCTAATGACCGTCTCTATGAGTGTTAAAATTTGTATAATTTATTAGTAGGTAATATATTGAAAAATTATTACATTTCCAATAAGTACCAACATTTTATTTAATGTTTTTTCAAACTATGAAAAACCACTACCGCCAGACCCGTAGCCAGAAATGCTCTCCCCTCCAAATTAAACCTTTGATTCTTCAAAACGACAAATATTTAAAAATGTTGTTCCATGTTTATTCACTTTAAACCATATGACCTTGAAAAATTAGTTATGCTTAACAAACGGTTTAAAATTACTTAAAAATCTGCAAAAATCATGAATGTCCTCTTCGAAAGAAAATCTGGGAATGAGCTTGACATTCATGCACAATCACAAAACGTTACATTCGGAAATTTTAAAAAAATGTACAGACATTTCGATCTTATTAGATCCAATCTTCGTAGTTACAAACAAAAGATGTAATTGTTATGTATGTTAGAAACAATAAAAATCATACAAAAGCCGACCCTGATGAGTATCTACAAACACTGATCGAGGAAGATAGAAACCATACGTAAGCCGGACTTGTATGTGACATTTAATGAAATGGCCATTAATACTACTATTTAAATTTAAATGAAGTTAATATCAACTTAAGTTACTGAACTTAAGTTGGTATTTATTTAGTATTTATTTAACTTAAGTTGGTATTATTTAAGGATGGTAATCGTTTGGAGAATGCTATACCCAGAGGACAATCGGTCACAAAAAAACAGAATAAAAGAAGAATAGAACAAGTCGATGAATATAGTAGTAAAGAAAGTAATAAAGAATAATCGTAGAAATATCAGTTGTTTCATTGAAATATTAGAAAGACTTGGTCATTCGAACATGTATATTAAAACTTTTCTGATAATCTTCCTCCTTGGTTCTTTTACCCCAATGAGCGGGTTTGGTATTGTATAACGTTCTTTTGACAGATTATTCTCGGTGGTTGGTGGTTTGCCATTTATTTAAAGTACATATTTAAATGTATTTGAACTTTTAAACTTTTTTTTTGTAGATCTACTGTTTATATTGTACCTATTACTTACATTTTTTTAAAACGAAGTTATAAAAATCAGGTTCCAATATAAGAGATAATTTTTTGTCATATTTAATATTATAATGTACCTACCTACAATTTCATAACGACTTGAATATTGTTTGTTATAAATTACCTATTTTAGTCCTAATGTAATAATTTTATATTTTTTACCCATATACAATAGGTATAAAGTCACTGACCCAAGTAAAAAAAAAACTTATTAATAATTCAAAAGCGGCTATTAAATTGTCAAAATGAAAATTACATAATTACTTATTTGCAAAATATCTCTCTGAAGTTTATAGCAGTATCAATAGTGTTAAAATGCTTGGTGATCTCAATTTAACGATAGACTGAAGCGACTGAAGTTTAATCAGGGAGTTTGCATTTTAATGCAAATTTAAATTACAAAATGACAGATCAGAAACACAACAAATTTTCTATAAAGAGGTGATGTATCGTTAATACAGTAATTTGTAATTGAAACAGCTCTCTTTGTGTTTTGGCTATTATTCTCGTTTTATTCAGTCGGTGAGTGTTTTAAAAACAACCCCACTGTAATCACCGTACAAACTAACCCTTCTATAATCGCATATTGAATTGTTCTTCATGCCAGTATGCACACAGAGACAAAACCAAACTATTTACAATTCTTTCTTTCAAATAATTTAAATTTTTAAAGCTCTTGTTAACCGCCACTGCCATGCCATTTCGACAAAGCTAATTTGATAATTTTCAAAAAAAAAAAACAAATTGTTTCATTTTTTAAAAATCACAGGGTAAACTGGAATGTAAATTTGATTATAGAAAACAAAACATCGAAACTGTCGGAATGTTGCATGCATTGGAAAAATTCCTAAATAATGGTAGACTATACAACAATCCATTTGTTTCTCATCAGCAAACTAATTTAAATAATTTTGGATATTTTCGCACGGATACTACTATTTGGCAAGTTTGGTTTGTTAAAGGTTAATAGGTGGTTATTTGATTTGGTTTAGTTTTGAAGGAATTTCAACTTTTTTGTTTTTAGTTTTTACACTGAGGAAGTTAATTAATTTTCGTAAAATGATCGAAGTTGTTTGCATGTTTTATTACGTACCTACAATCAGAACTTAAGAAATTAATTATTATGAGGTATTTCAAATTAAAAACCGTAAAAAGCCATTAAAATATTTCATAAAAGCTAATTTAGTGCCGTTAATGGTAAACCCTAGCAACCAATCTTCATGAAAAGTCAATCTAATTCTCCACCAACGCCGCGTCATATAACGAACGACCCAATCTACCTGGGCCGCTCATATGTAACCGCTTGGCATTTCATTTGCCGTATGACAGATTCCTGTTACTAATTCATTTTTTAATTAAAGGAGCCTTTCCCGGGTGCCTCTTCTTGTTGATCGCCGATCCGGTTGTTAGCTTCAGTCCTTATGATGAACCTGCTGGTGGATTACCATCGGTGACCAAAAGTGCTATATTTTGACTGATTTTATAGTCTTTTGTAATATACTGCCTTAAAAAATTATCTTTTTTAATCTAAATCATCAACAATATCCCATAAATAAATACAGATAATTTATTGTTTACTAACACAAAAAATCTTACGATATATCACAAAAAAATGCTCATTGCGGGTAGGTTTTTTCATAATTAAATTTTTTATAACGGAGCTATATCAACACAAAATTAAGTTTACACTACAAATGATTAAAACTTTTTTGGTTCCGTTTGCTGCGTAAACAAACCGATTCGGTGTGCAAAAATAAAGTATTTTCAAACAGCTCTTTTTTTCTGATATTATTTTTGAAGTTCAAAATAAAACTTCGAATATTTAATTTAATTATGTTAAGGTTAGCACATTTATACTACACTTGAACTGAACTTTTAGAGGTGCAGGTTTGATATAAACCGCTTGCTGGATCCAAAAATGTATTTAAGGCACTAAACACACCCGAACTAAGCTAAATGCATTACAGTGGCATCGCGGTGTGAAGTAGGTATAGTGGAGTGATTGTTTGATGTAGTTACGCCCTCCACTAACCCCCAATTAACCAGTAGCTAGTTAGTTACCTCTAATCACAACCTGATTGCTACCTGTTCACGCTCCACGCCTGCCAAATTAATACACAATTTTATGTCTCAATTATCTGTCATGGTGACCGTAAAATCACTGATTACTATCTATAATTCTGTCACTTCTTAAGTCCATTCAACGCGAGAAGTGTCAATCTTGCCTGTAGTTTTCGGCCACGGAATACACAATTCATTTTAGTTACGACTGAAAATTATCTAGTAGGTATAAATCATCAGTTGTTTTCCTATATGGATGTTATTGATTTACAGTGTCTTTGGAAGCTTAATGTAAATCTTGGAAAAGCAATTTTCATCCATTCACGCACGGTATGTTCGCATCAGCGATCTTCAATTTCCCAAAACTTTGCTAAACAAATTATCCTAAAATTGGATTTTGAGCGATAATCGATTATTTAGATAAAAAATTCAATCGAAAATTATAAAGCATGTCGTATTAAGTCAAAGTTGTAATTACACGCAGTATATGTTGTGATGTGGGGTAGACGTATACATTTTTATGCAATAATCAACTTTAACAGGAGGTCCCAAGAGACGGGTGTTATAGTGGAGATCATCTCATGGTTAATTAGGCAATGTGGGCGACAGAGGGTTCTATGTAAATATCACCTAGGGACAATTTCAAGCTCTTTTAACCACCGCTTGACAATTACTCTGCAATTTAGATATGTATCAAACATTAGAAGGGGGACTTCTCGACTACAGTGCACATGTTTAAAACTTAGGATTGTAAAATCGAAAATTTAAAAAGTACATTATATGCGAATTACTGTCACGCTTTGATCGTCAAAGCTAAATCATGAATAAAGATAACGAATGCTCCAGTTTTACAATCTGAAGAATAGAATCATTTTGACAAATTTAACGATATTAAAATAGATTTAAATGACACAGTAGATATTATAGAGCTAAATAAGTATTCGATTTTTATTATTTTTCAACTGTTTGATCTACCATGGAAACTTACTAATTTTCATGATGAATTTGAAACCACTGGCATAGACGATTTTTACATTATTCATTTTGAAACGGGTAGGTAAGTGTTTTAATGAGGTCAACAGGCAGACATTAGGTGAAGAAAAGATCTTTTCATGGATAGTAACCCACGACAATAGAAATCGTGAATTTTGTCACGAAAAGCTAAACGTTAACCGCTCGGCCATTCGGTCAACTGCAACTAAATATTTGGTGAATAAAACAGAACAAATACCCAATCTCGTAGTTTTTTTTTGAGATTATCGTCCATAGATAGTGGAGAATTAAATTTTAAGAATCTTTTAGAATAGGTATAAATAACCAAAAAGTAGCACCAAACATTGAAAAATAATTCACGAATAATAAAAAAATTAAGTAGGCAACAATAAAAATTAAAAAAAAAATATGTGTTTATTTTTCAATATGAAGAAATAAATTTTAGAATTATTTGTCATGATTCAAAAATTTTAACAAAACAGATCTAAAATTGCTTTGCATGACGCTACAATACGAATTTTTAATTTTGGTTACTTTCTCCGGTCCAGAAATTGGCCTTTTAGGGGCTTGATATAGCCGAAAACGCGTTCTGGTCAACTTTTTCGTTTAGTGAGCGATTTCGATGTTTGCGTCTAACACTATTATTTTTATTTAATGTTTGATGTCAAATTTGAAACATTAAATTTGTTTAAAAAATTAAATCTTAAGTTCTCGTGAGCCGAAAAAATCTGTTCGGTGGCAAAGATGGTCCATCTTTTCCATCAACTATGGTCCATAGTTTAGAAACCAGGAAGTCTAACCTAAGCTATAATCGAACGTTTATTCATTAAAAGGTGATAAAATTTACAGTTGAATTGGTCCAAGAATCGCTTAAAATATCACTTACAATAAAATGAAATAAAAATTACACCTATCAAAATATTGGTCGGATCTCTGTAAAACTGCATCTAAGACGAATCGAAGTAACATGAGCTAAACCTCTACAAACAATGAGATTTTAAAAGCCTACTTGTTTGCAGAGGTTCATCTCTGCTTTATTTGCCTGTTGCATGAGTGGTTCTCTAATTAATTAGTTCAAAATCAACAGATTTAAGTGCGGCCTTTAGGCCGTACCAGTTTTGCTAATCTAGTCATACATACAAAACAATAGATCCGTGTCTCTGTGTATATTGTCGTATTTTTTATTGTAAATACCCGGACTTGTGTACCAGTGCTGCAGTTATGGAATCTACGTCAATTCGTTGCACGACATTTCGTCGCCTGCGACAATTTATCGCGCGCCTATCATCGCCTAAAATATGATAAAAAACAATTAAATTTATTATTTATTTTCTGATAAATAAAAACAAGAACATCTCGCAAGAACAAGGTTTTAATTTAATACTTATATTATACAGAAATCGGTACATGGTTACAGGTTCTCGAGGTTCTCTAACAGTCAAGTGTACTAAAAAAATTTCAAAAATGTAATATAAAAAACATTTTATTCTCGCATGCGATGAATTATTTTAGGTGGTGAATTGTCGCAGGCGAAGAATTACCGCTCGACGAATTGACGGTACACCCCCGTTATGACACCTTTTTTCTTCCAAAACCATGTTATTTTCTTCATTTGATTTCATGTCAACACTAAAGCACTCGGTGAAGTTCCCATTCACAAGTTCCCCCTACTTGCGAATCTGAATTTTGTAAAGAGTGCTCATTTTGGAGCAATTCTTTTCTTTTTGCAGAAAAGTAACTTGGCTCCGCAAGCTCCTGAATTGCTTGTTTCAGTTGTCAATTCAGTCAATTATATTAGAAAAATTTCAAAAATGTAATATAAATACATTTTATTTTCGCATGCGACGAATTATTTTAGGCGGTGAATTGTCGCAGGCGACGAATTGACGGTACACCGCCGTTATGACACCTTTTCTCTTCTGAAACCACAGCATTTTCTTCATTTGATTCCATGTCAACACTAAAGCACTCGGTGAAGTTCCTATTCACAATCCCCCCACTTGCAAATCTAAATTTTGTGAAGAGTGCTCATCTTGGAGCAATTCTTTCCTTTTTCCTGAAAAATAACTAGGCCCCGCAAGCTTCTAAATTGCTTTTTTCAGTTGTCAATTCATTCAATTGTATTAGAAAAATTTCAAAAATGTAATATAAAATACATTTTATTCTCGCATGCGATGAATTATTTTAGGTGGTGAATTGTCGTAGGCAAAGCATTGCCGCGCGACGAATTGACAGTACACCGCCGCGCCGTTATGACACCTTTTTTCTTCTAAAACCACAGTATTTTCTTCATTTGATTCCATGTCAACACTAAAGCACTCGGTCAAGTTCCCATTCCCAAGTCCCCCTACTTGCAAATTTAAATTTTGTGAAGAGTGCTCATCTTGGAGCAACTCTTTCTTTTTTCCTGAAAATGAACTTAGCTCCGTTTTAAGATTATGTAATTGCGTCTGTAATTTCGCTTGCAATTTGTTAACTTTTTGTATTATGTTAGCATTTTTTTGCCAAAATTTTTGATTCATATAACATCATAAAATCTGACATATATCTGTAATTCGCGAGATCCAGTTGTTCCGTACTTCTACGAGCAGAGATGTGCCCAACTAACTTTTTTCAGAAGAGAACAATCCCAAATTTGTAAACTGAATTATCAACTTTTGAGTGATTTTGCTAATATTTCGCCAGATTCTTAAAATATTGGGTGGAAGCTTCCCTAATCCCCTCTTTGGGCACGTTTCTGACTACGAGTGCTCTGTGGGTTACATTCCGGATTGAATTCAAGACTACCATCTCCCACTAATTCTTTTTCGTGATGGCTCATTTTAAACTTTTTTACAAAATTCTTCAGGGTCAAAGGTAGGTTTCGGTATTTGCTTCATTATATTTTAATTAAAAATGTTCACCAGATGCCCCACTTAATGGAGACGCAGAATATAGTCAAACAATTTAAAGTTTTCAAAAAAAAAATTAAAAATCTTTACTCTCCGGATTATTTACTATCAAGCCCAGCTCGCTTAATAGTAAACTAATTAAACGGGGCTATCGTGCGATCTTGTATCTTTTTATCCGAGTAATTTTACACCAATTCAAATTTTAATTTTATTGAAAATTCTCAATTCTCTTCTTTAAAAAAAAACTACTAAAATGAATAACGCACCTAGTTTCACTAATAGACACTCTTTTATTTTCAACAAAAACAATAAATTTTTTTGCGGCTTGACGTCCTTATCAAAAATTTAAATATTTTTACTTTGACTATCGCACCAAAGGCATCACAAAAATTTCCCCTTTATATAAGTGTTAAAATTTACAATTTTCATAATAAAAAAATTAAACTTCTTCTTTCCAAAAAGAATACATCGTGTATGTCTGTTCATAATGTACCTATGATTAGTTGAGATTAAAAACATAACCCATATTAAAATATGAAATATTGAAAAAATATCGGAGTGTTACATTTTAGTGGCAATATTTCTTCGGATTACTAGAAGTCGTCCATTTGTTGTTGAGCCGATCAAAGGATTATAATCTCAATATTATAATCCTTGTGGATTTTTAATTTCATCGCAATTTTTTAGTTTACATACGAGGGTAGTTTGATAAGTACCTGGCCTTGACTAGAAAAAAACATTTTTATGTGTAAAATTTATGTCATTTTTCAACGTAATCACCTTTCAGCTCAATACACTTAATCCAACTTTTTCCTTTGATTTGCATCTCCTCTAAAAAGTATGATTGCCCCAACCCTTCAAAATAAGTGTTATTTTCAGCAATAACCTCATTGTTAGAGCCAAATTTTTTAAACCGAGTCATTTTTTTCATATTATAAGATCTATGTTTCGTCAACAGTATAAACCAACGCCAAAAATCATTCCGATTGCGTTTTAACATAGCCAAACGTTCTTTTGAAGTTAACACACACGTTTGTGTTTGTTGTCAATTGTAACCAATCGCGGCAATCATCTCGCGGATAGCTTTTTATAACTGAATGAGTTGTTAAAATATTCTGCACCCGTTCGATTGAGATGCCCACAGTCTCAGCTATCTCACGCATTTTTACTCTCGAATCATTTATCACGATATCGTGGTTTTTTTCAATCATTTCTGAATTGATAACCTAATTTGGACGATCTGGACGATCTTCATAAAAAATGCTTGTATGACCAAATTTGAATTCAGCTATCCAATATTTTATGGTTGATAACAAAGGTGAAGAGTCCCTATAAACTTCCCCGAGCTTCGTTTTGATTTCGCCATTTGTTTTCTTTGCCAAAAACAAGTATTTTATCACCGCTCGATATGCAGTTTTTCTATTGTTGTAAAATTACAAAAGTTGTTTTATTTAAATGGCTGCCATTTATAAGCTAAACGAGACATCGACTTGCCAGTTTGACAGTATTGTTGTGAAGGATTATATTTACGAAAAATATTATTTTTTAAATATTAGCAGCGCCATCTCTTGCCGAGGCCAGGTACTTATCAAACAGCCCTCGTATCTACCGATCGAATCAGAATTTGTGTATCCAATTTTGTAGGTTTCCTTTTTAATTTGAATACCATTGTTGTTTTATGGTATCATTCCATATCGCTAGTGCATTAATTATTAGCGACCTTTCCTACTTGGAATACATCGAGCATAGTTGAATGGTCTCTTTGTAAGATATTGGAAAGACATATCTACCACAAGAACATTTTTTTAAATTATTGATGTTTTTGAATTGTATTTTAAATAATTATTTTAATCATTGTAAAAAGAACACTCCTGGTACCCTTTAGCAAAAAAAACTTTCTGCAACTAATGTTGAGTAGATATTATACAGAAATTTGTATTAAAGCGTTGTAATTTGTTATTATTTTTTTGCACCTTGCTTTAAAAATGTAGATTCTGATAAAAATTTAAAACTTCAGGTGTTTCAAAACTAATACGATTTTAATAATTTAAAGAACATTTTGAAAGCTGGAAGCCAGTGGGAAGCAACTGCCCCCCATATGCTTGCCGATGTGTTCCTATTTATATAAATGCACGTGTTTTTGTTTCAATCCCGCTCTACAGTGGTCTTCCTGAGCTGCATATGATGCAGCCGCTTCCTGCGCCTGCAGGCCTGCTGCACAATAATCAGCTTCATTTGAAGTTACGGTAAAGTGAAGTTTTTCCGACGCACAGGTCCTTCTAACACGATCCTGTTACAAAGTCCTGGGCTAAGATCATGATAAGCAGTGAGGAAAAGCAATGGCATACTTGTTCACTTGAGGGTCACCCTTCCAAGCACTAAACACTCCATACAATCTTGGACTACTGGCTGCAATGTTCTGATTGTGATCTCTGTGATTAAAACGTTTTTTAACTCCTCCGTCCATCACCTTCCGACAAGTAATTTAAATTTGAGTAAAAAAGAGTAAAATTCATATCTTCCATATGAATGGAAGTGTACCTATTGTTTAGGAATTTAAGAAATAATTAAATTTTGCGTGTGTGTTAATTGGGCAAAAATTAAACCGTTAACAATTATAGACGGTGAAATATTTACAAACAACAATTTTTCAAAAGTATATTAGTCGAAATTAAAAGAACCTAATAATGTTCGACGGTAATTGAAGTTGAAGACAAACTATAATGAGAAAATAAACAAAAAAGAGTACCTTGGCAAAACTATTTCGAGCAGTTGAAAATAGATTAGAGGCAGTAAAGTTCAAGCTTCGGACCATAACGAAAAAGCAGACAATTAAAACGATAATCGTCTGACCATACGTACCTGCTCCAAGAACCAAAGTTAAAAACTTGAAACAAAAAAATCTAAAATGCACAATAATTGCGTGATAACTGTGCTATCAATCATAACAGTATAAACACGGCCACAAACATAAATTATAAAACTCGCTTAATCTACGAATCAATCTATCACATTTTGTCATGAAAATTATATTTAAAAACCATAAACACTTATTTCACAGCAAAATTACATCGTTGGTCCGGGGTCTCTGCACCCTTAGATGGAAACGCGGTCGATGCAATTTTTCGGTGAAATGAAATGGCTTCATATATGTATTTATAAAAAATCGGTTTAAATTAGCCAGAGTTAAGTGAGGGAGAACAACAAATTTATAGAGGTTAAGGGAGCTCTTTTGAAGATACCGAAGCCCGTTGTTTTATAGTCTGTGATTGCGTGATGATTTCGGTTCATTTCTTTGCTCATGTTAAAACTAATTCAGAATTTATTACTAATATCGGCTCTTAGATAGCTTTATGGTTTTTCAACTTTTGATAACTCATGACAAATAAGCTCATTAGCTCCAACTCTTAAACCATTCTACCTGAATAAATTCATTAAAATTATTAATTATTGTTTCCTCGTTTAAATAAACAAAACTCTTAATCAACTAATTATGTGTCCACCTTCTTTTAAATAAAAATTATGGCTTCGTGCCTGTTAGAAAGTTTATCAAAGGAAATTAGTAAACGTTTGAAGATGTTATATCCAATTACCTAATGTACGACATAGTATGTTGCAGATAGAGCCATCTACTCATTTTTTTTTGTTTATTGTGTTAATTTAAAAATCACAAACAGGAAAACCGACAGCTACACGTTTCGACCTTATTCGATCTCATCGGTGAAATTTGCCTGTTCAGTTTTAGAAAAACCATTCAAAGTTAGCACCTTGGATTGCTTATTATTAGAATATCAACACCTACACCGAAAAAATATATCTATATTATCTAAAAAATATAAAAAATATATCAGAATTTAACATTAGAATAATTAGTGAAACTTATGTGTATGTTGCAAATTTAATTTTTTCATTTTGAATACGGTTCTGTCAATTAATTTTCTTTTAATATCACGAACACACCTTAAAACTAAAATTCAACATCCATAGCTGTAGTTTTAAAAAATTATTTAATTTTGTGTTGTAATAACAACTGTGGTAACATTAATCAAATCAGAAAAGATTCAAACCCGTGGGTATTATTCGATGCTCTTATATAAAAAGAAATGAGGTAATTACAATGTCTATCAAATTATTTAATCAAAAAAATTACAGTATTGTGTTACATATTCAACGGAGTGTGCCTTACTTTATAAAACGTAAACACGATACAAGAGCTTTTTACGGATTAGCGTAGTCGCTTAATGAACAGCACGTGCCTTTATAAAAGGTTTTGATCATAATTCTGTATATAATAAAAACCTTTTTAATTTTTGAGGAGCCAAGTATGTACTTAAATATCGTACAAGTAAAAAAATTAAGTCATCTAGAAAAAAGGTTGTCAAAATGATTTTATTTGTTGATATTTAATTAAGCCGTACTCTGTGTATATTCCTCGGGATAAAAATAAAAAAAAATAATGTAGGACCATAAGTTAAAGCACCTTTTTGTTCGGTCTCTGTTTAGTTTTTTTTTTACATCGGAAAAATTCGCTTCGCTTTTTGCTCTGTTGATGGAAGATTATTATAATAAGTGAACTTTAATAAATGTGTAATTTAGTTTAAAATATTCGATATCTTTAAAGTACAACTTAAAAATATGTACTTAGGGAACAATTTTGAATTTTTTTTGAATAAATAAAAACATTGCAATAAGTATAGTTAGGTAAGCCTTAAAGCATCAAGTAAAAATTGGTTAAGAGCGCACACGTTTTACACGCGAGTAAATGCATTCCAGCACTCGACGAGTCACGCGAGTACACTTCAATTACACGTTTAAAAACCGCCAACAGTAAACTTTCAGGCACTATAACAAAATAAATACCATCAATTACTACTCAAATGCACTATGTATAAGCAAAATGTTAAATGTTTATTAAAAGTATTACGATTGCGGTTACCGCAATTTATTATGGCTATTTCTGCGATTTGCTGGGTTTCCAATCGTTTCACGTCTCATTATACCTAACCATTTGAAGCATTTACAAAAAATTCACGATTGGTAATAATTTACAATGAAGTAATAGCAAAATGGGTTGAAAACATCAACATTAATTCGATACACATTTGTCACACAGTGGAAAATCGTGCAGAAAATGCTTCTTCAATTAGTAGGTATTCTTGGTAGTTTCCAAGTTTTTATAAGATGCATTAAGTTATTATTCAACCGCATACACACATGAAATACAACTGTAAAATTAATTTATGAAACAACCGATGAAAAATAAAGCTGTTAGAAACAACACTTTCTTGGACGGAAATCGGCTAAATGATTGGCCCTACAGAGTCAAGTCAGTTAGAAAACTTAGCAGGAAATTAATATATCGTTCTCAAAATTTGTGAATATGGAGCTGCTAAATATATTTCATTTATGATGGGTGAGAAAATGATGTAAGTTTCATAAGTAATATGACAATTTACCTGTAAAGTCCCGCTGAAATTTACCTTGGCTAGATCACTGCTACGGTAAACCCTAAGAAAATCTTTCCAGGGGTCGTGGTTTGAAATGCTATTTACTACAACGGCGATACTTTTCAAAAAAAAATAATTAAATTTTCAAAAAACAATAATTTTAATTGATCTAAAATTTTATACCAAATAAAGATAATCCAATAAAAATTTTACTCATAGACAAAATTTTGAGTATCAAAAAAGTTATCGCGTGTGCTAAAACGATCAAATGAAATCAATTAACCTCGCTTTAGACTTCCAAAGTGGTAATATGTAAACTTTAAAATTTCACATCAACATCCATAGTTAGGTAAAATTGTCAGAGGTAGCTTGGAATACTCTCAAATTATAGATGGATTTATGGGATTTGGGTTTGTATTTAAATATCCTTCAGAGAGGTGAGCTAAGTCAACGGGCTAAGGACCGAATTTTAGGCTAGACGTTCTAGGTTAGATCCCCAACCCGGCTACAAAATATATTTGACTTTATTATAAATTCTTAAACTTCTTTTTTCTGCTATTAAAGGCGAGTCTAATCGATTTAATCACTTATTACCAAGCACAACTTATTTCCCACCTTGCGATGAGTAAGAGTGCAAATTTAGATTTTACGGATCTGCTTAGTAAACCAAAACCCCGTAACGCCGTATATGACTGAAACTCCATACCCCAAACTCCTCGGTTACGAAGACTAACATAGTGAATTTTCTTTCATTGATTTTTAGTAAATTGCAACAAATAAAAAAGATATATTAAAATTGTCTTGGATTATTTAGAATTTGCAGTCCTGCGGGATATAAAATACTCTCCCAGGATCAAGAGTTTAAAAGTTATACAATTTTTGAAATAATATACCAAATATCAAATAAATATTAGAAAATTACACATTACCTGCTACTGATGCGTTTTTACAAAAATAATAAAAATGATGGGGAAAAACCTACCGCAGGTAGCAAAGTTACGTTTTGTTCTATCTCGGCTAGCTCTCGTACTAAAATCGTTGACTTAAAACTACTTAACTTATTGGAAAATTGAAAGTACCAAGAGTGTGAATGGCTCATACTAGCGAAAAACCCTTTAAGTTCAACAGAATTTTTAATATTTAAAATAAGATAAGTTCGTGTGTACCTAATTTGACAAATAAATCAACACCTCACTTGTATAATTTGAACAAAATAAACTCAGTTTATAACCTACAATTCTTATTGCACCTGTAAGCACATATTTAATTTTCATCAATTCTGCCACTGATAGAAATAGAAAGGGGATATTATTTTAAAGAAGAAAAATCGTTGAATACTTTTTTAATCTTCACTTGCATACGCCTTTGTTTTGGTATGTCAAATTTTGTCATACAAACCGTAATACAAATATCAGTAGTTGCTCAGAAAAGAAAAACTTGCACTTAAAAGCTGAACAATTGGTGTCTAAATTGTTTACAAATACAAATTGGGTAAAAATTGCACTCATTTCTAGCGCAATTGAACTATTTTCAACAAAAATTGTGCTAAATTTACACACAATTTATAGTACTAGTCGACAATCTAGACAAAAGTTGTTTTGCTTTTAAGTACAATTTTATCTCGGTCATCTCATCAGTCATCACCTATCAAAAATATAGTAAATATTTTCATATATCAATTCCAAAATTAAAATTTCTAATCGTTAAATCTTCAAATAATGTAAGTAAATTAATAAGCAATTTTCCTAATCTAAAATTTTTATCTATGCACATTTTCTTAAATTTTTAAAATTATGGTTCATTCATCTCAATTTCCGGATGGCAACAACAAAAATGGGTTTGCAATAATCCAAAACAATGCAATTGATTCCATTCATCCTTGAATCTTCAATACTTGTCATGATTTGCAAATTTTTACCTGTTCGATTTTTCAATATCCAACACCACAACACGAAAATATAAATAAATTTCTCAGTTTTCCAGAAAAACACACTCTTTTAATACTCAAAATAACTCAATTGGAAAACACACAGTAGTCCAAATTAGGACACCCAAAAATGAAGAAGAACGAAGGGTTCTGGGTAATTAGGCTTGACGCTAAAATGCAATTTTTACGATTGTAACCTCGAAGAATTCTGAATAAGCATATTTTAAATAAGAGAATTAAATAAGGAAAATGGCCATAAAGTCATTAGTTTTTTCAAAAATCAAATTTAAAAAAGCACGATTTTTATAGCAAAAGTCGCTCGGGATTGGTGAACAATGCATTCTATTGACAGTCCGTGCAGTTTGAACTGGTCTTAGCTTTGCGCAAAGCGACGATTACCGGAGCGACACTTGCATTGGGAAGCTGCAACAGTGCACCTCGAACGAAAATCATGGTTTTTAATAGTAAATGTGCAGGAATTTTTTTTTGAGCGATTTTTTTTTGCACAACCGCCCTGCGTTTAGAATCCACTCAAACGAGTTTCACCCCTCAAAGATCCACCATTTTCTTTAATCCACGGGCCTAGGGGTATTTTTTAAATTAGTGTCGTTTTCATCAAAATAGCCCAAAGCGCCCGAAGGGTGCGTAGGGTCAATTTTGATGAAAACCACCATGGCACGAGGAGGATCCACGCGAAAAAGTAATCATCAGCGGGGCTCTTATGCATTTTAGTGCACGGATGGAGCACAGAATGCATTGATTCACCAATACCAGCGACTTTGCTTGAAATGAAAATCGTGTTTTTTTAAATTTGATTTTTGAAAAAAATAGTGACTTTATGGCCATTTTCATTATTTAATTCTCTTATTTAAAATATGCTTATTCAGAATTCATCGAGGTTTTAATCGTAAAATTTGCATTTTAGCGTCAAGCCTAATTACCTTCTCCCGAACGAAGTGCACGTCTGCACATGACGTTGTTCCACACCGGCCTTCCCATATTCCTGGATGCTTTCTAATACCACGTCAGAAAAACCAAAATTTTTTAAAATTTTGCGCTATTTTCGGGTAAAAGTACTCAAATACCTCCAACTTTCTAAATTAATTTTTACATTTAATTTGAGTTACCACCTCACATAAATGAAACTTCCTACTATAATTTCAATTGAAAATTTACCTTCTAAAGCAGGGTTTTTGGTTATTCCAATTGGAATAAGGAGACAATGCATCTCGTTCATACTTGAAGTATTGAATCAGCTTATTTGCATAAGAGCCAAAATTGATAACAAAAAAATTACATTAAGTGCAAAATTTATTCTTTTTCAAAACAAAACAAAAAACAACCAAAAATTAAAATTCAAAATTTTAATTAATTGTGCTTATGTCTGTTTTTATTAATGAGGTAAAATATAACATGACAATGTATTGTCGTATTGTAAGATTATTTCGAATCAAAACTAAGACTTTTTGAAAATTATTTTACCTTAAAATATTTAAAAATAAATTCAGTTGTATTCTGTCGTATAGAATGTAGTAGAATTACCTAAAAAGTATTATAATTTAATTTTAATTTTGTTTTCATTGTTGAAAAGTTTTTTGACTTTTAAAAATTTAAATCATAATAAGAGCTAAATTGTTTTCATAAAGACTAAATTACCTAATAACAAAGAACAGGTGATTCAAATTGGGGATTCTGTAATGTTTTATTATTATTTTCTACTTCAAAAAGTTTGAAATTAAATTCTTAAAATTACTAAAGAGAGAGAATCTTATGTTTGAGAAAGTCAAATTACAGCCAAAAAGCAGAAATTTAAGTACGACAACCGCATACAGCCAACATTATAAAAATTTCTGCATCAATAATGCCTTTTTTGTGTTTATATCATAAAACGAACTACAACTGATGATCTCAATGTTTAAAAATTATTACAGTAATAGCTCGAGTGGGAAGTGAAAACTGTACGAGTCAATTTTTTTTAGAAATGAATGTATTTTTTTTTATTATTTCTGTTTTTACTTAGGTACTTTTCTTTTCTTACAAATTATTGTAGTACATATACTCGTACAGATATATCACGTCGCCCGTCGGTCTGTTCAAAATAATTATTTGGAAATAGGAAATCAACGAGTATTTAGTTTCCGACTTTACTAATTGATGTTCAAAATACATTTTTGAAAGGTAAAAGCCTGTAAAAATTTTATTCAAAATGCAGAAAAAAAATTGTAATTGATGTTGCGATGATACATCAATAGTATTCTCTTTTCTCCGACGATCGTGCACCAAATTTTAACTCCCAAAGTAAATTCTATAGTAGGTGCTTACTAATTGGGTGTGCGATTAGTGACGTTTTATTCGCTTTAATGTCTGGTTAATTTAGTTTGGAATATTTCACTATAATTTCAGAAAGTGAAACATTTTATCAGATAATTTGGAAAATATTTTTTAAATAATTTAATGATAATAAAAAATTAAGAGATAAAATTAACGGTGAAATGTGGTAAATTTAAACACGTTAAAAAATAGTACCTGATGGCATTATAATAATAACACGAATCAAGTAATTAAATTTATTGGTCTTAAATAATAATTCCAATGGAATTTAAGCCGTAGAAATATAAATTCGTTTTAACATTAAATGAGTTAATTAATTTACTTTTATCGTTAATTATATATAATTTTTAATAATACTATCTAATTTTTCACGTCAGAATAATTTCGATAGTTATGCTTTAATTAAATATGATTTGAAGGAAAATAATAGTGAGCAATTTTAATGTAATTATTACACATGAAATAATTCTTGCCTTAGTTATTATAGTCTAAATTTGTGATATATTGCATCCAAGAACATTAAACAATTAACGAGCAATTTCGATGTCATGATGAGTTGATGATGGTGCAAGGGCTCTGATTTCAGGTAATTCCTGTAATTAACTTTGGATTCGTGTTATTTAGAGCATCTAACAATACAATTAGAGCTTAATCATTAGAATTTAGCATTTAACAATCAATACTTTAATTATGTTTGCTTCGTTGTTTCAAATTAATTACAAAATTTAAATTTAAACAACAAAAAAATTATATAAATTATGATTTTATTAAAATACCGTCGAGAATAACTTCAAAGTAGCGCAACGAAGTAAATAAAAAAATATTTAATATTGTCTTTGTGAGGAATAACTGCGGCTTCGTTAGGAGATAACTTAATTCTCTTCTCTTCCTTCTGCTTATTCTATTTTACTTTGTTGAGTTGTTGCGCAAATTTGTTTACCAGACGTCTTTACTGGAACGAGCTTTATCTAAAAGGATGTCTGTTGTCGTTTTATGAATTCTAGATGGTATAATTTTACTGAATTTGACAGGTTAATAAGTTTTTCTTATTAAATGCCATACGTTTATATTATATTTTTTTAGGATTTATTTACCCCTTAGCGATAAGTGCATTTGATGTGTAATACACTGCGGTTTCTAACCTTAGGTAGGTAGATACATCATATCACAATCATCTCTTCAGAAATAAGATTTTTCGTTAATTGAATTCCTATTTTCATTATTATTGTTATATTATTACTATTTTTATAGTTTTTTTTGTTGTTTTTAATATAATAGTGAATATAAAACACAATAAACATTGTGTCTTTTAGAAAGTATGCAATAAGGATGCAGTAAGAGATTATGTTGACGTACAGCCTGGGGTAAGCATATACATTTCTTGGCTGCTTGATGGAGTAGTGGTACGCCTACGTTTACAATACTGCACCTGCCGAGTAGATCTAACTAAAGAATATACCGGTATTGCCAACAGCAACATTACAATAATTAGTGTTTATATCCATATTAAAAAATATAATTTTGCTCAATTTTATTGTACCATCGTGCTTCATGTTCAAAAGAAAAAAATTAGAATATGAGTGCTAGATAATGCCCCGCAGCACCAAACCTGAATCTGTCAGTTTCAAATGAATATTGAAACTAAACTACCATGGTAAAAATATTTAAATTTTTTTGTGATTTATAGTCACCAATAAATTACGCGAGCTTATTAATTTCTAAAACTTCGTTCCATAAATTCACTTTAAATTCAAGTAATTGACATTCAATACGAAAACCGTATAGGTGGTGGTTGTATTGCAAAATAATTATTTCTTTTTCCTATATAAATGACACGTGTTTTGCACTTTTTTAGCAATCGCCAGTTGGCTTCCATAATATAAGAAGAAAAATGTACCTAATCATCATTCAGTTCCCAAGTCTATCGATAAATATTTCGTACCACTCAAAGCAATCACTGTTAAATTGCACAGTTTATATTAAGTATCTGCATTGCTTTCGATTTATGAAATTACTTAGGTATATATTTCTAAATGCATTAAAACGAAACCCCATTACACTTATACCACAAACTAAACAACTCTGGTTTCATAAAATAAATTACCAATTACAGTTTGTTTTAATTATTGTTTTCTTATTTAAAACTTATTTCCAATTTCCTATCCTTGTTACAGTTAATGGTGTTCGTAGTATTAAAAGACTTATTACAAATCAATTTTGGTGTAATTCATCATTACGCTCTACCTTCTTGACAGGTTAAACGTTGGTAACTCGTCGACTTGCTTTTTCCTTTTATTATAACGATTTTTCTGAGTGAAGCTTACCGTTTTTTAAATCAATGTCTTCAGTTTTCTGAGTTACGTTTTTTTAGTCTACAATTTTTTACGCTTTAATACTTGTTTTTTAAGAGCATCAGAATTTTTAACAATTAATTCAGATGAATAATCGTTAATTAGAACAAATTTTAATGTTTTTGTAATTTTGAATCGAATAGATAATTTCATAAATTTGACACCTTTAAATAATCTGTTGCTGAACATCTGGATCACAGACCCAATTAAATACATCTTAATAATGATCGAACAAAAGTACATTTGTGAAATACATTGTGCAATTATAAAATTATTAAAAAATTACTTGTAAAATGGTACCCTAACTATCAACGCCACAGATCTACGTGGACTACCTTTAAAATAAAATAAACGGGCCCTGTACTGTAATGTTCTTTGAAGTTTTAAACACGAACCAAAATATTTGTGATTATTATTTAGAAAGTTTGTTTTATCAATATGTCTATAAAATTAAACAGTAGAAAACTTGCGTTGTCTTGCAAAACAACCCATGAAGAACAAATATTTTTGAATAATGCAAGTATAGGTAAGTTAAATTAAAAATTTTAACCTAAAATTTCTTTTTGTACGCCTAATGATTTTGATTTTTCTAACTAAACCAAAATAGATGACCGAATAAGTAAATTTTTTGCTAAACATCATAAAATTTTTGATATTCAATTGCAGGACATAGACATCTTTAGAACGGTAATTTTCCAAAAATCTTCTTCTAAATTTGTGTTTCAGTAGTTGAACTGTGCTTGAGCCGAATTTGTTCAGTTTTCTCTATTTTGGATAAGAAACGCTAATAGCTTTTATTGTTACTGTTTTTCTTTAAATTGTTAGATGTCACTCAAATTTTATTTTTATAAAAATTTTTTGCATTTGTTACGTGGTTCTACTTTTCTTTCATTTCACGATATTTCCTCATGCCGATCCTGCATTGTTATTTGCGCTTATACGCACTTAAATGCATTAATTTTCCCGTGCAAGTGTTGATAAGCTGCAACATGGCGTAGAAATTCAGTTCCCCACCGAGCGATTTCGGCAAGCATAAGCTGATTATTTAGTTTTGATCCCAATAATTTTTGAGTGACAATTTGGTTGAACGTGAATTAATATTTATGATTTCGACGTCATTGTTACCGTGTCAAATTTGTTTGTGACCAGTCGTCCAACTATCGCTTGACTTCTGGGTGAGAAGTAAGTAGGGTTGACGCAAAAATAACAATTTCACGATTGAAACCTAGATGAATTCTGAAAGAGCATACTTTAAATAAGATAATTAACCTCGGAAAAAAGCCTTAAAACCACCAGGTTTTCCAAAAATCGAATTTAAAAAAGGTTGATTTTTATGGCAAATTTTAAGCAAAGCTGCTCGTGATTGGTGAATCAATGCATTCTATGGTCGGTCCGTGTAATTTAAATTACTTGAGGCTATAGGCAGTAAGAAGATTGCAGGAGCGACACTAGCATTCATATGCTTCAACAGCGCACATCGAGCAAAAATCACGTTTTTTAATAGTTAACGTGCAGTAAAAATGGCTGAAAGCGCTCGGAGCGAAGCGTAGAGTGCATCCAGTCAATTTTTACTTACACAGCCACGGTTCTTGTAGAATCCACGCAAAAACGAGTTTCACCTCTCAATGATCCACCTTTTTCTTAACCCACTGACCTAGGGGTATTTTTACAATAGGTAAGTGTAGTTTTCATAAAAATTGCCCAAAGCGGGTTGGCTGCGTAGGGTCAATTTTTATAAAAACCACTATGGCACGAAAAGGATCCACGCGAAAAAGTATTAACCGTTCGTTAAATAAAAGCATCCCTTTTTTAAAGTAATTTTGTTCCTAAAAAGGAGAAAGGATTCCTTACCATTGCGTACAAGTTACTGACAAATTTGTCAACAGTTATACTGTTAAGTATGCCCGCACACGGACCAACCATAGAATGCATTGATTCACCAATTACGAACGACTTTGCTTAAAATTTGCTATAAAAATCGTCATTTTTATATTTGATTTTTAAAAAAACTGGTAGTTTTAAGGCCTTTTTCCGGGGCTAATTATCTTATTTAAAATTAGGTTTTTCAGAATTCATCGAGATTTCAATCGTGAAATTGTTATTTTAGAGCGGAGGGTACCTACCTCTTCCCGACTTCTGTTTGTTTCCGACAAGACAAAACAATTGCTGTTGAAATTATGAATACACGTCTCAATTATTTATTGTATCAGTAAAAGCACTTTAGAATTTTTTGCGTTTTATTGAAGTTTCAAGCCAATAAGTTTTCCCCAAGCTACCTTTATTTTTTAGAATCAACGGCCTTGCCTCCGCACTAATCAAAATCTGGTTTATTAACATTGTGGCTAAACAAACTAGAGAGATTCTCTCCAGATTGTGATAGATTTTGGTCTCTGTTTTGGTCAACCTTCTCATTAGGGGTTGCGGTTTAGAGGATAGTTTTTGTTTTACTTTGGTTTTAGTTAGATATTAAAAAACACTTCTGGTATAAACAAAACAACATATTTATAAATAAAATAGTGCAATTAAACTTTCAACTATTTTACTTTTAGAAAATGAGAGCCTAATTCATTCTTTACTCATTAAAAAATTTTGATCAGTCATTTTAGAATACGACAATATTGAAAATTTCGTAAAATATTTGACCACTTTTTCAAGCATTTGGGGCCTTACGTCCGCAATAGCTCTAATTATGTAAGATTCTAATACTTCAATTGTCGTTAATTTATTAGAATAAACCAAGGATTTAACATAGTCCCACAGATCATAATTCAAAGGCGTTAAATCACGTGATCTAGTTTTTACCATTCACCACCATTGTTTCTTTAATAAATCAATTGTTGCTATAGATGTATGGCATGTAGCACTATCTTGTTGGAACCACATCACTTCCAGATCAATATCATGCAAATTCGGAACGAAATAATTAGTAATTATGGGCATGCCGACAAATTGATAAAGGATATCCTTAACACTGAAGTCTACTTTAACGATAAATTTTTCAGTACTCAAAGTTTTTTATGTTGTTTGGGTTTTAACATTAAGAAACGTGAATTGCGTTCTGAGCTTATAATGATTTTATAAATACCTCACTCGTATTGTCGATCAGAGATAAATTTGACGAAGCGCTCTATATAAGTTTGGCAAACAGGACCCTCATTTTGATAGTAAGTAAATTTCAACTATTTATAAATGTTGTTACGGCGTAAGGCTATTAATGATAACTTCTTATATCAGAATATTGCATTTTTAATCACGTGGGTTACTTTGATTGATTAATCCGCCTATAAACTTTAACTGTCAATGTCACTCTAACCGATAACAACCCGCTAAATTTGTTAAGATTGAGCTGATAATTACCCTGCCAATTAAAATTCAGTAGTTACCCGTGAAATAAAGTTTTGTATTGCCGAACATACCTAAAATAACAAAAATGATGTAGGTTTGACAATTCAAAATTTTATTTCATAGGTATCTAACTATTGGATTACATATGCCTGTGATGCAGAAGTATAAATTTATTTAATGTTTTTTTTTCTAAGTTATTGTATATTACATTATGTTTATTAAGAAGTTATCTCATCAAATATACCTTGGTTAATGATAAATCCTTATAATTTTGGCTAATAATTCCCTCAATTGGTAAATTATTAACCAAAATTATTACGTGATTATCATCGCTATTTTAGTCCAAAATACACATCTATTACAGACGAATTCTCTTAAATGTCTGTGTTGTTTTATATTAAATATACAAAAATAATATTGGAATTTTCAAACCACTCTCTTTATTTTGACATTTGAATTTATTATTATTTTTAAGGTTGACAAAATCAAAAACAAAAATAACAATTCTTGGTTTGGCTTTCTTATTGTTTTTTTAAACATGAGAAGTTGGTATATTCCACTAGACTAGCTACACTGCAATTATTTATTAAAGAAGTTTAGTTGGAAAAATGAAATATAACTAGAAAAATAATAAGTAGAAGGTATAACAATGGCATACAAGTGGGCATTGTCGCGTGCCTGATGTTTGTTCTGCTAACGAGACAGTGAGAGCTTTCAAACGGTAAGTAACGCTCATTCGAGTGCTATTGTCCTCCACAATATTATCCCTAGCGCATAGGTACTTTTGGTAAAAAGTTAAAGCGCACAATGTAAGTGGTTCCATACACCAGCATTATTTTCCGAAACAACACGTAATGCTATGTACTTAGTAGGTATGAGAAATTGTTACTTCCAATCATAAAATATGGATAGCGCTACACCAGAAAAGAGTGGTATCATGAAAAAGTTAATATGGCAGGTCGTGTGTCTATGAGATGAAATCGGGTTCCTTTGAAGTGTCTTCATATATAAACCGTGTTGACAGAGGCCGCGTGCACTCTGAGTCAAAAACCACAAAGAGCACGCTGTTGATGTCACATCTACAATACCCCAAGCCACCCACCCACAATCAACTTTTTAATTAATCTTTATTTACGATCTGTCTATGTACTCAAAATGTCATATTATCCTTTATATTTATGTCCTTCTACTTATTTTTTCATTTATTAAAAACTAATTTATGCTCTTTTAACTATTTCAATCAAGAAAACACAGCACAACCCACCGATGAAGCGGTTACCTGCTTAGCTGAGCGCAACGACGCAAGTGATACGCTACACTGAGCGTGACATCTTTCCTCGCACCCTCAACCTCTCGAACAGATTGAAATCAGACTTATCCAGGATTTAATCGTTTAGTTAAAATTGATTCACTAAACAATTAAAAAAAGCAGCAGTAGTAAATAATTTTTCGTCAAACACCCAAATTTATAATCTTTTTATTAGTAAGAACTAGCCCCAAAATTGTTTACTTGGTGTAAAATAGAGTTTAGCAGACATTGTGGCGGTTTAGAAAGTTAGGAAGCAAAATTATTAAATCAGAGCGGACACCGTAACAAGATATATCCGGGTAGTTTCCGCCGGAATTTATCAAAAGAGAATTCGCTTTCCTATTTTGACAAGTTATAAAATGAGTGAAACTTACCTGCCAAATATTGTTATCTAGGGTTGCGATAAAAGACATCAATGCGTGTGCTTTGTTAATTTTTGGAATTTTTAAGTAGGTATAGATCTAAAACAAAAACAAAAACATAAGCAACTTTGCATAAGAGAACCTGCTTATTAAATAAGAATAAAGTTTAAGTTAACTGTTTTTTGAATTGTTGTCCTCGAGCTACTTCACTCCAATTTTTTAAGATAATCGGTATGATATTTGAATTGTAAATTAATTGCATTGTCAGATGATTTTGTTAAAAAATTATCATTCAAAATGAAACTTTTGAAATTACTTATACAATATTATTATGAAAAGTAATAATTATTTTTTTATATCATAGTAAATAACTGTACACCTTGAATGGTATAATGAATAAATTTGCATACTCTAATGATACCACTGCCAGTTCAAATTCTCAAAATGAATTTTGGTTTTAAGTTGTTTGGATCAAATTTTCACCACATTTCGCTTCACTGTAAATTAGTTTAAATTTTAAGATTGTATTTTTATAAAATTGAATTTGTAGCGTTAATTTTGAAAATTATATACTGCTTAATTTGTGTTTAACTTCACATCCTGACGAAGAAGCTCTGACCGACGATTCATTGTGTTAAAAATTATTATTCAAAATTTCTTTATTGAACACATTAAATTAATTGATTTGGGGTAATAAAAGCAATATAAATATAAATTTGCATTGTGTAATCAAATCACACATACTAAAGAAAGTTTTATATGATATTAACATTGCAAATTTATAACAATTATGATTAATGTATTTTAAATTACGAATAATTGAGTTGTAGTACACGTTAATGGCAACCTATTAATATTAACAAATCCCTCAAGGTATATCCTTTCAATAAACTCGACAATAAATTAACAGAAACTTAAATGTTTGATGCATTTCTTTCCACTGTGAGCTACAATAAGGTGCATAAATAAATAACAACTTACTTATTTTAACATAACACACAAATAAACAATAGGTTGCAAAAAATTGTTAAATCGCGCACTTTGGTGTACCTCAAACAAAGGCTGCAGGATAACTGGCCCGCAGCTGGGCCTGGGGCTTCCCACAGCGCCCAGGCATATCTCCGCCCCTGGCAAAGCTCAAACAACCAATCAGCGCCTGAGGACACGCCCAGCCTCAGGCAATCTCTTCGTCTTGTTTCAAGTCACAGCAACTTTTAAGCCTTTTCGTTAACCGTTTAAACCCCCTGAATCTATTTAATCATACCGTGTTTACGAGTATTTTAATCCTTCCAAAGCTTCAAAATATATCCGACGCACATTATAAAATTAAGGTTGTAAAAGTTTTCTAATCTACAGAACCACGTTCTTCTTCCAATAATAAACTTTAAACATATTTGCTCAAGGAATGAGTTTTGTATTTATTTTTGTTACAAAAAAGCCACACGTAACCTACCAGCAAAATATTAATAAGAACAAACGCACCAACGTTTAACATTGTCATTTGGATTGGACAGAAAAATTGTTAATTTGTTTTGTCTAAAATATCAAAGCATTTTATTATTATTTTATCATTGTGTTTGCATTAGAGTCCTCACGAGGAGAGACAGCTCGAAATACGCATTTACAGAGTTTTTTTTTACTGACACTACATAATTATGGTTAGAGAATTTTTTTATCACGTTTGGTGCATTTAAATATTTGAATTAAATTACAATTCCACTTAACAAAATTCTTCCATTTTATCACCACTAATTTTCTAAAATCTATTAAAATGTAATTTTGATGTGTTTCTAGTTTAATAAACTCATGATGAATTAATAATGTAAATAATCTTGGATTTTATGTTATGTAATGTTAGCTAAAGACATTTTCACAAGATCAAAAGTTATGTAAAGCCATCGCAACCCACCATTAACAGAATTATGTCCCATTAAGATATATTAAAGGCACATTTTAACTTTAAATATATAATTTGTAGAGAATACTTTTTTGGGATATAAACATTTATTCTCAAACTTGTTTTTACACAAAAGGTCATTATACTATTTATGAATTTGAATTTCGGCAGTGAAAATAACATTTGAATGATTGACTGACTTCAAACAGATCAGTACAACGATAACGAACACTTTTAGGGTTATAAGTCGAATGCAATCTGTAAAAACATAACCTCCGTCCAGTCTCCTATATTTATTGATTTTTTTTTTCATGTTACTTATTGATGGTTCATTCTTATTCCTTATGTCAAAAATAGAATGACTTACCCTGTATGTGTATCCATTCAAATAAGTTTTTCCGTTGGCTTCCTCATTCATAGTTCACAGATAAATCTTGGACTTAAGTTTTAAATTTATTCTAAGTAATATTAATTTTTAGAAATTTTAATGAAAAATAATAAAATCTTTCGAAAGCCAATTTATGAAATTAATTGGAGATGTTTAACAATAAGGTGAAATGTAGAAAATCTTGTTTTCAATAACTATATAGCTCAGACAGTAATTGCATATAGATTCGGCTTAAAATTATGTAAAACTATGCTATAGTGCTAGTTCAATATCACAAATAATATAGGTAATACTTAAATTGATAAAACAAATAAAATCTAAGTTTTTTACCAATGCTTTCCAAAATTGTTTGTGAAAAAAGTAAGAAAACGCAGTTTAATTTAGGTATCATAATATCAAGGATTTAGTGAAGATACGATCACTCATTTAATATTAGTAGCTTTTCGTATCCCTACAAATCAAAAATTGAAATAATAGTAGGTATATTATACTACACCGAGGGAGTAAAGTGCCATTTTTCGTCATGAAGGTAAAGGTTTTTACACGAGGCGCAGCCGAGGGGAAAATTTACCCGAAAACAATATTTTGTGCCACTTTTCCCTTGTCTTCTCGTACATCTTGCATTTCTACTTATTAATACATATCCGAACTGTCGCATTTAGTTCCTTGCATGTAACCCTAGAATTTTAAAGTAGGTATCTAGGCACTATATTCAAAATTAATTTTATGATGAAATACATTTATTACAATATTGCGTTGCAAAAAATGATTGACGTAACATAATGCAGTGCCAGTTTTAAATTATATTAGTAATCGTCGATTGATTTCATCAAAGGAATGCAATTTACGAATGATTGCATTGGTTGGATGATGGATATAAAATTTTTATGAACAAATTTGATTTTTTTGATTACATCGACAAAATCACGATAAAAACTCGTAAAATAAAGATATACAAATTTATACTTCTACTTCCTGTAATACAGATTCTCGTTATTGACTCCAACTACTTAATAGAAGTTTACAACAATTGGCAAAATTAAAGTCTCTTTGAAGCAGCGAGAACATCTGGCTCGCTCAAGTAGCCGCACAAAAAAGCATAGATATTCTAGTGCCCCTTTGACATGGACGTAAAAATTGTTTAAAATAAATTCTCTTTAATGAATTTTAAGAGAAAAATTGCTCGTTAATTATTAATAACAAAAAAGAAATTTTGGTTTAGACAAAATTCTTTGATCGGGCCCGAGCTTTTTAATGTCTAGAATATGCCGTATAAATTTCATCTAAATCCATCAAGTGGTTTTTAAAATATAGTGGACACCGTATCTGAACGCGTAGTTTTGAGAAAAACGCGTTTAAAGTTTGAGTTAATTAATGAATTACTTAATTGAAGATTGAAAAACAAAAGAATATTTTAAAAGCCATTTATCGGATCAATGTAAAGTTTTGACAGAATATTCTTTAAGTTAAAAAAAATGCAAAAAAAATTTCGATTTTTTGATAATCTTGACTGCAAATAACCCCTTAACTCAAACGTCTAAAACTCAAATTTTTATTCTAAACACTGATTTTGTAATGTATTCGAATATTTCTATATTACTCGAACAATTTTAACCATTTTCAGTCATAACTCAAACTATTCTAGAAAATGTAATAAATTTTGAAAGTATAAAAACATTACGTTAAAATACCTATTTAAGCATCGCTCGTATAACTCCTTAAGCATAAGTTTCAATTTATTTGGGCCATTTTTTATTAGTTCTGGATTTATTTCCCCCGGACCTGGCGATTTCCGTAACTTCATTGTTTTTATTACTTCTTCTAATTGTGTCCACAGGAAAACTGTGGAAAGAAATGCAAGAATATGGTATAAAACCGCCACTAATTAATGCGGCCCGCCGACTATATGAAGGTATTACCACACAAATAAAAATAGGAAATAAGCTTACAGATCCCATAGAAATTACAAAGGGACTAAGACAAGGGTGCTGCCTTTCTCCTACTCTGTTTAAAGCTTATATGGACAAATCCTTACAAGGATGGAAAGAAAAATGCAAAAATATGGGACTACGAGTAGGGAAAGATATCCTATACACTCTATATTTCGCGGACGATCAGATAGTGATGGCAGAAGATGAGGATGATCTGAGTTATATGGTGAGAAAACTTCAGGAATCATATGACTTGGCGGGTCTGAGAATGAACGAAGTGAAATGTGAGTACCTATTGGTTGGAAAAAACGACATCGAGAACCTTTCTTTAGAATACCACCATATACAAGGAGTCGAAAGAAGTAAATACCTAGGTGTAATATTTAACAAAAAGGGTAATAGTGAAGAAGAAATCGCGGGTAGAATAAATAAAGCTAGAGGTTTAATAAGATCCATCAATTCTATTTTGTGGGACAAAGGTCTAAGAAAGACGACAAAAAAAAAGAATATATAAGTCTTTGGTACAAAGTGTTCTAATATATGGAGCGGAAGCGTGGGATATAAATAGAAGAAACAGAAACATGTTGCTGTCTACTGAAATGGATTTTCTGAGAAGAAGCTGCCGAAAAACAAGACTCGACAGGGTGCGTAACGAAACCATCAAGGATATGATGGAGATGGACGGGGATATTTTGGACGAGGTGCAGAAACGACAGTTAGTATGGTTTGGTCATGTAAACAGAATGGCAGAGGAAAGGTGGCCAAAAAAGATTTTAAAATGGATACCAGAAGAAAAAAGAAAAAGAGGCCGACCAAGACGAAGCTGGAGAGATGAAATTAATGAAGCGATGCAAACCAGAAATTTAGAAGAAGAAACTTGCCAAGACAGAGCTGCATGGAGACTGGGAGCGGAAAAACGGCGACAGCTGTAAATAATATTTTTTGTAAATAGTATATTCCGCAAATATATATATATATAAAATACCTATTAGAATTTTCACTGTAAGTAAAAAACACACTAAAAAAAATTTTTTTTTGAGACATTTTAAAAAACATTATTTGTTTTTTGTGACAAACTGAAACAGAAATTATTTTAAAATATGACAAATGAGCAAGTGCGGGGTGGGGGCAAGTTTGCAAAAACCGTGGTGTTTTTAAATAAAGTAGAGAAACATGGTAAAAATTATTGTAGAATTTATCAAAGTAACACGATATAACGTCATTTCAAGCCACTATTTTCAGTCATATTTAATCAAATACAAAAAATTAAAAATAAAAATATTTATCAAAAAAATAGTGAAAATAGTGGAAATATAATCTATATATAAATCAAATAAAAATTAAATGCTGTAAAGGCATAACTTGCGAACGGCTGACCCGATTTGGCTCATTCTTTTTTTTTAAATAGGTAGTTATAGTACGCAATAATAATAATAAGCCACAGCAGTGGAGTGATGTGATCGCTGGTTGAGTATAGAGCGGAAATTATACGTATTATACTATCCCATCAAAAACAGTTCTGTAAATTTTTTCAAAATTGTTTACAAAGTTAATAATTTTTAGAAAACTGATGTTTTTTTTCTTCAAACGATCGTAGCTTTTTCAAAAATTGACTAATCAAAACTTTTTTTTATTGTTTTTGTTTGTCTTTAAACGTACTTTTCAAGAAAAAATACAAAAAAAATATCCAAACTTGGATTCTACAAAATATTTTATTTTTTCGGAGAAAATCATTAATTTTTCAAATTTTTCCACTTTTGATTTTCTATTTTTTTATTTCAAAGAAACTTTGATTTATTCCGCGTATAACAACGCAAACCCCATAATGGGCCGACATTTCTTTCTATTTATTTTGTTTAATTAAAAAATATTTTGTTTTATTTTTACGCAAATATAGGTAATATTTTTCAATTAAACAAAAGAAATAGAAAGAAATGTCGGCCCGTTATGGGGTTTGCGTTGTTATACGCGGAATAAATCAGATTTTTTTTTTAAATAAAAAATCAAAAATCAAGTGTCCAAATTTGAAAAATCAATGATTTTCTCCGAAAAAATGAAAAATTTTGTAGAATCTAAGTTTGAATTTTTTTTTTGTATTTTTTCCTGAAAAGTACGTTTAAAGACAAACAAAAACAAAAAAAACGTTCAGATTAGTCAATTTTTGACATAGTTACGATCGTTTGAAGAAAAACAACATCAGTTTTTCTAAAAATTCGTAACTCTTTTTGGGTTGAATAAAAAATTTTGAAAAAATTCACAGAACTGTTTTTGGTGAGATAGTATAATATGTAAAAATTTCAGGAAAATCAAAAGGGGTCGGGTTCAAAAGTGGTCGATTTGGTGTGGAATGCCCCATATACCTATAGTACGCAATAGTCGGAATAAGATTTTTACAAAAAGAAAAACGGAAAAAGTTGCTCGAAAAATTGGAAAATTTGGGAAAAACTGAATATGCTTTCCATGAGATTTTTGTATGAACTCGTGACCATATGCCTGGATTTGTATAATTCTTTTTTTGTTTTGTTTGCTTATGGTTCTGAAAAGCTGCAAAAATCATAATTTTTTTCTTTCTTGTTAATTCGCGATCTGTCTAACAAATGTCCTTATTTTATTTCTATTTCAGTAGATGGCCTTACAGCGGGGAACGGCAGGAAACGTAGACGCTCCAATAAAAATTTTACGATTAAAACCTCGATTTATTGTGATAAAGCACACTTTAAATAAGAGAATTAGGTGAGGAAAATGGCCTTAAAACTAAAAAACAGTTTTTTCAAAAATCGAATTTAAAAAAGCTTGATTTTCGAAGGATAAATCGCTCGTGATTGGTCAATCACGGTAAGCCAGGCATTCTGTTGTCGGTACGCGTGGAGTAATACATAGTAGTGTTGCACTTGACAAATTATTCAGTAAGTCGTACGCCATGGCAGTAAATCCGTTCCGGTTACCTGATTTGCAGGTAAACTCAATTTATGACGTTAACGCATTTTTTAATGCGGGTGATGAAGAGGCAGTTCGGTTTCTCCAGTCTCGCGGGTTGTTGCCAGCCAATAAGCGCTGCACGACACGTTCGTGCAGAAAGCATTGCACCTTGGTGAAACACAACCGCTACAACCTCAACTACTGTTTTCGGTGTCCAAAGTGCAAAAAGGTGTATTCCCTAAGCGAGGGCACCTTCTTTGCGCACCTTAGGCTTTCACCAATGCTGGTGTTCGCCGTGTTATGGATGTGGTCGTGCAATTCACGGGCCGGTGTAACCGCAACCGTTCTTGGGTTGGATCGACACGTCGTCTATCAGTTACACCGCAAATTTCGCAGTATTTGCACGTGGAAACTCCGCAGCAACATTGCACTCGTCCAACTCGGCGGCCCGGGTGAGGTGGTGCAAATCGATGAGAGCGTGATCACCAAGCGGAAGTATAACGTTGGCAGAGTCGTCGCCCAGCATTGTCGGTATCTACAGTGTCACTGCTAGGCGAGGGGTTGTTGCCTACGTTCCGAATCGCTCGCGGGAGACGCTACATAAGCTCATCTGCGGTTTAGTACGACCCGGGACCGAGATTTGGACCGATCGCTGGCGGGGTTACATTGGGTTGGGAGCGATACAGACCGTAAATCCACGCTACATCCATCGCACGGTGAACCACAGCAAGAATTTTGTAGACCCCATTACAGGGGTCTGCACAAATTCGGTGGAGGGCTACTGGTTGCAGCTAAAGGGGTTCTGTCGTCGCTTAGGTGTGATGCATTCCTCTTTGCTCGCTAGTCACTTGGACCAGTTTTTGTGGGTTGGGTTGTTTGGCCGCACACCTGCAGCTGTGCTTAACGAACTGCTGCATCAGATCGCGGAACGGTATCCTGTGTAAGGTTACGACAAAAAGGTCCTTTTCAGGACCAAAATTACTTCAGAAAAGGGTTACTTAAATTTAACGAACGGTAGTTACTTTTGCCCGTAGGTCCGGCTCTTGCCATGGTGATTTTGATGAAAATGGCTCGAAGCAACCCTCGCTGCGCTCGGGCGCTTCGAGCCATTTTCATCAAAATGACAACTAATTTAAAAATATCCCGAGGCCCGCAGGTCAAGGAAAAGGTGAATCTTTGAGAGGTGAAACTCGTGAGAGTGGATTTGTAACGCAGGGTAGTTGTGCGAAGAAAAATCGACTTAAAGCACCTCTCGCTGCGCTCGGGCGCTTTAAGCCATTTTTCCAGCACATGTACTATTCGGAAAGGTGGTTGTGCAAGGAAAAATCGACTTAAAGCACCCCTCGCTGCGCTCGGGCGCTTTAAGCCATTTTTCCAGCACATTTAGGGTTGAAAACCATGATTTTCGTTCAAAGTGCACTGTTACTGCATCGCAATGCAAGTGTCGCTTCCACTCTGCGCAAAGCTAAGACTATATCTGGGTGCACGTACCGACAGAATTAACCAATCCCGAGCGACTTTGCTTTAAAATTTACTGCAAAAATCGAAGTTTTTAAATTCGATTTTTGAAAAAACTGTTGGACTTAAGGCCATTTTCCTCACCTAATTCTCTTATTTAAAATATGCTCTTTCAGAATTCATCGAGGTTTCAATCGTAAAATTTGCATTTAATCGTCTACGTTTCTTACCTTTCACCCTTACAGCTAATCCATTTGCAAGATTTTTCTTTTGCGATTTGTCAACGCACGTAGTTGATTTGGGTAATAAATTTCGTAATTTTTTCCACTTTTAATTGGTTTAAAGTTTTCCATTGGCGTCCTTCTGAATGAGTACTTCTCATCAAATTGAATATCCATTGCCCACGATCGTTAATAAGACATCAGATACAATGATCACTCAGAAGTACGTATTTTTCTCATTTTTACATTGCTTACACATTTCCAATAGCTTTTCTAATAAAATAATACCTAAGTTACTTATTATTCACCAATAAATTTTTCTTCATTTTCACTATTTTTTTTATCAAATTTTTCATTTTTATTTTTTATCTGGTTAGATACGACTGAAGATAGCCAATATAAGCTTAAGAAATGAGGAAAAATGAGGACAAAAAATCGCGCGTTTTAACCTCGGACCATCTGGCAAATTTTTGGGAAAATGCGCTTCGTTCACAGTTTTTAGTAAGCCAAGAAAAAAACACTTTTTATTTATTTATTTATATAGTAGTAGGTACAACAATTTATTTTATTGTAGGTCGCACTAATATTTTGCCCAGCGGGGGTGCCAAAGATCAAAAAGCATCTAGTGACTTTTTTAACCTGGGTAAAGTAGGTAACTAAATCTAGTGATATTTTTATTTCCCTTAGACAAAAAATAGTATATTATACACCGAGGGAGTAAAGTGCCACTTTTCGTATTGAGGGTAAATTTTTTTCTCGGCTGCTGACAAAAAAAATACAAAAAAAAGATAAAAAATAGTATATTCGCGCTCTAGAGTAAAGTGACTTTTCGTCCTTCTAGGTAAATTTTTCCCTCGGCTATGCCTCGGGCAAAAACCTTTACCCTCATGACGAAAAATGGCACTTTACTCCCTCGGTGTATAATATACTATTATTGCTCAATGGAAATAAAAAATCACTAGATTTAGTTACTTTACTCCACCAAGGTAAAAAAGAGCTTCATTTTTTGAACAAAATATTCTTCTAAATGTTAAATACTTATTTCTAAGAGAAACTTCATGTAACAATTTAATAGGTGTTTCTTATTGATCTAAAGATTCGAATCCCAATAATTGACTCCGTAAAAAAGATCGAAATCCGATCTTTTTCCGAATCATCAGCATTCAACAGTAAAAAACTACACTGAAAAAATAAAACACAAATCACTTACGAGTACTGTTATAATAAATTTTTATGATACAAAATTTAACATTTTAATTTCAAATTTGAAACTTCAGGAACATTACTTTTGAGATGTTTTACTAGTAATAATTTATGTAATAAAATTTGTTTTGATTTTTTTGCCTGCTATTTGGTACTAGTCTCTTAAGTTAAAATTAGTTATAGAATGACCTTTGAGAGGCTTTAGAAATTTTATTTAAATGATTTCAGCTTGTTTAGTTTTTATAAAAAAATTTGATTTTTTTAATTTTATTTTTAATAATTTTACTAACTGTAGTACCTACTATAATAACACCATATAAATATAATAATAAAATAATTATAATAATAATATAGAACACCAAAAATCATAAAATTCGTTGCAACAGTAAATATGCAAGAAGGAAACGTACCTACCACCAGTAATTACAGTATAACTTGAATGTTTTTCACAAAAAAGTCTTGCACAGTAGCATGATTGAACAGCATTCAGTAAGTGTTCAAAATTTGCTGCTTAATTTATTTGTATTGATTATACCTACCACTACACCAAAACAAAAAAACATTAATTTTACACTTTAGCATACATGTCGATATAACGAGTTGCAAAATGATTAAAAAGTCCTAAAAATTGAAGTTAAATTGTACATATACCTACCTACAATTTGTAGTATTTCTCATTACAGTAAACGATACAATGATAACATAATATTATCATGAACGCAAAACAATTCGGTTTTGAAAACTGAAAATCATGCATATTTTGTTTAAATTTATCTTCCAATTTGGTGACAATTTCCTTTTACGGGAGCCGCCTCTCGGTGTATTTTAACAAAAGTGTGTTGAGATAAGAACTTCTGGTCCAACTTGTATGCAATTAGCAACATCTCGGGTGTTCAGATCTTTGAGTTTATTTTCCAGGTGAGATAACTTAAGAAGTGACAGAGTTGAATCTGTGGGTCACTGTAACTTCTGTCGGTATAATAATTTTCCGTTTAGATTATTAAAAAACTACAATGTGTTCATACATTTTGATCTCACGTAACTTTCTGCGTTACTAACAGACAGATCAAGAATTTTATATAATACCTAGGTTATTACAAAAAGTTTAATATCCTAATGACTATAATAATAATATAAAAAATATCCTTCTCTTAGGTCTTTTTGTAATTTTAATCATTAATTGTTTTACAATCAAAGCAATTCCGATTTCATGTGAATTTATCAGTCAACAGTTAGAATAATAACTCTTTACTGACTAATGTTTTTTGCCCGTAGCTGAAACCAGAGCACAAACAATTGTACCGCTCTATAAGTGATTTTTTGTTTTCTATATTATAATTTATAATTAAATTTTCTACGACATCTTCATGTTTATTATGTATCCTGTGAAGTGCGAAGCTAAAGGCCGAGTTTAGTTATGCAATACTGGAAGTTTGAAAGTCGGAGTCGAGCTGTTTTACGATGATGTCACATATCAAAGACTCCTATCTTATTCCTGTAACATCGATCTTTACGAAATAGGCCATCGTATAAGTTTTTTTTACAAAAAACATTCAATATTTTATTTTCAATCGAAATTTGTGTCCAACGTAGAGTTTAGTGTGGATCCGAAATTGGATGTAGTTGCGTTGTTAAAATCGACTCTTTGAGCGCTCCGCTCCGCACCCTACAAGCTACTTTAACTAATGCTGTATTAATTAGAGGTATTCATAAAGTGTGCTACTAGGAAGGGGTAGATCACTCTAAATGTGAAACCTCTAAACAGTATAAAAAAGGTTAAGCCTACATAATGATTACCATTACGCCTTTCTTGTGAGCCAACCAACCCCAAACTACCTTATGTAATTTAAGACAAAAATGAGACTCTTTTAATTCAATTTTTTGAATGTCGATTTTTTCTTGATGACCTGGAAGCTAGTGAAAACCAAATCAAACGGCGTTTCTCCTAATTTTAACTAATATTGAGTTCAAAGTTTTTTTCTTTAGCCTTAACACTTTAAATATAAAACACTACAGAACAAAAATTAAGCTACAATTTACCAAAGACAAAGTAAAAATACCGCAAAACCCGCAATTCAGACACGGAATTTCCACTTTATAACTAAAACAGCAATAATTATACCAAGCCAATACAATGAAACTCCAATATTTGTCATTAAAAAAAGGACTAATATTAGAGTTCCACTGTACTCTGATTGCAAAAATAGTTAAATTGTAATCAATTAAAAGGACTCAAAAATAAAGTAATACTGCGTACCTATAAATATTGTAAGTTATGATAGCAAATCAGTTATTTTACTAAAAATTATTGAAATTATAAAATGCTCTTATTTACCAAAGGATAAAGTAAGGTAAAATATATCTCTATAAAATGCCTAAACCAATGCAGCAAGCAACTCACAATATTTTATAATAAAGCTACCACCCCCGCGGCAGCCGGTCGCGTGTAGAAACTCTACTAGCTCTACTGCAATCCACTAGTCGGCATGATGGCCCAGGGCCGTCATGAGGCCCCCATAAGCCGCAAAACTCGAGCCTGTTACACTATACCAGACCACGACTGTCCCCCGAAGCCAAGTCATTGTGCTCAAATTTTTACTTCTCATTGTGTGAAGATGCGCCGAAAAAGCTTCCAAAAATTTATTTAAATACACCTTAACGCTTAAAGTATTAGCTTTTCGTTTCAATTGTGAAATTATCGTGAAAAATTTTATTAAACCCACAATTGGTTATACAAGTCGTGAAATATTTAAAGAAGATATCCTCAAGGGTGCACGAAAAATTATCGTTTAAGGAGATTCGTGACAGATGGGAGCCAAAGTCTTTTTGTATTCTTCATTTTGAAGATAGGGTAATTTTGGTAGCAGTTGGCACCTATACGTCGATATAATGAGCACAAATTCTTTTAATTAACTTACTGTAAAAAACTGGAACATTCTTTTCATACTATTAAATATTCATTTCTTCACATCAAATTTGCGACACTAGAAAAGCTCTGATACAAAAAATGTATAAAGAATATTTTATTATACCATCGACCATAAATGAATTTTATTACAAATTTTATTGTCAAAAACTGAGTTAAAAGTAATACTGATGATAACTTAAGTACCTATAACATTTAATGAACATGTTGATGCTAATTTAAGTTACTGTTGCTATAATCACCAACAAAAGATCGTAAAAAGTTAATTATGTTTTGAAAACTAATAATGATGATAAAAAAAAGTTTTGCATTACCAAAATAAGACAAAAAATTGATGAACAAATGGCGCGATTACATAGTAAATACCAGCATAAACAAAATAAAAAGTATTGCCAAATATAACTTGTTAACCACACATTAAGCTTTTTTGTAACAGATTTTTCGAGTTAGAACAATTTTAGCAAAAAAGTAATAAAAATCATTAAAAACTTTTCGTTCTTATTTCAGAACAAAAAATCTATTAAGTCGCTAAATGGATTTGTTATAAATGTAATGACAGCATTTGATGAGAAGCTTTCTTTAAATAATATAAAAAGTAGCAAGCTATAACTTTATATTCAAGGTTAATAATATAACTTTTTCTACTTTAATGTTTAATATTTAAAAAAACTTAACTAAATTATGTATGGCGTAATAATGGATAGGAAGATTAAAACTGAAGATGTTAGAATTTAGTTTTCTTAAATGCAAGTTTTATCCAGAAGTTCAGGACGATTGGAGTCACTATCAGCAATGTTTATGTGATATGTCTAACAAAGTCCAATTGAATATTTTCCTACGAGTAGACAAACACAGGATTTGATTGATTCTGTACCAAACAAGACGCAAAACTGGTTTGAAACTCTCTCCAATAAATTTAACTCCATATCATGAAAGGGCTACTAAATAAAAAACCATAATCCATAAGAGAGCTGACCAGAAATACAAAAGTCTTTGGCGTATAATTTTTTAAATTCTAACGTACAACATAGTCCTTTCTTGAGGCTACGTAATGTATACCTAGCCCTTATTAGAAATTAAGGAATTACAAGTTTCTCCATCCTTCCAATCCAGGCGAGCTCACTTCTAATCGAATAAATGGTGTACTACGGATTGAAAGTCAATTTTGAAAAACAAAAGTTTTTGTTTCGATCGATAAAATTCATCAAAAAAAACTTCAAGATCGTATAAACTATTTCAAAGAACCTCTGTTTTACATTTAAAATTGATAGGCATTTTTGGTTCACCAGATGAAATTTGATAGCAAATTTTCACGTAATTTATATTGAGTACTTTTTGGTATTTTTCGAGAAAATCTGTAGAAAAAAGATTTATCTTTCAAAACACAAATTTTCGTCAAACGAAATGTTGGACGACCCAGAAAGAGATGGGGAGACCAAGAGTGACGCAACGGACAATGTCTAAAGCATGAAGATGATGATGATGATGATGAACACAAATTTTAAAATTTGGCCTTACAGATACAGATAAAAACTTTGAAAATTGTAAGAACCTACAAAAGTGTAACAACTTTTTTTGATGCTGATATGTACAAAATGTGTACAAAAATCTTTATATAAAAAAAGCTAAAAGTAGGTGCCGCGGCGCCTATTGGGAGACGGCGCTGGTGCTTTTTGCACATCCTGCACATGGCTATAGTTACGCCACTGACATCTTTTACATTACTTTTTACATCGTGTACCTATTCCTTTAATTAAATAGGTAGGTACTTCTAATTAACATAACTTAAAATACCCATTTTATTGTAATTTAATTACAACATTACTTAGCTTTTATTATGATATTTACTTTATAGCCCTTTTCATCTAATTAGATTCTTGTTTATTATTATTGCATTTAAATGTGCCTAATATAATTAAATTTTAGTAGGTACAATGTATTATTTTTTCGTTAAATCATTTTAATTTCAATATACCTAATATAAACAAATTTTGTATGAAATTACGAAAATTCCAATGTTTAAGATGTTCTCTGTCACGTGACAAGGTGAGATTTTATTTTATGCATTTCATTTACGTGAAATTAATGTAATAAATCCGCCCTTTAAAATATCTGTAAAAAGCAACGTTTGAAGCATAGTGAGCATAAAAGAGCGTAATAAATAGAAAGGTTGAAAGGTAAAACAAAATCTTACTCTACTTATTTCTCTCCAAAAGTCGTTAAATTAGACGATAAATTACTAAATAAAATTTAAATATAGAACGTATATCTTCTTCTTCTACTTTGGACTAAGATTTTCTCCTGTTTGTCTTGCCTTATTCAACCGACGAGGAAAACCAGCTTTGGGCCCATCTCTTGGGTGGTCGTCCCGGTAGTTTTTTGCCCTTCGGTAGTCCATCTTTACAAATTCTTGCCAGTCTTCTACCGTCCATTCGTTCTACATGGCTATTCCACTCTCTCTTCCTGATCTTACTCCACTTGACAACGTCTTGAACTTCGCATTCTTCTCGTATTGTACTATAAATTATATAAATAATTTTGAATTTCGAACAGTCAACCCTACCTTTTTCTGTTTTCTCTTGGATTATTGAATAAAATCAACTCTTATTCATTTTGAGTTATTTTAGTGACAAAAACATAAGTGAAGAACCAACGAAATCCCGGTTCTCGACTGCAAAGGTAAATGCTAGGTGCCTTTTAAGATCAGAGGGTCTATGAGGAAGATACGAGTGTTACATCATTAAACTCCGTTTTTCACTGTAAACTTCCCAAGTTTGATCAGATATTGTTATTGTTACTCGTATACTCGTTCCCAAGGCGAAACCAGATCCAATATGTTTTATAGTATAGCATCACCAAATAATTCTTTGCGTCATTTTGATATTACTGATTATAATAAATAACTTGAATACCACTTTTTATTGAGTTAAGTGCTACTTTCCGGCACAGTTGTGCTCCGAGCACAATCCACATTATGAGAGCAAAAATAAAGCAAAGTAAAATAAAGAGCATACCTACCCTAACAAAAAATAATAAAAAGTAAGAAATTTTAACCAATCTTTTGGGTATTAAAATGTATACATTTTGAAAAAGTTACAAATTTTATGAAATTTTTGAAATGGTTGATTGGTCTCAATAGGTAAAATTTAAAATGTTCAAATTATTGAACATTCTTACAAAATAACACGACACATTAAACCGTTTACCCTACCTCAAATTTAAACTTATTTGGCTTAGTCTGAAAAGTGGAACTTTATTTCCTATAGGTATATAATATACCATTACACCATGCATGGTGTAAAATATATATATTTTGTCCCTTAATGCTTTGTTGTCATTTATTTTATAATAATAATAATTTGTCCAATTTTTTTATGACTTACTAATTTTTGCAATAAGTAAAAAATATTGAAATTAATTTATATAATAGTTATACGGTGGTTATACGTATAATAGTTATACACTCACAGAACTAAATGGTGCCAAGTGAATTTGAAGTGGTTGGTAATAACAGAACGTATAGTACTAAAGTAAGTTGAAAACAAATATTTATCAATAGTTATAATTATAAAACTAAACTATATTTAAGATTCGACCTGCCCTTAACCGAAAAAGATGAACTACAACGTAACAATTCAAACATGCAACAGATACGCACTTTAAAACTACCACTCAACAACTTTCTCTATTCGTGTGATGAAATGGAAATCAAACCGGGGATCTGAGGGGTACCGGCGACCCGAGTAACATTTCAATCCTGATAATTATCTGCCAAGTCTGAACCAGGCCTGCCAAACCTGACGCTAGCCTGGATTAAAATGTAGCTTGGAGAGTGTCCTTCAGATTAAAGAAATTTTTTTGAAAAAAATTAGTTAGTAGGTACTTAATTTTATTACATTCTTTTAATAGAAAATAAATCTTAAAAAGAAAATTTCAAGAATTAGGTGTGATATTAGTATGTGTCGTAAAATATAGAATTAAACAAACTTAACCAAACGTTAAAAATTTTAGAATTTTTAACCGTAAGAAAAGAAACAACATACCGGGTGCTGAATGAGTTAGGCGAACATAGGATATTAACATGTAAAAACTTATTTTTGCAAATTCCTGCTTCCCTAATTATTTTAGAGAAAAATTGAAAGACACAAATATAATGTATAAATATAAACTACGAATGATAAGAGCATTAGATTTTATCTAGCTTTTACGTAAATGGTCAAAAAATTCTTTTGAAATTGTTAAAACTTTTATTTATCAAACTTGCCATGTAAGTTTCCGAGGTGATTATTTTTGATAAGTAATAAAAAACAATTGCACGTTGTTGACAGTTTTGCACTTTATTAAATTTTAATTTCATAAAATGGAATATTACCTTGGAAACTTATACATGGCCAGTTTGATAAATAAAAATTTTGACAATTTCAAAAGAATTTTTTGATCATTTACGTAAAAGCTAGATAAAATCTAATGCTCTTATCATTCGTAGTTTATATTTCTACATTATATTTGTATCTTTCAATTTTTCTCTAAAATAATTAGGGAAGCAGGAATTTGCAAAAATAAGTTTTTACACGTTAATATCCTATGTTCGCCTAACTCATTCAGCACCCGGTATAAGATATTTTATAAAAAACACTTTAAAAAACATTTGAAACTTTAGTGACAAGGTAAAACTAGATAAAATATTATAAAAATGACTAAAAATTTTGAAAAAAAGGGGGGAGTGATGAAAAGCAAAACGTGGTATTTAAAAAGTGAAAAATATACTAAACTGATTACAGAATAGTAATACGATATAGCGCTATTTCAAGGTAATTGCCTATCTTCAGTCGTATGTAACGGAAACTCCTGATAGCCCGGTGGGCCAGAACGCACATGAATATAGAGCATGATTGCATTCTTCATCAAATAAGATCTCACCCTGTCATTCATTAATCATATCGCATTTATTGTGATTGACTTTTGTTTGTAAATTGACTAAATTGACTTTTGTCAGTAAATTTTTTGACGCAAAAGCTTCATAGCCCTCCCGCACTGCGGGACTTGACTACGGTACTAGTTGACAATTGAAAATGTGTCTGATCTAAACCATTTCAGCATTATAGCAAAATAGATCAATTCTATTTAGCATATTCACTTTTACAGACATTCAAAGTTTTAATAGTTTTTAATGGTTTTAAAATTATATATTATTTCTCTACTTACTTCTAAAAAGCATCAGTATATGATACTGAGTAAATACAGGTCCATGGCATTATTATTTAACTTATTCTATTTGACTGGTTGCATCAACATTTTTATGGTAACCATGGTCTAAAGCAGTGTTTTTCAATCTTTTAGAATACGCGGCCCCTTTACAAGTTAAAAAATTCTTTTGATCCCTCATGGGACAAAAACAAACATAATGTTAATGATTTAAAACATTACGTTTATAATTTTTTTTTTTTACCTATTATTGACCTGGACCTGTACTCTGAAGCTGACGATGAGTGTAGATGTAGATGGATGCTGAACTTTTTCTTGGATAGGTCAATAGAACTGGCTGATCTAACCACGGAGATGAATAAAAATCTTAGATTTTAGCTTAAAATGGAATTTCATTCGCAAAATATTGACGTGTTCTGGACGAAGAGAAAACAAGAATATGCAGAGTTTTATATGCAAAGACCATTTGCCAGTTCTAATTTATGTGAACTGACGTTCTCTTCAATAGTGGACATTAAAACTAAAAAGAAAAATAGGCTTTAACTAGAAAATTATTTGATTATTAACATTTCCAAAATAGAACCACGTTTTGACAATTTTTTGAAAAATAAGCAAGCTCATCCTTCTCACTGAAATTGTATTTTTTTATTGTAGTTTGGGACTTTGCTTTTTTTCTTTTTCCCGTAACCCCCCGAGTAAGGCTATGCGACTCCACTAAGAGTCGCAACCCACAGTTTGAAAAATACTGGTCTAAACAATTTAATAATGAATTAATGAGAAAAATTTCAAAATCATTCTTAAAAACCGTGCTTTACTTTAAAGAACGAACGACGAACAAGAATTTTCATCTATTGTTAAGCATGAATTTTCTTTAAATACATTTTTTTACCATCTTTCCTCTTCCAACTTCTGGGTAATAAATTTTAATTATGTCTCAATTTTGATTTTTGATGTGTGGACTATGCTTATCCAGTTACATTGCAATAAATTTAATAAAAGAGCGTAATTATTTCAAAACATATTTAGCAGAAACCACAATTCGACAATCGTTAAGCCTGGTCTCCACTTAACGTCTTGTCGAACGTCTTACCTGACAATCTAAGATCATCAGGTAAAACGTTTTAGCTCTAGAGCGTCCACACCTAACGTTTTGCCATCCGTCTTGTCGTCCGTCTTGTCGTCCGTCTTGCTATCACAGCAATGTTTAGATATTTCTACACTTTTCGTATTCATCGTAAATTTATTTTATTGTACAAAACAGTTTAATGGTCATAACAATTGTCTAATTATTATTGAAGTAGTATCTACGTAAATTAATTTTTAAATTTATTTATTATAAATTATAACTAATGTATAATCACCAATCAGAACCTAATAACAACATTTATGTACATATTCTGTGGTTCTTTTATAATTTTCTAATTTTAAAAATAAAGTAGAAGATTTGTAATCATAATCATCTAATAATTATCTGACACATAAAAACGTTTTTATAATTTCAATTGATAAAAACTATGCACTATTTTTTTCTGTATATTTGCGCAAAAACTTTCGAAAAATGAGAATCTGACTTCAGTTTCAAAACTACACTATTAAAACTTTTATCTCAATTATAAAATTTTATATAGATATATTATTAATAAATTATTATTTAAAATTAAAAACATAAATTCAGTTTTCAATAAATTGCAAAGTCTTACAAATAATGTAGTTCAATGAAATTATTAATTATTTAAATTAATAATTAAAAACACATTATTTAATGTTTATTGTTTCTGAATATTTATACCAAAACCTGTATTTAACTAATACTACCAATATAAAATAGCAATAACAAATTCTCTTATGGCAAAATAATTAGAAGTTAACGCACTCTTATGTTGAAATTCGGAAATAATGTGCAAATACTAAAATTGGTTCGGTCCGTTATTAACACGGTAGCAGTGGCAAGTTTTCCCTCTACATCTACTGCGCAGAAATTTGTTCACAAGGTTCCAACTTATATTCGAAATATTCGGAAAGGTACACGCTCCTTTTGACGTCACACCTACGTTAGCTATTCAGTTGTACGAAATTCATCATAGAGCAAGTACTACTTCTATCAGCACTTGCATTATGTTTAAAAAAAAGAAGTCAAATCAATAAATGTCGTCATAAATTGACACGTTCTAGATGGTCCAGACATTGGCTGTTAAAACGAAATAAATATTTACATGTGTTAACATGAAAATATTTACAATGTTGTTTTATTTTATTTATTTTTATTTATTTTTTATTGTATCTGTGGTTGTTTTCGGGTTCACTTCCTTGTATTTCGTTACTAGTGCTTCGTATGCCTGATTTTTCAGGTCTTTGTCGGAGTAGCCTTTAGATTTAATTTTCCAGAGACAAAGATAATTTTGGTAGAGTTCTATAAACTCTACCAAAAATTTTCGAGAGCATTGTTCACAGAAAAAAAAGGTGTACTTAAAAGTAGAACAATTTGTGCCTAGATTGTCTACAAGTACAAATTGGGTGAAAATTAGGTACAATTGTACAATTGTAGGTACAATTGTACTATTTTATAGCACAAATTGTGCTAAATTTGTACACAATTTGTACTTGTAGACAATCTAGGCACAAATTGTTCTACTTTTAAGTACACATTTTTTTCTGTGTTTGAGATTACTATTAGCAGCCATTTTTACAAAATAAATTCTAGCAGGTTAATCAACTTTGTTGGAAAGGGTCACAGAACTGAAAGGGCCATCCAAAATAATTTCTTTACTAATTTAAAATTTCCGCGCAATGGAAGGGGAACGTGTCTTGCATCGTGCTTAGATTTCCGAACGATTTTGAACATACACGAATTACAAACTTTTTAAAAGTAACTCCAAATGAGTAGAATTGGTGGTAAAATTTAAATTTTGTAATTTATAAATTAATAAATTTATTTTGCTTTTATTCGGTAAATAATAATTTGTGTAGGTACTTCAAATAAACAACAATTGTTATGATTATTATTAAAGTAATTTATACAAAGACATTTTTCTTTTATAATTTTTTAATTTTAAAAATAAAGTAAAAGATTTGTAATCATAATCATCTAATAATTATCTGAAACATAAAAACGTTCTTCAAATTTCAATTTATAATAATTATGTACTCTTTTTGCCCATATATTTGCACAAAAAACTTCGAGAAATGAGAAGATGTCTTCATTTTTAAAATATCGAGATCTCAGATCGTTTGCCCGTCCACACCTAACGTCTTGACTGAAGATATTAGATTGTCAGGTAAGACGGATGGAAAATCGTTAGGTCTGGACGGGCTTCCGTTTCAACATCCTATCAGTTATCGTTTCAGTTCTCAGTTTTCAGGTCCACACTGGTCCACACCTAACGTTTTACCTGATGATATTAGATTGTCAGGTAAGACGTTCGACAAGACGTTAAGTGGAGACCAGGCTTTAACCAAAAAATCTCAGCAAGCACTCACTTGTCAAAATCACACCAGCCATCCTCTGACAGCTCAAGTCCTACTACCAAGCCACTATCTACTAACCATAGGCGTGCGGAAATGCGAATGTAGAACTTCAAATAGTAATTTTATGTTACACTATGTGCTTTCGATTATTATGCGCAAAAAAATACTTTGCTCAAATAGAAACGAAAGTTTGTTATTTAAAAAATAGTAACAATCTTTATACTTATGGTCTCTTTAGTTGTAACTTTAAAGAGCAAAAGTATTCACCGTCCGAAACCACAAATCAGCCCTTATTCTGGATTATTATAATATTATATTAAAAGAGGTGAACTAAGTGAACGGGCTAAAGACCGGACTTTAGGCTAGCAGCCCTAGGTTCGATCCTCAACCCGACTACACAATTTATCCAACTTCATTATGACCCTTTCCTTTCGGAAAGCAATGGCAAACCACCGAGAGTAATCTGCCAAGAGAACCATTTAATACTAAAATTAATAGTCACGATGCTTCTGTCAAGAAGCAAAATGATGAGAAAGAATATATTAAAAAAATAATAAAATTCACAGTTTCAAACGGTAAGTTTTCCAGTATTGAGATAGTAAGTAATCAAACAAAATAAAGACTAAGCCCAAAATCAGTAAAGAGCTGATTGATTATCTTTTTGAATTTTTAAGTGTTGGCACTATGCACTGAAAACATCCAGACGGACTCCAGTACGTAAAAATGTGAAAGATAAGTGGCTGACCATATTTACTAAGCAGAAATAGCAGTCCAATATCTTCAATTGATAGTAGACTTTTGATTTATTTTGCTTGCTTTTTTGAAATTACCAAAAACAAAAAGTAACTAGGTTTAATTCAGCACAATTTAGATCTGGATTATGGGTGATTACACGTCCAACATTGTGTTTAAAGCAAGTAAACTTTTGGGTCAACCAAATATTTTGTGCTAAATTCAGTAATTTTGCAAGTATTTCTAATAAACACTTGGTGAGTCTTATTGATTACGCGAATGACGTTTTATTTGCCAATAATAGTTCAGTCGAGATAGATTTAAAAATCAGTGAACATAGAAAAAATTAACGGTGCCGATTTTCCTTTTTTATATTTACGGAAAGAGGGGTAGTGTAAATCTCAATTTTCAAAAAAATTTCTCTATTGCGCTCTCCACCATCTAAATTTAAAATAACTATATTAATTAGATTTAAAGTACAGTGAACTCCCGATTATCCGCGGGATTGACTGGCGTGGATACCGCGGATAATCGAATTTCGCGGATAAGCCGCAAAATTGCCGATTAATAGTTAAACAAAGGTGAAAAACTACGAATATCTGAAAAACAGTGATTTTATTTCTATATGTATATTTGTGATTTACGAAAAAACCTTCTTTTTTTATAAAAATGCCTCCTACAGCTACTGCGGATAATCCGCAAAGCGGATAAACCGCCCACGGATAATCGAGAGTTTACTGTACCTATATTAAACAACGAGTTTCATAATCGACGTTTTTATCGAACGAAATCGACCTGCAAAAACCTTCGTAGAACATCTCAAATTTAATAAATTTCATGAAGTTAACTTTAAAAGATATTAATTTTTCATGAACGGAAATTGAAACTTGAAACTTTTGAGATTGAAATTAGAAAAGTTTTGATAAATTTTTCCACATAACGATAAAATCCTGCGATATTATATTATCAAAAATATACTGTAGGTATGTATTTATATGTAGCACAGTTTGGATCTAAATTGTCTACAAATTGTGGTCTTTTCCAACACAATTTGAGTTTGTTGAAGTTGCACAATTATTTCAAATGTTTAACGTTGCTTGGAAATATTATAACTAATTTCTCTCATTGAAGAGGAAACCAACCACACGTTATAATATAATAATAATTGTTATGTTCAATTTAGTATTGCAATTAATTGAAATTGCAAATAAAAAGCTGAATGCGCATTTATTTAGAAGAACCACGAAGTTACTATAAAAGGCAAAAAGATAAAAGTAAATTTAATTAATTAAACTATTTAAGCTTTAATTAATTATAGTGGATAAGCTTCAGAATAAACTTATATTTTATACTCTGTAAGCACATGTTTAAGTCATACTTAGGTTGGATGTTGGATGCATTACATTAATCGAATGCTGAGAACACTCCAAAGGATTTATCACAGACCAATGATCAAAGCTATTCTGTCTTTTGCAATATATACCTAACACAGGTGCAGTTAATTTAATCCAGTTTTAGTTTTTAAACTTTATAGTGAAATTATGTTTTTAACAAATAAGTAAACAAAAAATATAATAGTCGAAGGTTTCGTGTTTCCTGCATAATATTCTTGAGTTTAAATGTGTCATTAAGTCATAATTGTATTTTTAGTGAAAATAGTAAAAAAAAATGATAAAACCTGAAATCACGTTTTGAGATAATATTTACAATAAATTTCCATTGTTAAATAATGATCGTATTGTCCTAAACAAAAGGCATTTTCAGGTTCAAGGTTTACTACGTTCATCAGCAAACCTACATAGGCACATTGTCAAACCTATCCTAACCCCAATTTTCAAAATAAAATCTTTAAAACTACTTTTTTATATTCACCAGGCATTTTACGAAATATCGTTTAAATATCAATTTAAAATATAATGAAATTATGTTATCGCGAAGATTATCCGTGATTAATATTATGGGTAAAGTGTGGTTATTATTGTATTTGAAGGTTAAGCTTGTAGCATCGGCAATTTTTATGAGATACGAGAAAATGCAGGGGGAAATTTTGCGTTGGCTGGGCGACACCGCCCTTAGGGCTGCGTTCGATATCATAGGAGTCTGCGCCTTTGGAGTAGGTAAGCCCCAGGCTTTTCTCTTACACATGGAAAATTTAATCTCTATGAAATTCAGACTCAGCCAGTTTTCTTTCATCATTGACGCTTTTATGCATTATTTATAATCAATACGATATTGTATGCTTATTTCTTCCAGATTTTGGTAGTATTGTAAGCAATACTTTTTATTCCGGTATTTCAAATTGGAAAACTTCTTCGAATAAAATTGTTCAAGTGTTACTCCAGTCACTATTTTAAAAATGTTTTTAAATTTTGAAAAGTTTTTAGGATAACTTTTTAATAAATAAAAGTAAGTAAATACTACCTCAAGATTCGGTTAAGATGTATAATTTAATTAACAAATTATTCGTAATATATCTTTCTACCCCTGCCCTCGTCGCACTCGGTGATAGTTCCAAAATTAATTTTTTTTTGCAAATTAAATTTTCCTAAACTTTAAAAATGAACAGTTAATTAATAAATCATAATTTAACATATGCATAGGATGGTTATTATTAATTCTAGAACAAAAAGTTTTTATTATCCTTTTTAAAAGATAATTATTACCTTTAAATTTATAGGTTCAGAATCTGAACCTTTTATTTTTTTGGTAATTCATAAATATGAAAGAAATCTGACATGATTAATTTACGTAGTATAATTTAATTATAATGATCACAATTATAACTGAAAGTTATGATAAGACAGTTAAATCTAAAAGTGATGTCACAAGAGCTCAATAGTAATTTAAAGTTTTGCTGGAATAATTTGAATCGCTTTTCAATTATAAGATTTATAGAGTTAATGTTCTAAACTGCAATGGTTATTATAGTTGGCTATATCGTATTTTACCTGTCTTATATGTAGTTAAGGCAGAGGAACTAAAATTTATTACCAGACTATAAATCTCGAGTCACACTTACAATCAACTAGGGGTACCTATACCTATGCTCAAAACAATAAAATAACAAGATAATACGATGGTGCGCTCTTTTGTGGTTTAGTACACATCTCGAAAAAATAATTTACCACCTTCTTTACGTAGTACTACATGAAATTTTTTTAATTATAATTTATTTATAATTTTTCTAGGTATAAAGTTCTAAATAGGTAATAATGGTGGATTCCAAAATAAGGATCGACTCACATTTACCAGTAGCTTTTCCGTCCTTTGCATTTGAAAAACAGAGAAGGTGACTTATTAATATGTCAAATAAGAAGGAAGGATTGATTGGATACTTTACAGAAAAAAATGGTAAAACTTCGATTTTATCAAAATTGACCACCCAATAAAACACACCTTTCTAAACCGAGTATGTATATACGCATGTACTTACTCGCCTGTATAATTTGAATAATTACACTCTTTCATTAAATTTTTTTATGAAGAAAAACATTCCAAGCACGATCTTGGGTATGAAGAGCAAGCTGGTGCCGAATGACCCGAGCTGACCCTCACGGCTACGGCACGCGTTTCTTACGACATCACGTTAATACAATATTAGGAGATAGTAGGTGCTTGATTATTAAAACGAAGTTTTTTACCACTATAATTTGCTTATATTTTACTCTAGCATAAGAGACTAATTGTAGCTGTACATTCAGCTAAAAAAACACACACACGATTCACGCAATTATTGTTTCATACATGAACGCAACCTGCCAAGTTCTTAATTTGCAAAAAAAAGGTTGAAATTATTATCTTTTGTACGTATTTTATTCGAATTAAGATCAAAAGATTTTTAATTAATTGTTTTTTCCACTGGGTGCTTTCCGGCCCATTTTTTAATCCACGGATTTCATCATCCTCAATTTTACTACTTCCAATAAAGTTATGAAAATGTTTAGGTACGTACAATTTAACTCGTTAACTTGGCCATTTAAATTAATAGCATTTCTAATTTATTGTAAGATGAAAAGAAGGCTATTAGTCTTAAATAAATGAGAAATGCCAAATCACATATTCTTACTATAATAGGTCGAACCAGCGCCAGCGATTACCTATTAACGATTTCAATGGAGACACTTTTATTATACAACCTCGGGTCATCTTTTACTTTTTATTCAAGTGAACTCTTCTTTTCGTCAACTTTTTACTGTTTAGTTTTTCAACGGTTGAGCCTTGGTATTTATATTATTTTAGTGTGGTAATTATTTATCTTACTTTTGCTGGATACTGCATATTTATCGTTGAGGCTAACGATCAACTTTTTTTGCCATTTATTTCTATTATTTAGTGTTCACATTTTCCGTTTATTGTCTTTCGGAAAATCATATGATCGCCTATGGTATGGAATTAATGTTGGTAACGGTAGAGCAATCATTTTTGACTTTGATTTTTGCGATGAACGCTGGAGTGTGCGAGGCTTTTTGCTTTTAAATCAATTTACCGATTCCTTTTGGCTTGTCAATGACTGATTAGGATTACAGTAAGCTGTTGTGTTTTTACCACCTTTTATAAGTCAAATTGACGCTTTTTAATGGATTTGAATGACCATTGACCATGATTTTTGTTACATTTGGTTGTTTTTACATTTACGATCCATCTTTTGTACACCTTTACGAACATCCTGTCTAGAGATCCAATAAATATTGGATTTTATAAAATCAAAGTTAAGTAAAAGCAAAGTTAGTTGGATCTTCAAAGACAAATATCTGCGCATTAAATACGGAGGGAGAACGTGCCATTGCCGTATAGTGATTTAATTTACTTCTGAACTTATGAACGCTTCGAATTGACATCCTTCAAATACGGACTCGGCTGGACGAATTGTCGTATCTGCACATTATCACCCCTGATCGAACTTAAATTGTGAGTACTTTACAATGAGATTTTATTGGCTTTTTCTTATTCTGGCTAGCACAGGATTAAGCCAGCGCAAGGTGTAACCGGGAATTTTTACCCCAGTGAAATTTTACCCCCCCGGTAAAAATTCCCTAGTGAAATTTTATCCCCGGGTGTAAAATAAAAAGGGGTTAAAATTCCCGGCTACACCGGCACTGATTTTGGTTTTTTTGATAACCATCTTATATATCCTGAAGCTCATAAACATCTAGAGAATTTTGTTATTTTGAAACAAATATTCCAAACTGCAATTTTAGTGAGTGGACTGTCTGTTGAAGCTGAACGTTGGTGACGATTGTTTTTGGATCAAGAACGAAGACTCATCATCACAACGAAGATTCTGTAAAAGATTTATTTTTTGTAATTACAAACAGAGCTGTGAGATAAGTTTACGTATACTTTGTTTGCAATAAATTGTTTTCACATTTAAAACCATTTGAGGTCAAATATAGCCTGTTATTGTCTTGATAGTACATTTGACCTACTCAATTTTATTATTTACAGATAATCTTTGTGTGTTTTGAGAGTTTCATATTATTAAAGATATTATTGTTATTAACATATTCTTATTATTTTCTTCTAGAAGCTTCATCTGTGTCCAGTGACGGATTTAGCACTTATGAGGCCCCAGGCGCAATTCAATTTTAAGGCCCCCCTTTTCAATATTTGCACTACTCTTACATTTTACAGCAATTGTTTTCAACTTCCGGAACACATAGGGGAGGGGACGTTAGCACCGCAGGCGATTTTTTTAAAAAACTACCTAATTTATATGGGAATATTTCACATGAGGTCTTATTTTAATACCCAAACTACATTATGGAACTTTTCATAAAATTAAGTCCATCAAATTTTTACTTATTTAACTAGAAATTTCTGATGGACATTTAAAAGTTTTTTTTTACATTTTAACGTGTATCAACTACAGGGTTATTAGCACTTTTAAATGTTAATTTTTAATTTGTTCAGTATTTTTGTTTGTTTATGTTTTTTTTGGATTGGGTATTTTGGTTGGTTGGTTTTTTGGTTCACCGCGAAGTGAGAATGTCCACTGGAAAGCCGAGCTAAGAAATTCTGATGCGTCCGAGATTTGAACTCAGAATTTCCGCTCGTAACGCAACCAGCGATCACATCACTCCACTGCCGCGGCTACATTTAAAAGTTGTTTTTTTAAGTATTTTATCAAATTAACATTGATAATTCTTGTACCAATAAGTTTCAATTTTCATAATTAATTGAATCTGAACATCAGCAAACTTTAAAATATATCCAAGCAGTTGTTATTTTATATTGATTAATTTTCAATGTTATTTCCGGATGTCTTTCCGAGACGATCGGAAAGTAATAATCAGGTGAGTTGACTACGAACGCTCAATATCCGGTTTGAATCCGGGTGAAGTTACAACTTTCTTCTGGCCTCTAGCTAGTCCTCCAGTTTGGGGGTTCTACGTCGGGCTGGCTTCTCGTCGTAGGTAAAAAATATAAAATGCACCGCTTAGCAATGTTTGGGAATCGGAAAACATCGTAGAGCGTTATAAAAACAGAATAATACATTTCCCGATGTCTCACTTTTTTAATAATTAAATAAAATAATTTTTTTTATTTTGAGCGCTGAATTTTGAGGCACCCTTAATTTTTAAGTCTCGAGGTGCCTATTTGGAATTCCGCCACTGACAGGAAATTCAAAAAAATTTCATCAATTTAATTTGCGATATCATTTTCAATTTATCTTTCTTTTGCACAAAGGCATAGTTTTGGAAATGTAAAGTTTGACAGGCGATTGCGGTCTCTTTGCATTGATAAAAGCAGTAGCCGTATTATTCTAGGATTATGCAATTGAGTGTTTAAAAAGTTTACGATACTGATGAAGACTAACGAGTCAGAAACGCAGAGTTTTTTGTGGGTGATGGTTTTCGGGATGTCGATGTATCGGTAAGACTGTGTCTATTGCTCTTACTTGATTACATAATTTTATTTCATCGTAAAGTTTTAGTGCATTATTTACTAAAATAATTTTATTTTGAGAGAGAATTTTGAGGCCGCCCGCCTCCTGCGCCTAATGGGAAATCCGCCACTGTCAGTGTCTCAGAATAAAAATAAAAAAGTTAATTTTCCCATCTTGGATTCTCACATGCAGTTACGAATTGTACTGAGTGTGCAGAGGTTCTCTATGCTAAGATAAGGTGCAATTTTTTTTACAAAGTATGGTACGACACTTTCTTAAGCAAAATCTTCAACTAAAATTTTAAACTAAACTAAAACCTCCGTATAATAAATTTTTTTAATTTTTACCATCAAATTATTATCAGAGCACCAAAAAAAAATTATCTACAGGTTATATTCTTACTTTTTTTGTCTAAAATAAACAGTTTTCGAGTTATTGAATAAAAAATCAAAACTTTTATTACTTTATTATCCTTTAAAAACCCTCCATCTTTTAAACAAAAAGCTTTTAAGAAAAATTGACGCTTTTTTCCGGATAGCAGATATAACGGACTATAACTTTAGTTTAACAAACTTTTCAAAATATGTAAGTTTTGAACTCAAGAAATTAATAATAAATAAAAATTTTAAATAGCTATTGTCGAATCAATGATATTTTAAAATTTTTCTGAAAAGCCAATGCATTCTATGGGAAAGCTGAAATCATCATCATTTTCTTCATGAGTTAGGTTGCTGACCTGTTCTGACCTATCTTTTCCTCGGTCGTCCTACACCTCTACCTGTTTTTCACACGTTCTTCTGCAGTTTTCCATTTTCTGGAGGTGTTCCTCCCATTTTGTTCAGTTTTCCACTATTTTATCATTTAAGTTGAAGATTTGCAAGTCATCTCTTATATGATCATTTCTTATTATTTGATCCGCTCTTTGGATATTTTTAATCCTTCGAAGAACTGTTCTTCTGTTTCAAATTAAAAATCCTTCATTACGACTTAAACCGACCGTAACAACTTAATTTTAATACTTATTGCAAAATAAACTGCATCAGACTAATTTTCTGATCAAAATACATGAGAATACGTCGAAAAAGCAAAGGATTTTCAATATTTAATTTTTAGGCTGAAAAAACAATCGGGTTAATCTATCAGTATTGCAAAATCCGACCCACATTTCAAAGACGTTTTTAGCATATAGTATGTGACACATTTTGGTGCGTAGATTTCAAAAATTTAATTTTCAGGTGGCGGAAACAAACGGAAATCGTTCAAAAACACAGATATAGCTGACAAATCTAAAATTTTCTATTACGACTTAAACCGACTGTAAAAACTTAATCTTATTGCCAAATAAACTGATGCGTTAAACGGATTTTCTCATCAAAATACATACAAATCCGTGGAAAAGCGATGGTTTCCCTATAATGATTTTTTGGAGTGAAAAAAATTCAAAGGGTTTAATCTATCGTTTTTGCAAAATCTGACCTACATTTCAAAGTCGTGTTTAGCGTTGTATATACGACGCATTACCGGTCAACTGTTATCAGCTGTTTGTCACATCAAAATCAAAAAAGTTATAACAAGTGAACGAAAGTTTTACTTTTCTCCGTAGTTGCTCATCGATACTGAAATTTTCCAACCTAGATTATCTGGAAATTTATTTTCTTAAAAACTAAATTATGCTAGTAAGTACGTGCACTTGATGTGGTATGGATATGAAGTTCGGATATCAAATTTGAGTTTATAATATCTGAATTTAAATTCTGATCTACAAGAACAGTGACTGATTTCACATTACGCACCAAATCAAAAAACTAAAAAGTACCATATTTAAAACATTGTATCCACTGCAAAAGAAAAATGTATTTTTACATGAATTTAATTATAATTTTCAAGAAAGGTATTTTTTGTAATATAAATTCAGCACCAGTTTATAATTACCATCACTGGATATGTAAATATTAATAAGCAGGTTGTTATTGTTACTTCATAAATTAATATTAAACAAACACAAATTTTCATAAATATACAAAAGGGGAAAATTTTATGAATATTTTGTTTGAAATCGCTGAAAGATTTGAAATTGAAAAAATAAAGGGAGAAGAAATGTAGGGAGTACAAACTTAATCGTTTATATCATTAACGAACATTTTGTTCTTATTCTTTTTCAATAGGTGCACAGATTTGGCCAAAAGTTTCGAGTGATGAATTATCTTCCCCGAAATTTCGATTAAAAGTTTTACATTTTGATGAAAGTGTTATGCAATAACTCAAAACTTGAATAAATTTATTATTTTTTCAAGATACGAGTATATGATTCATTTTGCTACCTGAGAACTGCAAAACTTGATTCTAATATTTCATATGGCAATGGGAGATTTAAATATCAGTTTTGGAACTTAAATTTTTTTTATGGGCTTCGCATTTGAATTTCAGCTTTATGATAGTAATTATGAATGTATGAAAAGCATTAAAAAATTTTAATATTAAGAACACTGTTATTAAATCGAGCAGGTGATCTATCCATAATAATAGGAATGAAACCTGAAAAATATCACTTAAAATAATTTTATTTCAGCTAACCCAGTTATTGAGCGTGCTATATGTAGATGTGGATATAAATAATGCATGCGTTTTTTATAATAAAGGTACACTAAATTAAGCGAGTCGATTCCTTATCAATATTCATTGGGGGCGTGGACCATCTGTCTGGTAAAAAAAACACTCCAAACCATCATTTTCAAAACATAAACTTATGATTTTCAAATAAATTCTTCTGATGTTATTTTTAGTTCATAACATTTCAGTGTCCTTTTGGGTTAAAATAATTACCACTTTGCACAAAAATATGTGCATGTATTAACCACTAATTAATTGATTGCAGCATAAATGATGATACGAATTAATAATTGCTTCAAATATGCGCTAAGTGTAATTGAATGCATACCAAACTTGTGTACAGCATCCCTTTCGATGATGAATGCATGGTTACATATGATCCATAATAGCAAATTAGCCCTCAGCAAGGATCAGCCTAACCAAACAAAGTGTACGCATGGCACTCTTGATATTGATGCCACACATACACATTCACAAGCTACTTGACGTGTGATAGACTAGCCTGTCTATAACTTATTGAAAAGCTCTTCTAAAGCTCCATTATACCTACTCTATTGAGTATTGATCCCCATAGAAAGCTTTACTTGTTTTCAAATTTTATTCTCGGTAGGATTTTAATGTATCCTTTATCTCAATAAATATAAACGCAAACTGAAAAACAACCTTGTCAGAAAATATTTTTACAAAAATTTACCCACAGGATTTCAACAAATGCAACTTTTAAACATGCATTTTCTTTTATTCTTGCTATTCTACTCTTCAGCAAAGGCTTTGAATATAATCATTTGCAACATTTGTTGCCAAGTACGATTTGAAACAAAGTAGTAGTATAACTTTTCATTATTTACACAACATTTTGTTGGTCTCTGGAAAATATGCAATACAGGAGTGCATAGAGAATGCAAAAGATAAATGAAATGAACTCTCTGGATAAGAAATAAAGTAAACAGCACTTGTCGCCTTGGGGCTTGCATTGTAACATTGCAGTCTATTCAGGGTGGAGAGATTTAAAATACAATATGGCCGACTGTTTGGCATTATTATTATACAGTACAAATCGAGCATAACAAAGACTATTACCGTTATTTAATTGTTTAATGATAATAATTACTTTCTCCGTACTTGAAACTTAAACCATTAGGAATTTAAATTAACCATACCACAATTACTCTCTCCCATTTGCAGAACTGTTTCCTAATAGTCAGTGTGAAAATAAAATTTCCACGATTTGGAACTAACAACTAACCACTGCGCTGCAGAGAAATTTTGCTATTATAATAGTCCAAATCTAATTTTGCCAACTTTTTGTCCCTTAGACTCGCTGCACGCATTAGCAACAGTGAAAATTAACACAAATTGAGTTATAACTTGAGGTTATATTTTTAACGACTCTATTTTTAGTACTAACATTTAAATTGGGTAAACCCACTGGTGTTCGTGAGGTTTTATGCTTTCACAATTATTGGGTTGATTAATACTGCAAATGGCACCCTCGTAGGGTTGCAATTGTAAAGTCCTTAGGGATGAATGAGAACAACATATGCGTACGCGTGGCTCACGGTGTGGTCTCACTAACCATAATTTTCCAAATGAATTCTCATTCTTTAAGTCTTTTATTTAAGTTTGTCATTCGAGTAATTTAAATTGATTCAACTAATGGACTAAGTAAAATAATTTACTACGAACCACAATTTAACGTTCGGAACGAAGTAAATGTTTAGTTTACATTAAACAAAAACCAACTAAAGTTAAAAGTTTAAACTGATACTACAAATTGTGCACACGTGCAAACAAAAGAACAACTTTTTAGCAGTAGAATTGTTAAGAATAAAGGTTTTTGCCAAAAGGCATTTTTAGAAGTTCCTCGAAACAGTACAACAATCAACATAACAATAGCAAAATATAGTATAAACGTTAGAGACAAAAACGCTTAAGCTTTACTTACCGCTTTTTTCACAGTAGAATGAACACCAAGGTAAGAAACAAAAAAAGACTTGCAATTACGAATGCCAGCAGTTAAGAACCCTTATAAGAAAATTGGATGATTTTGAGTAACAACGCTGGTTAACGGAATAGAATGATCATTTTAGACATTGTTATGAGTTAATTAAAATTTACTTTACTATTAAAATAGGTTGCTTTTTAACCCTTAAAGGACGTTAAACCAGTAAGCAGCCAACTTGTTTTCTTTCCGTTTGTACTCGTACTTTTGAGTTATGAGTAGTACTGGTAAAATTACTCCATGATCAGAGGAATTGATTTTGAGTTTAAACTTCGGTCAATTGAGAAGAAGATGATATGAAAAAGATAAACATATTATTGAAAGCTTGGTCCACAATTAGGCACCAAATTCAATAAAAATTTTAGTGCCACATAATATTTAAATATTACAGGGTTTTTAAGGCATACTTTGCCTGGATTAGGAGAACTTACTCAATAGATTTGATTCCTTGTGCATTATCTCATCCCAGGACGCTATTACTAAATAAATCTAATAAAACTCAACCATATATGTTAATTTTAAATACCAGTGGTTACAAAAATCAAATATTGGATAATCCAAATCGTGAACGGGAGGTGTTATGAAATTTATTATACCACTTTAACTGCATCTATCAAAGATAATATTGAAAAGGACGGTTAATTAATCAAAACACGCTAAATGCTGCTAACACATAGTTTATTCACGTTGCAGCTCATACAAAAATACCCAGTACCAAAAAGTTGGAATTAAATCAGACTAATGTAATCTAAGCAATCATCCAAATTAATTCAAGGCAACAATAGAATATAGCAAAAACGCGGTCGAAACAATTTGAATTTTCATGTAGAAACAAATCAAAAAGTTAAAAATAATAATAACATTGTAGAAGAGATTAAAATTATCGATAATATTAATTGTAAGCAATAATTAAATAAATAATGTATCTGCAGAACACCAGATGATCATCCCTTTTCCTAAAAAGGTGCCATAATATGAAGAATTACTTCTACAGCTTTAGATTTTACACAAGATTGAAATAAAAAAATTAGACGACCATGCACTAGTAAAATTTTTGGTGGATCTTGTCCGTCCCTGATGACTGGTGTTTACCAAAAATTTTATGACTAACTAAAAAATCAACTAATTTTTTAAACTTGTTTCGATTTGTGTTTTAAATAAGAAGGATTTTGATTTGTCACATTTTAATTTTTAATTAAAATTACGGAAATCTTCCGTCTTGTCTTTGCGAAGCATAAATTTTTCATTGTAGTTTTCAGTATTACTTACGCTTTTTAAGTTTCTCAATTAAAAATTAAGTAGTTTTCGTTATTTTTATTTCTCTATTTCCCGCTGTAATTCAGAGAGCGTCAGTTGTAATTCATATTCTGGTAGTGGCGAATTTCCGAACAGAAGCATGAGGTGCGCGTATGTGGCCTCATACATAAAAAGAACTTCAAAATGTAGCTCTCAAAATAAATTTTACTTTTCTTCTTCTTCGCTTCAAGTATTAGGCAACTTTACTTTTTATGGAACCCAACGCTTTCTTCGACGACTTATATTTCTCTTTCCTATGCATCATTTATAATTCATAGCCTTTACTAATAATCTATCATTATTCATTCGATCGATATGTTCTTTTCAGCTTCTTCTGTAGTTCTTTATCTTTTAATTTAGATCATATATATGCAGTTCATTCCTTATGTCTTCATTTCTCAGCCTATCCATTCTACTGCAACTTTTCACTCTTCGGAGAAATTTCATTTCCTGTGATTGGATCCGGCTTTCTTGCTTTTGGAACCAAATTGGAGTAGTGAGGCGTCTCTTATAGCCTTTTCTAGTCAATTTCTACTCGCACCTCCAAGGTGATGATCCCTGGTAACCTGCAGAGGATTCTCAGAGATCGGCTAACCAACTCCGATGGATGAGACGAATCTGTAAGGCGAACGCGAGAGGGAGATTTGTTTACATGTTGTTTTACATGAATGAGTTACTATACCTCAATAATTATGTTTATCAATATATTTATTTAGTTATAAATGGGCTGCGACCATTTTAGAGCGACCAATGGTCGTCAGCGCTGTCGATGGCCGCAACAATTTTTTTCCATTGAAGATTATACTATTGACAAAAATTTGTAAGACGGTCCACGGTCCCATTCACTGACGGTCCACCACAACTAAATTACAATTGACGCTTTCTGAATTGCAGCTGAAAATGGTGTAGATGAAAATGATCAAGATTATCAAAAAGATAAGTAGTTTTGTTAGCGTTATTACGGGTGTAGCTAGTAAAGGCTGGGGGCATATCTCAGCGTAGAAAATGGAAAAAATATTTAAAAAATGTTCATTTTCATTTGCTTTATTTTTTTCAAAAAGTTTCCTCTAACCTCTAACCTGGAGGATAACTGAGGCGGTTGGAGCATGGCAGTTAGGTACCTACGTTGACTCTTGACTTAAAAAGCTCGGTTTGATTTCGAAGTAAGAAATTTATTCTAACCGTCTCTATGCAGAAAGAAAAATACCCCCCACTGCTTACTACCCTCTGTTCTAAGAAAATAACATTCGCAAATGATGAACAATTACGATTATTGTAAAGAATTTGGAGTGAATTGCTTTATCCATAAATTTGACAGTCTTGCACGAAATTAGAAATATTTGATTTTGGAAAGAGTAGTCTTGTATGATCGCTGGTTGAGTATAGAGCGGAAATTCTGGGTTCAAATCGCGGATTGCACAGAATTTCTTGGCTCGGCCTTCCGGTGGGCATCCACACTCCTATGGTGATCCCTGATATTTGTGTCGACGTCATTACCGTTGATACGGCTGCGTCACACACGAGAGTTTACAAGACAGGTTAGGTAGGCAGGGAATGAAGCCATGGGCCTTCTAGGCCTGTAGCGCTGTAATAAAGATAGTCTTGTATGATTTTAAGATAAGGAGTAAAAAAAGGTCATTTGCCGAACAAATTTCCGTATTTATTAATTTTGTTATAATTTGCCAATTCTTCCTTTTAAAATAGCTTAAATAAAAACAAACCATAATTTAAATAATATAAAATAATAGAAATTTTACACCAAAATTAAGAAATTTATCTTGCGCTCAATGCGACGCACTTTTGCAGCCCTAAAATTTACATAACAAAAATATAAATTAGATAATCTATCTCAAAGCTTCTTCATCCCAAAAATAATACGACAATATACTCGAATAAAGTTGTGTATAAAAAATTGAAACAAGTGTAACACCCTGTATGCTTTCGGGTACAATTATTTATTAAATTGAATTTTTAATAATATTTTGTGCCTGAAAGTATGCAACCATAAAATCATTTTTAGTGATTTTTGAAAACAGAGGTTGAAAGAAAAGAGGAACGAGATCAAACAAGTGGAAGTAAAGTTATAAAGTTTGAGAGTGATTGCTTCTTTTGAGATTTTTCTGGATCAATTATTTATCGATGGTAGATCGATTTTAGATAGTAGCTTGGTGTGAAAGTCTTTTCAAATTCACGTAAGTGCTTTTACACATTTCTATTTAACATCATTTGGCTGCAAATTAAAAATCTATTTTATTGGTGATAAGTTCTTTATTATCAACTGGCGCCCAAATTTCAATCTTTAGCAGATAGTGTCACTAAAGACGCTACTAAGCAGCTTGTCGTGGCAGTGCGCAATCCGTAAATTAGCCGATTGTGGGTTAAATACCCAAGTTTAGCTACATTTTTCTATTTTAAAAGAATCAAGTGGCTTTGTGACCAATTTCACTGCCGAAGTTTGGTGCACAAGTAGGCGCATCGACTTTTTACATGCTTCCGGGCACTGAATATGTAGCTACGCCACTGGTCCTTGCCATGAAGCCTTGGTTTTACGTCATTTCAACGTAATAAAGATTTATAAAGGCTGATTTGCTAAAACTACCATAATCGGTGTTTATTCACGATCGGGTTTGCAATATCTTAAAAAAAGATTTTGATAAAGTGATAAAAAAAATTTATAAACTTTATCGGTGATTTTCATTGTTTTCAATCAACTTTTTTCTTTTTTTGAAAAAAATTTTCAAGAAACGACAGAATCGGGTTCTTATTTTACCCGGGATTAAACAGTGTATACCTGGGCTTTATCAGTCAATGCATTTAACCGCTGTTATCTTCTTTATATACCTATACACATAAACAGCGCCGTAGACGATTTTTTGAAAACTACAAATTAAAACATAGTAAACAATAAAAAAAATTGTATACTAGTAAGGGTGTTTTCTTAGAATCTACGTCAATTCATCGCGCGACAATTCATCGCATAAAATAATTCATCGTGCGCGACAATGGATGATAATAATACAATAAAATTTATTTGTTTATTTTCTGATAAATAAAAACAAGAATTATCTCGCAAGAACAACCTTTTTATTTAACACTTATATAAACAAATCGGTACATTGTTACAGGTGTTGTAGATAATCTTACCCCCTCCCCTTGTCTTATTGGGAAATATAGTATCAATTTATTAGAAATCATACCTTTTTTTATCTAAATGGTGCTTATTTTTTTTATTTGTATTGTATTTGAAGTGCAATTTCCGCATCCTTCATAAAACTCTGAACACACCTGCTCAAATATTGGGTTTTCCCCTTAGGGAGAGACCCACTTTCCCGAGTGGGTTGTGAGTCCACATTGCTGTGGAATCCCTTCCCTCGGCCTTCAAATGTGCCTGTAACTCTGGTTTTTATGTTAATGATGGCAATTCATTAACCACGGATGACCACCGGCTTACCGTGCCTTCCAAAGCATGGATCGATCAATGATTGATGATGATAATCTATACCCTTATTAGTTATTACCTATGACCATTTGTCAAAACCTTTTAGCATTGTTTATTGTTGTAGCTGACGCACACGCGCACTGTCACTTAGTGCAGTTTTCAAGTTTTTCTAACAGTCAAATGTACATACCTACAAAAAAAAATTTCAAAAATGTAATATAAAAAACATTTCAAAATGTTTTATCGTCGCACGCGATGAATTGTCGCAGGTGGTAAATTGATTGCGACGAATTGACGGTTTTCTTGGAGCGTCAGAACTTGCCATCCACTTCCACTTTTTTTACCTTTACTCACTATCACTTCTCCCATTTTCTTCATCACTTCTAACAGTTTCCCTGCTTTTTCTCATTAGATGATTACTGCAAACGTTCATCTTTAGCATTTAGTTCCATATATTCTGCATCGATTTTCATTTGTCTCCTCTTTTTTTCTCTGTGCACTTCCATTTGTCGTGACCAAGAATATAACGTATCAGTTTTTTGACGTTCCAGTTTGTAACTCATTACCACAGCTCTTTCTTCATCTCCTCATCTCTCAATTGAATCAACATTTCTTCTTGACGCATTTCTTAGAGTATGTTTTTAGCAATATCCGCACATATTTTGGCTTTAGCATCATCGAGTCTTTCTTTGTGTTCAGCCTTAACTTTAACATCTTGGCTTTTGACATCAGATAATCTTAAATTTGCTTTTATTCAATATCCCATTTCTTCTTCTTTTCTTCAATATTGTTCTAACATCCTCACTATGCATTCCCTGATGTATTATATCATCTATTAGTCTATTACTTTTTTTTCTCAAAAATAAAAATTGAACATTATTTAACATTTTGTTACGTAAATTCAAATTAAAATTTTATACTGTTTTAAAATTGTAGGTCCACCACTACAGACGCATTATTAATCTGTTATTCAAATTTTCATAAAAAAATTTTTTTAAACACTACATAAATATTCTTCTAAACTGTTTTTATTAATAATGGAACCTAAAGTGGCTCTCGAGAATTAAGAGGATTAAACTCTTTACTATTTTTAGTAAGTAAAAAATGTTTTAATGGCAATAAACGTATAGTAACTGATTATGCCTCTGTTTTAGTTTAATTAGACAATTTATAAATGCAACATTATAATTCGACATCCAGCAAAATATAATTTTGTTGTTAACATTTTGCTTACTTAGATAACTTCCTCCGAGTTCGGAAGAAATGAAACATCCATTAATTAGGTACTTGTTATAATAGCAAATTAAATAATGTTAAAGTTTACTATCTAATTGAAAAGTTTAAACTCCACGTGTTAATGATATGCATTAATTTCATCACTGTCAGGAATAACAGGATTAGTATACCTAATCGTTATCACATGAAAATTTGTCAGAAAAAAACTAGAACTATTTAATGCCGATAATTTTCTAGCATAAAAGCAATCGACAATCTATAAATAATGAAAGACTATAATTTAAAATTTAAAATACCGACGTTGAGAGTTATCGTGCGTCCCAATCAAAAGACGTGCGCAAGCACAACACCACACTGTTTTAAATTCCGCTTACATCCCCAAGTGTTTTATCTTCAAATTCTATCAAATCTCGACCAAAAAATAGCACTTTACAATTCAATACGGTCGTAAAAAGTTAACGTTTTGATTTTTTATTCCGTTATCCTCACATATACCGTAATTGGGTAAATTGGACTGATGCGAGTACTGTAATTGTCACACATGCTCTAGAAGCCTTTAAGCTCAAATACAATTAACTTTTTTGCGGCGTTATTAAAGAAAACAGCTAAACTCTAAATTATTTAGTGAAATGAAATCGTACTGCGTAGTATGTGACTTTTATGTAAAATTCAAAATTGGTGTAAGTTCATGGTTATTTGTGACATCGCATGTGAAGAAATCATTAATGTTTTTTTTTACAAAAGACGAGCATCTGGTACCAAAAGTGGGAATGAAAATTATTTTAAGTACTCTGTTTTCATTGTCAATTTAAAAAAATTTAATACTGTTGACCCTTATTCTCGTATAGAAGGCTTGATAAAATTATCCCAAAATATATATTTTCAGAATTCAAATTATTCCATTATTTGGTATGTCCATCTACCTACCTTTGTACGATATAATTGAAGCAATTTGACGTAATCAAGTGTAGTAGACACCATATAACCGTGTCGTTTATAAAATGACAGTATTTTGGAAGATATGCGTGATAACGAGTCGCATTCCTGCAGAACAAATTTTAATGAAACCCCATCATTATGACCACAAACAATACTCGGACTTCGTTAGCATAGTTCGCGGTTTCCCAGGGTGTAATTTAAAACCACGTTTTTAAACATTTAATTTTATATTTCCAATTTCAAATATTTCGGTCTACCTATAATTTTATTTTTACGAAATATTTGAAAATGATTGTCGTTAACAATTTTTTTTTACAAATTGTTGTTCAAAAAACGGAAGCCTTGCTGTATCCACTGGAGGTGTCATATTTTCAATCCAATAACGGTGTAGTTAGTTAATGCGACTCACCAGGGGCTCTAATTTACAAAATAAATCTCAGCATGGGATTGTAGTTTACGGTTTATGGATTATTATTGGTTGGGAAGCTACCGTTTCAAAATTACAATCGCTTCCAATAAGTTGAATTTACACATTGATCACAAGCCGGTTTTATCGATAATTATGTATCGGCGAGTACATTCTAATTTTTCGTTTTTTACCGCATAAATAGTTCATGAATATTTCTACTTCGGTAGGAGATGGTGCCAGCTCCCTGGAGGTGGCAGAGCGCCCCAAAATTTTTTTTGCCCAAACTCCTTTAGTTTTAAACCGATTTCAATAAAGCACATCTCTTTCGAAAGATAATTTAATTACAGTTTCATCTGAAAACGATGAAATGTACGTTATTTTGCGAACACGAAAATTTTACTATGTATTTGTAGGCTAATCATAAAGGTACGCGTGGTATGCACCGTGCGTGCGTCCATCATAATAATCTCTTGTGTGGGAGATGTATCTAGACACGCAAGTCAAGTCGCCAATCATCATTCCACTTTTCTTAACAAAAATTTTTTCCCACCACGAACACCCACAAGTCGTAAACGGTTATATTTCTTATTTTTCTCTATTTGTACCTACCACAAAATTAACCCAAAATTTAGGAAAAAACCTACATTTTATCCTACCCGGCGCTTGGATAGTTTAAAATCATTAATTCTAAAACAACATTTTACGACAAAAACTTTTAATTGGTCAATTAGTGTGATATAGCAGAATTTGAAATCCGCTTTGATTTTGCACAAAAATTGACCACCCATCGACTTAATATTCTAATTGGAACGTAGTAAAATCTTCTATTGTTCGGTCATGTTTCATGCACGCTTGCGTTTATTTCCTGGAGTGGAAAATTATAGTATTTTCCTTTTAATTTAGACTGAAATGTTATCGCTAAGTTGACATCAGAAAAACCACCAGCATGCAAAAACTTGCGGAATTATGTAGGTACCTACTATAAGGAAATTTTATTTTCACTGAACGAAACTGATGTTTATATTCTGTCAAAAGAGCAATAAACTATTTTCTTTATTACATCCATGGCTAGTTACTGAATCGTGAGACCGTAAAGTTGGTTCATGACAGATCCGTTCTGCAAATACAGAGCTAATTTAGTCAATAATCCCTTTACGCTGATAACAGAATAAGCATTGACTGGATTATATGGAAATGCACTCCATAATGCAAACAAATGAGATCTCGGACCGCAGTGGCATGTGCGAGATAATTTGATAATTTAGACATGCACGGAATTATTATTGTATCAATGTCATAAAATATATTAACATAAATTTTCAGTTAATGACGAAGCCTTGCCTGCATTTTAATCGATTCCCAACCACAACAGCAGGGCGGTAGAAATAATTTATGAAAAAAATTGGTATCAAAAATACCTCAAAGCGGGGGTGGTTAAGCTCTTAATTGTCACATGAATGATTACAGTATAAGTGAAGGCGACGCTATACCACCGCTTGACAGATTGTAAAAGTACTTCCCCTGCTATATTAATGCAACCCACCCTTTGGGTTTCATGCTATTCATAATATTTGCTTTTTCCGCTTGTTATAGAAGAAATACTTTGAATAAAAATAATTTAGTAGTATCAGAGAATTTGAAAATAATTCTAGTTTTTAGAGCGACAGATTCTACCCACGGATGTGGGTGCAAAAACCTTTTCACGTTTACCCTATTTTAAGCATTTTATTGAAAAAAAATGTATACATTCTTCTAAATTTTTTTATAAATTTTATCAAAATAATCCAATTATATACAACAGGTACGTAAATATATTCTATCCAGTAAGTAAACCAAATCCAATTCTACCTTAAAATGGTTTAAAATCTTTAAGAGGGTGTCTTCACGCGTAACGTGATTTATTGCACATGAAATTGCGTGAAATTTTATATAATAGGCGATTTTAGGCCCAGGGGACGCAGTAAATAGCCCTTTTTGATTTATATTTTTGTGCACCTAAGCTATATGTGGGAAATGCGAAATAGCTTTCGATGAACACACAGTAAAAATTGTTTTCTTAATTTTTCTATTACTTAATTGTCCTATTTACTACATTTAAAAAGAGAAATTTGAATTTTCGTCATGAAGTGCAGTATTTCAAAATGTTGAGTTATTTAATTTGTAGCAACGCTATGCACCTGGTGCTAAGATGATTTAGTTAGGTGCTTATAGACACGCATATAATTTTTTTCGATTTTATTGGCCAATACATATTATAGAACCCTTTTTTATGAATTGCTTGAATATTACATAAGTTGCTCGGCCCCCTGAGGGTTAAAGTCCACGGTTTCAGAAGCACTGGTTTAGTTGGTTTTAAATTAGCATCGAATTAAATTTTAAGTATTTAAATACGGGTAATTATGCTAAATTAACAAATCTGAAGAACCCAATCCGATTGGGGTTTGGGACGCAATTTACCCGTGCATTTCTTTGATCACTTCAAAAACTTTTAAAAATAGTAACCGCGGGACCCCATTGAGGAAAATATGCAAAACAAGCAAAAATATGAAATAAAAACTGTTGCCCGCCACCTTACATTGAAAATTCAGGGAAAATGTTATGAAATATCAACAATACCTAATATGTATAGGACTAATTTTGTAAGAAATTAAATTTATTACAAAAAAGAACCTTTATGGCATTTATCTAATTTTAATGGGCTGAACATGTTGAAAGTTTAAAATCAATATTAGCTACATTGTCCAATATAGTTTTTAGTTGTAAAATTCAATATCGGTATTTTTGCGTTAAACAATAACTTGGAAAAAAATTCATGGCGAAACTAGAAAGTACTGAAAATCTTATGACCTGTTTAAGCTGCAGCAAAAGCAACTCGTCTAGAAGAACGAAAACTTTGACATAAAACCCTGGTCTTCTAAGTTGAGGGGTTGAGGCATCGAGACACTCATCAATACTCAGAAAAAAATTAAAATGTTAAAAAACCCAATCAAAAATTTAAAAAAGGATAATGAATTTTAGAAAACGGAATGTAGTACAGGGAAACGAAAAAAAAAAGTCAAAGATCGGAAAATCTAGGAATCGGAAAATTCTACAGCGAAGTCCCAAAAGCAAGTAGGGCCAAACAAAGAGTTTCAATCCTTATCAAGAAAGCTTTAGAAAAAGTATATCAAATTGAGAGGCAGTCAATGAGAAAATTATTCAGTCAATGGCGATACTCTGGTAAATGATAAGAATAAGTTCCTTGAACAAATGAATGAAGAAATCCAAAAAGTTGGAACAGCTAGGGAACTGATAACATTGGAAGACCTAAATAGCAAAACTGGAAAAAAAACGATGGAGTCGTGGGCAACTTAGAAGAAGATTTCGTAAACGATAATGACAATGACGGAAATAATAACAAAACCAGCTGCAGATTTTGAATGGGTTGTTTCAGCATGGATGGATACACAAGTACACTTTGACATAGCCAACTAGAGCACTAAAATCTATAATATATATGTCTAGTCCGCGATTTGAACCCAGAATTTCCGCTCTGTACTCAACCAGCGGTCACATCACTCCACCGCTGATGTCACCCTGATGACAAGCACAAATACCTACTACAGGTTAAAAAAGCGGTATGTATAAATCTTGAGAAGAATAAGACAAAAATTTGTCAAGACTTTCAAGCAAATAAAATGCTTGGAAATTCTGTAAAAAGATTAAAGGGTTGCACTTTTTTATTTACAATTTTCAATTTATTCATAATTTATTACCACTTTCAAGAAATATCTCAACTTTGACGATCGCCATCTCGCACAATGTCTAGGCTATGTGAAGTACGCGCATATTCAAAACTCACATTAACTAACAACATAGACAATGTACACATTGCCTGAAACACTGTAGCTATTTTGCAGATTGCCTAAAGTACTAGTGAATTTGCACAATACCTTACGACTTAGTCGGTTTGCACATTATCTAGGCATTGTGCAAATTGACCGATTTTGCAGATTGCCGGTAACATATATATAATATAATATAAATAAGTAATATAAGTTACTAATAAGTTTGAAAAATTCAAACTAAGAGGTGGCAAAGAGAATATTTTTACAATGCCAAAAATTGGCAAAACGTGGCAAAAACTCCACTATACGTCAAGTAATTAAAATAACTTTTATAACTTTCAACTTTGGACGACTCCTACGTCCAAACCATTAAAATAAGATAAATACCGCAAAGGAAACTTTTATATACAATTTAATCACCTATATAGGTACAAATTAATGATATTTCTTACCCTTCTTGCATAATTTTCAATGCAAGGTCGCGGCACCAGGTTTTTTTTATTATCTTTTTGAACCTTTTTCTTATTTTCCGGGCCCGCATATTTTATGTAAATTTTGTTTATTTTATTTCAAAATATATTTTCTATCGAATAGTTTAGGTTTCATCGACTTCCAATTTAGCTCCATTTCAATGCTATTAAAATCAGTCAAATTTGACTGACCCCTTATTTTAAGAAAATTCCTTTAGCATGATTATTAGCATATTATCATTTTAATATTTTTCTTCTTTAATGCAAATCAATTTTTGCCTGGGTTCTAGATATAAAATGTTCTCACGCTGTCGTCTTCCTTGCAAAAAATATTTTTCTAGATTAAACTATGCAACACCAACGAAAAAATCAAAAACAAATTTTTTTGAATGTTAAATAAGTCAAAAATATTGAACACAATTTGAATAAAAAATAATTTAAAAATAGATATTAATTTTTATTTCTCGCTGATGCTTTATGATATGGTCTTCTTCGAATTTCAACCACCTTCACTTTGATTGACAGGTGTAAAATTAAGGATTTCTTGTTGCATGCTCGTGATTATTAATTGCAGTTACAAGCATCAAGCAACAGAAGAACAGCTTAGATAAACGTTTAAAAAACTTAAATAAAATCTTGTTTATTATACGTACGCATTTGAAAAAAATATAAGAAAAGCTATTTATTTGAACACATTTTAAAGAAAAAACTTAATAGGCTTCACATTATGTTACCTATTTCGAAACCTATAAGATAAATTGGTTTTCGGTCCGTTAGTCGTTGAACCCAGTCGAATTTCATGTCTTGTCACATTTGTCCACTTGTCAGCGTGTTTTTTGCTCCACTTTACATTAAAAACAGTTTTGCAAATACGTATTGTAATAATTGCGAGTAAAAATTCTAAACATATTATTATAGGTGGAGCCGTTGCCAAAACACTGCTTTAGGGCAATTTCGAATGAAAGACTATTTCTGTGGTACTTTAGATAACTATTTTTTAATTTAATGAAAGATCTCCAAATGCGTATCAATCTCTATTTCGTTAGATTTCTAACACGAGCTTTTTCTAGGAATAAAACTGATGCAAAAATCAAAAATGCTGATTTATCTTGGTTTTTTACAAATTTGGAAATTACAAATTTCGTTGAGTTTTGAACATACGAGGAAAGTCAGCTTATAGAAAACTAAAACATTAATTTACTTTAGCATCACAATTGGAGGAGCTCTGATTTTTTCTTCTAATGCCGACTTTTTTAATTTTTTTAAAAATAACTTGATGGTAAAATATAAGAAGCTAATTACTTCATAAATTTTACTTTTCAAGTAAGCTGACACACTTCTTTATTTGTTTTCAAGTTACGGAAGACTCTATCTAATGATGAATAATATTTCCAACTCGAAGAAATTGTACTAATCAAAGACTTTCCATCTGTAAAATACGATTTGGAAAATCCTTACAGTTAAAAGGAGAAAAAAGTTTCAAACTATCCCTGGTCTTCGCTAATTAGAATAAAAATAGAAATTCATGATTTAATTATTTTTTAAGTCATCTCTCTTTGCTTTGATGCAGAACTTCAAACGCTTATTAAAGTTTTTATCTACTCAAACATTTTATTTACCTGTTGATGTTTCAACATAAAATATACAATTTAAATAAATATGAGGTGTAGGTACAATTTATACTTTCTAATTTCATAAATAAACTTGGCAAAGATTTATTTGTATTGAATTGTTCTTATCAGCAGTAATCGATTTAATTGCGGTTTATGTGTAGTCAAGTTGTAATTGCTGGAAGCGTATCATTGTAAGAAAATGTCAATTCCCTTACGAGTAACTACATAATTATTCAGAATTTATTAGTAACTTTTGACTTGATTATTAACATAAATTTTGTTATCTGTTAATTTTTAAATATTGGGGGTAAACCTGCACCAACACTTAATGAAAGAACTTCTTATTTCAAGTTACTAACCGAACTGGAAATTGACAAAAAGTCTTTCAGTAAGACACCCTAAACGCGAAGTGGGGCATCTAAATAACCTGAGCTGTGAAGGGTCTCTTAAAAGATGAACCAGGAAGAGAGGAAGATTTCTATTAAAATGGTCAAAAGGAAAAAATCCAAAGGTGCAAAGCAGACTACCCATAGTCCAATGATAAATGGAAATCGCAAAAAAAGGAATAGCACAAAAAAATGAACGACGGTCTTATTCAGAATAACGAGTCTGAGTCTTTCTTCCGTTGAGGTGGATAAGGCCATCAAGCAAGCTATAATAATAATCAAATCGCCATTGGAACTTTTCAGAGAATAAGAAAAACTTGAGTGGGAGATGTACTAATCAAGATTACGACCAAGGGGAAAAAATTGGGGAATATCCCAAAAGTTCACAGTTAAGATAACTCACCAATAAGAAGAAAATCTAGATTAAGGACATCGGTGCACTTATGGATCAATGTAGTATCAGCGATAGTATCTCAATTGTGGTTGGAGAAGGAGGAACAATGACTTTAGTTCTTTGATAACCATACAAGTGAGCACACAGGAGGCAACAGTCGATCTGGATTTAAAGAACGGAGAGATTCTACTTAAGCGTGTGGCTTTTGGTGGGTACAGGCTGGGAAGCTGAAGTTGCAACGCCAAGTAAATATAAACCCTTCAAAGTAATCTACAGAAATATATCTACGAAAGGTAAATACGGAAAGAAAAAAAAAGATTTCGCATTATGTCTGTCATGAAAAGCTAAAGCTTCCCGGAAATTGGAGAAACTTAGTTATGAAAGAGCAAAGAACATAAATACCACACAAAAGGACCCATGTTCGGCAAAAAAGCGTTTTTAAAAAAGGCGTAAAAAAGATAATTTCTGTTCCCGTCTCAGAAAAATTGCTTTTTTAGTTAGGCAAAGGTAAAAAATATATAAGGGCCCCTTTTACTATACTAGTAAATAAACTGAACGATTATTTGTTTCTGTACATCAGCATCTGTACCAGCCACAAAGGAAAAATTTTACTCTACCTACGAATTATTGGAGAAAAAAAGCTTTCTAATTTTATATGGGTCGACCAGTGGCGCAATCGTCAGTGTGCACAGTGTGCAAATAAAAACGGCCAGTAAAATTTTAGGGCTCTGAGGCAATGTAAAGTAAAAAAATAATGGCACCACGCTGATCTTCTTCAGGCGAGATAAACCGGTAGATGTATGTTGCTCGGAGCGAATGTATGCTAGAGATGAAACAAGTTCAATTATGAAATAAGGTAAAAAGTAAGTCATTTAAAAAAAATTTTGGAAGGAATATTTATCTTGTTACGCTACTGAAAGGTACTTTTTTTTCTGAAACGTATAATGCGAGATAGAAACAATGCAAATCGTGCGTCAGCATGTACGATTTTAAAATAAAGATGTGAAAAAAGAAAGAAATTTAAGAAATAATAAAAAAGCCATAGCTCAATGTGTCTAGGGGCGGTTTTTGGAAAACTTCCATTATACTGAGAAAATCTACCGCATGGTCCTGACCAGCAATTAGGATTTCTAATTAATTTCGTCTGCAGGACCTGAAGATTGGGGGAGGATCAATTGCCGTTTGACCCCCTGCTTCTATGCGCCTGACTTTGTACAGTAACATCCATGACAGACAGTGTAGGTGATCCTTAAAATTTTAGTCACAGAAAATTTGAAAGTCACAAATTTGAACTCTTTAGTAGCTATCAAAGGGAGTTACTGATAATAATAACCCTTCCATGGATTACAAAAAAATCGAAAAAAAGGCTAAAAGCTACAAATTTGAATAAAATCTTTAAAAATATTATATTAATTCTTCCCCCATAGCCGTAACATGGATAAAAACTAAAAAGCGCTTATGGAAAGAGAATTAATTTGCACTACCCTCTCCCAGCTCACTCAAACAAAAGATTTTTTTTTATATATTTATTTATACAATTAAACCAAATTTATACCGTTGAAATGGGTGTAAAACCGTGGGAGTTTGGGGATATGGAATACCCCTCAGCTCCAGGAAGTAACGAAATGATTTTTTAAAATTGATAAAGACGAAAATTTAATTCTTGCGAATAAAGACATATATATTTTATTTACATGTGGCTGAGGAAATTTATAGCACCATCACTGTTACCACATTGGGCGATTTATCCCAAATTGAATGACTTTTGCAGTAATTTGCGTTTAATTTTTTTCAAAAACCGTAAACCGCAATTTGGGCGACTTCAATTTAAGACTTGAGATTTCATGGTAAACAAAAAATTAACAGTGCTGTTAAATACTTTTACGGTACGAAAAATATTATTTTTTATTATTTTCACAAATTAAATGGTCGTCGAGGTTTTCATGGATGAAAAAAATTGGTTGTGCTGGAAAGAGTCGTGGGTATCAATAAATGCATGTTTGGGATATTTCACAATTCAAAAGTCTCATATAAGCCTAAATGATCCCCCCCAAAGTCATTATTTTTTCACTCCAAGAACCTGATTTACCATGGACAAGATCAAGTAAAACAAAACTGTTTAATTTAAACCTTGGTCTAACTAGCCAGATAAAAAAATTAATCAATTTTTACAAATACCGCAACAAAAATAAATTGTTCCTTGCCATAAAAAAATATACTAACATATCTTCATGTTATGACAGAGAAAAACTTATTCAAATTACCCAGATTGGTAATTGAACATCAGTAGAAAATAAAGATTTCAAAAATTGAAAGCATTTTTTATTTTTACAATATAATCGTGCCATCTTCGTTTCAGTAGCCTAAATCAACGCAAACTTTCCTTTCCTAACCCTAACCTATCGGCTTTTGACAACAAAGAAGATAAACACGAAGTGTCAATGTTCTAACCTAACCTAAAATTTCAGTTTTGTCATTTTCACATTTTATAATGCAGCAAAAGTAATTTAGCTTGGAAAAACTTACTAATTTTTAACTTATCCTAATAAATCATGGATCCTTCAGAGCTGGAGAAGAAATATCACGTCGTAGCAACCGAGTATTCCAAAGTAAGACTTCATAAGGGGGAGTAGGTTCAGTTTATCAGATTTTTATTATTTTAGGTGAGATCGCAAGCGACTGTGTTAAAAAAGGCAGTTCTTGACGAACAAACAAAAAATAATGAATTAAAAGAAACGAATAAAGAGTTACAACAAAAGGTTCGGAAACATAACCAAGAAATGGATAGTTTAACATTTCGTAATGAACAACTTACAAAAAGAATCTCTGTTTTACAACAAGAGTTACACCTAAGTAGCCATAGCAAAAAAAATAAAAATAAGCTGGTTGAAAATTCGGGACACGTAGTTAATTTTGGTATATTAGACGAAGAGTTGCACAAGAAAATTTTAGAAAATGCCGAGTTGGCCAGCACGGTGAGGTTTGTTTTATTTCACACCGACGGTTTTTTAATCGATAACTTTTTAGATGGCCGATAAGAATATAGAAATTTCTAACTATCAAGAAAAAATCGAATGGTTGGAAGAAAAATTGGGTCAGGTTCACAAAGAATTGCACGATTCTAAAGCTTATCATCAGAAGGAAATTGAGAGATTGAAAGAAAGTTTAAAAAAGGTACCAGAAATGGCCAAAGTAGAAAAGGCTACCAAGAGTAGCAATGATGAAAAGGGTCGTGGTGATTTGGTAAAATATTTTAAGTACGAAATAAAATTATAAGTCAACTATTTAATGTGATTTTAGAGTAATTTTTGGCAGCAAGAAGCTGATAGGTGGCGTACGGAATGCGAATTGTTGAGAGCCAAGCCAGCATCTAATGATAATTTAACCGAATATTATGACTTGCAAATAAGAGAATTGTTAGAATCGAAACAATTAGCCCATTCAGAAGCAAATAGTTTATATGCTGAGAACGAGGCTTTAAATGCAAGAATCGAACAGCTGATATTAGAAAAGAAACAATTAGAAAATAAGATACAAACAAATGTAGAAGATTTAATGACAACTAATGATAATTACAAAAGCCAGTTAGATGCGATGACCGAACACTTGGCCTCACAAAACGAGAAAATTGCGAAACAATGTGATGAAATTCAGTTTTTAGTGCATAAATTAAATACCAGAAAGTAATTTTATATTATTTATTTTGCTACAGGATTCCAAATCCTTGTAAATACTTTCTATTTCTGAAATTAACCAGATTATTTTAAATAATATTGTACAAATAAAATTGCTTTAGTGGTAATTTAAACAGATTTAAATGATATAACTTTTATTCCAGCATGATTGTATATTTTAATGTTTACCATTATATTTATATAAATTTTATTTTAAAAATTGTGGATAATTTTTACCTGTTATATATTTTAATAGTATTATTGAATATATTTAAGTTGACTTATTTTATATTTATATCAAACAAAGCATACAATATATCGAATAAAATTATACACAAAACAATGATTGTATTTTGTTAAAGACTCAAAATAATAAAAAAAAATTAATATATTTTTTTTTAATTAACATTGCAGTATTTGTAAAACCGTAATTAGGACACCAATAGGTACACACTTGAAGATCCACTTTTCTGCCAATTAGAAATTAATCGATTTAACAAATTTCAAGTTTTTATTTCATGTTATTTTGTATCTGATAGAATAAGCAAAACACGATTTTTAAGAATTATTTAAAAATAAATTTTTTTACAAATAGCAAAATTTTAAGATTAATTTTTTTTATTGTGCCCCCCCTTGAAAATGATCCTATGATCCAAAATCATGTTGGCATTCAAAGGGTTAAAATCTCAAAATTTATTTTTTTATTGGGAATGTACTCCCCGTAAAATAATGTAAAAATAAATAAATTTAAATTAATCTGCGTGCGGCTAGAGGGCCTTCAGCTAGCGACATTGAAAAAAAACATAACCACAGAATATAACGAACATAACCTCAACTTTACTTCACGTGAAATTATACTTTAAGTTAAAACTTAGTATTATAGTAAAATACTAAAAATTCACGATGGTTGAAAGGCAAAGACAACGTATCGAGCAAGAAATGACCAAAATGGTGGATGAAATAGACAAAAACTATTTGAGAAAAATGCAGGTAAAATATTTAGAAAGCGACGATTATCTTGTAAAACTTGATATTTTATAGGCCGTAATGCATAGGTGTTCTGCTAAATGTTGTGAAAATACCGAAAGTTCCTTAGAAAGAGTGCAACAGTGCGTCGATAGATGTGGTTCGAATTTACAAGGAGCACAAAACTACGTTCAAAAGGAAATAGAACAATTTCAAAATCGGTTACAACGTTGCGTTATGGAATGCAACGACGATATTAGAGATAAAATGGGTCCCACTCCCAATGAAGCTGATGTAAGAATGTTTTTTGGTGTGTTAATTTTAATTCAGTACCAAACTTTTAGGTCGAGAAATACAATGGCTTGTTCGAAAAGTGTGCCATCAAATGTGTAGATAAGCACGTAGGGTTAGTTCCACAAATGATGAATGCAATGAGGACTGTTCTATCGAAACATTCGGCTAATCAGTCTTGATAATAGAGCATTTAACAATAGATAAATTAAACCATCTTCAACTTTGTTTCAAATTTATCACATGAAATATGAAGGTGGAAATAATTATTACAAGGTGTCATTGTTGTAAGATGATCGAGAATTTTAATAAATATTTGCAATAAAATAGTTACAAATAGTATAGGTGTATTTTTTAAGTAAATTTGTTTGGGTTCAGTTTAAAAACATCTTTATTAAGTCTTGTAACATATAAAAGTTATAGCTTACCACTAAAAATAAAATCACAAACACTGAAAAAAAATTTTTCAATCTTAACATGTAAAAAGAATGTCAATTCTGAAACTGAAAAATTCTTAAAGCAATTTTATTCGTTCGCCGCTTCTTCTGCAGGTCCAGCATTACCAGGTTTAAGACCTCTGATACTTAAATCGTATACAACTTCCTCAATTTTTTTTACATCGTATTTTAAAGCATCAAATTTTTTGCGTAACGAGTCATTTTTTAAGTTTAACAATCTAAATCCAGCATTGAGTTCACCTACAAACTTCGATATTTCCATAGGCCGATTGTAATCACCACTCGTCACTGAATTGACTGCAAAACGTGCCTACAAAGATATGAAAAGTAATTTTTAAAAAAGGGTAAACCCCAAAAACAAAGTTAAATTTACTCATTCCTGCATGTATCAAATTCTTGGTGATAAAAATTAAATTTAATTTTGTAAGGGCTTTTCAATGTGTGAGTATTTTCTAATTTAAGGAATTTAAAAATCGTTTTGAAATAAAAAAGTTACATTTTACGAATTTGAATAAGGGGGAGGAGGTGAATCAACCTCTTTGAATCCGCCAGTGTACTCTATGTCCTCGGTTCCTAAAGTGGGTTCCGCGGAGAAGTTACCGGGGTTCCGCGAAATTATTTATTTTTGAATATATTTTTGATTTTTGAAAATATTATTTTGAAAAAAAATAAAAAATATATTGTTTTTATTTAAAATTTAAATTGCAGGGTCTTTTATTTGTAATCGTTTGATGTGGGGTTCCGTCAAATTTTTGGGATTTGGTAAAGGTTCCGTTGCCTTAAAAGTTTAGGAACCCCTGCTCTATGTAATATAAATTCTTCAATGATAAAACAATTATTTGTCAAAATCTGCATGATTACAATTTATTAATAGGACCAAGTATTAAGACCCAATAACCAAACGGGATAATAATTATTAATTTTTTAAAATTTATTGTTTTTTTAATATTAGCATTATTAGTTCAAATATTTGATAATCTTATAATAGTTTGGTCTATTCTATGTAGTGCAACTTGATAGTAAAAATATCACAATTTTTAGACAAACTAATAAACACTTTTTTATTTTGTATAATTGAACAACGCAACGCTAAAGGTATAATTTTATTCACAAACGTTTTCGTTATACAATAACATCGTCAAGTGACTAAACAGACATACCAGCAAAACAGGGGAGGCGTGGAAAAACAAGTGTTTAGAAAATTTTTTGATGTTACAGGATTTTTTAAAAGTTTTGGAAAAATTAAAAAAAATAATGCAACTAGGAGGGGATGGTTAAAGCATAAAAAGACCTAGGGGTTAAGACACGGACCTCTTAAAATAAAATTAATCTTTATTTTATGTGATCTGTGGGTTAAGGTTGGGTATAAATTAACGATGAATTTTGTTTTTTAGATGTACCGTAATATGTTACAACTTGGGACACTTTTGACATTCAATGATGTGCAGTTCATTTTGTACTTTCTTTTCAATTATCTAAGATAGTTATTTTTCCGGTCTCTTTGAGTACTTTAACGGTACCTTCTTACATTTTGCAAATTTTACTAATTTAAGCCCTTTAAAGGAAAAAAACTGACTTTTCCAAGTCATCTCACAGGTGTTGCAACTTGGGACAGTTATTAAAATAACTAAATAAATCAAGTTATTTGAGTCGTTCACAATCTGAAATAAGTTTATTCTTTTTAAAAAAATGAATAACAACATAGCAGCATATAAAAAAAAGTATCTGTGATCGAAAAAGTCACTAATGAGACGCGTATTTCTTAGATATCTCTAAAAATTTTAACATTGAGTGTATATGGGACTCCTATATAACGAACAGCGGTAACCCCGATACAGCAAACTGCGTACTATAAGTTGTGCAGTTTGAATGACATCATTTATAGGGACTTCCCCCAACATTGGAAATTTACATAAAACTACGTTTAGATAGCGCGAGTTTGCCTCGCGAATCTGATTCACGCGTCAATCCTCGCGTCATGTAGACGATTTTATTGCGCGAATCACAACTTGCGAGGCATATATGCACTGCGAGCGGTCAGTAGGTCGGTCTCGACCGCGCGTCAAAGGTGCCTCGCACTTTTATAATCGCGCGGTGTAAACTTCGTGTTAGTGTTTCTATGTTATTCAGATACTGGCGGCTTGCCCTACATTATGACTCACCATGCATCTATTCGTGGGATGCCTCGCGGGAGTGATGCGCGAATCTTCCTCGTGAGGCATACTCGCGCCGTCTAATCACAGCTTAACGTTAGCATAGAATGGAATTTTTATATGTTGGTGTATCAATTTAAGGGAAAAAGTATTAACTATTAAATTAAATAAAAAGCAAATACAACCAAAAATAACATCATTTTTTCTAATTAATAATTATATTTGTATCAATTATCTTTAAAATAAAGCTTTAATTTTCAAAACGTGGCTTTATTGTAAATTTTGTAAGTACCAAAATAGTGAACCACCCCGTAAAAGTGAAAGGTCTGTGCCATATTTAATTCACTATTTCGCGACTCGACTGTATTTTTAAAAAATGAAATGTTTGCTGAAGTCCCAAGAAAATTTGAGTCAACTCATTGAGCTAAAAAGTTAAATGAAATTTTGGTGTGAGACCATTTAATTAATTGATTACGTGATAGCTTTTACAATTTGTAAATAATTTTGGGTATAATTAATTTAATAAAGTATTGTAAATTTCATTTGCCCAATTAATGAAATAGCCACAGCCGTAGAGTGATGTGACCGCTGGTTGAGTGCAGAGTGGAAATTCTGGGTTCAAATTGCAGACTATACAGAATTTCTTAACTCGGCGTTTCAGTGGACATCCACACGGTGTGGTGAAATTGATAATGATTTATGTGAACTATGAAATATGGGGACTAATCCACCTCGCCAATCGGATTTGTAATTCCCAAAAAGAGAAAAGCAATGTTCTACTCAGAACGTAAAAAGCTTAATGAATGAATTAATTAAATCAATGATTTTGATATTATTTAATTTTTAAATTGGAGTTGATGTTTTCGCTGATGCTAGATGACTGGTTGAAACTTCAACAAGGAATGTCCCATTCCCTATTTCAGTTTAGGAGAAGATGTCATCTTGCTAATTCAATAAGAAGCACCATGAGTTTGATCCATAAAATTCTGAATTGTTTTGAAAAGGATTAATTTTTACAAAATTGCGCAGTTTTGTTTTTCATACGTTGGTTCTTGGTGAGTGAAAGAACCACAGCAAACACCTCCGTTCATTTTACAAGGCACTTGTGCCTTCAGAAAAATTTGAATCAATGGCCCTGGTATAGAAGAGAAATTTTTATTTTATTATTTTGTATAAGCTAGGAAAATTAAAAAAGTTAACTTAAAAGCTGGTAAAAACTTGAATATTGTACCCGGAAATGCAAAGAGATTTTGAAAATTTTTCGAAAAAAAATGAAAATTATTAGGTTTAAAAAAAAACAACCATTCAAAAATGAAGAGAGGATTAAAAGAAAGTCATTTGTGTAACCAGCAGAAATTTTGGTTGTCTGGAATAGGCCTGGAGCTGGAATGAGTTTGACACCTCTGATCTAAAGAGCAGATTATTTTAAATTTTTAAGAGGCAAAAGAAGGGTACAATTGGTTATAAACTACGTTTTATGAGTTCAAATCCCGTAATTAAAGTGTTGAATTTTTCTCATTTATCTATCCACAAAATTTACTTTTTTACATTTTTATTAAAGTTTTGTTTTTGATTTCTACAATTTTTTTTATATTGTGAGAGCAATTCACACATGGTAGTTGTTTCTTTTCATGATAAGCTTAATTATTTTCAAGTCTCCAATTAAAAAAAGAAATGGTTATATTTTCTTTTATGTACGATACTTTTGTTTTAATTTTAATGAAATTTGTTTTAAACATTTTGTATACTTAGTATTAATAACTGCAATATTAAGAAAGCAATGTAGCCATGTAAGCATTTCCAAAGAATAATTTCACTATATTATGATGAAAATTTACCATAGATTTACTATTTTTCAAAAATTTATAGTCAATGTTTACACACAAAAATTCAACTCGGTACATGCGGAAACAAATTTAACATTATCTGCATATAACCATTAAAAGTAAAACTTACCAATTCAGAACATAATTGTAATAAGCCCATTAAATAATCTTCCAAGTCCAAGTGAAATCCTTCAGACGCTTTTGGCTTTACTAAAAGATTTATGTTAAACTTGCAAAAATGTATAATAATTTGTCCTTACCTCCTAAAATTTCTGCAACTGTGGTAAGAGAAACTAATATTCCAACTTCTAAAAACACAGTTAGAGAAGCCAAGAAGCAGAGCCTCTGCGTCACATATCGCCAATGATCGTTGAAGCGATAATATTGTCCAACTGGGATCATCTCACTCAACTTTTGATAACTCTTACGAATTTCATCGAACAACTGTCTTGCTTTTAAGCATCCAGTTGGAACTAATAAATATACAATAAAAATTTGCTAACGAATCAAGTAATTCAACTCTTACTTAATTGACCGCTGTTATCTTGATGTATAACTTGTAAAACTGTCACTATCTCGCGAGTATTCGTCTCGATTTCCTTGACTATGTTTCGTATTTCCTAAATGCAAATAAAAACATGTTAGTGATGAAAAAATACTGGCTTAAAATGTTTACCTCGCGAATATTTTGTTCAGATGCTATGTGATCTTGGAATGAGGTAAATATGTCACTCATAATAACATTCGACATGGTTAAATTATAGTAAAATTTTAAGGTTTTATTAAATAAACAGTAAAAATATTACAATAAATAATCTTGAATTGGTTTGTTTATTCTTGACGTTAACAGAATTGACATTTATGTTTGACATTTGTTTACAGTTTCCTGTGATAACCACAGGTGTAGTTGAAAACCGTTATTTTTTGACTGTTTGAAACTTATATAACCTCACTTCGTGTCCGATTTAAAGAGGTTTTTATTTGATACGAGAGCCTTTTAGTCAACGACAATGGACGTTAAAAGTCAAGAAAACCTGTTAAAATTTACTGAAAGTGAAGGAAATGGCCATTATCCTGTTGGTGTATTATATACCTGTGAGTAAAATTTTATGGAACGTTAAAACAGTGCAAGTTACTTAATAATTTTTGTAGATACACAAAAAATGAAGGCGTTAGTTAATTTGCAAATAAATGAAATGGATGCAGTTTACAATTTGATAGAATCTCATGCACCGGCACTTCGATTTCAAGCTTCACATCAATACGAAAAGTCACAATCACAAACTGACAGTTTACCTCTGGATATGAATAATTTTAAGTTTTACTGTAATAATGTTAACGAAAATGTTGAACATTTTTTAACCAAGCTGCAAGAGATGCCAAAAGGTAATTATATAAATCTACAAGTCGCAAATCTTTGAAATTAACAACAGAAAATGGAATTCTAAATTTTATATTTTTTTCCTTAGAATGGACAATTGTGCAATTGACGTCAAAAATAGATATAAAGGATCTAAATCTAAATTGCAAAAATTCAACAAATGCTGTACACATAACAATTTTAAATTGTGGTCAAGACCAAATTCCACCGTTTATTATGACTTTGGATCCGCCTTATGATCCCATTGCTAACAAAGTTATAGAAGTAAGAAAAGAAATATTTAGTATTATCGACGATAATAAAAATGTGTTTCGAAATTTCAAAAAGCTGGGTAAAAAAGGTTTTACTAATTTCATAGAAAAATCTGCTTATATAGATACTCGGATGACCATAAATAATCGTTTAGAAGTAAGCAATTTTAAGCTTTATAATATAAAATGTTTAACAAACAATTTTTAGAACTTAATCGACGTAATACAAAAGAAGTGGTTAGGAGTCTGGCGATGTTTGTTTATAGGAAAATATGCAGACGAAAATATTGATCAAATCATAACATCAAAAATCGATGAAATTTTTAAAACACACAAGTGGTAATTTAACATAAATAACTGTGCAACCATTCCACCAAATAAATTAACCTTGGTTTTAGTAAAAATGTTTCCAATAAAACGAAGTATCTTTTAAAATGTGTAATAAAAGCTGCACATATTTTGCAACCTTTCGAACGAGATGCAGCTTTAAAATATTTATTTCCCGAAGAATCTCACAAAACTTTACGGGATTCTCTCTCCTCAAAGATTCAAGTAATAAATCAAAACCATAATTTAAAGCAGCAATTACAGCAACCTGTTATTTTAATTGTTGATGACGTAAATTATTTTTGATTACTTATTTTTTTAGAAATTTAAATTTATATCTTTTAGAAATTAGACATTTTACCGTGGGAAATGATTGATGTGTTAAGAGAGCAACCTGTGTCACGAATGCCTTCTTTACATTTAACATATGCGTTATTTAAGGAACACGAGCAGGACATCAAACATGGATACAAAATAGTTAAGCCAAATGGGACTTATATCATCAATCCTAGTTTAGATTTAGCTGAAATGGAAGTGCGCTTGCGAAGTTTTTTCAAGTATTGGGTTCCAAATTGGTCTGGAATAGTTGGGGTCAAACCAACTCCAGATGATTTTCAAAATTCTTTAACAAGTTGTGATATATTTGTGTAAATATTTTGGTACAAAAATGTTTTCTTGACGTTAGGTATAACATAATTTTAGATATAATGGGCACGGTGATGGTTCGCAATTCTTATCCTCGGAAAAAATTAAGAAAATGAGAGTTAATGGAGTGGTAATGTTGTTTGGATGTAGCAGTGTTCAGTTACAATCGTTGGGACCGCAGGTTGAAATGTTTGGCCCTTATCAAACGTACACAATTGCTTGCAGGTAAGTGAAAGGGTGAACATTGTAAGTGTTTGAATAATGTTGTTTTTAGTCCATGTGTTGTTGGTATGTTGTGGACCGTAACTGATATCGATACCGATTTGTTAGCAACGGAACTCCTTAGTCAATTAATAAAATCAAACGCAAAAAATCATTGGAAATTTGTAGATAAAAAAGTTTGGGAAAAGAACGGTAAAGGTAAAGGGTGTAACTGTGGAAAGTGTGAATTGCCTAACTAATTTGTTATTTTTTAGTAACGCCCATGCTTAAAACAATTTCGGATAAGTGCAGTCAACATGAACCTGATTTATTAAAAGCCATTTGGAATGGCAAAAAGGCTGCAAGGCAGATTTTAACTAAAGCAGCATGCGTAGCCAGGGGAATACCAGTTAAAGTTATATGATGATTGGTACTTAATATTGCTAGGCAATTATTATTTTAAGCTGAAAGTGTTTAATATTGTTTTGTAATTATTAAAAATTTATTTAAAACAAGCAACGAGTTTATTTATTAATTTAAAAAAAAATTATTTAATAATTTTATAGTGCGAAGTATAGAGACAGGATTGGTGCACATCCAAATCAACTAACGGTGAACTTGATTAATAAACAAACCGCCAAGAGTAGATTGAAAAGATTTTAAACCACAGGACCTTACAAATAGATTTAAATAATTTATTTATAATTAGTTACCCGGCTTCATAAATAATTTACTGTGTAATTATACCTATACAAGGTATGAAATTATACCTAACAAGTCATATTATATTTTGTCAAACTATTTACTTATTGTCTTGTACAGATTGTAAATTTCCTGGGATGTTAATTAAAAAAAAAATTTTATTAATTTTAAAGTTGAACACCTAAAATCAAAGGGGAAAGTCTACAACTACAATTTTTCTAGTTAAAAGTTATCGCGCAGATGCTTCCCTCCCCTCTCAATGTTTTAGAAATTTGGCAAAAACACTCAAAAGCTGGTCAATTTGGCATTTTTATGTCTAAATTTACAAAAAGTTGGCAATTTTGAATTAAGTAATTTAGTTGGCAAATTTGGGATTTCTTCTCCCTGAAAAAAGTTGGTTGGACACGTCCCTGTTATCGCTCATTTGCGGTAGAAATTTTTTTGCTAAATAACGAGTCCGTAGTTGCAGTGAGCCGCGCTTTTTGCTGGTAGTTCTACATTCCAGTGCGCGGCGCGGTTCCATCTCATAACTCGATGTTGGAATGGGTAAATCTTTTTCGAACAATTGGTTCATGTTGAAAGGTAAAGGAATTACGGTTGACACACTTGAGAATGTGGGGCATGTGAAACGAGATGTTATTGAAAGCCCAAAACGCTCAACGAGACTTCATGCTCCACTTTTGTGGACTTTGGAGTCTACAAAGAATTCTCAATAAAGACTTGAAATTCCACCTGTACAAAATTATAGTTGTTTAGAAGCTGTGGCGTTTAACAAAGAGGGTATTTGACAGAAATTATTTTCCATAAGTAATCTGTACCACTTTTTAAAAGTAATAAAGGGGGTAGCGGGATAACAATGGTGTGGTGGCCCCCATACAATTTGATATTGCAAGTGTAAAATTCTTGTTTTAAATGACAAAAAATGAGGTTTGTATTAAAAATTAAGTTTGATTTCCTACTTGTGCCAAAACTAGGCCAAAAATGTGTTTTTCTGAAATTATTTCAACATAAAATTTTTTTAGTTTGTTTCAGGTCACTTCCATGATCTGCATTAAGTAATTCAAAGTTATTGGGCTCAAAACTACAACATAGCATTTTTACAGATTTTTTGGGGGTCCTAGGACCCCAGAAACTCGGTGCAAATAGCCAAAAACGTCAAAAACATGTTTTTTATTTAGAATAAAATGAATTTTCAAAGGGTTCTTGTAAATCTACAGAAAAGGGCCAGATAGCATAAGTTGCCCTCTTAGATCATACATATTACATAGATACCTAGTTCCCTATCTCAATGCATTGAAGCTAGTGAAACCAGATAGTTACGACATAATAATTATGGCTATCTTTATCAATATCAATAGAGAGGTGCATGTCCCCAGCTCCACCCCAATTTGAATTTTGACTCCAAAATAGTTTAAAACGTTTGTGCATCGTTTGTACCTGTTTGTGCAAACATTATTTTCGTTTGTACCCAAATAGTTTTTGAGATTTTCAAGAAAAACATCATGAATACTGACGGGCATGAATGGATTAACGAGATTCTCTTAGGACGGGGAAACGCATAGAATTTGTTAAAATTTTGAATTTTGGATTCAAAATAGTCTAGAACGTTTGTAATTCGTTTGTGCTTGTTTGTGTAAGTTTTATTTTTGTTTGTAACCAAATAGTTTTTGAGATTTTCGAGATTCTAGGTAACACGTGGTAAAACAAAATTTCTTTAAAATTTTCAATTCCTGATACAAAAATAATCTAGAAGGTCTGTGTTTGGTTTGTACTTGTTTTGTGAAAGTTTCATTTTCGTTTGTATCCAAATAGTTTTTGAGATTTTCAAGAAATACATCAAGGAAGCTGATGCGCATGAGTGGATTAACGAGAACACTTACAGGATCAAGTTTAAAATACTCTCTATCGTTTATACTTCGTTGGTGCTTGTTTGTGCAAGTTTTATTTTCGTTTGTACCCAATAGTTTTAAAAATTATCAGGAAAAAGATCTAAGACACTGACGCGCAAGATTGGGTTAACGAGATTCTGAGTAACACCTACTTTCCTACAGGATTAAGTTCAAAATACTTTCTATTGTTTGTAGTTTGTTTGTGCTTGTTTGTACAAGTTTTATTTTTGTTTGTAACTTCAATAGGTATATTTTTGGGATTTTCAAGAAAAATATCTATTAGGACACTTCTTCTTCTTCGAGTACCGTATCCGATATCGGACGTTGGTATGATCCTACGGTAATTGGTAAAATAGTCTAAGGAAAAATAGTCTACGGTAAACTGGTCTAGGTAAAAAAATCTACGGAAAAAAAGTCTACGGGTAAAAAAGTCTAGGTAAAATGGTCTAGGTAAAAAAATCTAGGTAAAATAGTCTAAGTAAAATAGTCTAGGTAAAAAAGTATAGGTAAAAAAGTCTAGGCAAAAAAGTCTACGGCAACATTTAAGGAAAAATTCCATCGGACAAGTTTCACCATTTTTTTAACTTTTTTATTTCAAAGTAGAGGTCTAACTGACGGTACAGAATTTTTTTAAATTTTTTTGAATACTCTTAATATAAGAAAAATTTTAAAACGCCGGTAAGTGACGTCAGCTACCGGTAGAAGTGAACCAATCAGAACTGAAATTGCCCAAATTTGACAACAGGGCATAACTATGCTTAATTATTATTTGTCAATCATGGCGCTCAGTTTAAAAAATCTTCCAAATTTCAAGTCATTTTTTAAAATCTTAAGGTTGAGTTCTGAGACCAACTAATTATATATTTATACTAGGTGGAAAGCCCATCCACGGGCGGCTAGCTAGCCGGTGGATCTCTATTTTAGCAGTATTAATTTAAAAAAAAATGTTTCTTAACACCTACACTAACCTAAGCTCAACTGATGGATCTCAGTAAGAATTACAATAATGTCCAAATAATACATCGGCAGGGGCGGATCCAGTAACTTTTTCAGGGGGGAGGGGGCGATTTCATAAATATAGATTGTTGTAGAAAAATACCAAAATTGATAGCCCCTTCTATACTTTTTACCATTAATTTTAGTTTTTGCGTTATATTTTAATACATATGTAACTTTTCCAAAGTGGAGGAGGCGATTGATAATTAAAGGATTACACACACTTATTTACACAGGGCCGTAGTAGCCATATAAACAACACTTCTTACTTCTGTTTTTCCAATCTTATAAATATAGACTTTTTTACCTAGACCTTTTTACCTAGACTATTTTACTTAGACTATTTTACCTAGATTTTTTTACCTAGACCATTTTACCTAGACTTTTTTACCCGTAGACTTTTTTTCCGTAGATTTTTTTACCTAGACCAGTTTACCGTAGACTATTTTTCCTTAGACTATTTTACCTAGATTCGATCCTACTGGCTAAAGCCAAGAGGTCCTTTACTAAGGAAATATTAATGGGGTGGTTTCCCGTTGCCTTCCCCATAGTCCACAGATCGATATTGGACTCTTTAGAATTTAGATCACAGCAAATTTCAGACGCAATCAGGATTTGAACCGCGGTTTCCCGCGCTACAGTCATCCGTGTTTCATTTACGCCAGACTGCTGGTCTTAGGATTAGGACACTGACGGGCATGATTAGGTTAACGAGATTCTCTTAGCACGGGAAAACATAAAATTTTTTAAAATTTTGGATTTAAAATAGTCTAAAACGTTTGTACTTCGTTTGTGCTTGTTTGTGCAAGTTTTATTTTCGTTTGTATTCAAAGAGTTTCTGATATTTTCAAGAAAAACATCATGAATACTGACGCGCATGAGTGAATTAAGGATATTCTCTAAGCACGGGGAAACACATAGAATTTTTCAAAATTTTGGATTCAAAATAGTCTTGAACGTTTGTAATTCGTTTATGCTTGTTTTTGTTTCTAAGTTTCAAGTATTAAGCCCGTATGTTATAATTTTACATAAAATTTACATGTAAATGCTAACTAACCAATAGAAAGAGCGTATTAGTAGCCATCGGACGTTTTTCATTGGTTAGTTACCATTTACATGTAAATTTTATACAAAACTAGCTGACCCGGCGAACTTCGTTTCGCCTGAGAATAGATAAATGCGGAATAGGACGTTTCGGCGCAGCCGGTTCGGCGCGAGCCGGTTCGGCGCGAGCCGGTTCGGCGCGAGCCGGTTCGGCGCGAGCCGGTTCGGCGCAAGCCCATTTCGGCGCAAGCCGGTTCGGCGCGAGACCGTTTCGGCGCGAAACCGTTTAGGCGCAATCCCATTTCGGCGCGAGCCAGTTCGGCGCGAAGACTTTTCGGCGCGAGCCGGTGGGACGCAAAGGTTTTTCGGCGCAAGCCCATTTTGGTGCAAACCAGTTTGGAGCCAAGACTTTTTGGCGCAAATAATTACAAACATTTAATTTTCCTTGAAATTTAGTCTTTGAATTTTTTTCTTTGAATTTTAGTCAGGCAGACATTAGATACAAAAAGATACAACTATTCATCTAATAGTTACAAAATAATCATTTGATTTTGACTTTAATCGCACTTGGTTAAGTTTTTTTCTGATAAAGACTGGAAGTTCTATGAGCGTGGAATCGTTACCAGAAAGATGGCAAAAGGTCATCAGACAAAATGGAAAATATATAATAAATTGATTGAAGTTTATTTTTAATAAAAAAACAAATTGCAACAGAGACGTGCTCAAGGGGGGCGAGGTTGAGGAAATACTAGAAAGCCAGCAGTTTTTAATCTAGAATTGGGGTTTTTGTATAATCGATTTTTAAACAATACAATACAAAAAAAATTTATTAACCACACTACATAATATTCATCAATATTTATAATTTTTTAAACTTTTTTTTATTGTTATTTTTGGTTTTATCTAATAGAATGTCAATACAGAGCATTATATAAGGGGGAGGGGAGTTTGGGGGTTTAAACCCCTTGCATGACATAGCTATGAAGTAAAAAAAGTTTTAAAAGCTTTTTTTTGGTAAAACCCTTCTCGTAGCATAAAAAAAAATTTGTTTTAGGTAACTCCCCCCCCCACCACATGACTTATGTCTAGCTACGGTCCTGTGTCAATATGACATCCATAGTTTTCTGTAAGTTAAAATGCATATATGATTAATTGAATAAACCATTAATTAAACCAACCGATCAGATAAAAGTCAAATAATAAATAATTTTTTACATCCGCATAAATAATGATTTATGTTTATAAAAAGTATTTTTTGTCTTTCCGGGAGTAAAGCGGTCACTTTACTCCCACTTTTGAGGGAGCAAAGTGCCAGTTTACTTAGAAGCGGGACGAAAAGTAAAGTAGCGGGACGAAAAGTAAAGTAGCGGGACGAAAAGTAAAACAGCGGGACGAAAAGTAAAAAAAAATCAAATTTATTACTACGTCTAAGATTCCAAAAATGCATACGGTACTTTGACAATGATATCATGTTACGCAAACTACCACATCTGGGGTAGGCATAATAAAGTTTATGGTTATTTTCAAGAAAAGTCGACTACCTAACCGCTGTGTATTTTTGAAAACTTAAATTTTATTTAACAAATTCTTCTAGAAATTCGAGTAGTTGACGAAATTAAACTTCGAGATATAGAAATAATCGATTTATAGCGAAAAGACAAAAAATAGTATATTCGCGCTCGGGAGTAAAGTGACTTCTCGTCCTTCGGGTAAATTTCCCCCTCGACTGCGTCTCGGGTAAAAACCTTTACCCTCATGACGAAAAGTGGCACTTTACTCCCTCGGTGTATAATATACTATTTCGTTATTTCAGGTTATAAATGACCCCTTTATGTATCTGTTTTGAGCCCTATAAAAGGGGTCTTTTCTCAAAAGATCACCTCAAGGGGGACCAACCCGACCATAAAACTAAGTTTTATAAGGTCCTAGGACCTATAAAACTTAACTTTATAAGGTCCTAGGACTTATAAAAACAGTCCTTGTTGAGATACCTGCCCGAACGATTCATCCGTTCGGGTGAACTCCTGTTTTTCGCTTATGTTGTCAATAACTTGACTAACAACTTGCGATCTTCACGCCATCTATCGATAGTTATTTCAGAGCAAACAAATCGTGAATTTTGTGGGATATTATCCCCAAAATAACGAAATTAAGACACCTTTAGTTAAAAAATTGGCAATTAAATTAAGTGCTACTTTATATTTATTTACAAAATCATAGATTTAGATAAAATCCGACAAAATTCGAGATTTTATTGCAATAATTGCAAAAAAATTAAATTAAGTGTTACTTTATATTTATTTACAAAATCATAGATTTAGATAAAATCCGACAAAATTCGAGATTTTTTTGCAATAAATTGCATAACGTGACCATCCGTCCGCAATACGACGGACCGTCCGTTATTTCAACATGCTGTCCGTCAGACCAAATTGTCCGTCGTTCGGAAATTTCAAAAGAAAATCATCCTTTTTAAAAGCTTTTATTTAACTTGGGAAGACCGTTGTCCGTCGTCCGTCGTCCATCGTCCGTCGTCCGTCGTCCGTGTGGGTCGACCGCTTTGAGGCCATTTTTAAGCAACTTCCCAACGCCCTAGAGATCTGAAAATTGGTACACAGCTTTCAACTGCAGAGCATTTTCATATTTTAATTTTGTTTTTCTAAAATTCTGAAAAATAAGCGAAAAATCGGAAAAAAACTCAAAACCATTAAGCGCATGCGTCGATGCGCATTGGACAATTTTATCATACAGGGTGGAAAGTAACTTAGAATTCTAAATTTCATTTTTAAGGACCGCATTCAGGGTAAAGTTTTTCGTCGTAATGATTTATACAGGGTGAAGTATCAAACATCTAAAACACATAAATAAAGAAATCTGATAGGATGAACCTATATTAGTTGCTGTATTTGAAAAGATATGACTAAAAAAATAGAAAATAAAAAATTAAATAAAAAATTAAAAATTTTAAAAAAAAACCTTTTATTTGAAAGACGGTTTGGCGCGAGCCGGTTCGGCGCGAGTACGGTTCGGCGCAAGGCGGTTCGGCGCGAGGCCGATTCGGCGCAAGCCAAATGCAAGGGGTTTGAACCCCCAAACTCCCCCCCCTCATTATATAATGCTCTGTATTAACATTCTATTAGATAAAAACAAAAATAACAATAAAAAAAAGTTTACGATTATACAAAAACCCCAATTCTAGATTAAAAACTCCCGGCTTTCTAGTATTTCCTCAACCCCCCCCCCTTGAGCACGTCTCTGTTGCAATTTGTTTTTGTACTAAAAATAAACTTCAATCAATTTATTATATATTTTCCATTTTGTCTGATGACCTTTTGCCATCTTTCTGGTAACGATTCCACGCTCATAGAACATCTAGTCTTTATCAGAAAAAAACTTAACTAAGTGCGATTAAAGTCAAACTCAAATGATTATTTTGTAACTATTAGATGAATAGTTGTATCTTTTTGTATCTAATGTCTATGACTAAAATGACTAAAATTCAAAGAAAAAATTAAATGTTTGTAATTATTTGCACCAAAAAGTCTTCGCGCCGAACTGGTTTGCGCCAAAATGGGCTTGCGCCGAAAAACCCTTGCGCCCAACCGGCTCGCGCCGAAAAGTCTTCGCGCCGAACTGGCTCGCGCTGAAATGGGCTTGCGCCAAAACGGTTTCGCGCCGAAACGGTCTCGCGCCGAACCGGCTTGCGCCGAAATGGGCTTGCGCCAAACCGGCTCGCGCCGAACCAGCCGCGCCGAACCGGTCGCGCCGAACCGGCTGCGCCGAAACGTCCCATCCCGACCGTTGTCCGTCGTCCGTCGTCCGTCGTCCATCGTCCGTCGTCCGTGTGGGTCGACCGCTTTGAGGCCATTTTTAAGCAACTTTCCGACGTCCTAGAGATCTGAAATTTGGTACACAGCTTTCACCTGCAGAGCATTTTCATATTTTAATTTTGTTTTTCTAAAATTCTGAAAAATAAGCGAAAAATCGGGAAAAAACCGAAAACTATTAAGCGCATGCGTCGATGCGCAATGGACAATTTTATCATACAGGGTGGAAAGTAACTTAGAATTCTAAATCTCATTTTTAAGGACCGCATTCAGGGTAAAGTTTTTCGTCGTAATGATTTATACAGAGTGAAGTATCAAACATCTAAAACACATAAATAAAGAAATCTGATAGGATGAACCTATATTAGTTAAAATACATATAAGCTGTATTTGAAAAGATATGACTAAAAAATTAGAAAATAAAAAATTAAATAAAAAATTAAAATTTTTTAAAAAAAACCTTTTATTTAAAATTACAAAAGTGCACTAAAAAGTAGAAAATAATTTTAATAAAAGCAAACAAAGCTTCGTGAAAACATCAATATAAAAGCGTGGGGTTATGAATTTTGTACACCAATAGTTAGCCTGCTTATCCACCTATAAACAGCCCCACGCTTTTATATTGATGTTTTCACGAAGCTTTGTTTGCTTTTATTAAAATTATTTTCTACTTTTTAGTGCACTTTTGTAATTTTAAATAAAAGGTTTTTTTTAAAAAATTTTAATTTTTTATTTAATTTTTTTTCGCTTCAAAGAGACAAACATTGATCAACGACTTGCAAGCTTCACGCCATCTATCGATTGTTATTTTAGAGCTAATATATAAAATCGCGAATTTTGTAGGATATTTTTCCCGAAATAACGAAAAATTGTTCATATCACTCGGGCGATAAGGGTTTTCATCCTTCGGTCGATTATTCACTCGCCGCTGCGCGGCTCGTTTCATAAACTTTCGCCCGGCGGATGAAAAGATCCCCTTTATCGCCCTTGTAATATAAACTACTATTATGCCTATGATATTAAATTCTCGCGTCGAATCTGTTTGCGCCGAATTGGCTTGCGCCGAATCGACTTCGCGCCAAACCGCCTTGCGCCGAACCGTTCTCGCGCCGAGCCGTCTTCGCGTCGAACCGCCTCGCGCCGAACCGTCCTCGCGCCGAACCGTCTTCGCGCCGAACCGGCTGCGCCGAAACGCCCTAGACCGTGATACAAACTGGCTCGTTGGGAGCAACTGATACCACTTTGACCCTCCGGCTAGACTCACTTTTGTCGGTGAGCAGATTTCTTGAAATTTGAATTCAAAAATACTGAGAACTTAATCTCAGGGTGGTACCTACGTGAACCAAAATATACTCTTACCTCGTTTTTACATAAATACACAGTTCTGAAAATAAATTGGCGCTTTTGAATAAAAAGATATTTGTTGTAGTAAAATATAATGAAAGTAAATAAAACGTCGAAACAAATACGGTACATAGATACAATCTTTCCTTAATTTTTTACCTAATTGATCAAGGAAGCTTCCGCAAAATTACTTAAAATTATTTAATAACTGCGTTACTTAGAAAATAATGAATGATAATAAACAATTGACGATAAGTCATCCTTTAAGGATTGATTTAAACTTCGATAAATTGTACACATAAATAATTTGTACAGATAAATAAGGTACATAATTGTACGATCGATTTTTATTGTAATCATAATGAAAAAAGAATGGACCAATTAGTCGTTTGAAATAACATTACAACAAATCCATCATGTCAATTATGCATATAGTTGCATACATTTTAAATTTAACAAAAACTAACCTTTGACCTGGTTAAACGTGATAAGTCGTGCACATAATGATTCACTCTTTTTGAATTCAAACTCAACAAAGCTGGGTTGTCGGTACACATGTTGATTGCACATCATTCCAAATCCATTTTTCTGGTAGCCGTCGTTGATTACTTGATAATCCAAATTTTCTTCATCCAATAGGTACACGTTATTTTCTTAATAGTCCAAATTTTATTCATCCAATAAGTACACGTTATTTTCGTAAATTAATAATTTGTTGACTTTATTTAATTGAATTAGCATCGTCGGCATTTGTTGAAAATATTGAATTTCTTGTCTTTATTTAAAATTTTCCATGATCGAGATAAATATTTCTGGTAATACAACACCATTATTTGGTTAATACACAATAATTCAATTTATTTCTGGTTTTGGAGGCACGAAATATTTAATAGTAGTTATTATAAGTTATTTATTTAACTTCAGGTATAAGGAACAATTTACACGCGTTTGTTATTTGAAGGCACAAAGGAAAGTTAAACTCGGTGAATACATCTTATCACGATGAAGGCACAAGAAAAAGTTTAACACCTCTTCCTTGCTTGGAAGACAACAGAACCGTTCACGTCTTATTCGCTCGAGGTACAGATAAAAAGTGAAGTCGTTTCCAAGATGGACTCTTGAAATTTAACAAAGATTGTTACTAAAAGTTCTTTAAAGGTTAATGGGTTGCATAGATATAGGAGTCAAAATGAACCAATTTCTTATTTTTCTCGTCGAGGTACATGACGTAATTCTTCATTCTGCTTGTTCGCAAGTTAAGGACAAAATTCTCAGAAATCAAGTATAAGAATTGCTGTTTCTCACGTAGATAAGTTCTAAAAATAACTTAGTGGAGACGACTGTCTGTGACATATACCAGGCTCGTTCAAATAAATCTTATTGATTTAATCAAAATTTCAAGTGAATTTCAGGATTGTTCGACGTAGTCGTAACAACCGAGATAAATGTGTTAACTTTGTATAGGGTTTGGTGCCAAATGGTAACTAACCAGTCAAATAGAAAACGGCTGTTTGTATCCAAGAGTATACTATTGGCTAAGTACCATTAAGTACCAAACTATTTAAATCTATTATTCTATGTACCAAACACTGTAAAAAATGTTGTACTCCCCCCTTAATCCACGGCCTTGAAAGTATAAATTTTCTGCCAACGAAATGTTTTGAATGAAATATACATGTAAATGTTAACTAACCAATAGAAAGAACGCATTAGTAGCCATCAGACGTTTTTCATTGGTTAGTTACCATTTACATGTTAATTTTATGAAAAATTATGCATCGTCTCACATAAGATTTACGATAGGTCTGTGGTGAACGCCATCTATTGAAAGCAAAAAGTTGTTTTTGCAATTTTTGTATCTTTTTGGCAATTTTTTAAATTTTTCTTTGCGTAAGAACATTTCTTGAACATTTAAAAAAAAGATGAAGAAAATTGGTCCGGCCGTTTTCACGTGATGTCGTGACAAAGATTATACATTCATTTTTATTTATATAGATTATGCATCGTGTCATACGGGCTTTATAAGCTTGATAGTAGGTCTATTTGTCATGTTACTCCATACTACTCTGAGCAAGTTAGTATAAAAAATTGTGAAAATTGATTGGTGTAAAAACCCCTTTTTACATCAATCAATTAGAGCAAAGTGTGTACTGGTTGCACTAGGACTGTGATACCAAACTATGGCGGAGTGATTCAAGAAAACTTTGAGGGGAGGGGCATGTAGATATTCCAAGACAATTCCAACAATTGAAATTTTGAGATAAAATTGATTTCAAACGTTGAAACACCGTTTCTATTCCCATAATTTTAATTTCATTTTTGGCCAAGTTATGAGTATTTAAATTTTAGAGTACTACTCCGAGTAAGTTCCGTACAATAACGCTCAAGTTTAATTCTATTTTATAAGATTAAAATTTTTTATTTGATTAAGAAAAACCTAATACAGTAAAATACAAATTTAACCTAAATCTCAAAAACTCTTTGGTTACAAAACAAAGTAAAGACGATTGTGACTATTTTAAACTTGATCCTGTAGGTGATGTCCAGAATCTCGTTAACCCAATCATGCTCGTCAGTGCCCTAGATGTATTTCTTAAAAATCTCAAAAACCATTTGGGTACAAACAAAAACAAAATTTGCACAAACAAGTACAAACGAAGTACAAACGTTCTAGACTATTTTAAATCCAAAATTTAAAGAAGCATGTCTCCAACCCCTCCCCCAGGCAAAATTTTGAAATTTCTAGAAAACTATTTGGATACAAACGAAAGTGAACAAGCATAAACAAAGTACAAACGATAGAGAGTGCGTGATCCTGTAAGTGTTAACCAGAATCTCGTTAATCCACTCATGAGCGTCAGTTTCCTTGATGTATTTCTTGAAAATCTCATAAACTATTTGGATCTAAGGTTGCCCTATTATTTAGCTACATTTTGCACTTAATCGCATGTATATATCTTAATTTATAGGCGCAATAAATCAAATTAACTAAATCTACTTTTTATTATTTAGTATAAAAACTATGATTATAGTAGTCCAGTGAAATTAGATCATTCATTCTTTTTTTTTTAATCGGTTTATTTTGGTGTTACAAAAATAAATAGCAAAAGTTGAGAACGAGATCATTGTCGTGTAAAAAGTTATTCAAGGTCAAAGTTTACAAAAATCGGTTTTTTTTGCGAATATCGCGCTTGCTAAGGCTTTGTAGCCAATAGAGGTTATTATAAAAATAAAAGATAATAAAACTCCGCACAAAAATGATATTACATTTTTTTATATACAACAAACCGTTTAGGCAAAAAAGTGCTTTGAAGTTTCCGCGTAAATAATAAATATCTGGGCGACCGATCTCCGATCGTAACTATTCTTATTTTTATTAACACGAGAATGATGTAGGTTCTCTTACATCATTGATTACTGATAAATGATAATAAGTAAGAATTATTATTGTAGCTCAGGTATTGGTTCTAGATCTAAAAAGTACCTACAGGTGGCCGTACTTAAATTCCCATTCAAAATTTTTCGTCGATGAGCTCTACTATATTCATTTTATGATAAATTTGTCTCCAAGCAATAAAACTGTGCGATTAGGGACTCTTCCTCTGAAAATTGTAAAGTCTTGCAATAGCCAATAAATACACAAAACTTCAAAAGGTCTCGAGCTTGGATATGGCTAACGCAACCATACGCCTCATTTTGAACGGGACTGTCTTTTTTTTTGATACTCCATCCCGATGTCTCTGAGGAAAGCTTTGGGACGCCGAAATTTCCCGTTTTCAGATTTGGACGTGGAAGAAAGAGTGCAACAGTAAGGAATTAAAAAAAGCATTTTTATGGCCTTTTTTTCAGTAAAGGTTAGTCCTGATTACATGGTAGTTTAATTTGTATAGCGGTGGGTTGAGATTAATAGAACACTTCTTACTTTATTAGCGCAACACTATCAGAATGATTCTCTCTCGGATCCGATCATCAGGTTCTTTGCATAAATTCGGCAAGTTATAATTCCTTAACTTCCGTGGACTTCTTCTAGGCATAATGACATTAACAATTTAATTAAACTGCACTGAATTTTTTATATAAATCATATAACTGTCAAAACTTGATTTAAGTTCTTTTTTAATTTGACAAATAGTTTTCAAACAAAAACAATTGCAGTTATTTAATTTACACATAAACTGTCAAAACTTGATTTAATTAAATTTATAAGCATAATCAAGTAGTTTTCAAAGAAAAACAATGGCAGTGAATTTCAAACAAGGCATCTAATTATGACTTCTTTGAGGTCGTTTTTTTGCGTGAAAATGAATTTTCCCAAAGATGAGACCCGACCAAATCGATTTGTAGGCCCAAAATACCCCCAGTCCGTGATTTTCATCAAAATCCCTTAGGCCGTTTTCTAGAACCCAATTACATATATTTATACATACCGGGTGCTGAATGAGTTAGGCGAACATAGGATATTAACATGTAAAAACTTATTTTTGCAAATTCCTGCTTCCCTAATTATTTTAGAGAAAAATTGAAAGATACAAATATAATGTAGAAATATAAACTACGAATGATAAGAGCATTACATTTTATCTAGCTTTTACGTAAATGATCAAAAAATCTTTTGAAATTGTTAAAATTTTTATTTATCAAACTGGCCATGTATAAGTTTCCAACGTAATATTCCATTTTATGAAATTAAAATTTAATAAAGTGCAAAACTGTCAACAACGTGCAATTGTTTTTTATTACTTATCAAAAATAATTACCTCGGAAACTTCCATGGCAAGTCTGATAAATAAAAGTTTTAACAATTTCAAAAGAATTTTTTGACCATTTACGTAAAAGCTAGATAAAATCTAATGCCTTTATCATTCGTAGTTTATATTTCTACATTATATTTGTGTCTTTCAATTTTTCTCTAAAATAATTAGGGAAGCAGGAATTTGCAAAAATAAGTTTTTGCATGTTAATATCCTATGTTCGCCTAACTCATTCAGCACCCGGTATATACAAGAATTGCTCGTTTAATAGTATAGGATATGCATAATTTTCAGATATTTTAAATAAATAAATAAAGAGGTTATTATAAAAATAAAAGATAATAAAATTCCGCACAAAAATGATATTACATTTTTTTATGTACAACAAACTGTTTAGGCAAAAAAGTGCTTTGAAGTTTCCGCGTAAGGCATAATATGCATAATTTTATTAATTTTCAGATATTTCAAATAAATAAAGAGGTTATTATAAAAATAAAAGATAGTAAAATTCCGCACAAAAATGATATTATATTTTTTTATGTACAACAAACTGTTTAGGCAAAAAAGTGCTTTGAAGTTTCCGCGTAAGACATAATAATATGCATAATTTTCAGATATTTTAAATAAATAAATAAAGAGGTTATTATAAAAATAAAAGATAATAAAATTCCGCACAAAAATGATATTACTATCATTTCTTTATGTACAACAAACAGTTTAGGCAAAAATGTGCTTTGAAGTTTCCGCGTAAGGCACACTGAGAAAAGGGATTGTTATCTATAAACAAATATATTTATTTGAGGTAATTTGTTTAATATATCCTTCGGTATATTAATATATTGTACTCTTCTATTGCTATTTTGAAAAAAATTAAGAAAAATCAAAAACCATTAGGGAAAACTCTACCCGCAATAGAAAAGCACAAACTTTATTGCTCCGGTCAGCCCTTTTAAAAAAAATTTATAAAAATCAAAAACAAACTATATGAATGTAAAACACCTTTTAATTTTATACAAAAGGAAAAAATTTTTCGCAGACAAATTTAAGAAAAAAATAGTAGTTTATATCACTAGGACGATAAAGGGACTATTTTGGAAGGATGAAAACCCTTTCGTCCGAGTGATATGAACAATTTTTCCTTATTTCGGGAAAAATATCCTACAAAATTCGCGATTTTATATAATAGCTCTATAATAACAATCGATAGATGGCGTGAAGGTTGCAAGTCATTTGTCAATGTTTGTCTCTTTGGTGCGAAAAAGGATGATTTTCTTTTGAAATTTCCGAATGATGGACAATTTGGTTGGTGGTTTTTTTTTTTGTTATTTATTAGTTGTTATTTAGTGTTTAATTGTTATTTAGTCTTTTAATTGTTATTGTTATTTTATTCTGTTTTGTCTCCCAATTGTTGTAAGTTTGTTTTTTGTTCTTAATTTTCCAACCATTTAACACAAAACGACGCCACAAGACAAACGAAAATCGGAGTCCTTACATAACCGACGAAACAAGAATTTCCAAAAAACCTCTGCGTAGGTTCCACGTTTAGTAATTGGGGGATACGTGCCAACAGGAGCCCCTTATTGTAAATATACTTGTAATATTGGTCCAAACGGCGCTATGCGTCGAATGGACCAATAATCTGTTTTATTTAAAATCAATAAAGAATCTTTAAATCGTAAATCGGACAGCATGTTGAAATGACGGACGGTCCGTCGTATTGACGGACGGATGGTCACGTTATGCAATTATTGCAAAAAAAATCTTGAATTTTGTCGGATATTATGTAAATCTATGATTTTGTAAATAAATATAAAGTAACACTTAATTTAATTGCCAATTTTTTAACTAAAGGTGTCGAAATTTTGTTATTTTGGGGATAATATCCCACAAAATTCACGATTTTTTTGCTCTGAGATAACTATCGATAGATAGCGTGAAGGTCGAAAGTCATTTATCAAGTTATTAATAACTTAAGCGAAAAACATGAGTTCGTCCCGAACAAAGAGTGTTTTAATTTGTCCTAGGACAAAATAAAGTTAGGGCAGAGATTTGTAGACGAGGCGAGCGTAGCGAGCCGAGGTGCTCGAACCGCCTCGAGCGAACGTAAAATCTGTTTGCGGCCGAGTGGCGTAAACTGCTTTTCGTTGTAACGGGACTACCTCATTATTAACGGTATACTAATTTTTTCATTTATAGTTGGTATTTACAAGTTGTGACGGGACTACCTCATTTTTATTTGTGGCGTCGTGGTGATTGGTTGTATTTCCAAATGACGTCGGGGTGATTGGATGCATTTCCAAATGCCTGTAGTGTATGGAGAAGCCGTCCCCGCACAAGTATAGTCCATTTGAATATTAGGGGTGTTGATTGGTTAGCTTGGTTACCTACCAACCTAAGGAAGCTAAACAGTTTCCTTAATATCAGTGAAATCCGACAATAGCTATTTTCGATACTAGTTAGGAAAACTAAGATTTTTCTATTTGAGGCTGAGTTTTGCGCACGAGGCCGAAGGCCGAGTTCGTGAACATAAAGCCGAGAATGGAGAAATAGTTTTCCGCTAGTATCGAACAATAGTTTGTCTAATGATGTTTCGAAAAAGAACCAATTTCCGATTTTTCGCATATATAATGTAATAGCTCTGAAATAACTATCGACAGATGGCGTGAAGGTTGCAAGTCTTTGGTCGAGTTTGTCTCTTTGGTATTGATGAATTGAAGTTTCGGATCAGGATCTACATGGCGGTCATCCGCCCGGTCTTTACGTACGCGGTCCCGGCATGGGGGTTCGCATCCGGGATGGGACGTTTCGGCGCGACCGTTTCGGGGCGGCCGGTTCGGCGCGAGACCGTTTCGGCGCGAAACCGTTTTGGCGCAAGCCCATTTCGGCGCGAGCCAGTTCGGCGCGAAGACTTTTCGGCGCAAGCCCATTTTGGCGCAAACCAGTTCGGCGCGAAGACTTTTTGGCGCAAATAATTACAAACATTTAATTTTCCTTGAATTTTAGTCTTTGAATTTTTTTCTTTGAATTTTAATCAGGCAGACATTAGATACAAAAAGATACAACTAATCATCTAATAGTTACAAAATAATCATTTCAGTTTGACTTTAATCGCACTTGGTTAAGTTTTTTTCTGATAAAGACTAGAAATTCTATGAGCGTGGAATCGTTACCAGAAAGATGGCAAAAGGTCATCAGACAAAATGGAAAATATATAATAAATTGATTGAAGTTTATTTTTAGTACAAAAACAAATTGCAACAGAGACGTGCTCAAGGGGGGGGGTGAGGAAATACTAGAAAGCCGGCAGTTTTTAATCTAGAATTGGGGTTTTTGTATAAGAATGTCAATACAGAGCATTATATAAGGGGGGGAGTTTGGGGGTTTAAACCCCTTGCATGACATAGCTATGAAGTAAAAAAAGTTTTAAAAGCTTTTTTTTGGTAAAACCCTTCTCATAGCATAAAAAAATATTTGTTTTAGGTAACCCCCCCCACATGACTTATGTCTAGCTACGGTCCTGTGTCAATATGACATCCATAGTTTTCTGTAAGTTAAAATGCATATATGATTAATTGAATAAACCATTAATTAAACCGACCGATCAGATAAAAGTCAAATAATAAATAATTTTCTACATCCGCATAAATAATAATTTATGTTTATAAAAAGTATTTTATGCCTATGATATTAAATTCTCGCGCCGAATTGGCTTGCGCCGAATCAGCCTCGCACCGAACCGCCTTGCGCCGAACCGTTCTCGCGCCGAACCGGCTCGCGCCAAACCGTCTTTGCGCCAAACCATTCTCGCGCCGAACCGTCTTCGCGCCGAACCGCCTCGCGCCGAACCGTCCTCGCGCCGAACCGGCTCGCGCCAAACCGTCTTCGCGCCGAACCGGCTGCGCCGAAACGGTCGCGCCGAAACGGTCGCGCCGAAACGGTCGCGCCGAAACGTCCTAGACCGGTTCGCATCTTTTAATCAAATGAAAAGATTGGAAACCATGCAAAACGTCTGCGTAAGACAAGCCATGGACGCCCCATGGTTTGTCACTAATAGACAACTCCAGGCGGCTTCTGGAGTCAAGCCCCTGGATTCTTTCATAAAAGACTTAACATCTAAACTGTACTTGAAAAGCTCCGACTGCCACAATCCACTCATCCAAGCCCTGGGTCGTTACGACACTAGCGACTGCCCAAGGACGCCTAGGCCCAAGGATATAATTATCCCTAAAACAGTTGTATTGCCTCCCTACCCTAGATCACCCCAACAAAGTACCCAATACCAGACGTCACGTATAATCACGTATTCAGACTATGACTCCGAGGACGGCGTGTTCCAGTGAGGAGTGTTCACGCTGCCCCGGGGAGGTTACAAATATTCGTCATTGTCCTGTCCAATTAATCTTCTTCTTTTTCAGCTTGTGTTTTTAAATTTTTTTTCAGCGCCTATTAGATTATTGTTAAGTTTGTAAATTGTAAAAAAATTTTTTTTTATATTAATAAAAACGCTGTAGCAACGGCTCGACTGAGGCTCTGTTATTGTAGAAGGGGCCCAAGGTAAGCACATCGCGCAGCCGCGGGCGCGGGGATTGTCTCACGCGTGCGTGCACGCGCGGACAATTCGACGTTAGCCTCCGGCCCCGCAATGCTTACCTTATAGCGTAATAACAAACAAGACACCGGCTCGACGCCGCTCCTCGGGTTTGAAATCCCTGTAAAAAAATTCTCAACGTCAGGTTTCTAATCAGACGAAGGAGATAAGCGGGCCATCGCCCGCATCTGCTCCGCAGATGCCAAGTGTCAGCTACAGCTATGAAGTTTATCGTAAAAAGTGTGTAAAAAGTTATCGTAAAAAGTTATAGAGAAAACAGGTTAGGTTAGGTTTTTAATTTATGTGATTTTTCAAATCATGAAGTTTATCGTAAAAAAGTAATATCAACAACTTTTCGTAATTTTGGGGATAATATCCGACAAAATTCACGATCTCAGATAACTATCGATAGATGGCGTGAAGGTTGCAAGTCATTTGTCATATTATTAATAACCTAAGCGATAAACATGTGTTCACACGAACGGATGAACCCGTTCGGGCGCACACTTGTGTTAGAGTGCGGAATAGTTTTCCGCACACTTGTGTTTGAGAGCGGAAAAGTAAAATTACTTTTCCACACTAGTGCGGAAAAGTAATTTCCGTGCGGAAAGGTAATTTCCGTGCGGAAAAGTAATTACTTTTCCACACTAGTGCGGGAAAGTAGTGCTTTTCCAAACTCAATTGGATATCACAAAGTACCACTTTTCGAAACAGAATTAGACAAAAGTAGTTTGGACATGGAATTTAATTAGGACGTAAACAGCTTTTCGTTGTGACGGGACTACTTCATTTTTATTCGCGATTTTATATAATAGCTCTGAGATAACTATCGATAGATGGCGCAAAGGTTGCAAGTCATTTGTCAAGTTTGTCTCTTTGGTGGAGAAATGAATGAAATTCTGAATTTAAAAATTTCGATTTTATATCGAAATTTTATATTTTTTTTGATAGATGGCGCGAAGGTTGCGAATCATTTGTCAAGTTTGTGAAATTCTGAAATAAAAAATTTTTAATTTTAAAAATTTCGGACGTGCGTGTTACGAAGTGTTACAATGTCAAAATCAATCGAAGAAAAAAAGTAAGTAAAAAATTGTGTTTTTAATATTCGGAACTTTCATTCTAATGTTGTTTATTTCATGACCCCCCTCGGGCTATTATTGCCTCACCGCTGCGCGGCTCGTCTCATAAACTACGCCCTCAGGGATGAAAATAGTCCCTTTACGTCCTAGTGGTATAAACTACTATTTTTTAGCACTTTTATAGGACCTAAAATTGCTTTTTTTAGAACCTTTTTAGGTACCTTTTTTTGATTTTATACGACCTAAAAATCTCACCTCTAATTATTACACACAAAAAACATCGCTTATAGTTATCACGAATTCGTTTAATGTTATCATATTATTCTTAAGATTATTTTCTCCCACGAGCAAAGGAGTTGAATTTCAGTTACAGCATTTTTTTATATTGTGCATAATTCACCCACATAATAGGTCTGTTTAGTACCACAGTCCTAGTGCTACACTAACTACACTACTACAAATTGATTGGTAGTACAATTACCAACCCACTTTTTACACCAATCAATTTGTAGTAGTGTAGTTAGTGTAGCACTAGGACTGTGGTACCAAACAGACCTATTATAAAGTCAGGTGTTAGCAAGAAAATCTGTCTTATGGTTCATTTTTTTCAAAGACGGAGTGGATGTAAATAAACCCACCGTGTGACTCTTTCTATCACCGTCACATAATATGTGATATCACATTACATTTTTATGTTTATTATGAATTCTGTCGTTTAAATACATAAAAATCTTCACAATGAGTGACTATTATTAATTAATTATTATTGTAGATGTAGTAGGTACATACTAATAAATAACCAATAAAAATTTTTTTTGTTTGTTGTTATCAATCGGTTATTGTTATCAAAAACCCCAAGTCCCGATGGGATCACATTAAGCGGGCTCCACTGTACTTCAATTATCAGGTTTGAACCAATGAATAGCAATTCAAAGCCAACAATCCACTTAACGTGCCTGTAACCAGATACCATATTAAATTTTTAAAATAACCTACTGATTAGAAGCACGCTGCGGAAATAATTTTTACAAAATAAATAAAAACAACGTTGGGTACCTTTTTAATCTTCCCCAAATGTAGATCAAATTTGTCAGCTATGACACCAACCCAATTTTTCTCTATGATCCAAAGATTTATTGCTCACATGTTGTGTTTCCAAAAATTAATTTCATCCGATTAAATCTCGTGGTATACTTAACGAAATTCTTCACCAAAAATAAAATATTGATAAATTGGTCCAAACAATACATGTCTCTCCAATATTTTAAACCTGAAACTCCAAAATTGAATTACTTCTTCCGTTATCACAAGCTAATCCATGTTTTGCGTTTCAAAAAATATTAAAAAAAATTCGCTCGTTTTCAGGATATTAACAATTCCAAATGTTGAAATGTCATGTTCAAAATACACAATTTAAATAAAATGCCCCAATAAAATCCCAATTTGGACACTTCTCAAACACTCGAGAAAGCGCAAGATGAACGTCCGTCTAAATTGACGTTCCACCCAAGAAAGATCACGATATTTCCGGCTTTCTGCCAAACTTGCAAAATCAAAATTTTCACTTTTCCATCTAATATTTATTCTTCAACTCCTGTTGCCAACCGCCACTTTTTAAATACCTAACTTTTATAACATTTAAATTAAAAATTTTCCTTTAATTGGACATGTTGGCTATTCAAACTGTATGAAAAGCACAAGCACCTTATAAAATAAATAGAAGTGTTATTATTTTTTTTACTTCCTCACAACAGAAGTCTGAAAATTTAAAAAAAAAAACTGCGCCAACAAAAAAATAAAAAGATTTTCCTTTTCAAAGCCCAAAATTCTACAAATAAAACAAAACAAAAATAATCACTCATATCGCTTGTTTTTGATTTTGTGTTTTGTTATACGACAATATATTGCGATAAGCATTTATTGGTCAAGTTGTCTCAACATTATGCCATATGTTCGGGCATATTGTATTAATATTGACAAATATTTTTTAAAAATCGAATACAAATTCTAACATACAAATGATTTGTTAACTATAAACCATGGACTTAGAATGTTAGAAAGATTCCTCCTTCTAAGTCCATGCTATAAACAAATCTTGTTTGTGGTAACCGTGGGTAACCAGGTGTAATTATATAAAAAATAATTTTTTAAATTTGAACGGGTGGCAACCCTAAAGGAAACCTTATTATTTGGCCATTTTAAATTTTGTATCTGATTTATACATAATCTCGATTGCCAATATATTGACTATATAATGTATCATTGTAGGTTTTAATAAAAACATTAAAAATTCTATATTGTTTTTAAATTTTTTAAAATGTCATATTATTTTAGATATAAACCATTATCACTCTTAATTTTAAAATTTATTTTAATTTTTTCTATCTTCAATATTGATAATTTGAGAGCTATTTAAAATACATCAGATCCAAACGCACCACCCTGTACTATTTTACAATATGTACCTACATAATATATAATAATTTTATTTTTATTTTTTTATTTATTATTATTTATATAATAATAATCGTTATCATACTGATAAAATATTTTAAGCACGTCCTGCACTTTTATTATGATTTTTTAATTTTTATTAAAAACTCAAGAAATATCTCGAGGATAAAAAATTTACTTATTAGATTACATTGCTGATAGTATTACAATAACTTCTAAAAAAATAACAATTTATATGATACAATGTTATAAATTTCGTTGAACGTTATCAACACTAATTCTTAAATACTCAAATAAAATTAGAGTGGAACTTGTATTTATATAATATATAATAAAGATATACCAATGCAATCACTGCAGTGATACACAGTACTACACATGTGTAGTACAAAGTAGGACATAGAACAACAATGACATAATGGGTAGGTTTTTTTATTATGCACTTAAAATTAACTTTTTTTTATCTACATTTAACGTACATCAACTACAAAGTTAATAGCACTATTGAATGTTTATTTCTGCTTGAATATTTTTGTTTGATGAACATAAGTGTTTTGGGTTGAATATTTCGTTCTGTTATATTTTATTGGCCCAACAGGTGACTGGGGAATTCTAACGTACAACTATTTATTTATAATCGCTTAGGCTTCACCTCATGCAGGGCTGCTGAGTCTAAAATTTTTATTCTAATGCAAAATCAAGTTTTTAAAATTAGCAACTATTTGATACAATATTAATAGTCAACCTGTAATTACAACAAATTATCCCTTCCAGAATCAACAATATACAACAATTTTGGGGAGAAAAAAATCAAAAATAAAAATGAGTATAAGGTTTATAGAAGAAGATGGTTAATTTTGTTTCTTTTTATTTTATTTGCTATTTCAAATTTTTTGCACTATGCGATGTATCCTGTAATAGCACATATTATAACCGAGTATTACCAAGTTTCTTATGAAGCAGTAAATTGGACCACCTTGGTTACATCAGTTGTTTCTATAATAATCAGTATTCCTGGAATATATGTGATTGATAGAATAGTGAAGTATATAAGTAGTGAAGTATTAAATTGTGATAACTTGCCGATATTTTAGGGCATTCGGAAAACTGTAATTATTGGAATAATTGGTACTTCTTTAGGATCTTGGATCAAAGTTGCTTCAATACATCCTGATAGGATTTGGATAATCTATCTTGGGCAAGGAATTATATCCGCTTTCCAAATATGTATTTTTCCCTTACTTCCAAAAATTGCAGCTACATGGTTTGGTAACGATCAAATATCTACTGCATTTGGATTAGGTTTTACAGGAATTCAAGTGAGTATAATTAAAATTTATGTTGTCGTTAAATTTCAAGAAATATTACTTTTAATAGAAACTAAATGACTAATGAGATTGTTATTTTTGTGTTATGTTTATCAATAGGTATTTGATGTAATGAAAGTGCAGATATATTCTTTTCTTCCTTTAATATTTTTACTGCTGGATTGTAGCATATTTGAAATAGGCACACGTGTAGTAAATAAACATACATTAATACAATTTTGTATCAAAAAATATATTTTTTTTATAAACTAAACTTAAATTTCATAGTTAGTGGGGAAAAACAATTTTAAATTCTAAAAGTTTATCTTTTGTGTTGTAGGTTGGAATGGCATTGTCTTTTTTAATTCCCCCTTTAATTGTTCATCAAGGAGAGGTATCAGAAGTGACGAGAGGACTTTACATACTGAACATTGCATACGGGGTGTTTACTACCATCATGATACCATTAATTATAATATGTGAGTAACATTTTCATAAATAATTCATTTAAAATTTTAAAAAAATTTTAGTTTTTATCAACGCTCCTCCAACACCGCCTTCTTTGGCACAACAACATATAGTTAAAGGAAAACTTAGTAAAAGCTCCAAAAGTTTCTTTGAAACTTGCAAAATATTAGTATTCATAAAGCCTTACATGCTATACTTAATTATTTTTGGTATGAATGTGGGAATTTTTATTCCAATTCAAATTTTATCGAATCAAATTATTATGAGTTATTACTCCGTAAGTTTTGTATACTGGGTGACCGACCTTTCATCCGATCGTAGGGAAACAACATGAAAAATTCAAACAAAGCGATCAATATTTGCTTAAAACAGCTATTTTTTCATTTTATTATCTTTAGATGTAAACGTGGGCGCCCATAAGATCATTTTTAGGGGGGGGGCAAACTAAAAAAAAATTTATTATAAAAGAATTTTAATCATTTAAAACCGAAATTTTTAAAAATTTGGGCTGGTGAAATACTAAATGTCTAAAAAATGTAACCAGCCAAGAGCCAGGGGGGGAGGGCAGCTGACCCCTCCCCCTCCCAATGAACGCCCATGGATGTAAAAATAAACTTTTTTCAAATGTCTTTTCTAGCAGGAATTTGAAAATAATAGTAGTTTATATCACGAGGGCGTAAGGGGTTGTTTTTCGTCACGAGACGTAGTTTATGACACGAGCCGCAAGGCGGCGAGGGGAATAATAGTCGAGAGATGAAAAAACCCTGCAGCCCGAGTATTATGAACTGCTTTTTGTGAATTTGGGAATAATATCCGACAAAATTCACGATTTTTTTGCAATAATTGCATAAATTTCATAAAGGACCCCGCTACGGCCTTATGGGTTTTGGGTCCCAGTCAAATTTAACCAAAATTTAGGATATTGTAGTTCATAATATGCTGATAAAAAGTGTCAGTGGGCACAAAGCTAAAAAATGGACAGTTTTCGAGATATACGGCATTAAAGAGTTAATCTAGTCATTCTATGAAACACACAATGATAAAGTCAAAAACGATACCACCTAGAAAAAAAAATACTGCCGTGTAGAAGAAAAAATTCTAAAGAAGATAGCGTTTTTTGCATCGCTCTAGCTAGTGTATTACATAACCTAAAAAATTAAACAAAGTCGAAAGAGCGGTTTCTTGAAATTAAAAAAAAATGAATTTTCCAACAAAAAAAAGTCAAATGAAAAAGTTGTAGAAAATAAGTTGTAGAAAGTTAAAATACTGATTCATTATTTATTTTCTGAGAAAAGCGAAAAATGCCGTTCAAATTTGTCGTTTTTGTTTTTTTTTCTTAAATCGCAAGAAACCGCATTTTCGACTTTGTTTAATTTTTTAGGTTATGTAATACACTAGCTAGAGTGATGCAAAAAACTCTATCTTTTTTAAAATTCTTTCATCTACACAGCCCTATTTTTTGTTTTCGGGTAGTATCGATTTTGACTTTATCATTGTGTCTTTCGTAGAATGACTGGACAAACTTTGTAATGCCTTATATCTCGGAAACTGTACATTTTTTGACTTTGTGCCCATGGACACTTTTTATCAGCATGTTATAAACTACAATATCCTACATTATGGTTAAATTTGACTGGGACCCAAAACCCATAAGGCCGTAGCGGGGTCCTTTATAACACGTTTTAATTGACATCGTGGTAGTGTAAAGCCAACTTCTACTTGTAACCATGGTGTTTTTCTTGGCACCAGTTGGTACTCTGGAGGCCGGCCATGTTGGAGCGCCATGTTCATTTTGATTTCTCCTCTCGTGAAGTTTGCATGTTTGTGTATTGTGTCGTGTGTTTTCAATTAAAAATGCCTAAAAACCAAGAAATAATCAATAAATACGACATTGTAGTCGCATCTATCGATGTTCATGGACACGTTGCAAAAAAATCGCAAATTCGATATCGATGGATCACGTGGTAGGTACTATCGAACTCAGCAAAAAGCGGTATTTATGGGGCGAATTTATACATTATTTCCTATTTCAGGCTACAAAGCCACGATTTTTTATGCGCCTACAGGCGCATATTTTGAAGATCAAAAATGAAAACGACGAAAAGCATGTTTGCCGAAGACAACCGCAAAACGTTGTAGATACGCAAGACAGGCAAGTTTTTCACAATTGTGTGGTTAAGATTAAATATGTCAATAAATGATTTTTGAGAATTTTTGTTTGTTTGAAATTTTTTTACTCCCGGTATTTTTTTACTCCCGGGAGAAAAATAAAGTGTGACCAAAAGAGCTTTTTTACTCCCGAAAAACCGGGTGTAAAGTAGTCACTTTACACCCAAAATCACGAAAATTAATTTTTCTTGTTATTTCCTTATGATGGGGTTTAAGGTCGGTCACCAGGTACATATATTTTGATTCTTAATAATCGAGTGCGGAAAATTATTTCTGTATCCTTAACACTTCTAGGACGCAGAATATCATGTAGGAATCATTGGATTATTACAAACACTGCTAAGTATAGTAGGTTCAGTGGGTGTCGCCATTATACTGGATAAATATAAGAAATTCAAGTACCTATAATTAATCGATTTTAGAGGTTAGACGTTAATATATGATATTTTTCAGAATTACCTGCTGGATTTTTCACTTTTTAAATTTTGTTGCATTGATATTTTATTATGGAACAATAGATCAAGGTTTAGCAATCGTTTATGTGTCATCAGTGCTAATAGGGTAACGTATAATATACCAATAGGTACAAGTAACTTGGTTGCATTTTCATCAAAATGAATTTGCTCTCTGGTTTGGATTCCACATTTACCTGCAAAAAATAATTGGTATATTCTCGTTAAAAATAGTTGAGATAAAAATCAGCAAAAATTTTGATCTTTGCATGTATCTTTTAATTAAGTGCCACATTATTGACGTGAAAAGTCATCACTTAGTTAATCACAATATTTCTGAATGGTAGGAGAAATAGGGGAAATTTTAACCCCCGGAGGGAACTTCATCATTTGCTTCAGGCCCGTAGCTAGATATTGGCCATGGGGGTGCGGCTTATGTGGGAACACGTAGAGTAAAGGGAGGTAAAAGTCCGCATGGGGCAAAAGTCCCAAATTCAAATATCTCACTATATTTCAAAAATTTTTATCATTGTGCGCAAGGTGCAGTTAGTAGTCATCAATTACAGTGTCTATACCAAATTTTATCACGCAAAGTTGGATTACTGGAGAACCATGACGTAATTACGATTTTGCGTATGCCTGATGTATCATTAGCTCTTGCAGAAATTGCGTTGAAATGTTGAAAATGAATAGTAACCATAACTAGTATGTATTTTATTGAAAATACATGTTTCTTGCTATAAACTTATAGGATATAATCGATGTTAGGTTTGATGGTCTGGAAAGGTCATGACTCGGAAATGTTTTTGGCTACTTGGGGCAAGAGTCCTATGTTGCTGAACCCATGTCAAGCAAAAGTTTGAAGAATTAAAAAAGGCAAGAATTAACCGATGGCAAAGTGCTTTGTTTAGGCTGCAAAGAATAATATGAGAATTTATCAATGAGAGAGTGGATTCAATGCGATAGCTGCAAACAATGGTGTCATGAAGAGTGCACGAAATTGGCCAATTTATTTGTGACCATTGTTGAAATTTTTCTACATTTTATCTTTTTTATATCTTATACTTTTGTTGTTTTTGCTTATTACTTTTCATTTGGAAGAAATTGTTGATTTTAATTTGACTTAAAATAGCGCAGAGTCCAATGGCGGACTTTTGCCCCACCTATGGGGTAAAAGTCCCATTTTCCGCAACTTGTGTATTATGGTTTTTTTATACACACCGTTTTCAAATCATGGCATTAATGTTACTTATAACAAAGCCTAAGTACTGTACAAACTTCTCATCCAAATATTGAGCTGATTGAGTAAAACATATAAGCGTAAAAAAATACAACGTACTAAGTGCGGACTTTTACCTCCCTCTACTCTAATAACAATAAACTATTTTGATATTAATACCTAATGAGGCCTACAGACGATCAACTTAGTATGCAACCAAAACTTGCAACCACAACCACACCAAGTTGATCGTTTGCGGGCCCCTTAATAATTCTTTAGAATTATTTATGCCATAGAGGGTTAAACCCCCAAAATTTGACATTTGTAAACTTAAGATTTAAAAAAAACAAATTTTCAGGATTTGCTCTGGCGCTCTAATGACCTTGGGATTCGAAATAATAGTGGAATTTACCTATCCAGAAGCAGAAAACATATCTACAGGAATTGCATATAATATAATGGGAGTAATATCTTTAGTATTTACAATTTTAGGTGGACGTATGTTTGATTCAATTGAATTTATTTGGATTGGTCTAACTGCGGTACTAATAATATTTGCAAGTGATTTATTGTTCTTTTTTTTTAAATTTGATTTACGAAGAAAAACAGTTGAGGATAGTCAAAGTAAAACGGAAGTAGTACCTATCTCAAAGCTTACGATATAATTAAGAACATTATAAAAATGGATTACGTACCTACAATTTTAAAATTCTACACATTTTAAGAGTTTCTCCACAAATAACTGTCTTTTTAATCAAAGATTATGAAAATAATTGTTGTACTTTGTAACATTTTACTTTTGAATATTTGATAAAATTTTAAATACTTTTTTATAATAAGTACTATTTTTATTCTCAGATTTTCAGGTAATCACTATTACCCTTGTCCGTCGTAAAGTTTCTGGATAAAGCCTTAAATAGCCACAAAAGGCCATACAAATTCTCGTAACAATCATTTTTAATGAAGCGCCATTTACAAGGTGCTGTTGTGAAATCGATTCTGGAAACAAAAACACCATCTTTTTATGTATCGCTAAACCTTTCACAAGCCAAAAAACAATAGATCTCTATGCAAAAAGAGGTTTGAAAGATGGCGAATTTTTTGAAATCATACAAGTTATTGTAATTAATTGGGCGTTTTTCATATAAAATCTCGAATTAAATTAATAAAAATGTGAATCCGCGATTAAAACAGATTAAAAATTATATTAGGTCCTTTGAAAAATTCTCCTCTTTCCGTTAAAAAAAATCATTGTTGTATCTGAGAGAAGTGAGCTAAGTGAACGGGCTAAGGACCGGACTCTAGGCTAGAAGCCCTAAGGCTCGATCCCTAACCCGGCTACAAAATTTATCCAACTTCATTATGACCCTCTCCCCCTCGGAAGGCAATGGCAAACCACCGAGAGTAATCTGCCAAGAACATTATGTTGTTTATGTTGAATCATGTTGTCTAGTAATCGACGGCTCGATTATGGACACATGAAAATAATCTCTACGCGTCTGTTAAGACGGATAGACTGGTGGAGGAGGGAAGGTACGGTTATCATTAAAACACAAATTTAAAAAAAAATTTTAATTTAATATGACCAATTTAATTACCATCTCATTCTCCAACACACAGGAGACTGGAAATCCAGAAGTGAAGCGGAGAGCCAGAAAACTCCTCTGGCATAATACACCAGGACTGCAGATGCTAAAAATCTTCCTTTATCAATAAACGAAATTAGAATCATTACGAGGTTACTCACTGGACATTGCCCAGTGGCATTATGTACATTATACAACTTCAATTACCAATATGCTGGAATATTATAGGTACCATTACAAAATTCTGTTAACAATTACATCCAAATTTACACAAATGAGTAAATTAGATATAGCGTATAATAATTTAAAAATATATTATTATAACAAAAATAGCAAAAATACCAAGTACATTAAGGCGGCTTTACATTAAAATCATTATAATGTGCCCGTTCTCTCTATAATATTGCATAGCTATATATTAGCTACTCAGTAACGTAGCACAGTAATATTGATCAAGTCATACTAACAGAGTGCCTTACAGAATCATATTTCAAGCATCTCCGCAAAGTTACAGTTAAGAACAATCTAACAGAGCTATGTTACAGAATCGCACTAGTAATTACGTTTTGGAATACAAATAGTATATTATCTAATTAGGAGCAAAAGTGTAACTTTATGACCGTATGTAAATACGGATAGTAAATATTTTTAAAAATAATAATTTTCTTCAAATGTTAAAACGTTTCAGAAAACAAAAGCTTGATATTTTACTGCCTACGATAGTAAAAGCAATAGATCATGTGTCAAGTTTCAAAAGTATTTAGATTGAGTAATAAATGTCTTGTTTTAGTAACGTTCGAAGAAAAATAGTATTTTTAAAGAAAATATTAAACTGATGTTAAGCCAATATACTATATAATATTTTATTATTGATTCTTTTTATTAAAATAAGTTTTCCTATAAAACTTTAAAAACAGCATAATATTTCCTGCTAATACAGGAAGAAAAATGGCTGGGTAAGCAATAGTTACATTGCAATTTGGAGAAAGCGCCTGAAGTGCGTGTAAAAATAGAATAACTAGCTGAGTCTGCAAAAATAACAACAATTAATAATAATTATTAAAAATCTTAAAGTATTTACTATTTGTATAATTGTTAATTTTGATTTCACGAAAGTTAATTTTTCTTGTATTTTTGGACCTAATGAAGCCAAAAAGTAGTAACTGTACATCAAAACATGAACCATAGAATTTAACATAATACCAAACGAAGGCATTCCACCTGGAAAACAAAACTTTAATTTTATAAAATTCGTCATGTTTTTGGATTAATTTACTTGCTCCGTATTTACAACACACCCAAGCCATAAAAAATGAAGATACATGATGATATACATGTAATCCTGATATTTGGTTGTTTTTTTTTCTTAATGCAAAAATGATCGTTTCTATGAATTCAATGCCTTTTATCACCATGGTCCACCAAAAACAGCCTGCCATTTGTATTGCTAATTGATCCTCGGAAAAAACTATAGACTGACATCCCAACGTATACGTAGTCGTCCATCCCGAAGTTAACGTCTTGCAGGATTATAAAATAATTTTTTTATTTGCTACTTTGATTTATAGATTTATACTCACTCTATATGTCAGCCAAGAACAGAATATAACTTGAAATATGTTGTAACACTGTATAAATGTTTTTAACTCATAGGGTTTCCTTTTTTCCATATATCTTGGCAGGAGTACATAAATAAGTAATAAATAAAAAATTATTATTCCAGCTCCCTTACGAGGAGTTTCCATAAAAGGCCATTCGTTTACTCTTTTATCTAAAACAATACAGCATAGATATTATTATTGTTCGGCCGAAAAATGTACACCGCTATGAATTTTTTATATACTAATGTCTCATCTTTAATTTTAATGTTATTTTACACAAAATTTGTTTTTACCTGCATAGCAAACAAACACAAAATTAGTAAAAAAACTTTCAGTGTCGATATTTGAAATCGTATTAACTTCCTGTGCCATTATGAAAGAAGGTAAAACTGTTAATAAGCTCAACGTAATTTTGGCATTACTTATAAATAATATACTTTTATAACGTCAATCATAAATAATATAATATGTTTTATTTTAACATTTATTTATACAATTAAAGGAAGAAATTGCAATAAAAACTAAATATTTATAAAAATTTAAATGCCATAATAAACTATCAAAATAAGTAAAAATAAAAATAATTTTTACTACGTGTGCATAAAAATTATATATTCGTCTGACCGGCGTAAAAAATCCAATCACAAAAGAAAAATTTTACTATGTACCTACTTACGTTGGATAACTAATCAAAAAATCTTGAATTCAAATATGAGGTTAATGGTATACAGTTTTAACTTTAATTTGTACCGAAATTATTCCACAAAATTGAAATGGTAAATTAACTAAAAAAAATTGGAGATGTGGCCATCACATGTCTTTACCATCATTAATCTTATGGTACAATATTATGTTTTGCACAGTAATTTAATACAGTTTACAAAAAAGTACGATTTACGATTTTGGCCGCTCTCTATGATTCGCCGCCCATGTGGAGTTTGCACAGTAAACCCATTATCATTACATTACAAAAAATAATAAAAATTTTAAAAAAATGGCATCTCGTTAATGCGCGTCATTAATTTACTCCTCAATCTCACGTTTCCGTGGTCCGATTTTAACCAAAATTTAATCAAATCTGAGTTTCAATATAAAAGAACTAAATATAAAATTTGCTTGAGAAATTCTTATTAGTTTGGGCGCTAGAGCGCACACAAAATTAACTGACATACAGACACACAGACATTTCTTGATGTTGGGTCTCTTTCAACTCGTTTGACTTCAAGGACTGTAAATTTGTAAAAATCTAAAAAAAAAATTTTTTTCGATTACATAACTTTCCCATTCGGTATGGTAAAGTAATAAAATAGTAGTTTATATCACGAGGGCGTAAGGGGTTGTTTTTGTCACGAGACGTAGTTTATGACACGAGCCGCAAGGCGGCGAGGGAAATAATAGTCGAGAGATGGAAAAACCCTGGAGCCCGAGTATTATGAACAGCTTTTCGTGAATTTGGGAATAATATCCGACAAAATTCACGATTTTTTTGCAATAATTGCATAAATTTTATAAATTATAACACGTTTTATTTGACATCGTGGTAGTGTAAAACCAACTTCTACTTGTAACCATGGTGTTTTTCTTGGCACCAGTTGGTACCCTAGAGGGCGGCCATGTTGGAGCGCCATGTTCATTTTGATTTCTGCTCTTGTTAAGTTTGCTCGTTTGTGTATTGTGTCGTGTGTTTTCAATTAAAAATGCCTAAAAACCAAGAAATAATCGTTAAATAATCAATAAATACGACATTGTGGTCGCATCTATCGATGTTCATGGACACGTTGCAAAAAAATCGCAAATTCGATATCGATGGATCACGTGGTAGGTACTATCGAATTCAGCAAAAAGCGGTATTTATGGGGCAAATTTATACATTATTTTCTATTTCAGGCTACAAAGCCACGATAGTCGATCTACGTGTTCTAGTCTCCCCTACAGGATTTTTTATGCGCCGACAGGCGCATATTTTAAAGATCAAAAATGAAAACGACAAAAAGCACGTTCGCCGAAGACAACCGCAAAACGTTGTAGATACGCAAGACAGGCAAGTTTTTCACAATTGTGTGGTTAAGATTAAATATGTCAATAAATGATTTTTGAAAATTTTTGTTTTTTTAAAATTTTTTGGAATTTTTTTACTCCCGGGAGAAAAATAAAGTGTGACGAAAAGAGCTTCTTTACTCCCTAAAACCCGAAAAACAGTCACGAAAAAGAAATTTTGCGTCAATTTTCTTAACTAAAAAGTTGTAGATCCCTAGGATAAAAAAATAAATCCTTAAAAGATTAGTCGTATTTCCATGCCATCTACAAATGTGGAACCAAATAAAGTGGTAATTTTTAATCTTTCTGGTTGCGTTTGCAACTTTCTTCAAAAATGTATTAACAATAGTCATACACATGGAAAGAGATATTACAAAGTAGAAATATTATCATTTGAATGACCTACAATCTAGATTGATGCTAAAAAATCCTATTACTTGATTTTGGTTTTGATAAACGCAGTAGAAGAAACTTGAGTCTTGGTCTTCAGTCTTGAAAAGTTATCGTAAATTAAGTAACAACCTAATTTGTATTTCAGTAAAATAAAAAGATGTTTTGGTTTTTAGTTATTTCACAACTGAATTATTTTTTTTCTATTTTTCTTCGTATACATTATAATTTTTAATAAATTTTAATATTTTTTAATATTTCTGAAAATCTTGTTAGTCTGAAAATTGAATTGGTAAGAAATTTAAAATGAGTTTGGATTATAATGGTTAAAAACAAGAAGTTTTCTATTTAAATTATCAAAAGAAATTTCCTGAATTTTAATGCTGTATTTGTATCTGTTAATAACATTCATAACAATATCAGCGATAAACAGAACCGGCAGAACTACTTCTTCTTTTCAGTCCTTTTACCCTACAAATAGGGTGTGGTGAGCCTTTAACTAAGGCTTTTCATGGCAGATTACTCTCGGTGGTTTGCCATTGCCTTCCGAGAGGAGAGGGTCATAATGAAGTTAGATAAATTTTTGTAGCCGGGTTGGGGATGGAACCTAGAGCTTTTAGCCTAGAGTCCGGTCCTCAGCCCGTTCACTTAGCTCACCTTTCTTTGAGAGGCAGAATTACTAGGGCATAGCAAAAGTGATGCAGTTCACATTAGGCGCATATATTTGAGAGGCCCATAAAATATACGGTACACGTCGTTTCGGCGACCGCAGTTCGGCGAAAGCGATTCGGCACCGTATATTCGGCGACGGTCAATTCGGCGACCCGATGTTCGGCTATGTTAGTTTCAGCGATTCCAATTCGGCACCGGCATTTCGGCAATTCCCATTCGGCGACAGAAAATTCGACTACGTCGATTCGGCGACGGGAAATTTATTTAAGTGTTAAAATTTATTAAAAATTTTTAAATTAAAAATATTAAAAAAAATTATTTTTTACTTTTAAATTAAATATTTATTTACATACATAACACATACAAATTTTAATCCATGCTATAATTATAAGATATACCGCGAAGATATTCTATAATATTAATAGAATTATAATTGGTTACCTTCGCCAAAATTTGAGAATCAGCCGCTTCGTACCGCGGCCTTTTTTTAGAAGGTGCATGTCCGGCTAGAATACGTTCGTATTCTGTGTCGAAAGTTTTTTGAATTCGTCTTAATTTATCCAAAAAAGTCCACAACGTTGGATGAAATATACCACCACCAAAACCTAATTGTATTTTTCGATGACAAGCTTCGGCGTAATTGTTAGTTCTATCAATTCCATCCAACGTGCGTTGATACACAGACCAAATATTTGAAGAAAACATTGGAATATTTCTGGTACCATTATTTCTAAGACGTCCAATATATGTATTTGTAAACCATTCTAAAATTGGATCAAATTCTGGTGGTAAATAATTTTCTAAACTTGTAATTGCATGAAAAATATCATTCTCAGGAACAAACGCAATTGAAGTAACCATTCTTGAGCGCAATGCAAAATCTACATCGGCACTGTACCTTTTTAACAAATTACTTGACGATAAATGTTTTTTAAGTTCTTCACTAAGTGAAATAAGCAGCCATGTATATTAACGTCAGGAAACACTTCACGAATCGCTTGATGAATGGCAAGCTCAAAATCAACACTTATACTCAACGGATTTAGTTGAGGCCACAATTCACGGATCATACTAAATAATTTTACATAAGTTTCCCTCCTCTTATTAGGTAGTAAGCAAAACAAAGCAGGAAACACTGCTCTTCCATCTTTTCTAGCAAGTATAACGAATACTTGTGAAAAAAGAGACGGGCAAATTAGAAAAGTGCCGTCCATAAACAATTCTAACATATTTTCACACCAACTAGAATTATATTCTCTTCCAAATATCATAATACGTTCAGAGTCCAAATTCTCACTCCCTGAATCGGCAAGAAGATATCTCTCAAAATTACCAGGGCTAAACTCATAAGTGGAATAACCTTCCGGTATGATTATTAGTTCCCTAGATTCCGGATTTGCTGGTGCTTCAGAATTTTGGTGACGTTTCCGTTGTATCGTTCTGCTCATGACAGAATTGCTTGGAATGTTACCTTCTATGGCATCAGGAACATTTGCAATAGCCCGTGCTCTTATTTGCGATGGATTGTCCATTGTATTTTCGGCTAAAAGTTTTATAACAGTATTAAGTTTTTGAAGTTCGACGTTTTCTGCATTTCCTACGGTCCTGCAGGAATGCTCCCTTCGCTGTGAATTGAACGAACCGTCTCTAATATTGGTCCATATTCTGCCATTGCAACCCTTATGCTTACTTTCACATCGCCAGAATTGAATAGTACTATTTGTGTTAATTTTATCTTTAACATAGAGGTACCCATCACGAGCATATTTTTCATTGCTTCGTTTGGTTAAAATTATTTGAGTTTCTTCCATTGTATTATGAATTAAAAATTAATATATTGATTTCTAACACTACACTGGAGTACTTTTATTAAAATCTATACAGCGAAATCTATAAACTGGAGATAAAATGTCAATTATTGCAATCTTATAAACTTACTTATAAAGTTACTTACCTTAATAACATGTTACGCTGAAACGCTTCCACTTACTTCTTCTTTGTCTAAACTGAAATGTTTTGATACCAAAACCCAACTCAACTGACTATTTTAGCGTAAAAACTCAACTGACTAAAGAACTCAACTCAAAATGCCATCTATGACTCCTCGAAAACCGTTACTAAAAGTGGAGAGCTAATTGAAATTTTGGAAAAGATACTTAAGGAAAACGGTAATATTTAATTGAAAAGGCTGAATTGTATTGAAATGGGGAAAACCAAAGAAAGATTAATACAATAAGTATTATTGAAAAGGAGCAAATAACAAAAAAGGGATCTATTTAAGAGAGGTAGGGAGAAAACCAATTTTTATTAACTATGAGTTTTTAAATAAAAGTTCGAAAAGCCGTAGGCGTCGGTACTAAGGTTTTTGTGTACATTTAAATTTTAAATTTGGAAGAATAAATTAAAAGTATATCTTTCGTCGCCGAATCGACGTAGTCGAATTTACTGTCGCCGAATCAAAATCGCCGAAATGCCGGTGCCGAATTGGAATCGCCGAAATGGCGGTGCCGAATATCGGGTTGCCGAATTGCCTGTCGCCGAATCAGAATCGCCGAAATGACGGTGCCGAACTGGAATCGCCGAAATGACGGTGTCCGTAAAATATAGGCGTTTCAAGAGAAGCGATACGCTATCTGGTGAAAAGTTTTGTACTAGAGGGAATGAGCTGAAATGATTGTTTACCATCAATTTTATTCAGCATAAGTGCGCAATTGTGTACTGATTATGTTTTTAATATAATAGATATCTTATCTGCTGCTCGTTTGCTTGTAATATCATGGTTAATTACTTCATTTATTTATTAATTGCTTCTTCCTTCTAGTACCAACATGGCCACTAGCGGCGCTGCAATCTTAAATTGAAACGCCTATATAGTAACATTTTAATATTTATCAATCATACAAGCACCAAATTAACATTTGAAATTGTATGTGTCTACAGCAAATTTTACTACTTAAAATCACGAATTTGGTCAGCGTCTACCTCCTACGAACAACAGACGAGCGACCTAACAACCGCGTAATACCCCCTTTTCGGAGCTCTTATCTATCTATATAAATAAAAATGAATGTGGAATCTTTGTCACTACATCACGTGAAAACGGGCCGACCGATTTTCTTCATCTTTTTTTTTTAAATTTTTGTAATTACCCAAGGAATGTTCTTACGCAAAGAAAAATTTAAAAAGTTGCTCAAAAAGATACAAAAATTGCAAAAACACCTTTTTGCTTTCAATAGATGGCATTCACCACAGACCTATCGTAAATCCTATATGAGACGATGCATAACTTTGCATAAAATTAATATGTAAATGGTAGCTAACCAATGAAAAACGTCTGATTGCTATTAATGCATTCTTTCTATTGGTTAGTTAACATTTACAAGTATATTTCATTCAAAACATTTCGTTGGCATAAAATTTATACTTTCAAGGCCGTAGATTAAGAGGGGGTACAACATTTTTTACAGGGTTTAGTATATAGAATAATAGATAATAAGTAAGTAATAGAAAATAAGTAGTTTGGTACTTCTTGGTACTTAGCCGATAGTAAACTCTTGGATACAAACATCCGTTTTCTATTAGACTGGTTAGTTATCATTTGGCACCAAAATTCAACATAAACAAAAAAATTGTGGGAAAAAAGACCCGAGAGATACAAAATGTTTCATGTATGTTTTGGGTAGCAAATTTGGCTAAGGGGTCACAAAAAGGTTATTAAAAAAAAAAAAATTAAGACCATTAATATTTTAATATAGCCACAGCTGTGGAGTGATGTGATCGCTGGTTGAGTATAGAGCGGAAATTCTGGGTTCAAATCGCGGATTGCACAAAATTTCTTGGCTCGACCTTCCGGTGAGCATCTACACTCTGTGGTGAATCCTGATATTTGTGTCGACGTCATTACCGTAAATACGGCTGGGTCACACATGCAAAGGTTTACAAGAGAATTTAAGCAGGAAAATGGCGATTTATCGTCATCAGCCCTGGGCCTGCATGGCCTGTTAGCGCTTGCTTATAAATATTTTAATATACCGTGGGTTTCGTAACCTAAAACTATAATCCCAACCTAAAATTGTTTTTTTTAGGAACTTTTTTTGCATTTATGTGACCTATAATGGTTTTTTTTAGAATCTTTTTTTTTTGAATTTATACGACCTAAAAATCTAACCTCTAATTATTACCTATCTAATTATTATAATGTAGAAGATTACAAAGACATTTTCGGATAAGGGTGTATTTACACTTACTTTCAAAAAACTCTTCCTGTGTTTTTTGCTGATGAATTTAATATTTTCAAATAAACTCATTTTTTGAGTAAATATGTACTAGAATCATAGTATAATACTTGTAGAATAAGCAGGTTTACTTTGCAGATTTTATGACCAAAAGTTGAACTCCAATGCGCACCCTCTATATTGTTGTAATTCATTTTTTCCATTGTTGCAATTTTTATTTTTAAGTTGGCAGCAAATTGATCTGTTACTTTGCGTTTTGCTATAGTTTGTGGAAAACAAATTTTCATGGATGGAAAGGAGGAAAAATGGTGAGAATACATTTGGCTTGAAAAAGAGACAGATGTAAACCTGTTTCACAGATTTTATTGATCACTCGTACACATTAACTAGTTATATATTTACAGGTATTCACATTCAGATGACCTAATCAAAAACCCAGAACGTTCAGAGACCCGTATAGTAATCGCATTTAAATTAAAATAATAACACATTCTACATTTTTTGAACACATAAGATCATCACATTTTTACTCAAAGAACAAACTGAAAAAAAATAGATGAAAAAAATAAAATGTGGCGATCTTATTTGAACAGTGCTACATCGTTTAATTATAAGCAATTTTTGAATTAGTAAATGCAGTATAGCTTATTCAAAATAAAAAAAAAAAATTGATTTGCTTTTATAATTAGGAGACTGCATTGATTTAGTTGATTGGTTTCGTTTCTAGCTGTAAGACTTGGCATCAATTTTTCATCTTGTAACTGTATTTTTTATCTTAATACACAAAAAAAAGGTAAAATGTTATAAATTGGCAGTTTTTTAAAAGTCAACAGTCAAACATATAATCTGTAGACTAGAAGTGAACTTAAATGTTAGTGTAATTTTCTTGAGCATTTATTTATTCCTTAAAGCTTAACGAAAATATGCATTGCTATAGAGGTAGTTGAAAAAGCTTTTATCTATACTGCATTACTTTCGACTATCATTTTTTTTTAGTTTTTATACAAAGAATTATTGAATTAACAGCCTCAAGTTTGGTTTATTTTTATTTAATTATAACTACCTACTTAATAAACTAATACAAAATTTACAATCACAAGTGAAATTTTTCAACTCAAAACTGTTAATTCACAATTTCCAAAAAACACGTAGAAATAGGAATGTTACTTACATATTCTAGCAATTTGCACCATTGATTCTAGATTTATGCAAATTTGAATAACTCAATATGTCAATATGCAAATCTACAAAATAAAAAAATATGTACAACATAATTGACAAACATTTTGTACAAAAAATACTGTTAGTTCTTATTATACAATAATAATATATATACACACACATATTAAAAGAAATAATAATTACATACCTATTATTTACAAAATCGACCATATTGGGTTATTCAATTTTGCAATACTTAAAAATTTAAAACCGCACATTAAGAGAGCTAAACTATACCAATTATTTTTATCTTCATAACAGCCTTATTATTTTTCATTTTTCAATATTATAAAACGTACACAAAATTTTCAAACAATTTTGTCAAAGTGAAATTTTCGTCCAAACAAACTTTGGAAAATACTTTTTGTGTAAATTTTATAAGTAAACAAATTAAGTTTGCGGTAGTACAAAAAAAGTGTAAGTACATTTCACGAAAACATTTTCTTTATAAAATAAATTATTAATAGTATTTAACAGCCTCAGAATTCTTACAGCTAACGTTAGGTAATTAAAATTAGAAGTTTGCTTTATACATGAAAATAAATTAGAACAATTCTTAACATCATCGTTATATTACAGCAGAAAAAGATATCAGTTGTTTAGACACTTTACAAATTGCTAATGCTTAATAAGTGTTAATACAAAAGCATTTTTACCTTTTTTACTTAAGATGATTAATATTACAGTGAACACAATACATCTCTTGCGTGGTACCATTACATTAATGTAGCAACTTATAACGACATCTCCGATTATTATGTATGCATTGTGGTATCGAAAGGAAAAATCTCCATCATATCATAAAAATTATAATCAACATTATTTTGCAAAAAACTACCTTGTATTTTTTTATAATTTCAAAATTTACATGTCACTTAATAACGAGCTTTCATTAGGAAATAAAAAACTAATCCAATTGTTTTTCTCATATCATCATTATTATAACCAACAATTATCACATGATCTTGCATTGTAAGTAAATTTAATAAAAAGCAGACAAACAAAGTTATAACCGAAATGTAAAAAGAGCAATATATATAAAAATGTAAAAATATTTTCATAAAATACTACAATGTAACACGCATAGACTAAATTCGATTTTATGTTTTTAATGCCTGCATAATATATTGTGCCACTTCATGTGGTTTTCTAATATCTATGCAGTCCGAGGTGTAAATTTATAAAAATTTCAAGTCTTGAAAAAACTACACCGTTCGATTTACAAAACAGCTCAACTTTGATGCTTATAATAATCCACCGTTTTAAAACAAACGATTTCACTCTTAAAACCCTACGTTTTATTTCTGCTCCTCCCCCAAGTTGTACAAACATGGACCAGAAAAATTGGGCTACAATTTTTATACAAACGAAAGGGAACGTAATTTTTTTTGTAATTTTAGCCTATGCATATTACAGTAACATAAAATTTTACAAATCGAATGTGTTTGTTGTCATAATAAAATTACCAAAATGAAATGAAGATCAATTTAGTCACAAAAATCTAACAGGCACTTCAAAGCCCGAACTGATAAAAGCATACCCATCGACCTTCGCCAAAAGCAAACCTCCCCATGTTTTGTTCTAAAAACATAGGTACAGTTTTGAGCATCAGGTCACTTCCATGACAAGACTATTCTTTTGGACAATAGCCTTATTTTTGTTATTGGGCGGTGTCGAACTAGATTCGTTTTTCATTGTATCCGAGTCACTGGATAGTGGTATTTCCAAAATGTTGGCACTGCAATGCAATAAAATAACAATTATTTATGTGTTACTTACTATCAAAAAACAATATTTCAACTCACCTATGACTATTAAGCGTAGAAAGAGTATGTGCAGAGGTGCGAATATTTAATGTGCCGGTAGGAGCACTGGAGTTACTCACACCACCTTTATAAGCGTAAGAATGAATTTTATTACTTAATTTATCGTAAGTAGACACTAAAATAGATGAAATTATAATTTTAGCGTAAAAAGAACACAATTGTAAAATACCTTCGTATCCGTATTGAGTTACAAGACCGTTGGAATTATTAATTACATTATCTTTGTGTTCGACATCCATCGCATTATTAACGTTATTTAATTTAGGTTTACTTAGTGTATTCGAAAGAATTGAGGGCCTGTTAAGAGACTCTTCAACGCCATCGCTATAATTAGACACACTGAAAACGGAACATCCTATAGTCCTGTCGCCATGGTCAACAGCAGCATATGCACTTTTTGTGTCACACGTTAATGTACAATCGTTTTCATCGACACTCATATTGGAAGTAAAACTATCATTAACACTAGGGGTAAGCGTATTAAGACCGACATTAACGTTTAAATTAATGCCGGTTTGCACATTTGTATCTTCGAATTGCCTGGTATCCGTCACAGGAACTTCTGTAGTGCTAGGACAAAAATCTTCAAATGTGAACGGCGTTGTTATAAAGCTCGACGTATCCAACAGACAATTTGAAGATTCTAATGTTTGTATTTCTAATGAGAACGGAGTGTTGGCACTGGGTATGAATGCGTCGTCTGCAGGTAAGAGATGGCAAGGTGGCTGGTAATCAGGTGGCGGCGTTTTCGGTCGAAAATGAAGCCTAGAAAAAAAACATTAAAATGAAACTATTATATTACGTCAATATAAGTTTAAGAAGGTGTAAATTAGCCTAATAAACTACAGTGAAGTTTGGGGTGTTCAAATCCCCCTCATTTATGAAGGTTAATATCATACAAAGAACTATACATACATAAGAAAAATATATTATTATGTCGACGCTAAAAAGGCAAAGGTTGTCTTAGGCAACATTCATATTTATAACACCTATAGTAGTACATTAAACAAGGACATAGTACGCGTGGAAGTTGACGTTCAGACACGAGATTAAGCATTATAGTGAATATCGCTTAAGAGTTTTTGCCTTTCCAGCCTCGATGTGTTCCCACATAAACCCTCTCCCCATGGCCAATCCAATGTCTAACTATGGCCCTGGTTGTGGTCCAGTGAGTTAGCAAAAGATTAGGTGGTTTTCCATTATTAGATCACATTTCGCTTTGTGATTTATTCACTTTCACATTCCTACAAAGAATGAAAAATAAATTGGAGTTATATTTGCATATTCAATTATTGTAAAAGAATAAGTATTAATTTTAATAGGTTCAAGTTCTTTCCTTCTATAGGTTAAAATTTGTGAAAAAGTGAAGCAAAATTCAACACACTCCAGGCAGTGTTGCCACGTCAGTACATTATGTATTTTTTAGCTTCAAATAAAAGTTAGTGATATCTCGAAAAATTCAGTAATTTTTTACTTTGGTGACGCTATTTAGTACATTTATAGTACTTTTTTCTATAAGAACACTGACAGATAATTTGAATTAATTGCATAAATTTAAATTTCCTGCAAAAATTTGAATTTTCCTTGAAAATTTCAAATATACTTCTCTTTTTTTTTGTTTTATATGATTGTTTGTTGTTTTAATAACAATTTATTATAAAATCAAGAGTAGAAGTGCAAGTAGTTAGGGCAACAAAGCACAAATTTGAGGAGTAAAATTAGCTAAGGGCTTAGCTGTCCTAAAAATTAAAAATCGCACTTTAAGGGTACTAGGCAATCGTTATTCGCAAAATCGGCGCTCTTGTTTTTATTAATTTTAACATAGAAAGGAAGCAGATACACAAATGTAATTTTAACCAATGCTTATTGATATATAAATGATAATAAAAATTATACTATAGCCCTTAGGAACATACAAAGTGGCGGCACAGTTTGCCAAGTATTTACGTGTTTATTTTCCATTTTTACATCCTGTCGTTCGTGGAATTAATTTTTTTTGACTCTACAAATGGTTTTTAGTTTCCTAAGATACGTAGTTTGGGACTGAACCTAAAATTAGAACGATCAAACCGGAATTATTAAAGTAGTAGACGAAAAACCGCGATTTTTACGATAAAAATGCGATTTTTTTATAATTGCACGTAAAAATCGCGACTTTTCATTTTTTTTTTGAAAAATTTCGAATTTTTATGGAGTATTTCGGAGGTTCAGTCCCAAATTACATATGTTTTACGTGTCCTCAATTTTTTCCAAGTCACCAGAGACTTCCGTTTTTTTGGAATCATGTAAAAACCAAATGAAAATAAAAAGTCGAGAAAAACGCGTTCAAAGTTTTTTTTATTGATAAAAGTTCTTTTACTTATATTTACCATTTTTGAGGTAAATGAGATAAAGTTAAGTCTTATGTAGTTTATGGCTATGAAAAAATCTTGTCCTGATCTGGAGGGTATTTTTAAAAGTAAACAATCGGAAAACCGGGGGGTCTGGAATACCCTCCAGTCATTAAGAAAAGATGTTTCAGCTGATCCCCAAGTTAACCCTCCTTTATACAACTGGCCCTTATTGAAGTTGTTACTAGTAGTTTTGATTATATCCAATTTAGATACACAAAGGTCCAAATAAACGAGTTTTATAAATAATTTTGAAATTAAAAAAAAAAGAATTAATTTTCTTCTAAAAATGACACCATGTTTCGGTCATTTACAACATTTTCAGAATTTTTTTAATATTAAAATATTAATAAAAACCTTAGAAGGTTGTCGATTTCATCTTTCAAAAGCATAGTGGCGTGTCATCCAAAAATATGGTCTTGCTCAAGAATACTAAAGTAAAGCCGCGAGTTGCTCATCCCAAGACTAAAGTGTCTGCTGATTTAAATTTGACCACAAATGCTTGTGAAATTCTTATAAATTAAGAGAAGTAAACATAATTTTATATTAAATTTCATAGTATTTTCACACCCACATCAAGAAACAAATAAACAATCAAGAAAAAGACAAAAAAGTTTAGCTCAACTTTTAAATACATATTATAAGATGTGTTACTTATCAACTATCCAATTTATAGGGAGTAAAAGAGCTTCCCTCCCACCATGAAAGAAGTTCACTTTTTTAAGTGAAAGATCGAGAAAGCTCGACGTTAGTTGACGTTCTCTAGCGTTAAAAACTACGAGAATTTCGTATTAGTTTTATAGGTGATTAGTTTTCATTCTTCTTAATTACCCCAATTAAAATGTATTACATTGGGGGCCTTTACAAGTAGGATTAATAACAAAATCTTCAGAATTAGGAGTTTACATGTTTTCAAAATAAACATATTATATTATCTACAAATTTTTAAATTAATATGATTTTAAATTATTTACTAAAATACGTGGTACTTGATGAGATTATACATATTTTAGTTTCTATGCTCTGCACCGAAAGTATCAGTAACACTCAGAAAGTGAAAGTAACACTCATCAATGTCGAGCATTGCAAAATTCATATTTTATACTTTCGTTCACCAATGGCATTGTTTATTCCAATCTTGAAATTTCAAAAAATTTAACAGACGTTTGTTTAACTTGGAGATTTAAAATTATCATTTAATCAAACAATTCACTGAATCAATTTGATTTAATAACAATTTATAACCTTCATTTAATTTAAATACTATTTGTTTATCCAAAATTTTATTGCAGCAATCTGTTTATGCCAATTTTAAATCTCCAAGTTATATTTTTCCTGGTTTAAAAGTTTCTCGAACCAAACAAATTCTTATCAGGTGGGTTTTTTTGATGGTATTTGTCTATGCATTTTAATATCTACGTACTTGATACTGTACAATAAAAAGTTGCATGAATCCCCTGAAAAACTCAACTGATAAAATGTTCGTTTCGTTCAGGAAACCTGATCAACCCTAACAATCTGTCACATGGACCCTGGGCGGAAAAAGTACAGCTGATGTAAATAATATTATAAGTGTTAAATTAAAGTCAATGATAGCAAATGTAAACTCTGTTTTAAAATTCAGATACCCCAATCAAGACAATAATAACTCAAAAACAAGTTAAAACTATTGGAGGGCTGCCAAAAGTCCCCAGTGAAACCAATAATTATTTTTGTGCTGATAAATTGCGTTTATGTTTTTTCAACTCCAATAAGTCAACTTTTATTAATTATAAGAATGTTATTCTGCTTTGCATGATGTTTTAATGCCACCCTCTATTTGTAACTTTTAATAAAAAAGCTCAGATTAATATTTTCTTGTTTTTGAGTTCAGTTGATCCTAAATTGTCACTTTGAAAAGACGGATTGACTGCTATTTCCCAGTTGCGATTATCATTTTTTGTGTTGCTTTAAAATTCATTAAACTGAGTTATAATATTTCTTCATTTATTGGAAAAAGGTGATTACAGTTTAATGAATACAATTAATGTAAGTATCTATGAATGGAACGCATGTAAATCAGAAGTAGGCTTAAAATTGTATTGTTTTTTTTATGAATATAAAAACTTTGTCAATTTAGTTATTATCAACAATTTAATTTAAAATTTGTTTTATCGTTAATTTAATATTAACGGTTTATTGTACTAATTTATCTTTTTATTACCTATGTATAATTAATTTTTATGTTTGTTTTTAAACTTAACAACAAACAAATGGATCATCTTAATTTTTTTAGTTTGTTATTTCTATTAATACATAATTTTTAGTAAGTAATTTGTACATCAGTCAAGATTTTTTAATTTTTAGAGTCTAATATCTCGATAAATATGTAATTTAAGTAAATAAAACTGCTTCACATGTGCTCGTTTTCAAAACAAAAATTTATAAAAAAACTTCTATTGTTTTGCATTTAAATAATTCTTTAACCTACATTCACTTGCACATTTTGCGTTTCAAGCCCTTGATTAAGATTTTTAATAAGAGATCATTTCTTTTCTGTTTTTAAACTATTCATAAGTTAATACTTCTTTGACTAATTGATTTATTATTATTGCAATTAATACATTATTAGTTGTTTGATTTCTAATATCATTAAAACTATTAAAAATTCTAACTTGAGGAAATGAGAGGAAACTTCGACATAACATTCACATATTTAAAATTATTTCGTCATTATTAATCAAATAAAAACTTATCTTGCAATACAATAAAATATTTAATGGTGATATATCATGCAACGCCCCCTCAAACATATACAATACACACGAATTTTTCAATGAATATTTGTTATTGTACTAGATTATCATTTATGTTTAAAAATTACTAATAAAAGATAAATTATTGGTATTCTCATAGTATCATAATCAAATTGAACTTTCATGTTGTTGTAACTTTAGGAAACATCAAGTTTTCTATTTTTCACTTTCGTTACTGCTGTATTTACAAATGTAAATTCAATTGTGACAATGCTGTAGGTACATTATGTAAATTTTCCTCCGTGGAAATTCAGTTTGTTTTGTCAATGAAAATAAACAGAATTTTGATCAAAGCATTGGACAATATTTCGGATTTTTTCTTTTACCACCGGTTTGTTAAAAAGTTAATAACTCGATACTTTCATGTGTAAGTAAATAATAAAAGAAAATAACATTAAATGGTCTTGTAATGTTGTAAAATATTCTTATATCAAATATTCACTATTTGTGAATAAAACTAAAGTTGCAATAAAAAAAATTAGTGTAGTTTCAATTTATACTTTAAAGCAGCGATTTCCAAATCAAGAGACGCAAAATAATCTCAAACTAAAACTTGGACGTAATTTGTAAGTTACAGCAAATACTTTATAATAATTTGGTATTTGGTTACAGTGGCACCACCATCGGCAATGTAAAAAAGCAAACATCAAACATTTTTAAAACGTGGTAAATTACTTTTAAATTTGCAACACTGCAAAAATAGTGAAAAAATTCTAAACAAAAAGGGGGTAATTTTTGAGAAGGGTTAAATTTTAACATTATGTCTAAAATTTTTGAAAGTATGCCAATTTACTAATGTTGAACATGTGAAGACAAAAATAGTGAAAAAATTCTAATAGCAGAAGATGATTTTTGAAGGGGAGGTCAACAATTCGTTTTCTTTTGAATTGATGGAAAAGAGGCGTATTTTAGATAATTTTAATATTACAAAAATTTTACAAAGTTTAGTGGTTTGGTTTGAGAGTTAGATTGGAATTGAAAGTGCAAAGCCGCGCGATAACAGCCATTTAGATAATAAAAATTGGCGCGACACATTTTAATAAATAAAAAAGAAAATAAAACGATTGAGCTAGCCGATTTATGACAGTAGGAAAATCCTTGAATAAATAGAATATTTTTTTATTGAAATTTAGTAAATATATTAATGTTAAATTTGTGAGAAAAATCTAACCAAGAATGAAGGTTTTTGAGGGGATAAATAATATAAATTTTAAAATTGTAAATTTATTACCATTAAACCCACGAATACTACAAAAATAGTAAAAATACTTTTTTGCTAAGGTTGTGATTTCCAAACTGGGAGACGCGCCTCCCTGAGAAGACGCCTTTTTATTTTATTTATTGTATTAATGTAGTGTTTAGCAATCTGTGTATTGTTTTATGAAATGAAGAGGAAGGCGCCAAGATTAGATTTTTTTCAAGGGAGGCGTAGTACTGCTCAATATACCACGAATGACAAATACAATGTGATTAATAAGGACACAAATTTAGGTAATTTCTTTTACCTGCCAGTACTGCCGTCCTAAGAAAGAAAGCCTTAACTCCATCAATAATTTTTTTGAACTAGGCAGTTATACAGATGTTTATTGATGGCACCCAGTAGATTTAAAGTAAAACTAACGACTTATGGTACATATACTTACATTTTTTGTAAGTTTTTAAAATATTTTAGCCTAGTAATATGAAACTTTAATAGATTATTATGCGTTTGAAACATCTAACTCGTTTTAATAAATAATTGGAGTTAAGGCTTTCTTTCTTAGGACGGCAGAGTACCTCATACATACAAAATGAAATAATAAAAAACGAGTCAATTCCTGACAACTTTTAGGGTGTCTGTTATGCATTGAAGAATTGTTTATCTGTAAATTGACTGCTAATGTCAATCAATTCAATATAAAGAATTTTGGGCTGTTATAAATACAAATTTAATATAGTAAATAAAATTATAACATACCAATCTTTTCTGATTTCTTCGAGAAACTTGAGTGTATCATCATGCTGAGAATCTTGGTTGCCAACATTAACTGCTGCCGTAGTACTCCACTCTTCATTTACTTCTTCAGGTTCTTGCTTAATTACATGACTAATATTTACAAAGCTTCCATTATCGACACTATTCACACTTGTCCGTACACTGTTATCATTATAATTTAATTCCGACTTAACGCTAGTCTTTAAAAAGTCAATATGATTATTTAAATGGCTATTTACATCTAAATTAGTATACAAGTTTTTGTTTGAGTTCACATTACTTTTAACGTCACCTACACTTTTACATTGTGGTACTGTCAAATTAGGTTCGTATATCGTGAAATCTAAAGTTCTCCAAAAGTCGTCTGCATTCGAACTCAAACGATCTAAAATAATACGACCACCACGACCCACTCTTCTTCTAGCAAATCCAATACACCGTCGTCGTGGATGAGCTAAAGATGTTAGATTATAACGGTATTTACTATCGCCTGTACCATTTTCTTCCTTTGAACACCATGGCCAGTTTCCTTCAGTCTTTTGTGGCTACAAATACAAACAAACATGTTAATAAATCACAGAAATTTTTATCATTATCACACATCTTACCATATGATAGGTGCATAATCGGTTCCGACGGAAAGCAAACTGTCCCTCATCTTCGACCTCTTCAGGTTCGGGTGACGCTCGAAGAGCTTCATCATCAGAAGACAAATTTGCCAAATCGAGTCCACTCGAACCTACACCTAGTCTGTGATTGGACGATTTATGCTTCCTCTTTTTGTACTGTCGTTTATCCTTTCGTGCTATGAGCTAAATAAAAGCAATGGAAAATTAAAAATGTATGTGAAATAGACAAAATCGAACCTCATCTTTAAGAGAAGACTTGTTTGACCAACTTTGATTTGAATAGTTATTGTGAAAGATTGGCGTAAAAGCAGGTCTAGAAGACTTAATCGAAGTCAATTCTGCAAGTACTGCTCCACTGAAATCTTTAGATTGATATCGCTTTTCAAATACCTCCAAAGTTAAATGAACGTTTTCTCGCTTAATTTTTTCCCTCCGCTTTATCAATTCAAGTAAAGTAACTGCACGTGACAAGTCTCGCCGTAACTTAAGCATTTTTTCATATGAAGATTCGTCATTTTTACGATTTTTTCTAGTTTGCATCTTTTCTGTTCTTCTACGAAAAGCTATATAAGGATTGTTGTTTGCTGTTCCAGGGCGATGTTCAGTTTTCACTTGTAAGATCAAAGGATGTTGCTAAAATAAACAATGCAATTAACCAATTGATAAGTAGGTGTAAGTACAAATATATAATTAAAATGTTTAGAGTGGTATGACCTCCTTTGTAATAATGAAAAATGATGACAAAACAATCAACTATTTCATTATTTCACTTACCATTTTCAGTCTCTTATTTAGCCAATAATCAAACACAGCAATTATAAGATCGTCATCTTCTTTAAGCAGAGCCTTGGCCTCGTTGAGCGATACCACTGTTTGTCCACTACTCTTTTCCAATTTATCCATCATTTCCTCAAATTTTAAAGGTGTCAATTCTAATTTTTGAGTTTGAGACATCAGCCAAGATTCGTCTTCCGAATCCATGTCGTAGTCGATGATGTCTTGTTCCATTGTAAAAGCTAAAGAGATAATTCATTAATAAAAATAATTTTTTCAATTGCTATTAACAATTTTATATTAAAAAAAAAATTAAAGTTGAACTTTTAAATTAAAAATAAATATTTCATAATAAAATAAAACTGAAATGGGCTAAAGCTAAACAATGCTGAAAAAAAAACAGAAGTCATTCATGTGAAAGTTTAGAAGTTTGTATAATATTCGAGCTCTTTAGATAACTTGTAAGTTTTCTGCAATGTGTGAACTTGTAAGTTAATATTGTAAAGCTTTTTTTACCATAAAGCGTATACCTGCCATGTTATTATGTATTCCAAAGTACTTTCTTGGATATTTACCAGACATACATAAAATTTGAATATTATTATCATCTTTGAATAATTATTTTAAATAAATTTTATTGAAGGGCATCAAAATCTTGTCTGTGCAACAAATACTTTCTTTAGATTGAATTTTAACTACGAAAATAAAATTAGTAATTTTGTTGTTATTTTAGCAAAATTATAAATTTTACTGTAATGTATTTTTAAATAATTTATTTATTTTTCTTATGAAGTTAAAATGTTAGAAATAAGGCAATAAAAAGCATTAAATATTAAGACATCATAAAAAGTACTGTTGGTCCTTTATTTTCTAGTTTGTTCTTTATCAGAATTTTGTGTTTTCTAAGTTGAATGCTCCTATTGAGCTAATATTTCAGATGATCTCATGCATTTATGCAAAGTAGAAGCAAATTTAATATAAAGGAATTGAATTTTTCAAGGAAAAGAGCTAGAGCTTGTTTATATTAAAGTTGCTATGAAATTTGTCTAAATTATTCTCAAAATAATGAAAAGTTGTTTTATTTGCAGAAGTGGAATGACCAGTCCAAATGAACAGATCCACTCGACTAAAGAACTGAAATTTCTATTTAAAATACCACATTTACCATCAAAAGTGTAAACAATAAATTATTTAATATCTTTGCAATAAATGAATTGATACAAATAAAGGTGTAACATTAATTTAAAACATACTTTCATCTTGAAGTAGAAATTCAAATAAAATATTTCCGAATAAAATATTAATTATAAAGTCCTGCACATTTTAGAATTATTTATAAAAAACGTAAACAAAATATTTTGATTGATAAAAATTGACAATATGGAGAGTTCATAAACTCATTTTATCACTGAATTCATTCAATTGATCCTATCCACTTATTTTTTTTTTCATTAATACAAAATAACAAAACAAATAATTATGTTTAGAACAACAAGTTTAAAACATTACAACCCCGAGTATTAACTTCTTCTTTATCATCTGTACTTGGTATTAGTAAATACTTTGTGTATTATGACTAGAATTATAACTAATCAGTATTATCAATTGAGTAAAGGAAAACATATTTTAAATTACTCAAGATGATAGAAGTAAAAACAAATCTTCTGAAGTACTTGCATCAGTTTACAGATGCAGGGGGCGGGATCAAAAAGGAGGAAATTAAGATCTGAGGGCTGATTCTCTAAGAAAGTGATTTCTCCTGGTGCACAAAGACATCATAATACATATATATATCATATGACATATGGGCAGAGCTTTCCAAACGTGCACCGAGAGCAGTTTTAACTAGCTGACACCAACAAAGAAATCAAGAACTTTCTGCACGATTTTAACAATTACAAAATTTTCATTAAATTGAAGTGAAGTAAATGTTTTGAAATGGAGTGAAAATTATTTTAATTATTAAATAATTAAAAAAAAATTAAAAATGTTTGATATTTAGATTTTTAAAATTAATGTTTTTGTATATTGCATAAAAACAAAATATCTAAATTAAATTGTCCAATAAAAGTTATTTTAGAATGAAGGTTAAATGATGAAGATTAGGATTATATTTTATATTTCTGCATTAGTTAAACTTAAATTCCACATTTTTTGTTAAAATTAAGAATTTAAATTTGTCAGTTGAACTGCTGTGCTAAGGAAGAAGGTCCGATCTGCAAATACCAATTCTTTTATATAACTTTTAATAGCATCCTCAATTTTTACTGCAAAAGGTTGAAATTTAAAACATGTTACCTTATCATTCCATGTATAGGAAGTGTCTGATTTTGTAGGGTATGCTATTAAAAATTATATAAAAGAGGAAACATCCCAGAATCGGTACTTTGCAGATCAGATATTCTTCTTTAGCACAGCAGAATAGCAATTGTACACATTTAAATTATGTTTTAAAAATCAAAATCACTTTATTCATATCAAGATTAGTAGTTGTATTGCATTGTAAAACTTTCAACATACTTTTTAAAAAGTTAATATCCATGGCCTGTGCCATCATATATATTTTGTATATTAGATAAGCAAATCTTATGAAATTTTTGGGAACATTTGGTTTATTTCAAAAGATTATTAATAGATGGCACTACTAAATTGGAAGACGTAATAAATTCTTGTTACTGTAATTATGTGCATTAGCACCAAAGTAATTTATTAAGCATTTCAATTTAGGAGCGCCATTAGTTGATATTTTTCTAAATTAAAGTATTTCCAAAATCTTCATGAGTTTTGGGTATATAATACCTTTGATTAGATAGTATCAGATAAGCAAACCTTTATGGGGTTTTGCATAGAACAGGCGAGCCCTTCTTCCATATTAAAATAGGTTAAAAAAAGCACAGGAAAATTTTTTAAAAAAGTTTTGTACCTTAACTTAATTTAAAAAAAGATCGTGAAGAAAATATCAATTGTACTGACGCGCAAGTTGAATTAACGAGATTCTCAGTTTCATAAAAAGTTGGTCATTCAAGCACGCCATTTGTTGTTTCACAAAAGAATTACTGTTCAAATAATTGAAGTAATTTTCTAAATAATTGAAGCGATATTCCTTCCAATTGTTATAATAATTATGTAAATGATAAATAAAAAAGCTTTTTATAATTCTATTATTTAGAAAATTACTGCAATTATTGAAAAGTAATTCCATTTTACAACGATTTCAAGATTTAAAAACCATTATGTAGTACATTCTTGCAAAATGCAACTTTTTGAAAAGTATAAATGCTGTCTTTTCCAACATCATGGGTTGCTCCTTTCATGCGTGAGATATTTATTATTAGATTTAGATTATTGAAAGAATATTACAGCGTTTTAAGGAATATTTATTTTAATTTTTACTACTAGGGAGCCCCTTTATGTAGACATCCTTTGATTGTAGTAAAATTCAATTAGGTACTAAAGTTATTTTAAAGGTAATCTTATCTTACAAAATATTATAATTTGATTACTAATACTAAAATTTATATTAATTTTACAATTGAAAATAGTATTTTCAACAAAATAAAATTGCTTTTAAAATTACGAACGTTATTCACATAAAACAAATCCCTCAAAAAACTTTATCTAAAATTTAATTTTACAAGAATTTATTTCGCTTGCTTCAATGGTAAAAACTGAGAATCTCGTTAATCCATATTGCGCGTCAGTGCAACTGATGTTCTCACGACTTCCTCTTAACCCATATAAACCGGCCGTCCTTTTTAAAGGACAGCAAAGCAACAACAAAGTAAACTCTCCTCAAATACACACAATGAATATAATACTAATTATTATGGTTTCATTTGATACTTGGAAGAATTGAGATACTATTTGTAATATTATTTAGTTAAAATTTTATAATTTTTTTCTACGTTTTCGCCGTGAGCTGTTCGTCGACTCTGAACTAGAGTCAGCGAAAGTGCTTATTAAAATTATTGTTATTATCAATTTTGATTGAATTATATCAAATTTGGATACATAAAGGACCAATAAACGTGTTTTATGAATAAATTTGCAATTATTTGTCCAAATTAGTAAATTATTAGAAAAGGAAAAATGGTGTCCTTTTAAAAGGACGGTAGTGTTATCCACTACTATCTCGATTTAAAAGTTTTTCTTTTGTAAATCCTGTTTTTAGTTTATTTTACGGTTTTTATAGTACAATCTACATTATAAATAAGTAGAAACAAAGTTTATGAAAAGGCAAATACAAAAATTTTAATTAGTATTAGCTATTTTTGTTCTGAATGGCTAGAAACTTGTAAATTATGGTGTCTTAAATTTGTAAAATAACGCATGTGGCGGAACGGAAGGTCGTAAGGCATTCAAATATGGTCATTTCTGTTATCGAGGGGCTGCAAGTGGATTCTGTAATTCTGTGACGATATGTGCTCGAGCTAAGACGTTTGTTTTTAAAGTAAATCAAAGCTGAAGTGAATTTAATAATTAAAACTTTTTTTTACATTAGTTCAAATTAACTATTTACTGCTTTTGGACAATAAATTAGTGTAAATATTTTTTTAACAAAATTTGTGACAGTTTTGTCTAGCATTAGTGAAAATTAACTAGTATTTACTTTTTTTTACTATTATGCCATAGTAGTGGATAACCCTACCGTCCTTTTAAAAGGACACCATGTTTCGGTCATTTACAACACTTTTAGAATTTTTTTAGTATTTTTCTGAGATTCAGCATAATAAAGTGACCAATATACAGAACAAAAAATTTTAAATTTCAAAAAAAAAGTTTCAGGGTTATATGGGTTAAATGGCAAAGAGGACCTAATTTCTCTTTGTAATAAAAATTTAATTATAATTGTATCAGCTTTGTTTGATCTTTTGATTCGGCTAGGATAATTTTTAAGGGCTCTATTAGGCAATGAAAAAACAATTTATTTTTTATTGCTTTTTTTGAAAATACTATCCTTCCTGAACAAAATCCCATTTGGTTCGTATTAAAATTCATAATAATATTATAGCAATTTCTCAGTAATCCGGAGTTTTTCAAGCCTGAATTGGAGACGAGTGACTGCTTGTCACAGGGTCAAATGACCGCTGTGCGCATTATATTATGCCTTCCACTACAATGGAATAATGTAGACTAGTACAGAATTATGTATTATTATATTATAAAACAATAGCTAAAACATAGTTTTAATGTTTAAATGCGTCATTATAGCGATTTCCAGTAATCAGGCAGTGCTCTGGTCGAATATCTGCCAATTACTGAGAAACCACTGTATTGTTAATTTGCCAAACAAAAAGGTGGAGCTGAGCAAATATAGTAAGTGCACTTTGATTGATTTTCGTTTGAATTTTCCCTGATTCCATGAGAATAGAGGTCTCTGGTGACTTGAAGTCAAAAGTTTTTTTTTACGAAAATACGCCGACTGTGCCGCCGTTTTGTAAGCTTCTATAGGCTCCATAGTATTCATAGGCCCCATATATTAATAAACATTGGTTAAAATTGCACGTGTATCTGCTTCAATATTAAAATTAAGAAAACTTAATAATAGCGCCGATTTCGGCAATAATCATTGCCTAGTTTTCTTTTACATGGAATATAAAGTACAAAATTTTGTTTGTGGTACAAATTAGAGACAAAGTAATCCCTTAGATCGCATTCGATTTTGATAATTTGTCCCTGCAACCTGAGCTCTTTAGTTTTATCGATAAATATTTTGTACTGATTGCTTTGGAAAACTTGGCCCTTTTTTACCATAATAATTAAGTAAGGTTGGCATGAAAATTAAGGTAGTTTGTTTCAGGAAGAATTAAGAATATCTGAATTTACACAGATTGGATATGGGAAGTCCATTAATTACACCAAGTGTTTTTTTTTTAATTTTGACCCATCCCCCGCCCCAAGATTTACAATATAATTTTTAAATAATTAAATTTATGTTATAATAATGCATATTTTCTGAATTAAAAAGTTGATGTGAGGTTTTTATTGACCACCTCTTTTTGAATGAGATTTGGTGAGATTTTGCCAGACAGCCCCCTTTATTTTGAGCTCACGTAATTACTGGACCCCATCGTTCCTTACTTTGTTGAAATTCTTGGTTTAAATTGGTGCTAAAGCAATTTACTGCGCCTTCTATTTAGCTGTGCCATCTGATGATAATTATTTGAACTACACCAGAAGATTTATTCTAAAACTATCCGTTCTTAAATGCATACATTTGTTGATTTCCTGGCTGTGTAAATAACCTTAAAACAGCGATAGTTGTAATAGTCTCTGAGAAGAAACATTTTTAGCTTGTAAAAAATTTGGGTTGCCTAAAATTTGGCTGACATGGTGTATTTCTCCCCAAAAATCTTCTCTAGGTTTTCCCACTAAAATTATACATTTTTAGCCCGTCAAACGGTTCTTTTACATCTAACTTCACTAACTACATCTTGACAGAAAATCCTCAATTACAAAATTCTCTACAATTATTTCAAAATTTGTTCAGGGTACGCCCTGCTGGAAGTTATAAAATAGAGAATCTATTTTGTAGACAATATTCTACAAATGAAAATAACCAAGTCGTGTATGAAATAAATAGTAAAACGAAAAGACTAAGTTTTCGGGTTTGCCTATTCTATAATCTATAAGTACTATAAATCAAAGCTTTCACATTACAGTGAAATACAATGAATCATTTTTTAAATAAATCCAAGTGTAGTGAATATGGTAAGTATGAAAAACAAAAAATAGAGAAGTGCTGAATTAAAGGGTGAAATAAATTTAAAGCATTTTTAAATCAAAAACTAAAAATTTAATTCAAATTGCAAACAAGAAGAAGTTGATTAGTGGTAAATGTGTCCTCTAGCAAGGTTGAGAAAAGTAAAATTGAAATGCACAGGGATTTCCCATTATAATTCATTTAAATGGATTGAATTAAGTTTGAAATTTAACGTAACACAATAATTTACATTGTGTTGTTATCAAAATATATTAAGAACAAATATTTGAACATATCACAAATTAATAACCGAAAAAAATTAGAAAAGCAAACATAGCCTGAATAATACAAAGGTTTAGTCAAAAATAATAAAAATAAACTCAAGTAGACAGAAAAATAAGGAAGGCACTATTGGTAAAAATGCAAAAAAGGAATTATGTTAAATTCTAGTAAAATTAGCAAAATTGTCGCATACTTAAAGAAGCAAGAACTAAAAATTCAAAGTTTATGAAATTTTATGTACTTCAGCAAAAATAACATGAAATATGGAAACAAATCAGAAAGAGAGAAGTAAGAATCATCAACGAAAGTTGGTTTTTGAAAAAATTGAGAACTTGGTTCGTTATGAGAACCACGGTTAGTTTAAAAAAACTTAACCTAAAAATATGTATTTATTATGTTATTTTATGAAAAAACTAAATTAAAAGGTTCAAATTGAAAAGCAGTGTCAAAATAAATAATAAAACGTAACTTTGCAATAGTTAGTACATATGTAAATGTAAATTAAATAAACGATTTCCACGGATACGAATAAATAGATTGTAATGTTTTGAAAATGTTTACACAATATAATATTCCTTCTTGGGTAGAAATGAAGCAATGTTTGTGGTACTTGGTCAACTTACGTTGCATGTGTATAAATTGTCGAGGCTGTTTGTAGTTGGCTGGATAAAGCTTTTCGTAGGCCTCTTCGTCCGATATGGCTGTTACCTCGGGAGTAGGAATAATGAGCCCTGCACATATTGCACGTTGCAGATGATGCTCCTATAACGGTACGAATAATATCCATGAGAAAAGTGTTAAAAATAATGTTTGAAAAAAAAACGTGCTCCAAGTTAGGGTTATTTAAAAATGTAAGTTGGAATGATATAACCTCAATGACAGTTTTTAAAAATCATATAAAAAGTTGTGAATTTAAATTTCAGCCACAATAAAGTTGTTTAAATAACAAATTGACGTGAAAATAGGAAGAAAATAATTTGAAAATTTGTGTTTGCCGGGCGCGTGTAGCGCCAACTAACAAGCAATATGGCCGACGCTTTTCCTTAAACAACTGCCTGGATGTCACATTGTACAAAACTTACGCATTCTTCCTCTTTTTCCATTCCTGAAGGCATCTGAGGAACTGCCCGGTTGATCGCCGAATAATCAGGAAGATCCGGGAGTTCCTCGGCCATGTAAATAGGCATGGGCTTGCTGGCATCCAAGGCCCTCGCCCTAAACGAAAGCTTGGACATATTTGTTGACAGCTCGGAACACACGACAAGGCCAACATAAAATGCCCCTAAAATCGACCTTCCCGTGCCTCGGACCGTCTAAGACGGGCACTAAACGATTCTTCGTGTCTCTTAGTTCGTTCCCATTGTTTTTGTTTACACGCACTCAGTCACAAATACAGTAAAACAACTTTGAAACTTTGCATGTTGAGCGTGTAATACAGATAGCCATCATGGCGGCTCTGCCATGGAACCATATAATTTTACTAGCAACACGCAGTGCGCGGGAATCTTTTACGCACGTAGTATGAAGTGTGGTTCATTCATACTGAATCTTTCTACATTTTTAAATCACCATAACAACACATGACATGCACTTGAAATTGTTAAAACGTCAATTAAATTAGTCCGTGAATCCTTTTCAAATTAAATTTATACTTTAAACAGCCTAAAATAAATGTCAAAGCAAATCGAAAGGAACTAATTTGACTAGCAAGTCGTTCGGTTCGTCATTCCAAATGTCCGGCACGAAAATTACCGAACTGGCGTTGCTGAAAAATTGGAAAATATAGCGGAAAAAATAATAAAGAAAACTCCAAACAATGTCTAACTAACGTATTTTAGTGTCAACTCTACAAAATTTCCCTACAATTTAAATGACACCCCCAAAACAACGTTTAATTTATGTTTTGTTTGCACAAATTAATTGCGTTGCTGCGAATGCGTAATACATGGTGGGGAAGAGCACCCAATACTCAGAAATTCCCACCACCTTTCGGGCCTTGCCGGTTGTTAGCATTATGACGCAATTGTTACACGTGGAGCTTTGTATTGGGTTCCCTATCTTCGGTGACTAATTTTTTTAATTATTATCAACCTCATGGTTATATTATTAGTGGCCTCTGTTATCGTAAAGATTAATCTACACAAATTCATATTACAGAGTTTTCTTCACGTTGACGGTTGATTATTTAAATCATTCCTTTAATTATGCATTAAATACAAATTTAAACAATTTTCTCAACAGAGGCAAATTAAAAAACCTTCGCTCATAGATCATTAATTGACTTCTTCACGGTCACTACATGCCGATGGCCTTTTTCGGTTCAACACGCCAACGTGGTTTTGGCGCATCATTTTTCCACTTGAATTCGCATTTCTTATGGATGTTAAATTCGCTACCCTTGAACAAAAAAAACCGTAATTTGAAGTCAATTACCCATTAGAAATTTACCGGTAAAATTTTAAATAAAAACTAATTGATTAGTTAGTAACCCCAGTTGACCTCTTGGTTAAACGTAAACGAAAAATCTAAAAAAGAATACTGTGAAAATGAGCAAAAATGGGTACCAATTCGAAATTTCCGTAATTAATTAATTTGCAATATTGCATAATACAGTGTAATAATTTTGTATAGGGTGAACTCCCTAGTACAGAGCCGTACTAAGTTACTTTACCATACCTAACAGCAAAGAGCTTCCTAAATTTATTTTAACAATGGAAATTTCCCATCGCATACCAAGGCAACAAATTAAAAAACCAGCTATTAACTAAAATACTATTTGAACGGATTTTTAAGTTGGATTTCCTTTTTCAGGGACGTTAGAAGTATCTAAAAACTTCATAGATAAGAATCTTGAATAGGTTTATTAACCTATATAATAACCATGAAACTAATTTTTTTTGTTTAAATTTTTTTGTTTTGGTTGTTGGTCAGTTTATTAAGCTGAATTTCAGAAAAATATTAAAAAAATTCTGAAAATGTCCGAAACATGGTGTCCCATTATCAGCAATTTTTTGTTTTTAAATAACTTAATAATTTTCATAAAAAATTTCAAATTTATAAATAAAACACGTGTATTGGTTATTTGTGTAGTATCCAAATTAGATATATTCTCTAATCAAACTGCCAATAAAAGCTTCAATAAATTACTTTATGTGCCCCCAACCTGTCTAAAGTCGACAAACAGCTCATCAAAAACTATAAAACAATTTAATAAAATTTAACTGTAGCTGTAGCTGACACTTGGCATCTCTTTCGTCTGTTGTGGAAACCTGACGTTTGAGAATTTTTTACAGGGATTTCAAACCCGAGGAGCGGCATTGAGCCGGTAAAAAATGTTAACAAACTAATGTTATAAATAGGTAATATAACCAAAGATGCTATAAGCTTTAAAGATAGATAACGCTATACAAATTTATATGTATGACTTTTCTATACTCATTTACAGATGGCGCTACTGATTTGAGTTACTATTTTTTAAAATACCATAAGTTTATTTGTTAATTTTAAAAAATAGTAACCCTACAGTCACTAGATAGATACAGTACCGCAACGTCCGGCCATTTTGGGTCCAAAATAACGCTTTCTCTCTCTCGCACTCATTGGCCGATGATAGAGAGTGCGAGAGAGAAAGCGTTATTTTGGACCCAAAATGGCCGGACGTTGCGGTACTGTATCTATCTAGTGACTGTAAGTAACCCAAATCAGTAGCGCCATCTGTAAATGAGTATAGAAAAAGCATACATATAAATTTGTATAACGTTATCCATTTTTAAAGCTCATAGCATCGTTGATATAACCTATAGACAGTGGCGGATTTAGCACTTATGAGGCTCCAGGCGCAATTCAATTTTGAGGCCCTTCTTTCAATATTTGCACTACCGATGTACATTACATTTTACAGTAATGGTTTTCAACTTTCGGCACACAGAAGAAAGGGCCGTTAGCGCCGCAGGCGATTTTTTTGAAAATACTACCTAATTTATATGGGAATATTTTACCTGAAATCTTATTTTAATACCCAAACTACATTATGGAACTTTTCATAAAATTAGGTCCATCAAATTGCCACAGGTTTTGGTCTGTGGTCTTTGTACCGAAATTATTGGATCTTATTTCCTTGTCTTGGCCATAGTTTCTTAATTGGGGGTTTGTAGCTTTTTGAATAAAGGAAACCACTTTATATTACAAATAATTATAATGAATAATATTTACAAAGATTTATACAACTTATAAACTAAAATAATTCCCTAACGATGGGTTGGTAAAATTCAACACAGTTTGGATTATCATAATTTAAAATATATTTACCAAAATTAATAGGTCAACCATGCATTGTTATAAATGGATTTCTTCACTTGGAGGGTAGAACATCTCGGTGAAGTACTTGGCCAGGGTTCGGCACCCATGGCCCGGCCGCTGCCCAGCTGACGGACGACCTCTAGACGGCTTCTCGATTGCCACCACTGATATGACTAACTAACTCTTCTTCTACTACTACTACTTCTACTGATAACAATTGCACCGGTGACCTATATATAACATTTTCCCTACTCATTCAACCGTAATTTAGATTGGACCTCGATGGTCAGATGATGTCTTGATATGACGTATTATGACAACCATCTGCATATTTATTTTAATATAAAATATAATAAATTATGAATTTTGCATAATCATTGTCGGCCATGACGGTAATCGCCATATTGAAATTATAATACTTTTCGATTATTATGGCCTTATCGATTATTTAATCTTTAAATGATTTAATCTAAATTCTTCCTAAATATCTTTAATTTGATTTACTTTAATTTTGAGTTGCCAAATATGAATTTTAAGTTCTAAATTTATTTTATTAATTTTCATATTGTGACATATGCCCCCGGCGACAAAGAAGTTGGGCCCACAACGCCCACAACAGCCCAATCAAATTACACGTGAAACTTATTAAAAAAAATATATATAAAAAATTTGAAAATATTTAAAAAATTGACTTATTATAATACTAAAAAAATTAATTAAACATAATAAACATAAAGAACACATATTTGAACATAATATAAAAAATAAAAAAACATAATCATTATACATAATAAAAAGAAAATTTTATAGAAAAATATTAAAATACTAAACAATAATAGATATAATCACGGATATAATCAAAAAATAGAACATCATTAGTTCGTAAAAAAAATTCATAGATTATTATAAGCAAAAATAATTAAAAAATATTAATAAAACTTAATTAGTAAACATCAATAATACATAATAATAAAACATAATAAAAAAGACATAAAACATAAAAAATAAAAATTCATACTTTTACATAATTTTGATACAAAAGAAAAAACATACTTTTTATTTCGATGATAGTTCTTTGTACAATTATTTCATAAATTTCCACTTTTAGGTTAATTTAATCATAGTCCTTCGCACTAAAATTTTAAAAGTCTTTTGGCATTAATATTAACTTAGTTCGGGTTTAAATTCACTTCGGTTTATTTTTATTAAGTTCAATCTTTAAATTCACTGGGGTTGATTTATAGTTCTATTGTTCATCACTTTTTTTTTTTTTTTTTTTTTTTAGATTACCACCATATTTTTAAACAGTCTTTACCATATTTTTAAATAGTTCGTTTGTTCATTGGAATTATTATACTTATTTTACACTGTTTTATTTAAAAAGTTTGTTCACATTAAAAATTTATAATTTTAAGTTTTGATACCTTGCATAATTTTAATATTACAAATTTAAAAAAATTTATTACATAATAATTGTAAATTATAATATTCGTAATTAATTGGTAGTGTCTTAAAATGCATTATAATAAACAAAGAAAAAATAAACAATTTTTTAAAGCGATTCAAAATTTTTATAATGAGAATTCAAACTAAAAATACAAGAAGTATAATTATATTCATGTAAGATGATTTTCAAAATTCTATGTGATTATTCATTCATTGATGGTTGCACTGTAACCAAGATTTGTCTTTTAAAGTGTGTTGGAAGTTGCACAAATTTAAGCTTTTATACGCAGTGTCAACTATAGCCAAACACATAATACGAATTGTAATTAGATGGTTTATAGTATGTGCATTTAGTTGGTTCATGAAAATCGTAAATTCAAATTTGAATATTTAAATTTGATTAGATTGTATTCAATTTCTGTTTGAAATCCTCAAGATGAAGTAAGATTTAAAATTTTAAGCGATCGAAAATTGCAATTATAAGACATCTAAATAAACATTACTTGGTTCTTAACAAAAAAATTTTAATTAATTAATTTACAATAATTTCTTCATAAAACTACGGATTAAAAATCCGGACAACATTATTAATTATTTAAAATCAATTCAGATTTTTTTTTTTTTTCAATTAACCTTTTTTAAACAAAGTTCTTAATTTATCTAAGTTGACAAAATTTGATTTTTATTTTTATTATATTTCATCATTGATAGTACAAGAAAATAATTAGGTTTTTTTTTTGGACAGCACCTCATTTTAACAAAATTTGTCGATATTACAATAATTTATTTTTTTTTTGTCTAGATCTTATCAGTTACCTTTTTATTTAAATAGAGCTTACAACTTTGCTCATTAAAACTTAACACATTTTTCTTTTAGCTTTAATTTATACATTCGTATAGTGCATATTCAATTTAATTATTACCCTTTTCAATTTATAATTTTATGGATTATTACAATTATTTCATTTTTCGACTTCACATATCATAATAATTTCTAATGCTTAGACGAATTTATATAAAAATTATGATTTATTATTTGATGTTAAAATTTATTATGCGCATTATAATCATAACCTTTGGACATAAATTTTTCGCCACATTGAAATACCTTTATTTATCATTATTTATAACACTTTGATTATTACCATTTTTATACATGGTTAGGGCATTTTTCCACTCTTTTGCCCTGTTGGTTTAAAATTAACCATAAAACTCTTGGCATGTCTTATAATTTTGCACAAGGGTTTTTAAACATATTTACTAATCCATTTTAACACTCAATTCGCAATTTTAATATACTGACATTTGTTCTGATTGCTCAGATTAGCAATTGATTGAAATTCTTGGCATTTTTTCGTTTGCACAAAGTATTTCTATTTTTTTTTTTAAATTTTAATTAATTGACCTAGCATTTCTTCATTTGCCTAAGGTAATTATTCAATAAGGGTTATGTTGAATTATTGCAATTTATTTTCTTGATGTTAGTGCACTTTAGTTATTTGATGACAATTGAAATTAATATTCTCTTTAGTGTAATTACGATGTATTTATTTTTAACTTTGATAGGTAACGATGTATAATTTTTCTGTAATTCAAGCATTTTCTGATAAAAATTTTACAAACTTAATTTATGCTGTTTTTGATTTAAGACTTTTATGGTTTTACAAAATGAGCTGATTAACATTAGGTTTTTCAAAAATTACCGTTTCTAAATTTTGATTAGACCATATATTTTTGTAATTTTGATACTTCTACAATCTACGAGGATAGATTGGTAGTAACACGCGAAGTCTGCCTTGGAGTTGGCCATCTCCATGTTAGACATACGGAGTCCTTTTCCAAAATAGTCCTTAATAATTGTAGTTGGCATAAGTAATTAATATAAACGTTGCAAGGAAACTTTGTCCCGAAGAAAAAAATTATGGTCTTCAAAATATCAACTTACTCCAAAATAATTTTGTAAACCATTGAGTCTAATTGTAATTCATAAGTAAACAACATAGAATCATTTAAACTTTGATATTACTTTTTTGATTTTACTATTTTATACTGTCCATTAAAGAATTTAAAACTAGAGTTTCTCAAACGAAACAAAATCAACTTTCATAAAAATTCAAAACATTAATTCTGATAATTTCTTGATTATTATCGTAAGGTAGCATTATTTCATATTACTTAAAACTAATACTTGTGAACTTAAGTATTGTTATTGGTTTATATAATTATTTAATATTTAATTATGACTTATGAAAACATCATTTTCTATTTACATGTTATGCAAGCTAATAATTTTATTTTAACTTTATCACTCACTCATCCCTTATAGGTGTTGGAATTTTAATAGATTAATAATTTTATTTGAAATAAATTTTTTCACAAAATTTTTTAATTTTAATTAAGTTTACAGTCTCGCATAATAAAATGCGTTGTACGTGTAGATCAGTAGACAACTCCTTTTACCTAAAGTATCGTATTGTTTTACGTACATATCTGTACCATTACGAAAAGTTTTCCACGCCATTCAGATTTAAAAATTTAAGTTCTAAATTGTTTTATTTTCGTAAAATAAATAATACTTAAATTATTGAAGTTTGAATCTTGATCAGAAAATGTGACAAAAAGTTATTTTAAAAATTTAGTAGTTTTTAAACTAAGTAATCAATTTAAGAAAAATGAATATTAACTAAATCCAAGAATTTAAAATTGTGTCTTTTTCTATTCTAAAATTTTCTTTGAAATTAACAGGTGTTTGCTGCAATCATTACAAAGTTCATGGACAAGAGGGTTTCATGTTTGATATCATATTAACCTTACGATGTATTTACTGATTTTCCGGTTTTCTTTTTTTTTTTCTTTTTTAATAATTTTAAACACGCCGTTATTCTTTCTGGTAAAAAGACCTTCCTTGGGGTATGTTTTTAAATTCTCCCTTTTTCTTCCCTTAATAGAACGCAAAATTTTGTTTGGAACCAAAAATTTTATTTATTTCTTTTCTTTTCTATATCAACTGATTTTGATCCAAAAAAATAAATTATTAGTCAGAAATTACGAATTGATGAAATTTTAAAATGTTAAAGTGAACTTTGGTGAAAGAAATGTTTTTTAAGCAGTTTACTTGTACAAACGTTATCACTTTGTAATGTAATTCCATATTTTTATTGTAGTTATAAAGGTTAATAAACTGAACGTAGACGTTTTGTAAATTTGGATAACATATTTTGAAAATTGAAAGAGAATTGAACAGCTTTTGTTAAAAGACGTATGGATAATACAATGATTGTTTGGAAATTTAGAATTTTCAAAAAATTTAGTAATTAGTCAAATAATAGTTACAATTGAAAAATTATCAATAATTTAGTTAAATTTAATTTTGTAATAAACATTTCCAAAATTTCGATGGATTTTCATAAAACTATACTTAAGCAAAAATGTTTTGAAGCAGATACGTTTGACCTGAGGTTACGTTCTTATCTTTTGCTCGAATTTCGCTAACAAGGATTGAATTATGCCTGCATTATATCCTGTGCAACTGAAGCATTTTCTCACGATTTTGAAATTTGGTTATATATGGAACTTTATTGGTTTAAGATTTTTGGAGCAGCGTGGTCCTAGATGAGGTTTTTATTCCTTAATCATGAAGATGGTATACCCAGAAAATTATAAGTTCAACTATTTGTGAAAATTTCATTTTATGAAAGAAAAAAACTTATTATGTGGAAAGTAAACTGTCTGTAATACCTTTGTAACACGGACCCGTGGATTTTGAGAAATAAGCGCGTTTTTCCATCTTGTTCGTAGACAACTGGTGGTAGAAAAGAAGTTATACTTATTTATTGTTTTTTTTCTTAATTTAATGGTTAATTATTTAATTGGTTTAACAGAGCTTGCATAAACAGATAATTTTCAGATGTTTGATGAATAGAATTTGTAAAATTTTTTGGCATTTTTAAATTAGTTTCATCCGTTGCAAATAGTGATTCCAGTTGGTTTTCATCTATAGTCATAATATTTTCAGGTTCGGGTATATAAATTTCATTTTTGTGTTTATTTGAATTTTGTAACGTAAGTAGCGTGGTGTCATTTGTAATTAAATTGTGAGAAGGACCTACTTCACTTAGATTTTTATCTTCGCCTATTTGATATCTAACAGTAATTCGCTCTTCACTAGTTAAATTTTGATTTTCCTCCATACTAGTTAAATTAGATTCGCAGAAGTTAGTTTTTTCTAAATTAGGGCAAAAATTTTGAGAAATAATTTCATCGTTGTTTTGAAACCTTATACTAGAGTTGCCATAATTAATATCGATTTTATTTTCATTTAAAAATTCTGTGCCCAAAAATAATGATTGTTTTAAATTTTCGATAACAAGAGCTGAAATGTAAAAGATTTTTTCGTTTATTTGTATCCTTATTTTAGATATCCCTATTATCGGTAATAAATCGCCATTTACATTTTTAATAAATTTACCAGGTGACATACTTTTAATATATTTGGCTATATCGCTAGAAATTATATTCTTCTGACAACCCGTGTCCAGCGTTAGATCAATAATTTTGTTATTAACTTTTCCCGGAATCTTTAAAACATCTGTTGATTCGTTTTCATTTTGTAGGAAATGTGAAATAGCCATAATTTTGCTCTTATTTTTGGTTTTGTAAAATTTTGATTTGTTTGTTCTCTCCCTCTTTCGGGGATCGAGAAATGCTTTAGTGGGAACACGAGAATGTCTGGATGAATTTTTCTTAAAAATAGGATTTTTGATGCAATGAGAATTACTTTTTCGTTGATTATTTTCGAAATTTCGAGAAAATTTTGATTTTTTACAATTAGCATTACTGTAAAGTCCAAAGTTGTTGTTAAATTTATTTGAATTGAAATTTTTATTATACCAGCAATTTGAGGGATTATGACCTTTTTTATTACAAGAGGAACAAAATAGGAATCTAAATTTGTTTTTTGGAAATTTATTAAAGAGATTATTAGTTTGAAAATTTGTTGAAGATAAATAATTTGAGTTATTTAAATTTTCGTGTAAGCCGCCATTTTGTACAGAAATATTATTAGCTGCATTTTCAGAAACTCGTTCTTCCCAACTAGAAATTTTATGAATAATAGATTCTAAAAAGTCGTAATTCATATTTTTTGTTTTTAACGTATAATAAAAAAGCAAATATTTCTCATTTAGTCCTTCTTCAAAATATTCCAAAAAATCTTCAATTGACATTTCGGTCGACACATCATCTGCCAAATTAAGTAATTCAAAATAATATTGTCGTATATTTTCCGATTTGAGTTGTTTTCTTTTACGTAATTCACTTTTTGCAAGTCTGTAATATGAATTATCGGCATATTTATTAATGAAAATGGTTTTAATATCGTCCCAAGTTTTGTTTGCGTTTATGGGGTTACTTAAAAAATCACAATACCACTTAAAAGCAGAGTTTTCTAAAAATATGTGAAAATTCGCAATTTTCGTAAAATTGTTCCAATTATTAAAAATAGCACCTTTTTCAAATTCTTTTAAAAATTTTAGCGGGTTAGTAAAGCCAGGATTAAATGACGTTACTTGTTTAAAACGAGGAAAGCGAGGTGGGATATCTTTGTTTACAACTTCGCCGAGAGTCATTTTTTAATAAATCACCAATTATTGCTACATTATGATGGCAATTTAATAATCAAATACTAATAAAAATGTACAAAAAATAGCTTTTTTAAAAATTAAGTTGGTTAAACGTGAATGATGGAAACAATTTTCACAAAATTTTTTTTTTTTACTTTTTTAAATCAGCGGTTAAAATAACATAAAATCATTATATTGCATTATTTCGCCGTAATTAACAAAAATAATTAATACCTATATTAAAAAAAAAAACAGATTGGGAAACCTGGTGACCAATTTAAATTTATTAATCGAGAAAAGTGCATGCATAAATAATGTAAGAAGCGACGGGAGCGATAAGTATGTAAGTTACTGAACCAAAGCGTTACCTTGCAAATAGCATTTGCAAGAATTTCCCATAGCAAAGCAAAGTAAAATATAATTTTAAATAATCAAATAGTGGTTCCTTTTTCCAAAAATAAGATTAATTAATAATTAGATAATATAATTATACGCAATATTTAACATTAAAAATTATTTACATGAAAAAAGTTCAAAAATTTTAAAAATCAAAAAAATTAAGTTTTACACAAAATTAAGGCCCTTTTGACAAGAACTGGCACACTCCACCATATGCCACAGGTTTTGGTCTGTGGTCTTTGTACCGAAATTATTGGATCTTATTTCCTTGTCTTGGCCATAGTTTCTTAATTGGGGGTTTGTAGCTTTTTGAATAAAGGAAACCACTTTATATTACAAATAATTATAATGAATAATATTTACAAAGATTTATACAACTTATAAACTAAAATAATTCCCTAACGATGGGTTGGTAAAATTCAACACAGTTTGGATTATCATAATTTAAAATATATTTACCAAAATTAATAGGTCAACCATGCATTGTTATAAATGGATTTCTTCACTTGGAGGGTAGAACATCTCGGTGAAGTACTTGGCCAGGGTTCGGCACCCATGGCCCGGCCGCTGCCCAGCTGACGGACGACCTCTAGACGGCTTCTCGATTGCCACCACTGATATGACTAACTAACTCTTCTTCTACTACTACTACTTCTACTGATAACAATTGCACCGGTGACCTATATATAACATTTTCCCTACTCATTCAACCGTAATTTAGATTGGACCTCGATGGTCAGATGATGTCTTGATATGACGTATTATGACAACCATCTGCATATTTATTTTAATATAAAATATAATAAATTATGAATTTTGCATAATCATTGTCGGCCATGACGGTAATCGCCATATTGAAATTATAATACTTTTCGATTATTATGGCCTTATCGATTATTTAATCTTTAAATGATTTAATCTAAATTCTTCCTAAATATCTTTAATTTGATTTACTTTAATTTTGAGTTGCCAAATATGAATTTTAAGTTCTAAATTTATTTTATTAATTTTCATATTGTGACAAAATTTTCACTTATTTAACTAGAAATTTCTAATGGACATTTGAAAGTTATTTTTTTAAGTATTTTATCAAATTAACATTGATTATGATAATTCTTGTACCAATAAGTTTCAATTTTCATAATTAATACAACCTAAACATCAGCAAACCTTAAAATATATCCAAGCAGTTGTTATTTTATATTGATTAATTTTCAATGTTATTTCCTAATGAAAAAAATAATTTTTTTGTTTTGAGAGCTGAATTTTGAGGCCCCTTGGATTTTGGAGGCAGTGTTGTCAGATTGGGCGATTTATCGCAAATTGGGCGACTTTTGTAGATAATTTGCGCTTCATTTTTTTAAAAAATCGCAAACCGCAATTTGGGCGATTTCTGAAAAATTAAGTTGCGGTTTATTGCGATAAATAATAGACATTGAGGTCTAATTTTCGGGAATTACCATTAAATTTTACACCTAAAGGAAAATTGACGGACAAAGGGGCTTCTCCCACGAAAAAAATTTATAATAAAAGTTTGCTTTTTTAACACTAGAGGCTTTACCGCCGAGCTTTATCGCTAATTCTCCAATAAGAAAGCAAGTAAGTTTGACGTTAGCACCTCTAGCGTTAAAGAAGTGAACTAAAATCTAAAAACTTTTAACTGTAGAGAACGCTAACGTCAGTTTTCTCGCTTCCCATAAAAACTTAATCTAGACAATTGGCCAAAGGTTATCGACTGGCCAAGTTATGACGTCATTAATTGTGCAAACATTGGTTTGAATCCATTGAACCCCCCCCCCCATAGAATAAGTAATTCCAAAGAATTATAATTATTAAAAAAAATATTATCATTATTATTATTGTGTTCACGATACCCCCCCAGTATGAGCAATGTTTAGTTACGGATCTTCTTGAAGGAAATAATAGCTTATTTTCATATTAATAATCTATGTTGTAAAAATTTTAAACTTTGAAATTTTGAAAATCAAGTTATTAATAAATTTCAATTTTATTTTAGATTTTTAACATCGAATTTAAATTTTGGCGCCACGTTTTGCGGTTTTGGGCGTTTTTTCAGTTAAAACTTGGCGCCACAGATTTTTAAAATCTGACAACACTGTTTGGAGGCCCGAAGCGCGCGCTTCCTGCGCCTAATGGGAAATCCGCCACTGCCTATAGAGAACGAGAAAGCTGATGTTAGCGTCCTCTAAAGTTAAAAAATTACATGATATAAGTTTTTCGCTCCCTTATTGGAGAATTAGCGAGATAGCTCGACGGTAGCGCCTCTAGGGTTAAAAAAGTGAATGTCTATCATAAACTTTGTTTGTGGCGGAGGGGAGCTTTCTCGCTAAATAGTCTTATTTATTTTATTTCTTATCTGCTTTATTTGAAAAATAATTATATTAAAATTTTACAAATTAACAAATTAAAATTAGAATTTTAAAATTATGCGCCGAAGCAGAAAAATCGCCCTGATAGCATTTTTTTTTTAATTTTTCAAGGTTAAATAGCTTAAATTAGCTCATAATTTACAACAGAATTTTCAATTATTTAAAATATACCGCCCGTATCATAATATTTTGATTAAAAAAATTTGGTATTTTAAAATACCATTTAGCGTATTTGCAACTAGCGCCAGTTTTGGCATGATAATTTGCATAGTAGGCGTAAACATGCCTTTATTGATCATAACAACTTTAAAAAAATTAAACTAATTATTGATTACCCAATCAATTAATTATAATAATATTATGTTTTGTGGCTATGACGTGCATGCCAAAATGTTCAAAGTGTCCGCCGTTAGGCGCCACTTTACAATATTCGCTCGGTCCCTATACAGTGAGACGTGGGCCAAAGTGAAACAAATAATTTTCCTCTTTTAAATAAAATCGTACCTTTACCGATATTTACTCATCTAAAGAATAATTGGAACCTTACAGTTTTATATAAAAAGAATTACCTTATTAGTTTTAGAGTCAATTTAGCATGCGTTGATTGTTCAGAGAGCCTTGCAGCAAAATATTGTACTACTTATTTAATAAGTGAATTTACTATTTATAATACGTCATATTATGTATCACCAACGTTATCATAAAGGTGACAGTTTTGACATAAAATAAAGTTTTTTGGTAAATCCTACCAATGAAATCGATACGATTTACGGAACTATGTTATAACGGTCACCTTTATGATAACGTTGGTGATACATAATACCACTGAATATTTTATAAGTGAATTTACTAGTTAAAACTTCTGAAATTGGTAAATAAGTTTTATATGGTCAACTACTAAAAATATTAAGGTTCACAATTCCATACGTGATGCTGTTCTTGTGGTATTAATTTTTGCTTATCTTACAAAAAACTTTTCACAAGTTCACAGGGCCAACTTGAGACAAAATTTATGGGCCACTATGAAACATGTTTTATTTTGGCCCGATAGCATTTTGTATTACTTGGCAGATATTATACTACCTATTCTATTATAATCAGCTGTCTTTACTGCAATGTATTACACTCAATTATTAAAACTCTTCTTGGATCATTGTAATATCTCGAGGGAGAAAGAAAAGGACCGAGAAGGAAATTTTTCAAAAAATTTTATGTTTGCCACCGGCTATTGTAGGTTATCATTATTCTTTTTTGTTTAACCCTAATGTTCCTGGATCGTAGTACCGGGTACTTTTTTGACTTTGCAGTGAAATATCTCCGCTTGTATTTTTCACAGAGACCTGGGATTTGGTGACATCTTATAAAAAATAGTTGTTAACGTATTAAAATCATTTTGAAAGCTATTATATTTTTATAAATAAATTTTTTTTGCGATAATAAAAAGTTATACCTATATCACCTGAATGTGGTACCGGGTACCTTTAATTTAAAATCACAGAATTTTTAGCTAAAAACGTATTATTATATTAAAAACAGGTAATTTATTTTAATTTACACAAAGTATAATTCTTTTACGCTTATACTTTTTTATTAAAATTATGTTTTCAACATTTTTCAAAAAAATCCATAAAATTTTTACAAAATTTTTTCTATAAAATTTTTCAACAATTTTTTGAATTTGATGATCACATATAGGTTCATATAATAGTGTACAACTTTTACATATTTTTCTTGAGTTTTATTTATCCGTTTTACACAAATGACGGACAATTTTGTGCAATTGTCTACCATATCCGTGTTTAGGCGATCCTATAAGATCTGTGCTACAGTATACACGTTAGATTTCAAAAACGCAATTTTTAACGACAAAAAACAACAGATTAGGAGTAGATAAACAATAATTTTAAAAGAACTTTCTTATGATTTGTGTAAATCAAAGATTACAGTGAGTGTATACTCAATGAAATACTACCATTTGAAAATTTTATTTGAGTTTTCTTGGTCATAGAATCGTTTTTCTTTCTACTTCTTTTAAATCCAAATTATTTTTTTTCTTTACTGTCAAAAAGGGCTTGTATTTCTTCTTTGAATGAAATTTTTCAGATTTACATTTTTGCTGAAAACTTGCAGTATATTGGTTTTTCTTATTGAGCTGTTATTCTATACAAATTTTTCTCAAGGTTGATTTGAAAATACAAAACACACTGGTTCTTACGTTTTTGAAATGTTATTTAGTATTTTCCAAAAAAATTTTATTCAAATTTGAATATACTTGCTCAATTATGTAAGAAACGAGTGGCATTTTTACAAGTACTAAGATAATTATAATTTATTTAATTACCAAACTTTGTAAGCAAGAATTTGATTATAAATGACTCAATTTGATATTAATACACTTAAAAAACATAAATAATAGCTTAAAAACCCTAATAATTGCAAAAAAGATCACAGAAAACACTGAATAACGTAAGTATTATGCCAGGGTACCGGGTACCTCATTCAGGTGATATACATATGTTGTATTTTTATTCAGTAACATGAGGGTTAAAATTAAGTCAATCTTAACGATATATCATGATCTTTATGAGTTATGCCCAATCGACATGCCAAGTCGACCATTTGTTGACAAAATTAAACCAAATTCTGCAACTTTAAAGCACAATTTTTTTTTATTGTACGAATAAATATAAATTAATTTTTTTGTTGAGAAATAAAGAATTACTGTAAAATCATGCAGCTTCTTTGTCTCCAACATCGTCATCCAAATTATCTTAATTGTCCTTTAGTATTTTCGTCAACTTCCTTTATCTCCTTGTACAAATATCTCATTTATTATCCGATTTCTTTTTTTTTGCTTTACTACTGATGTTGAGATGTTTGAAATTTCTCTTGATGGAAGGCAAAACTTGAGAATATTTCTTGTTGATTAAATTTTCTACATCTACTACAAAATTTTGTCTATATTTTTAAGTTAACAAAGTTGCCTATATAGGTATTATACCTAGTAGTTGAATTTTTCCTAAGTTGTAATCATTTTACAATAATTTTTACAGGAAGTTCTAAAATAGTCCACTCATAAGAAGAGTGGAATAAATAGAAAAATAAGCGACTTCAAATTGGGAGTTATGACTTATGAACAAAATATTCAACTTAAAATATTCAGAGAAAATAAAAATACTATATACATTCAAAAGCGCCAATAACCTAGTAGTTAATAATAAAAAATAAAAATTGTTAAAAAAATATATTTTTAAATATTTATGTAGGTACATTGGGAAGAAAGGAATCAATCGTTTTGAGGTGATTACGACAGATTTGCATGGTCATCAATGGTAATGTATGCTTCCCACATAAAAATGTGTTAAATTTGATAACTCTCATTAATTTATGCTTGCAATTCCCCTAGTGAAAAAAACAAAATAGGAATGTTTTGTTACGATTACCAGATCAAAATTTTTTGCAAAAAAATTTTAATTTGTAAACAATATGAATGCCTCTTCTTTTTGAGTCTGCTAAATCTATCTAGCCACAGCCGTAGGGTGATGTGACCGCTGGTCGAGTACAGAGCGGAAATTCTGGGTTCAAATCGCGGACTATACAGAATTTCTTAGCTCGGTCTTTCAGTGGACATCCACACGGTGTGGTGAAATAGATATTGATTTATCGGAAATAGGTAATATGGGGACTAATCCACCCCGCTAATCGGATTTGTAATTCCCAAAAAGGGAATAGCAATGTTCTACTTAGAACGTAAAAAGCTTAACGAAATCTATCTGGTTTTTTTACTTTTCCGATGCGATGGTGTAAAAGTACAATTTTGAAAATCGAATCAATTGAATGGCATTTGATTTCCCAAACAATTTAAAAGACTTTTCTTTAAAAAATTTATTAATGTACCTTTCCATTAAAATGCTATTGCATGGCGTTTTCTCTTAATAAATCTTATTTTATTAAAAACGTTTAGGGGTTTCATTCACATAATATAACATCTTACGCTACGTAAAAGTATAATTGGTTTGAAGTCTATGCATCATCCTGTACATAGCCAAGCGCTTACAATTTAACTTCAAAATTTATCAAACTGTCTTTCTTTTGTTTGATAGCATGAAAGATGGAGAAGTCACTTTTTGTTGTATGTAATGACTTAGGTTGAAAGCCACAAACTGTTTTGTTTGATTAGAGCTGATAACTTTTGATTATTATTTACCAGCAAGATGGAACCCATTACTGTGGTGGTGTATTAAATTTTTCCCAATAGTTGGTTTTTATGGCTGTCCTTAGTTAGTTGCCGAACAATCGTCTGAGTCACAACGTGAAAGAACCCATGAACCGCATGAGTACGACCCAAGCTCTGGTACTGGAGAGGGTAAAGCCTTAGTTGGCTTAGCAACCAATCTACCACGCTAGCGGAACAACTGATCCAAATTTTGAGCAATTTAAAAAAAGTGAGATTTAGGTTAAGTTTAGATTATGTTTTGGTTGTTACAAAGATTTGGGGAAATATTTCATGAATTCGCAAAGAATTCCTGTAAATTAATTTTACCCAATATCAAACGAACAGTCATATTTATTATCTACTACTTTTATTAAAAAAAATTTTTTATACTTTTTTTAAAATTTTAAATTTATACTTACTATTTTTTTAAAACAAAAAAATATAAGAGACTGCATATTTAAAATTTTTGCACAAATTAATCGGTGATATCAAGCTTGGGCGTAATTTTAACAAAAACTTACACACCGTACACAATTCAAAAATTACCTTCACATCCTAGTTTAATTCTTTAATGAGTCCTTCAAAAGCGTCGGACAGTCGGACGCCATCAATACCTTTTCTTTTATTAATTTAATTTTTAAGTAGTGTATTAATTTTGAATAAGTTAATGTGTTAATGTGGTATTATATAAAAGTATAAAAACTATTTGATCGATGACGTAAATATGTAAAGTTTGTTGTAGTAGGTAATTTGCCGTTTCGATTATTTACCTACCAAAATTTATGTACCAAAATTATAATTTATGGTACATAATATTTACAACATAATTTATGTGATAATATTGTAAACATATTTTGGCGGATTTCCCATTGCGCTTGTAAGGCTTCAGAGAGACTCCAGAGACACCAACTTTTTTTATTCATTGAGTTTAAAGATGTTGCAATTATTGGCGGTTTTGTAGAATTTAAAGGTGCAATAATCTTTTAATTGACCAACTATTAAAAGTTTGATGGCCAAATTCTTTGACTTGAGAAAATAACCAGTAGTTCCTTTAGGTTAGGCGTGTCAACCGTTCCCACTTTTTCATACTTTTTCAAAACTTTTGATCGTTATCGATGGACTGAGCTTTTCAATAATTGAAACGTGAATGAATTGCAGTATTGCCAATGTAACAAATTAAATGAACAAAACAGAATTTCAATTTGAGAACTAAACTTTGCTAACTAAACCTTTTTAGGTAATATATCTAATAGCAATAACAAAATAAAAAAAAATTTTTGGGGCCTAGAAATCTGTTATCGGCTATCGAAAAATCCTTAAAAATAAAAATGAACTTTAGAGTTCCTGAAAGCGTTTCAGTGAATCTCACACTTTTCCTAAACTTCAAAAACTTACCTATCAAAAATATTTTTCCAAAACATTAATCATTTCTTGTAAAAATAGATCTTCCTGTCGCCGCTGGTGACAGTAGGAGTCGCATTTGTATACATACCTAAAATTCCATTCGGCACTACGAAGGTCGTGGAGTAGTCGCAAGGCCTTGCTAGGCGCCACCAACAGTAAGTTGTACCGGCTGCTTAGCTCCGGGTATGCGATGGTCTTCTATGTATAACTTGCTCAGACCCATTCTCTTATTGTGCAAACAGGATCGTACTGCCTTGTAATTAACTATCAAATTAAGTGTTTATGTTAAACAAAATTGATGTGATGTAAATTTTAATAATACTTCCGTCTAATTTTTGCAAAGGTTTTCGAAGTATTAAGTAAATTTCACTCTTGTTAAGAAATCACGTAGTACTACATTCTATGCTTTAATAAATTTATTTGGAAGTAAGGATGATTTTAGTATCTAAAATACAAAATCATTTGCTTATCTGATAATAAACAAAATAATATATTTTGCAAGTTTAATTTACTCTTATTATTAAGAGATATTATGGCCAAATGTGTTGATTTCAGCAGATGAAGCTGACTTGCTGCCATCACTGATTGAATAAGAGCTAAAAGTTTAGGTTAAATATTAGACTTCAAAAAATATAAAACAAAACTAAACTGAAAAACAATAATTTAGGGCAGTTTGCATTGTTTGGTTCGGATAAAAACCAAATAAAATAGTTTTAGAACTAAAAAAAAAAATAATCCAAAATTATTAACTTGTGGAAGATTTCAGTTTTTAGTATTAGCTATGTATCTACTCGTATATAATACTTTTTTTATTACTTTTGATTATCTATATTTATAATACAATTTTAATAGGTGGTCATTTTTCTTAAGGTGTCAAATTACGTCAGATTACCTTGATTTTTTTAAAATTTGATCAAAATTTTTTAATACTTATATGCTTCAAACGCCATACAAGAACAAAACAGGTTGTTACGATAATAAAAATTTTTAATTTTAACTTCACTTATTATAAGTAATAATTATAATAATAAATAAAAGTATTTAAGTACAGAGACCGAAATTGATTTTCAAATTACAATTAAAACAATAACAAAACTGTCATTATAAGAAGTGTTTGGTACTAAAATTTTGGCGCAAAGAAATTTTTAAGCGGTTTTTCATCATGATACACTAATTTTACAGCATGTGGCTCTTTTCAAACTAGAAAATCATTGCTTAAAAATATCAATCCAGAAGCTTTGGGTTAGCTTTGTCAACGAGGAATCTAAAACAGCTCTAGAAGAGAGTCCAAAAAGTTCAAGTTTGAATTCAGTTAATGTCTAATGGGATGAAGTCTACGACGCGTTCTGGTAGAATAGACTGCCAGAACGCGTTGTAAGCGTTTTATAATCAACAAAAAAACAAAGTTTGTGTTTTGATAAATTGTAATCGTCCAAAGTGGGTTGTACTTATTTTAAAATAACCACGGCGCAAAATTTTGCTTTTTGGATGTTAGGCATCATTACTCAGAATGCATTCTGGTCGGTTCTTTCTGTATTATAATTACAAAGCTTTGTCTTGCAATTTTTTGCCTAATTTTGGTATACATGAAAATGGATTAAATCGGTAGCGGACACCTGATAGCTTTTTTTAAGAAAAAAATTTACTATAGTCTGTCCAGTTTTAATTTACTAAAGATACGAGTTTTAAATGGCAAGCAGGGACGTGCCCAACCAACTTTTTTCAAAGGGGAGCAATCCAAAATGCCAACTGAATTAACTGAAAGTTATTAACTTTTTGTAAATTGGGACATAAAAAAATGACAACTTGAAAACTGTTGAGTGATTTTGCCAACTTTTTGCCATATTCCTAAAGAATTGGGCGGAGGAAGCTCTTCCCTATCCATCCCTTGAGCACGTCTCTAATGAAAAGTAAAAAAATTAAAATAATTTTGATTATTATACTCTAGAATACGAAAAGTATTTAAAAAATCGATGTTTGTCATCTAAAAATATAATGAATAGTTTTTTAATTTGTATTAAGTACCAATTTATCTTGTAGTAATTTACTTAATAAAAAAAATTGAGTGACTGACCGATTGACAGAGAACGCATAGACCGGTGGGTCTAAAGCGTGAAATTTTGCACGTGAGCTCCTTATATAACGTAGGTGAACACTGGATACGGGTTTTATAGAAATCCTAACCAAAAGAGATTTATCAATTATCACGTTTTTTTCATAATTAGTGACGCGCATGAATGGGTTAACCACATGCTCACTGTAATTTAGTGACGCATATGAATAAATTAACAAGAATATTATGAACGGGTGAGGCCAAACAATCACATATAAGACTCAAAAAAGGTTAACTCGACAAGAATTGTATTTTATAAAAGAAGAAAAAGAAATATTAATTAATCTTCAAGATTGTGAAACACAACTTGGTAGCATCCATAAAACAGAATATTGTTTTTTCTACAAGTGTATTGGAGATACACGTAGCATTTCGAGATTATTAAGAGGTACCAAAAACAATTTATTTTTATGTATTATTTGGTTTTACTTACGCTTTGATCATCTGATTTGCACAATCGCCAGGCGGCGTTTGATTTTGTAACCATTTTATATTTTTTAGCTACGACGAAGAGCCAGCCCGACGTAGAACTCCAACCTGGAGGATTAGCGAGACGGCCAGGATAAAGTTGTACCTTCACCCGAATTCAAACCGGGTATTGAGCGTTCGTAGTCAACTCGTTTGACTATTATTACTCTCCGACCGCCTTTTTTTTAATTTTTTATTTTGTGACCGACAATTTATTTTACTATTAAAATTTTATTTTGTAAAAATAAATCGTAGATGCAAAGAGTAGAGAGGTGTTTTTTTTATTAAAAAATGTCATCTGCATTCATAATGGAGGTAGTAAGTCAGAACATTTAAAAGGTTCCAGATTGCAATTTAAAACAAGTAAGCTGTTAGGTTATTATAAAACAGATAACAGAATAAAACTGTCTTTTTCTTTTAAATTAAATTTTTTTTTCTTAAGAAGTTTTATTACATTGCTATACTGCAGTTTATAGCCTGCAACGTTAAACGTAAGAGTCATTGCTAGCCGGAGTATTCAAAAATTTTATTTCCCATTCGTATTTTGTAACAAACCTTTGCATTTGTTACGTGGTTCTACTTTTCACTTTATTTTGCGATATTTCTCAATCCGATCCTGCATTTTTTATTTGCATTTAATTCAAATATTCATGCATATTATTATATATGCATAACATAATACATGCGTATTAAATTGAATGCAGGCATTTTTGGGGCAAATGTTACTAGTAGCTGCATTTTGGTGTTGTGTTTGACAACTGAAACATAAACATCACAAGCTACGTTCTTCGTTAGAAGATAGATCACTTCAGAAAACTTTTTTTTATCATTTGAATGGTCCAGTTTCGATCATCTCCAATATCTACATCTGTCACTGGTCCAGTAGCGTTCTACATCTATAAGCAGTGTTTGCAATAATATTGGAATTGTGAACATCTCTCTCAAATTTTATTGTCAATTAAAGCATTAGACACAGAGACTTTGGTCTCTGTTTTGATCAACACTCTCATTAGGGGTTGAGACTCATAGAGTAGTTTTTGTTTCAATTTTTGAAAATTTCTTAATCTTACTACCCAATGCAGGAAAGACAATTGGGAGAGTATACAATATAATGCTAGTCAAAATTCACTTGGTGTGCAACTCAATCCCTCTATAAAGCACACAATGTTGGCGCAATATTGCAAGATTCAGCCAATATTAGTCCAATATTGTTTTCTAATATTGAGGCAATATAGAAAATCAATACTGCACGAATGTTGCTAACCAATATTGTCTTAAAATATTGATCCAATATTTCGTCAATATTGCACCAATATTGATTTCAATATTGGACTAACATTGTACCAAAATTTGTGCTACATTAGCCAGTGCGTTATGTGTCCCAATAAAATGATACGCTGGAGTAAGAGGAGGAACAGCGTGCTGGCCTTTTATTATTGTGATAATATATAAAAGTAGAAATGAGGGAGGTATTTGTTGCTAGAAATGATATAAATGAAATATTTAAATATTTCTTACCATAAATATCATATTGAAATTAAAATCGCTTTTTTTTCAGAAAGTCCATTATTTAGTTTTATTCTAAAAATACTATTTATTATTATTTTTAAACTTTTTTGTGCTGTACTAAATTATGTTTTTACTTACAATACGTCGATTAATAATGTTTTATGTTTATATATTAAAAGATATTGATGTTATGTTAAAAATTATTTCTTTATCATTAAATATTTGCCTACGAGAATATAAAAAATGTAATAAAATCAATAAATTTATATAAATTATTATAAAAACGGTTTTGATCAAAACAACGTTTTTTTAGGGTTAATGTTATATGTAGCTTTGTACCCGTCTCATTCCCGGCATTTTACCATTTTGTACACAAAAATATTTCTTTCTGATGTTTTAAAGCTATGGAGGTAGTAGTTTTGGAATATATATAGATATTGAGGTTTGGTATTAATCTGTAAATCCATCCAGGCTTTTCCATAAAACTTGCCGTTTTTGTATTATCTTTGTTTGTGCCTTGTTTATTGGCGTATACTTTCAAATTCTTGATTCTGACTTTAAGTGTATCAGCTTCCAGTGATGCTGTAATTTATATTGAGACAGCGTACAGCATTATAGAGTTTGGATACAATAAAAAGGAGTCTTTTTTCAATTTTACAAACTTTACATTTAAGAGGGGCACTTTTTGAGGGCTCTTTTAATTTAATCAACAGATGGCGTCTACTTAAATATTTTTATAAAATACTAGGAGGCTTTTGTATTTAAAATATAGCAAATTCGTTGAGATAATACTATTCTATAAACAATATTCTTGGTCTTAAGCTATTTTGGGTTCGTAATATTAATTTATAAAAACACAATTCATAATTAAAGTTTAATTATCTTTTTTTGTAAGTGAGTGTGTTTTGACATACTCAATACGAACTCAAAATAGCTTAAGACCAAGAATATTGTTTATAAAATAGTATTATCACAACGAATTTGCTATATTTTAAATACAAAAGCCTCCTAGTATTTTATAAAAATATTTAAGTAGGCGCCATCTGTTGATTAAATTAAAAAGGCCCTCAAAAAAGTGCCCCTCTTAACATTAATATATTCAGTGCAGTAGTTCATGTTGACTTTCTCACAGCATTTGTTTTGCCTAGTATAAATTTTAATCTTCTAGCCTAGAGTCTGGTCTTTAGCTCGTTGAATTAGCTCATCACCTCTTAAAAACTCCGCCATACACAATGTTTCACTGTATTGAATCCAAGACCGATTCATGGAGAGCTTTACTAGTTATCCCCAAGCAGGTTTTCTATAGCTATTCGTCCACTATTAGGCTCTATTTGAAAGCATCCTTTAGCGATTGTTTATTTAAATGAAGGAATATTTGTTAATAACTTTCTTTCTTTTGTAGGGCAGCTCTGGGTGTTTCATCTTCTTCTTCATCTTCATATTCATCTTCATCAGCCATTATTCGTCTACTCCTGAACGTTAGGCCTCCCTTTTTAAACTCCTTCCAAGTGGGGGGAGAGGGGGTTTTGCCCATAACTCACCACGCTGGGCAAACGGGTTGGCGAGTAGTCCGCAGATCAAGTTTGGACTTTTTAGATCACAGCACAAATCTGACGGAATCAGGATTAGAACCGCGGTTTCCCGCTCTCTAGTCTATCAGTGTTTGATTTACGACAGACTGTCTGACCACTGACTTACGACTTACATACGACTGACTTACGACTGACTGGTCAGACCAGCAGTCTGGGTGTTTAGGGAAGGGGAACGTATTGAAGTTTATTAGTCTTGGGATGGATGACTTTTTAACCTTTTGGTGACTATTTGGTACGCTGTACCGCAGGTGTTTCTATCCACCTCTTCTATGAGCTATTGTCGTATTTCAAAATGTGTGAGCATCCAAAGATTATATCAAAGCAAAATTAAGATGTTGGAAAATTTGAGTCAGCTATTATCTATGTGCATCTATGTGAATTGCCTATTAGGTGTATTCATTCTATTTGGAATATGCCTACTTCATTGGAAGTTTTTACGATTCATTTTCCGAGGTGAATCACTCTTTTTCTTCTCTTTTTCGATAATCTAGATCTACTTCACCTTAGCATGTAGATGCCTACTAGAAGGCCAAGCTAAGAAATTCTGCATAGTCCGCAATAACTGCAAAAGAGCATAAAGTAAACAATTTACAAATATTGGCAAAAATTAGAGACAAAAAGCAAGAATTTCTTGTTCAAAAACTTCATATTGACAGCCGCAGAAGGGAACGTCATTTTTGGTACTCAGCAAATTTTTTGTTAAAATTTTTGATATTAGAAGTATAGCATGAATAGTTTACATTAGCGATTTTTGGTGCGATTGCAAGTTGTGGACAATGTATAACTGCAGAAAGTGAGTAAATTGCTTGATTTGCGAATATTATTCATCAAAGCTGGAGGATGGAATTTTCCACTCGTACATGACAAATTTTGATTTTGTACGACGTATTAATTTTGGAGGGGTAGATTTTACGTTTTACGCCTTAATATCCTTTAGCGTGGCTTTCCAAACTTGACGATATATCACCATTTTTGTCTTCATTGATTTATTCCCAATGGCAATATAAGGTACAGTTAAAATTACTTATTAACTCGATTTAATAAGGCTTTTGATTGTATGCAAGACAAACAGGGAAAATTGAAAATAGTAACATAAGAAATATAATAAAACCAACGTACTCTTTAGTTCCTTAAGAGATGTATAGAGAGTTCAAAATGAATTGCCAAACATTTCTGTTACAAAGAAGGATCATCAATATCACAAGATGATTAGTTTTTTTTAAAACTGAGGTCTGATTTTAAAACAATAAAATTTTCCATACTTTATGGCAATGATTGCAAACCCGCACATATAGGGCAATTGTAAAAACTTGTACCCATTCTGTTAAAACCCACGCAAAAAGTTAGCATTTGTGACGCCTGGCGCTATTTATATAATTATGTAAATCAAAATTTTATGTATTTATTTATGTATAAGTTTATTAATTTGAATTGAAAATTGCGAGTTCTAAATGTAACAAAACAAGAGAAGAACAAAAAATTAAATGAATAATGTAGTTATTAAAATAAAGCACCGAAATGCCATAGATTGTTAGGAAATTATAATCAAAGTTAAAAATAATAAAATTGCCAAAATAGCAAACAGTAAGAAAAGCGTTACAACTATTGATGCTCCCCCTAAAAATATTAAAACAAAGATTATTACGGTGAATACTATCCCTAAAATTAAAAATAGGAATATTGGCAGTAATAGCAACAGTAACGGTGCTGCTATAAGAACTTTGGCAAGGGTATATCTCGACAAAAAACCTTTAATGCTCCCTAGAAATGTTTTCTGAAAGTACATTTGTTACAAATTAATTGATTATTCAAATTTTTGTTTACTTACAAAGTTGCTTTTAAATAAATTTGTTAAATCGTTGTTCCAAATGATCTTTTTAAAATCCAATAAACTAGAATTATTATTAGTGGTATCTCCATTTTGTGCAACTGCTTCTTTAATATTTTCTGTGGTTCTAATATCATAATATAATTAAAAGAAAAGAAAAATTAATTAAAAATTTTCTTACTGGTTCACAGTATCGTCCTGAGCAATGCTACTGGTGCTGACTGCCGCTTTTTCCAAATTTTTTATTATAATATCCATCTCAACTTACATTATTCGAATTTATTTATTTTCGTTATATTATTATCGAATCAATATCGTGATTTCGACCCATTAATAATAATCCATCTTCATGCTACCAGATTTGCCTTTCAAATCGAATGCTTTCGTCGGAAGCAAAAAAATATTTAATGTTTTATTGATAATGCAAAAAATGTAATAACAACTTTATTTGTAACAAAATAAGATCATAAATATTAAAATAAACATATAATTATATGATGATTGTTAATATTTAGTAATTATAAGGTACCGATATTATTTAATGCTTATTTTATTTATTACTTTTTTGTTAACGACAATAAAAAATAAAGTAAATTTGTGATTAACTTCTCTTTTCTTTTTTGATCGTTGCGACGAAATACAGGAAGAGCTAAATTAAAAAGAATAGATTGCTTACATTCTAATGTTCCTTTTATAAATATTTATTATTTGAGAGTTTTCAAAAAAATAAGCATTTGTTTTCTTCAAGATTTTGGAAGGATTTTTTCCGGATGTGAGGAATCCCATCAGAAATTTTTTATTTTCTAGTTTTGTTATCGTGAAAACTAATCCAAGAAAGACGATCTATGATGTAAATATTTATTTAACCTAGTTCGATCAACTTTTATAATATTAAAAACAAAAAGTTTTTAATTAACTAATACATAATTGAATTAACAATATGTTATACGTAACAAAGCAATTTAACCAATATTACGGTAACCAAACAACGCATCTTTCCAGGAAATTGAATTGAAGTAATAAAACAATATACATAGTCTTAGCAAGAATTATTTTTAAACAAATTGAACATTACTTTGGTATTTGTAAGTCGCTTTACTAGTTACTATCCGGATTTAAAAATTTAAGTGATCCTGACCTATACCACACTTGTCCAGTTGTCTGCCGATAGAACTCCATATATAGTTCGATTACTATCAGTTGATTGCAACTACCTGACTGTCTCCTTAAGATGTAGCATTTTAAAAAATGGTAAAATTTTATTGCTTACTTTAAACAATTCAAGAACTAGTTTTATCCAATTTATAAAATATCTCAAGTTCTGTTCAACATCTCCATAACATAAAGCCAGTTTCTTAAAAAAAATTGATTTTAATAACAAAAAGTTATATTTATCGTGATTTTGGATTCGCTTATCGAGTTTTTCAACTTCGTTCAATACAATTATAATATACCTATCTACCTACGTGCATTAATCATATAAAAACAATTGGAATAAATAAATATTAGGATGGAATTAAACGTAACTGATGTCGTAAAATTAGTATAGGTATTGTTGTGGTGATTAAGCAATATTTTTGTTTATTTTAACTTTCCATGCTCAAGTAAGTTTATAAATAAATTGCAAGTTAATTGGTCATTGGTGCACTTTAAGTCGATCCATTTATGCAATCACGATATGAATTTAAAACAACAGGTTTTCTATTTATACATACTCCTCACCATTTTCATATAATTCTTCCCTTCACATTCCACTATAAAATCAAAATAAACAATACGTTTACAAATGAATGCACGAAATGCTTTCCAGCAAGGTCAGTAGCAGCATTTTTCTGGAACTATTAGTGATCGAACTATAGTCCCATTAATTGTATTATGTACTATGTGCTATATCCCCACAACTAAACAGTAGTATAGCAAAATTAATAAATAGACTTGTACTCCCTCATATATTTAGTAGATATTTGACAACCTCGGTAGTGACTCGAAACGTGATCAACCGTGTAAGAAGTGATGATAATATTGATTACTGTTTAGTTGGTGCGATAAAAATTGTTGTTAAGTTGCGGCTTCGTATAAATTAAAGTTTCCTTAACAAAAAAAAACATTAAGATATAGGTACCAAAAATGTATATCTGGATAAATAATAATATCAAAGTTTATAAATATTTAAACCGCTGTTTACGAACATGGGATAAGAATTTTTGCAAGGCTCGTGAAAAAGCATTGGTCCAATTAGGATTAAACAAACCGTCGTTTCTCATCTAAAAATTCTAAGTTATCAGTGAGTTGCATTTTATATGTTTGTAGTAATAATAATAATAGGTATGTATGTACAATCAAAAGCAAATAATAACGTCTTAGATCTTATAAACATTAATAACGTACTACTATATTTGATACAATTTATGTATACTCCAGTTAAAATAAATTGAATGATTGAGTTATTATCTTATTTACAATTTAGTTATACATCTTGAAGTTATTTTCAAGTTGGGTGGGAAAAACGAATATTTATATTTATGGTTCCTTTTGAAAAAGAATTGTACGTTATTCATACGTTTGTATATATCAATAATATCACATAAAAAGTACTGGCATACAATTCATTCGTGTGGGTTTATCCATAAATACCAAAGAACATTATAATAATAATTATTATTTATGTTTGTTTGTACAAATTAACTGCGTATCTTTGTAAATATTCATGTAATAGCGAAGCTACCGTTTCGATTAAATTAACTGCAGAAAATTACACAGTTCTCATTCCTTGGAAGAGGTATTGTTGGCCACTAAATTATGGAATCCATAATACATAAAAGAATGTTGATACAAAAAAAATACGGGTACTGATTTAGAAAGGGGAAGCAATAATACATAATTTTTGCATATTTAAGTTTTATCACCAAAAAAAAACCCAACTCTCTTAAATTCTAAAATTTTAAATAGTCCCATCTTTTCTAATTATTGTCCTATGATAAGGACATTACTTGCAAAATTATTTCAGATTCTTCTAGATTTTTAGTAATGTTGCTTATTCTAAAAGTTTATCGACTAATTCTTTTGAGAGAACTCAGTCATCTTCTGAAATGATTGCCAAAAATAGATTTGCACCAAATATCTCATATTTCAGCAAAATGATTGTCTATAAAATTTTCTAAAAGATGATTCATACCAATAATTGCCTAGAATCAATCTCTGAGCTACAATTTAGGATTGTAAAAGTTTGTAAAAGAAATTGGAAGAAAAATAAAGGAAAAATAATGTAACATAAAAAAAAACAATTTAATTTCAAAATTGTTTTGCTTTTTAATTAGACAACCATATTTCAACTTCTCGATTGTAGTTCAGAGATTGAATCTAATGTAAGCAAATTTTGAAATATTTTTTGATAGGCTTAATTTTTCATGAAATACTGCAAAAAAATTACTTCGCGGCTGCCCTTTTCTAAGATGGCAGAGTTTTCCCAAGGAATTCAGCGGAAACTTTGTCTCGTAAGCTTTCAGTATGATTGCATAAAAGTCTTTTATGGTAAGGTTATAAGGATTTTTCTCTTCAAGGTTTAACATTCCAATGCAGTTTTAAAATGAAATTTTCAAACTAAAGCAATCAATTTTCTGTAGTACTTGTTTTTACTGGAAAATACTTAACCTTTGGAATGAGGAAATAATGTTTAAGTTAAAAATTATAAAGGTGCAATTTATTTTACATAAATTACAATTCACATAATAATATACATATTATGTATGTACAATGTACATACTACAATTTTCATTATCATTTCTGTTCAGGCTGGAACCAATGTGTAATTTAAAAATATAAATCTTATTTTGTTTGTAGTATTAGTATAATTGGGCAAACAAATTTTCACTTATTATAAAAAAATATAAAACATTTATTAGTTCTTGAAAATTGTCAGAGTTCATTCATTAGTTTTAGTAGCTCACAAATTTCCTTGTTTGTTGATTGTTCAGTTTTAACAAAAAATAGTAGCCATTTTGCAAAAAGATAATTTGGTTTTGCACTGCTTATAAAATTCAATCAAGTTTTTCTTAAATCTTGAACAAAACTCATAGATAATTTATAAATGCCAACTCGGAGTGCCCACATCCGAGTAACCATACTGGAGGAGTTTCGCTAGTCATAAATTCTTTGAAATAATATATAAACATGAAACTTTGATAAAAGTGCTATTTATATGTATAATTTGTTGGTCTCAAAATTTATCCTTGGATTTTAAAAAAATTATTGAAATTTGAAAGAATATTTAAATTGAGCGCCATGTTTAACCAATGACAATCATTCAGTTGGTAAATGATTATCTGATTATTACCTTACATTATTTATTTACTTGATAAAGATTTAACAGTTTTTTCAAATTTAAAATATATTTAGCTGAAATTTTGAAGAAAACCATAATTAAACCATTAAACTCAAATTCAAAGTTGATATTTAATTTAAATTTCGTTTTCGAATTTCGTAGTCGTAAAACTACCGTCAATTTGATATTTTTGAATAATTTTTTTCTCATGCTAGGAGTACTCAAAAAAATTTAAAGAAAATTCTGTAGCTTCAGTTTGACCTCTACTTTAAAATAAACAAATAAAAAAAAAAAATAGTGAAACTTGTCCATTGAAGAGTAAATATCAGTTGGATATTATCAGATTGGAGAAAAACTCTTTCGATTGATATTTGCTTCAACCTTATCCATTAAAATGGGAAGTAGAAATCTTAAAAAAAACTAATTGTTTTAACCGTAATTTGTTAGGCATAAATAATTTAACAGGGTCACATTTTCTTAAAACTGTAACACCCTGTATGCTTTCGGATGCCATAATCTATTAAATTGAATTTTTAATAATATTTTGCGCCTAAAAGTATGCAACCATGGAATCTTTTCAAAAGATTTTTGAAAAAGAGGTTGAAATAAAGGAGAGCGAGATCGAACAAGTGGAAGTAATGTTGAAAAGTTAGAGTGAGTTTTCTTTTGCATAGTTTTGGATCAATTACAGTGCGTTCCACTTAAAGCCCACGACGACCGCGCCGCGGTCGTGTAATTTAGCGTTCCACTTATAGACTTTTGCCCACGGATGTTATAGTCGTTTTTTGTAGTGAAACGGTTTCGTGGACCTTGTGAGCTAATTTAAATTTTTAAATTTTGAATTTTAAAACATAAATTAAATCACGTGTTGCTTTTTGCAATGCAACGACGATAAATAATTTACAGCGAATTTCAATATTTGGTAAAACTTTTTGTAAAAAAATATATTTATGTATTTTAATTTGATAAATAAGTTATTATAATTAGATAATTTATCGTTTTTCACGTTCTGCATCATCTTTGGATACTATCACTTCAAATACTTCTTCATTTTCGGCATTAAAAAATGATAACTTTTCAGTCTCCATGTTTGAATTTTAAATATTGCGAGCTTAAATATAAACGATCACGGCAGCCCACTTTTTACAACGGGAACGCACCCTTATTGATCCGATTGATTGATAAGATTTTTTATGGTTGCTTGGTTGGAAGGTTTTCTCGAGTTTACGTAAGTGATTTTACACTTTGTATTAAACATCTTTTGGCTGTAAAAACTAAAAATTTTTTTTTTTTGGTGATAAGGTTTCTTATTATCAACAGGCGCTCAATTTCCATCTTTCGCAGATAGTGTCATTGAAAACGCTATTGAGCTTGTCATGGTAAATATACTAAACACTTTCTAAGACCTACAAAACGCGCAGTGTGCGGCCCATAATTCTCCGATTGTGGGTTAAATACCCAAAGTTACCTACTACCTTTTTTTATTTTAAAGGGATCAAATGGCGTTGTGACAAACGTCACTGCCAAAGTTTGATGCAAGATTATTATTTGGGTATACATGCACTCATTAATGCAGATCGGTTTTAAGTTTACCTTATTTTTGTATACATGCATTTTATTTAACATGATTGTAAATATTTTTAATTTCTTTTAAAATTGTTAAATAAAATTACTTGTAAATAATTAAGTTTTTAAATAATTTAAACTTAATTATTAAATTATGCAGGAAATAGTCAAATTATCTTATGTTATATTATTTGTTTGGTCTTTATAATATGAAACTTAGTCCAGCAATATCCAACTTTTTTAGATCATCCAAAATAATCTATGGTTTGTGAACTCCGAAAAATAGGCCTTTGTTTCGGCAATGACGTCCTCATTTGACGTAAAGCGCTTTTTACCAAAGCATTTTTTCATGTTAGGAAACAAAATGAAATTTAATAGGGGCAAATCTGGGGAACAAGGTGAATGTGGCAGCAAAGCGTAGCGTATTTTGACCAGTTTTGATATTCGATTGCGGACGAGCGCACAGGGGCGTTGTCATGAGAAAAGATAATTTTTTTCTTCATTAAATTGAGCCGTTTCTTCATCAATTCAGTGTCGAATCGTTCCAAAAAAAAAAACAGTATAGTACTAACCCACGATTGTTTTCTCTTCTCGATGAAAAACGATGCCTTTTAAATATCAAAAACTGGTAACCATGACTTTTCCAGGCGATGGAACCGTTTTTGCCTTTTTTGGAGCTGGTTCACCGGGTGGACTGTTTTAATTATTGTTCTTTCATTTTTGGTTTAGAGTGATTGATCCAAATTTGATCAACAGTCACAAAACATCGCAGACACTCTTTTGGTTTACGATTAAACATGTTCAAAAAGTGCAAAAAATAACCGAAGTAGACAAATCCCAAAAAGTCAATTTTGTTCTACTTTAAACATCGAGGTCTGTTGGTGCAACAGTTTGCAATCAGTTTGTGATAAAACCACGTATATATTAGTCCGTAGGTCGACCTAACGGATAAAAGTATTATACACACGTGTTTTATCACAAACTTGTTGTAAATTGGCTGTACAAAATTTGTAAAAAATTAATTAAACCTAAAAGAATTTTTATTTTACGTTTAAATAATTAAAATAAAGTATTACACAAAACTACGACTTTTATGATAGAAACATGCAATTTTAATATATCAGCCGCCGTTTGACATACTACGTGTTATATCACACAGACATTAAAATGAAATAAAATAAAATTAAAAATTAAAATAACACCTTGTGTACATAGTAATAAAAAAATATGTGTTTCGCTGTTAGAAGAAAAACAAATTTAAAAATCATAATTGACGAAACGATATGAAAAAAGTGTGGGTATATGTGAAAACGTAACCAGGGGTCTAGTTGATCTAATATCGCAAAATTTACAGATTTGTTACAAAAATAACATTTTGTTTTCATAAAACAATTACAATAGAACAGTCAAAACAATAGCGGTTAAGTGCGCTGACGGTTCGACTCCGGGCAAAATAAGAACCTTGTTCTGACCGCCTTCTCTCGGAAGACAATGGCAAATAACCGAGGATAATCTGTGAAAAAAAAGTTAGTTATTCTTATTTCCTGTCAAGAAAGAAAATAAACTAATGGTCACAATGCATATCTGTCAATAAGTATACGACGAAAAAAAATAAAAAACTAATACATAGTAGACTCTCATTTTAGTTAATATGTTACGCGTTATATGAGATCGCGTTATACGAGGTTCTCCCGTGCTATTTTTAAAGATCTATCATAAGTTAGTTTTTCTTAATCTGTTTTTACTTTTGGCCTATTTATAAATTTTAGTTCTTCTTATCCAAATGTTTCAGATTTTTTATACGCCGTCTTTAAATCTTAAGCCCAAAAAATATACCAATCCAAAGAAGGTTGGATGGTCTCCCCGATGTAAATCATTGATCTAAGCTTAAGTATGAGATGATTTTGAGCTTTTAATGCTAATGTATATACTTAAAAATTAAAATTTTAAATGTTAAAAGAAAATCAGTTTATTTTGAAAAATCACCGTGATAATTTTCAAAAAAAAATTTGATATTTGTCAAAAATTAGGCGACTATAAAATGAAGCCAACTTTTTTTGGTCTGAGAACCAAAAGAAGCTTTAGCATATTAGTTTTAAACTTTGAAGAATCTTGGAATAAAACATGATTTCCTAAAGAGTTTTGGACGCTTGATGTTAAAAACTACGTACCTATTTTAGAAAATCAAAGAAACATGGAAGTATAATTTTAAACCCATATTTAAGGTATAAATTTACCTAGTTTGATTTTATAAAAAAAGTTCTGAAAGATAGAATAGTCACGTAAAATTACCTTGAACGATCACGTGACCCTGAACTTTAATTTTGACATAAATATTTAGAATGCAGTTTTTCATTAAAGATGACTACATTACTAAATTTGAAATGCCTTATTCAAAGTGATCAAAAGAAAAGCAAATATTTTAGAGATCATCGTCAATCTCTTGTAACTTTTCAGGAAAGCGTTTTTGGACACATCTTTTATGTCCCATATTTAAACAGAAATTTATTACTACTCTGTTCATAAGTCAGTTTTTGAGAATTTTGTTTTACAGATGTAAAAGATTAACTTACCTTTTTTTAAATATTATTTGACAATATTATTAAATTATTAATTAATTTTAACAAAATTTAAGATTAACCCTGCTTTTCCCAATTTTCAACGTTGTTCCGTTTGTGATATTGGAAACATCCGGTAAATTTTATAGTTGAAATTTTTTTATTAATTACTTCTCTTCTTCTTAAGGTGCCGTCTCCTAATATCGGAGGTTGGCGACCATTAATATTAATATTAAATGGTTTTTTTGGCAAATTACTCTCGGTGGTTTGCCATTGCCTTCCGAGAGGAGAGGGTTATAATGAAGTTGTATAAATTTTTGTAGCCGGGTTGGGGAGCGAACCCAGGGCTTCTAGCCTAGAGTCCGGTCCTTAGCCCGTTCACTTAGCTCACCTCTCATTAATTACTTTAATATATTAAATAATATCGTCCTCTTAGTACTACAACTGGGTAACTTGAAATTACTGTTATTGAGAAAATTGAAAAAATTGAAAGGATCTTTGAAAAATGTAGATAAGTCCCAGATCCTTTCAATTTTCTCAATAACAGTAATTTCAAGTTACCCACTTGTAGTACTAAAGGGACGATATTAAAGTGTGGAAATTTCATCTCGGAATCTTGAAATTTGTTTTATTCCCTCTGTGATTATAAAAATGTACCTATGTCGTGTATTAACTATAATTGATAAAATTAATAATAATAAATTACATGAATAAAAAATGTTATTTTTGGAAAGTAAGAAATTTTGCTTTCATATCTAAAATAATAAAACATACCTACTTTTGCTTAATAAATAATAGATAAACCCATAGAGTCACCAAAAAATAAACTATGAATAATAACAGAACCAAATCAAATTTTCCATTTTTCCATTGTTAATTCAACTATTTCACATAATTTCAAGTTTCTCACTTTTTTGGTTCGTAAAAATCTTAGCGTTTGAGTTTCAGAAACACTACAAAGCTCCCTCCTCTAAAGCTGCTGACCATTCAAGAAGTGCTAAATCACACATCATGTTCTTGTCGATAAAAAATTAGTTGTTAATTTATTCCAATCAATAATAAAATTTTTAACAAGATAAAATGGACGCACAAAAATATTTTATTAGATTATAATCCTAATTAAATTTTTAATCTGGTATATAAATTTGTAAGGGTCGTTTCGAGTATTAGGATTAGGAATTTGACTGTTGGACAAGTCTGTCGTTTTGCCATCCTCGCATTTAATGAATTTATGTGTGGTTGGGTTGTCCATTATGTAAATTTCAAAATTTTGGTTGCTACCGTAAAGGTTTTTTTGGTAGTAGAGTGGGTTGCATAATCAACGATGGAAGTTTTATTTGAATTTGAAAACGTAGGTGTAGAAATATTTTAAATTAATAATACTCAAAATTTAAAATCATCATACAAAATTTCCTGAACGTCTGTATGCAGATATGTATTATTAATTCTTTTTTTTAGCAGTTAAAGTTTGAAAGTCGAAATTTAATAATATTTGAAATAATGAATTTCTATAGTATTCTTTTATATAGCAGTACTAGTATGTACTTATTAATTTTATAATGTAGGTATATTAATTTTTTTTAAATGTAATTGTTTCGAAATTGACTTTGTGGGAAAATTTGGATGCTTTCGTTAAATCACTTATTATTGTTTTCTTATTCAATTGGCCAACAAGAACTTACTAAATTTTAGTACTATGTAACAGTTTTACTCACAACTTTTATTCCAAAATTGTTTTTCCAAATTGTGAAAGAAAGCAATGTTTTTTTTTCATAAATACACAATAGCACAGTGTGACATTCCCATAAGGAATATCACAACATGAAAAACTGCTTAAATATTCTGAAACAAGATGTCTTTTTTCAAATGCAATTTTCCGTTAGAAATTTTTTTTTTGAAATCATGTGGTGCTCTTAAAAAGTGGTTTCAGCGACACCTGTAATATAAAAGTGTTCTTGCGTTGCGTTCCTAAACCCAAAAGAAACGAATTGCGTCTAACGCTCTAATGGTTCTTCATAAAGATATTTGTTTTGGTAAGTAATTATTACTTATGTATGTAGGTGATCATGCTTCAATTTTTATAATTAATTTATACAATTAGTAACTTATTGAAGCAGTCCAAAAAAAATTTATTGAAAATATTAAATAAATATTATAAATCGTCATTCTTATAATGTCGCGTTGTATTAATAAGCAATGTTTATTGTTCATAATTATAAATATTTTTTTATTGACACCTACTTGCATTTTAATTGCGTACATAATAAATATTATCTATAAAAGAAATTTTTTTTAGAAATTATAAAAAGTTTGACTATTTAAATTAATGTGCATCTATTCAAGGCAAAGAAATGTTTTCTTTAAAATATTTTTAGTAATAACATAATAATTTATATAATATTTAGATAAATTTTTAGAGCATTTTTTTTGTAGTTAAGCAACTTTTGTAACGCATTCGCCATTTTGTTAAATAAAAACAGATTATTATCATCGTCATTGGTTTTTTTCGATTAATCATAGTAATATTAATCCAATAATAAATTATTAATAATGTATGATTGTGGTATTGTGAGAATATATATTTATGTTGTTTATTTTCATCTTTGACTACATCGTGCATAATTGCAGCATAGGTTATTAATTGTAATTAAAGTTATTTTTCTCAATTATATTTAAATATTGTATTTTATTAATATTATTATATAATCAAAGAAAATGTCACTTTTACAACAACTGAAGTCTCGCTCAGCCACAGTTAATCAATTACCACAATTATTATAATAATTATATTAGATTATGGTGGAAAGTTAACGATGGCTCAGTGAGACTGTAGGCTAAAAAATTTTCATGGGAATCAAAAACGATTTTAATTTTCAAGAGAAAAAAGCAAAAATAAACTTCATTTTTACCCTTGCAAAAATATAGCATTTTCATGGCGTTGTTCATCATTTCAAAACCATTTATTAGCGATTTAGACTTAACTTTTACTGAACCAACATCAAGGATTGAGTGCTATCAACAAAAATTAATTAATGCCAATTTAACTGATGATTAGGGCAATTTTTTTGTTGCATTTAAAACACGAAAAGTTGCATTTATAAATCATAAAAGTTGCAATAAAAACAAAAAAAGTTGCATTTATTATTTTTTTTAAATTTTTTGAAAATAATTCACATAGAAATTTATAAAATATATAAATACATTGCAATATTTTATTTTTTTATGGATTTTTATTATTTTTTATTATTTAATTAATAAACAAGGCACGTTAACAGGGACGTACCTAACCAAGTTTTTTCTGGGGGGGGGGGGATTTCAAATTTGCCAACTGAATTAATTCAAAATTGCCAACTTTTTGTAAGTTTTGCAACTTTTTGTAAATTTAGACATAAAAAAAATGTTAAATTGACCAACTTTTGGGTGTTTTCGTCAACTTTTTGCCAACTTTCTACAATGGCACGCCCCTGTACGTTAACTTTCATAACTATTACTTGGTCAAGTTGCCAACTTACAAAAATTAAACTAAACAATTCAAAAATAACACGTACTAACTCGTACAGGGTTGTACTTAGTAAATGGTAGCTAACCAATAGAAAACTTCTGATGGATACTAAGACGTGCTTTCCGTTGGTTAGTTACCATTTGCTGGTCATAACGAGCTTAAGATTCATGGAAATTAAAAACTCAGGTAAAAATTGGAAAAAAAAATGTATTTAATTTGTAATTTTGCTAAAAGTTGCAAGAAAGTTGCAAATATGTGAAAAGTTGCAAAAAGTTGCAATAACGTGAAAAGTTGCATTTTTGTTGTGCTAAAAACTCCTTTATTATTTATAAGATGCAATTAAAATACAGTTTTTTGTTGTTTTTAGACAGTTTGTGACTTGTGAAAAAAAGTTGCATTTGGTGTCAAAAACTTGCCCTACTGATGATAGGTGATTAGCAGTGGCTAGTGTAATTTGATTTATTAAAAATATTAGTTGATCACGCTCGGTGGTTAAATGTAATTTATTTAAGATATTATGTAAAATTTGAATTGAAAAGAAAAAGTGTAAGGGATAGCCTCTCCTAGGCTTTGTCTATAATTAAAAAAAGACATAGCCTAATTGAGGTTAATCCTACACTTTTAAAAATCTACATGCTACAATTTATCTGGAAACGACTTTTCTGACATAACTGGATATGGTAAGTTATCTTCCTAAAATTTTATTTTGAATTTTATGTTGTAGTTACAATCATGCAGGTAAATGATACTTCTAACTTACATTACATACATTTAGTATATATGGGGCATTCCACACCAAATCGACCACTTTTGACCCGACCCCTTTTGGGGTATATTATACTATCATATAATATACCATATTATACTATCTCACCAAAAACAATTCTGTGAATTTTTTCAAAATTTTTTATTCAACCCAAAAAGAGTTACGAATTTTTAGAAAAACTGATGTTGTCTTTCTTCAAACGATCGTAACTATGTTAAAAATTGACTAATCGAAACGTTTTTTTTTTGTTTTTGTTTGTCTTTAAACGTACTTTTCAGGAAAAAATACAAAAAAAATATTCAAACTTGGATTCTACAAAATTTTTTATTTTTTCGGAGAAAATCATTGATTTTTCAAATTTCAACACTTTTGATTTTTGATTTTTTTATTAAAAAAAAAAATCTGATTTATTCCGCGTATAACAACGCAAACCCCATAATGGGCCGACATTTCTTTCTATTTCTTTTGTTTAATTAAAAAATATTATTTGCGTAAAAATAAAACAAAATATTTTTTAATTAAACAAAAAAAATAGAAAGAAATGTGGGCCCATTATGGGGTTTACGTTGTTATACGAGAAATAAATAAGAGTTTCTTTTGAATTAAAAAAATCAAAAATCAAAAGTGGACAAATTTGAAAAATCAATGATTTTCTCCGAAAAAATAAAAAATTTTGTAGAATCTAAGTTTGAATATTTTTTTTGTATTTTTTCCTGAAAAGTACGTTTAAAGACGAACAAAAACAAAAAAAGAACGTTTTGATTAGTCAATTTTTGAAATAGTTACGATTGTTTGAAGAAAAAAAACATCAGTTTTTCTGAAATTTTAACTTCGTAAAAAATTTTGAAAAAAATTACACAACTGATTTTACGTATTATACTATCCCATCAAAAACAGTTCTGTAAATTTTTTCAAAATTGTTTACAAAGTTAAGAATTTTTAGAAAAGCTGATGTTTTTTTTCTTCAAACGATCGTAACTTTTTCAAATATTGACTAATCAAAACGTTCTTTTTTTTGTTTTTATTTGTCTTTAAACGTACTTTTTAAGAAAAAATACAAAAAAAATATTGAAACTTGGATTCTACAAAATTTTTTATTTTTTCGGAGAAAATCATTAATTTTTCAAATTTTTCCACTTTTGATTTTTGATTTTTTTATTTCAAAAACAACTCTGATTTATTCCGCGTATAACAATGCAAACCCCATAATGGGCCAAAATTTTTTTCTATTTTTTTTGTTTTAATATTTATTAATAAAACGTACACATACATATTAATTTTTAAACTGGAATATAAAAAAAAAACAAGAAAATGTAGGTATAACAATCTTATCTATTGCAACAACTTAAATTACCATAGCACTTCAAATTGCACATAAAGCCTTTGTTTTTACAGCTGCATTTAGCCGTGGAACACTTTTTTTGCAGTTACAACGTGTATAGCCTTGCCCTCCACTTTTTGAATTAGCAGAAGTTGCTTCTCTTAGCGACATTTCTTGAGTTTAAACCTCATCCATGGAAAGATATCAGAGACTTGAATTCTTACGGTATCGCCAATTTGGGCCGGAAGAAACTCCCTTTTTGATGTTAGCAACATTTTTGTTGCTTGAAGTAGAAGATTCTCTTTTGCGGCTACTCTTTTTGAAGAAATTAGCTCATATTGTTCAGTCAATGCTTGAGATGAAAACGTGCTAGGCTGTGGATCAGACATTCACCAAAGCTCAGTTGCGTTTGTCGACATATACCGGTGAGAGTTTGAATGTATAATAAAATTAACAAATGTTCGGTCTTTCACCAAGACATTTGGTATTTGTCGACATTCACCAACGAATGTTGACATTCACTAATTTCGGTCTTTCACAGTAACATATACATTTGTACATAACTTTTGTATTAAATGAGGAAATGAGAGCAAAACACAAACCAATTTACATTTTTTTTTGTTTTTTATGTAGTACCTATTATTTTTTGGGCAGTTTGATAAGTTTACTGTTCTGCTATACTAAGAATCTAATAATTTTTTTGAGTTATTCAACTTTTGCTCTCATTGCTCCAATTAATAACAATTTTTTTTAAATCACTATTTGTATATTATATTTTTATATTTTTATTTGTTATTTTATATGTTTGTCTAAACTTTAGAAAACTCTCTAGTAACTCTAAAGTATAAATGATGTATTGGTAAAGCTGTATCTGCCGTTCTTCCTTAGTTGCATAATTTGATTTCATTGTAAAGTTAGTGCAAATTATTTATTTCAGTTTGACTTTCGATTTTGGTTTGCTGTGACGCTAGCGCAATGTTTGGAAATTTTGATTTAAAGACCAAGTATTCGCCGTAAGTGAGGACAAGATAATTTGTTTTTTTTTTGGTTTTTTTGTTTTTCTTTTTGGTTTTTGTTTAGGTTCAATCCGTCACCTATTTTATATCTTCAATTTTGCAGATTTACAGGTCTAAATTACTCCTTGACAACACTCCATCTAACACCAATCTTTTTTGAAATTGGGAAATTGTGTGCTCTTGCTTCTAGCATCGAGAGATTTTTATGATAGCAATAATTGAGCCTACATCATTATTATTTAATCTTTATTAATGTAGACAGCACATGCCTTGGGCGTGCATGGCCTGTTAGCACTTGCTTATATAATGTGGACAGCACATACGACGTGGGACGGTAAGAAAACGATAAATTTTTATTGTTGTAGTAAATTATTCAGGAGATTACCTTGCTTCAATCTATATTCCATCAATATTGAGATGTTCGTAGGTGAAGTAATATACACTTGTTTAATGATGTGCAGTTTTTATTATTTTTAGCTTCACACCCAAAACATTCTTTTCTGACGATCTGATAGAATAAATTGATAGGTTGATTTAAACGGATTGTGATAAATGGGTAAGTTGAAAAGCAATTTTTATATTTATTTTTACTTGAAGATATTTCTTACAAATATGCATTTTTATCATTTTTTGTAACGTTTTATTTCTGAATTGGGCAATATGTATAAGCAAATAAATTATTAGGTGATGTGTTGTCTTCACATGGCAACTCGTTTGTACTTTTTTTATTTAGATTTTGTTATGTTATGTGTGTCTCCTGAATATGCGATTTTGTAATAAAACAGTGTTAACCTTACTTTTTTACTAGGGTAAAACAATAGTTGGTCTATCCACCGCAATATTCTTATGGGAATAGTGCTCTCGTAACCTCATAGTTACACTACTTAAGCGAATTAAAGAAATTACATAATTATGTTGTGAATTAAAAAATTTAATGTTAAATATAAGTTATACATATTAAGTAATACTTATTTTAGGCTTACTAAATGCATCTGAAACCCCTAATCCGCGATTTTGAGAGACATATTTGGAACATTTTTACACAAATTTTATTTTCTTCTGGTTCAAGCTCAAAGTCGAAAACTTTAGAAATGTTTTCCAATGCCAAATGAAAGGGTTTAAATAAAAAAAATTCATTTTCTAGTGAACTTCAAATATTTGTAATTTCTATTTTACAAAGAATTGTAGGTACCGTTATTCATTCCATAACAGCTTTTGGATGATGATGCGTGGGATAAGTACTTTGTTAACATTACTCGTTAAAGATCAAAGTCCGAATGGATCCTTTTATTTTTACAAATTAATAGGTGCATAATATTATAAATAATTAAATTTCTAAATGTTCTGACAATTCTAAATATTATTTTTAACGCATTGCATAAATTTGATTTTAAGTTATTCTTTTACTTCTGTATGGTTAGTTATTTTTAATTAAAAATAGGTAAGATACTTATAACTGTCGTTTATTGTAAAATTTTCAATCATTTCATTGTTTTGCATTTCAGATGTTTCAAATCCATTAGTAGGTACCCTTTTATGTAATAATGAATTGGTCTATAGTAAAACCTCATGACGTTTGGGCACTCATGGAAATTCTTACTTTGTGAACAGGTGCATTGTCTTGCAGTATAAATATGCATTAGATCAATTTTCATCTGCTTCTTTTAAGTCTAACATAAAATTGCAGCGTAGTACGTAGGTTGCTGGAAAAGTTTCCGGAAACTATATGATAAAACACATATAAAATTTGGTAAATAATTTTATTGCTTTTAAAAGTATTCGCTTTTGAGATTAATTCACTTTTGAATACGTCAAAACCAATCTGCAAAACATTTTTTCCACTCTTAAGCTGATACCTCAAAAACCAGCGTTTTAAAGGTTTTAACAGCTGCTTCTGATGACAAAAAATGCTCACCACTCATTTTATTTTTGATATTTGGGAACAAAAAGAAATCATTAGGTGACAAATCAGGTCAATTCGAGCAAAGGGTCATTAAATCAACATTTTTATTGGATAAGAAGTCAACCGTTGACGCGCTGTGTGAGAGCTTGCATTGTCATGATGCAGAATAATTCGCCGATTTTTATTGGTTTTTCTTATTTTTTCGGCAAACAAATTGTTATATACCAATTAGCTTTCACGGTTCTTCAATCTTCTAAAACTATGGTTGCCACATATCCAGTAATACTAAAGAAACAAGCGATCATTTGCTTTGCAGGACTACGTGAACGGACAACTTTTGTTAGTTTAGGCTCAGTTTAAAATACCCAAACACTGGACTGTTGCTTATTTTAGGGTTCATATAAATAAATCCAAGTTTTATCACCAGTAACGATATTGTAGACCAAATTTGAAAGACCTCGGTTGAATTTCTTGAGCATTTCTCGACGCCATTTGACACGACATTGCTTTTGAGCTGCTCTCAAATTGTGTGGGATCCAACTACTGCAGAGCTTCCATACTTGTAAATGATCATGAAAAATCGTGTGTATTGTTTTCATGTCAATGCCCAAGTATGCTTGAATCTCTCGATATGTCACATTCCGATCTCGCTCAATTATTTCACGTACAGCATCAACATTAGTGGCAACAACAAAAGTTGCTGGATGACCTGCACGAAATTCATCACTGAGAGTGGTGCGTCTAAGTCGGAATTCGAAAAACCAGGTATAAACAGTAGTCTTGGATGGTGTTTCATATCCAAAAGCCAAAACAAGCCATTCAATGGAATGTTTTGGCTTTAGACCACATCTGCAGTAGTAACAAATCATGACACGAAAATTTTTACACAAAAATTCCATTTTCTCTTACAATTATTTTCTTTAAAATGCTGTGTAAACTAAACTGGTTTACTTAAGTACGAATTGTCAACTGAAATATAAGTTAAAAAGGTCAAATTTTACGAATATGCCAGTTAAAAAAAAGTGACACCACTGAAACTACTAGATTCCGGAAACTTTTCCAGCAACCACGTATGCGTCTACTATAATGGTACTTTTTCCTGCTCCCGATCACGTAAGTGTGTCTTATGTGCACGGCTACACCCGACGTAAGTTGTTCATTGCGTTTGTTTATTAGTTACCGTTGGTGACGGAACTTAATAGTGTCACTTATTTTCCTAGGAAAATAATAAACGATGGCCATACAGATTTGATTTATATTTGTTTATCGTTTCTAAGGAACGGACAGGCAAAGCAAACTTATAAATTAAAAATAATGAAATTAAAATTCTAATTAAATATTTGACGTTTGATGTCAAACTGTAATATTATAGAAAAATATTGTCCGGTGCTTTGCGGAAGCAGGAAAAATTTAATAAGCAACACGGAACGTAAGAATTATCACTCTCGGAAGGTAATTTAAGCCTCGGCTCCGCTTCACCTTAAATTCACCTTCCTTGAATAATAACTTCTTTACGTTACTTGTAACTTAAATAACTATTAAATATAATAAATTTAAAAAGTTCTTTTAATATCTCAAAATATTGAAAAAACAATAATCTTTAAATATCCTTGGTGGTGTACCACTTCATGTATGCGATTGGATAAACTTTTGGTTAGAATCAAGATCAAAGTGAACCTAAGTTTTGTCACCTTCAAAATTTCGGTTGTTATTATTGATTTGATGATCATCACACGTCTTTAAAAACTCTTTGTAAAATTCAAAACGGTGTTGTTATTATGTGGTTTAAGTATTCTTGACATTTTTTATCTTGCGTTGACCTTTGATATGTTATTATTATTGCTAAGCGGGTTGTAGTTTTACAGGATCCACTTGCACTGAGGTTCTAGGTTTTCATGGCCCATTGTACCTCGCGTTCCGTGTCTACTCCATCAGGTTTGTGTTTACAATAATGGATTATCAACTCAGTTGTTGGATAAGGATAACTGACGTATATCTTAGGCTTTCTGCGGCTAGGGCTGGATATACACATAATATGTTTTACAGAGTTTTTTCCTTTTTTACAAACATATTATTCATATAGAATATTTGACAATCCTAATGATGTTGACATATCTGTTTAGGCAGCAGTGTCTTGTATACAGTCCTACTGTTTTTTTCAGCTTTTGATCTTCTGATGGTCAGTTGGAAAATTTTTTGTACAGTTTTCCTTGGATGGGCTTCCAATGAACTTCCATAACTGCTTTACTCTCGAAAGGCCCTCTCAGTGCATAAAGTATTGTTTTCTTAGTAGTTCCTTATAAGGAATTTCCTTACTACTAGAAAGACTATTATAATAGTCAAGTTTGTGGTCTGATACTCTAACCTGCAAGGTGGTTCTGGAACTATCAAGTGTTTTCTTGCAACTGCCTTAGAAGTCTGACTTTTCATTGCCTCTTATGCAAATGTGCCCCTTCACCCACCTCAGCGTTAGGCTGTTGTTTTGTACCAGTACTACTTTTGCCTTGAGACAATTCTTTACAACTCTGGAGTGTATATTGTCGTATTGCAAAATTACTATTTTGAAGAAAAACACTGTAGGTGAATTTTCCTAAATTAGAATTAAAAAAAAATTAAAAACAGAAAGAAATTATTTTATATAAGGATAATTTTTTTAAATTTTGGTGTGTTTTGTTTTCATTAAGTTTCGACTTCTATTGAGAAAAAGTCTCTGCAGCACCTCTGTTTTTTATAAGGCGCTTGTGCTTGTTTTATAATGTTTAAACAGCCAAAAGTCCTATTGTATAGAAAATGTTCACTTTGTTTGAAATGTAAATGATAGGAAAATTCATTTTCAAAAGTTGGTAAAAAGAAAGTTTTTTTTCAAAGTTTGGCAGAAGAGTGATTATCTTTTGGATGACGTTAAGTAAGAGAGACGTCCATTTTGAGTTTTTGCCAAGTGTTTCTTAAGTGTCCAAGTTTGAACAAATTTTGGCGTATTTTTCGATTGTGTGATTTTTCTCAATATTATTACTCAAGTGTGGGAAGAGTTTTATTATTCCTGCAAACCTGGAAACTTCGTTGTTTGAGTTCCCATATAGCGTAGTCGATACTAAAGTTACTAGTCGGTGTTCAAATTAAGACATGAAAAATTACATTATTTGACCTTATTGCATCTCCATTTATTTAGTATTTTCTAAAGATTACACTGGATTAATTTCATTTTAAATTTACGTATGCGTATGCAATAATTTGTTTTGAATATTAAGAATTATTTAAAATGCTGTATTTATTCACAATTTTTGATCAAGGCATCTGAAGAGAAGGTACATACTAAAAGTTTGTTTGTTTTTCCTTTTATTGATTATGATTTTCCCAAAAAGTGATTTTAACCAATAGATCAATTGTATTTAATAGTAACTGGGTAAAGACATTAGAAGGAGCTTTGGAGATGAATTGTATTTCATGCGTTGAAACCCAATCGAGATGTTGATTTTTATTCAGTTTATAATACATTTGAAATTTATCCGTATTTATTAAGATTTTGATTGTTTCCTAAAACGAAGAGTTTCTTTTTGTGTGAAAACCATACACTCATGGTGTTCAATTCTTTTATAGGTAAAAGTAAAATAATACAGTCTGAAAAAGCTAGCCGGAACATTACGGGTTATTACTCTGACTACTATTACCTATGATAAACTTTTCCCCAGTTATTTTCATTTTTTTTAATATAGCAATAGTAGAGGACAATACGTATCTACTCCTTCTAAAGTTTTTAATGCTGTCTAGCTGCGGGTCAAGATCTGCTTTTTTCATAAGCCTTCCCAATCATTTCGTCCGCACACACAATTATTGCTATTTTTTCAGCCTAAAAAACAGTTGCGTGGTAGCCAAAGTTTATACTGAAAACATCTTCTGTTCTTTTTCTACTCATTTTCTGCTCCAGTGTTTACTGATGTTTTAGATCTATCTATGTGCCAGATGATATATCAATCCTCTTGCTCCCGATAGGTGCCCTTTGCTCCTCTCTCAGGTATTATAACCCTAAAAGGTGATTGGAAGTTTCCTGTTAATCCTGTATACCGCAATTGGAGCCTCCATTTCAACCACTAATGTAGTGAGTGAATCCCACAAAAGTGCATCCGTGGTTGCGGTGGGCGTTCTTGTCATTGCTTCTATTATTCCTAAGCAGGCAAGTCTTTTCAACTTGTTTAATTTGGCTTTATGCCACCAGATAAAGGAAGCATATTATGCTACTATGGGTATTACAACTTTGGGATAGAACCAAAGAACTATTTATTTTTGATTTTAGTCCCCACGTTTTACCCATCATTCTGCTATCAAAGGTTAGACTTAAATTGTAAGTTTTGTTGTAACTTTTTCCCCCCTCAGTGGCTGGGCATCTTCACATCTTACAGATTTGTACACTTCATGAAGGCTACCATAGCTGTCTTATCTGGGTTTACCAAAAACTTTCCTTTTGTGCACCACCATTTGAAAATTTTGAAGGCGTGTCGCATCAATGAAAATATAACCTTAAAAATCTCCTTAAGAACTTTTGAAGTTGTATTGTTGATGTTTATTAGGTAAACTTTTACTTTTGAATTTGAGTAGTAGGTACACTTTTAAATCGTCCTAGTGAATATTCTATACTTAGCAATAAAATATTGAAAAGTGCGTTATGCATTACAGCCTATAGATTAAAGTATATAGAGTTCTGACAGGGAAAGGTGACAGTGATGACGTATTGTGCATTATGCATTCCCCTGCATATAAATGGCCACACCTCTGTCACTATTCCCTGTCAGAACTATAGATACATAATAATTATTATCAAAAATGCTTTTAACGGATTATTTCCAAATTATTGAACTTACATATTACTATTATAATATTAAGATAAAACTTAACAGCAGTTAAGAAAAATTTCTAATTAATAATTAAAAATTTCAGTACGCCCACCTGCTATTTAAGATTAAATTCGAATCCAAAAAGTTTGTTTGTATAATAAACAAAGGGATATATTACGCAGGTATAAATTAAAAATATTAAAGAATTAATTACGTTTAAGAACAAATGAATTTCAACTGAACGGAAATAATACATCGGTTAAGGTATTTAAAATTATAAGGAAATGAAACACGCAAGAGAGAGCTCTATATTATCATAATGGGAAGTCATTAGCATGAGAAGCAATTAAATTGTGATTGAGACCACAGTCATCTTTCAATATTCTATATTATTTAAAAAATAAAATTGTAGTAATAAAATTATACATTAGGATGATTACAGCATAGAGATAGCTAAAGATAGAAATTCACCTATGACGATTGCCATTAGTCCTTTTAGAATAATAATTAAATCAGGACTTCTTGTTCAAGTAGATTTTTGGTAAAATTTTGTAAGGCATACTAAATACTAAAATTTGAAGTAATTGTCAACAGGTTTTATCATTTACAATTACACCAACTTGACATACTGTTCTCGTTACGACTCTCAGAGGGGAAACCATTAAACTACAAATAATACGTCGATCGTAAAAATTTTACACGAGATAAACTAAATTATAATTAACTTGAATTAATTATTTACTAATGAATATTTTTAGTGAAAGCATTGCGCGTGTTAGTAATAATTAGTCTCACATTACTTATTCACGCAAATTCAAACAAAAACACACATATCAAGGGGATATCTTCTCTTCGGCTACCATTATGGGTGGGTATGGAAAAGCACGAATCTATAAAATGGATATACTTGTTGATCCATGTCATGCATTAAGATGTTCAAGTTTCGCTGAGCAGTCTCTTTCTTAGAAGCAGTGAAAGTGAACTTTACTATAGTAACTTACTAATAGTTGGTGTAATTTTTATTATTAATTTTGGTTTAGTTTACTGCTTCGTTGACAGTGTTATCAGTTTATAATAAATCCTTTAAAAGCTGTATAATCCCAGCTATGATTATTTATTGCACTTGTAATCAATACCTAAGGTGAGTTGATAAATCATATTTTTATTTGGAATTACATAAATGAAAGTGAGTAAAGAATACGCGTTAGTACACACAAAGATATTTTGCATAGTAAATGGTTAACTATATGGGGGTTAAGAAATAGTAGTTTAAAAATGCTTGATTTTAACTATTTCTTAGTTAAAAGTTAAGAACGTAATAGTTGAAATAATAAATAAGTAAAGATAATGTTCAAATTTAAGTATGTAAATACTTGAAATGCAATTTAAGCATCTAAATACTTAAATTTGAGTTAGGAAATTCTTAAAAGATACTATTTAACCTTGCAGATATTAAATACGGGTAAGCAAATTCTTACAAAATACTATTTAAGCTTGCAAATACTTAAATTTGAGTATGAAAGTTCTTAAAAGATACCATTTAACCTTGCAGTTATTAAATACGAGTAAGCAAATTCTTACAAGATACTATTTAAGCTTGCACATAGTTAAAGTTTGAGTATGAATACTTAAATTCTACTATTGGATAGTTATTTTATGCGATAAACGAACAATTCTACCTTTGTCTGAAACACCCAGCAAAGTTTAATCTATTAGTAAACCTCAAGCTGTGATGTATAGTCTGATTTAGAAATTTTTGTTATTTGTCGTTAATTATAAATTAATAATATTGTAAAGTGTTTGTGTGATTTACAAACCAAGTGAACAATTGATCAACTCTATCTTGACGATTATTGAATCTGATAATGCCCCTACTGAAGACAATAATTTTGAAAAAGTTAGAAATCTTCTCATAATGTGGAGATTTGAATATCAAATTATTCAAAAATTTTCAGGTAGGACACGACATAATCTCATGTAAAGTATTAGTATATTTAAATAATTTTTTTCAGGTAAACCAAAACTTTTCGTTGATGTTCAAAACGGGACATCAGCATATATGTTAAAAAAAATGACAAAAATTTAAAGAGAATCCTTAAGTATCTTTTTTAATAAAATTAAAGATGAACGTTCTTGCAACTATTGGATTCAAGATGATACAATAACGGAAGGTAAGGCATACAACACCTTCTAAAAAAGTAAAATATATTTTATTATTTCAATATTTTCAGATACTACAAAGGACTACATAACACTAATCAATCTCCATGCCATTTTAAAACCAACTGTAAATAAGAAGAAAAAGTTGACTGTTAAGGATTCTCAAAAATCTCAGGTGCGTTTTTTGATAATGTGATCTAGAAAAATCACGAAAAAACTTATTCTCAAAAAATTTACAGATAAAGCACATATTCAACCACTTTATAAGGTTTAAGTTAATTTTTTATTTTCAGTTTTAATTTTATTATAGCATTATAGGTTTATAAAGTTTAAGTTTATATTGAATATTTTATGTATAACTTTGATTATAAATAAATTTTTATTAATCAAAACTTAATAGTTTTTTTTTATTTTAAGAACCAATAAGTATGTTTTTTTACAGGAAATGGGAATTGGGAAAATGGGAATTATTTTTGCTAAGTTTAAAACTCAAGTATTTATGTATAACTTCTTGAATTAAAACGCATAGGTTTGCAAATATAATGTTTTTGGCTATTTTATCAACAACATTTTTAAAATTTGAAAACTGTGAAATACCTCCCTCCAAAATTCAACCACGTTAATTGCTAGTATTTAAGTATTTAAAATCAACCCAGTTGTGTGTCAAATTCAACCACGTTAATTACTTGTATTTAAGTATATAAAAGCTTAAAAGACAACTCAGTTGTATGTCAAATTCAAGCACGTTAGTTGGTAAAATTTAAGTATGACAATTCTTAAAAATTAACACACTGATGCGTTAAATCTATCTTTAACTATTAATTAAGCAGCCAATACTTAATTTTAAGCATGCAACGTACTAGGCTCAAACTGAAACACGCAAATACTTGATTTTAACACACATATTCTTGATTATTTCTTTGTGTGTAGATTTACTAAAAGAAAGTTCAAGGGTAATAAATTATGCGGCTATTTTTGACACAAAAAAATTTTATATTAAAATTTAGTGTTCATCTCAAGCTACCGTAAAGCTCTGAAATGTAAAGAAAAGAATAATCTAAATAAATTTTATTAAAAAATACTGTAACTTAAAGAAGCGTAAAATATTTGGTGCTTACTGTTCCTGATAATATTCGGTGAAAAATTTCATTTTCTAGTTTCTTTAGAAAACTTTTCAAAATTAAACCATTCAGTTTTTTTTGAGGTAAGTGCCAATAAGGAATAAAATCTACTGCTTAACGTGGAGTGCGAACCACCAACCACCGCAGAAATAATATTTGAAGCTTATCCTACTGATTCAAACTACCAGATCACATTAATTTTATTAGCAAACACAGAAATTAAGATCAAAAGAGTAGTTAAACAAACCCTTTATTATTCAAAGAAAACTTTAAAAATACCCAATGAACAAAATTTACCCCCTCTTGTAAAATTGTTTTTTACGTGTTCGTTACTCTAAAGTGTGGGAAAAATTCATAATAATTATGAGTTATGATTATTGTAATGAGATAAACAGAAGCGAATAGATTAAAATAATTAACTTCATTCATAATAGAAAATTTAAACTCGTCACTTGTCAAATGCTAATTGACGAAAAATAAAGTGGCGGAGACTGAGGTTCAGTGGCTCACTTTTAGATTAGTTCCGTTTTCTCGGTTTATTAATAATGCTGTAATTGTTAAAATTTAATTTTCAAAAGTTAAATTACCATTTACAGTGTTTGTTAGCTAACAGATTTCATTTAAAATTTTTCCGTGTTAAAACAAAAAAGGAATGCACTCCATATCGGGGTTGGTTTGCATTTGCACAACTATATTTTATGGTTATTTGTATACTAACCACGTTTAATTAAATCATTGACATCTATAAATTACGAAGAAGTTCCTGTAATTTGATGCAGGTGGTTAGGGTCTCAAAAAATTGAGGACTGACCACATCTTGCAAAAAATTAAGAAACTATGACAAATTTTGATGGGTCATAATCATAAGGTATTTTCTAGACGAAAATAACCCAACAGTCTAAGCGATAAATGAAAATTTTTCATTTGCCTGTAGAAATTTGTTGTAATTTAAGCCTTGGGAGAAGAGAACGTATCAAAAATTGCAATTTTTAGCTCTAAGCGAGTCTTCACAGTGAAGGCAGGTTTACCGTCCCCGGCTTACCAGCTTCATCACCCGCCAATGCTGTGGAGTTTAATGTAACCGAACACAATAAAAGAAGGGAATCGGACAGATATTTTAATAAAAAGTGAGATCATTATTTTCCCAGCTAGATATTTTAAAATTTTTTCAACCAAATTTGTAAAAGTGTGTAATAATCACACACAAGAAAACTCTGAATAAATATATAAAAAATTTTTGTTCCAACACTGCCTTTTTATTTTTGAAAATTTACATTTGTCTTCAAAAGAACTTCTACAATTTTCAAAAACAAAAGAAGAATACTAAAATTAACAAATAGTTTATCTATCTTCGTCTGGAAGATAACGCCACCGAACTTTTTAACTAAACTCGACTCCAAAATTGCTCCTGTAACCCCCAGTGCTTTTTTTTGAATGTTGTACTAAGTATTCTCAAAATTCCAAAAAGATGAAAAACAAAAATAAATGATCGTCGAACAAAATCCAGTTGAATCGTAATTAAGGCATTCATTTACCATTCCAACTTCAAAATTTTTCACCCACGTTTTTAAAATGATTTTCAAATTTATAGCCATCCACGTTAATCTTCAAAATAAGAGAATAAATCTAAACCGCAAGTGTCCATTTACAATGAATAAACACCACTGATCTTAGAAATAATCGCAATTACGTCGATGCTTCAAATCCTTAGCCAAAATGAATAAGAAATTCCCGATTTCCAGAATACTAATAATACTTCCAGCATTTAAAAACACACTCCAGAAAATTTAATTACTTCAAATTAGATCAACTAGGTCCTATAAGAACACTTCAAAAAAGCCAGCTTAATTGCACGTCTTAGCGATACGAAAGCTCACACGCTAATTTCTTCACGTCTGGATGTTCGTTACCATTGTCAAAAATTTAAAGTTTGCCAAATTTCCTCATATCCGCTAACAAAAGTATCAGGTTTTTAATTTTAAAATTGTGTTTTATCTTTTAACTTCTAAGTAACGTAAGTAACTTCCTATAATTTATAAAATATCTCCCAATTCAAACAAGTCCCTTCACGTTCAAGGTTGCTGGCTTTCAAATTCCAATAAAAGACACAATTTTCTCTTGTAATTTAACAGAAGTGCTAATTAGAAAATCAAATAGACTGCAAACTACACACAACGGTAAAATTTATTTTTTTAAACAAGAAACAAAATTAAAATTTTCTCTTAACAGAGGAGACAAACTAAACGTGTTCTTCCATGAAACCTTAAAAAAAAGAATACCTGCGACAATAAACATTATATATTTTTTTATTGAATCCAAATGTTTTATTATTGAGTTGCTTTGTTGTAAAATTTGAGAACTATTTTTCCATTCAACATTGATTTAGGTCGCTTTAAATTATTTAATTTTTTTTCCTGGTTTGATTATTATTTACAGCTTAAAATTCACCAAAAATATAGCTATCTCTTTTGCAGGGATTTACAAAGCCGTTTGATAGAGTGGATTAGTCCCCACATAACAAAATATTTAAACTACTTTATTCTTCTTTTCTACTCCAAGCTACTAGGTAATTATTGTAATTTAAAGTTTAAATTTCAAGTGTAAAACAAAAATTTTATAGATTTTATTGATAATAAATAATAGGAGTTAGAAAAGGTTAAAATATAAAAATGAGGCTTAGCTTCGTTCACCAGTGAGAATGCATTTGTACAAAGTGTAATATGCAGTACGCGCCTCAGAAAGTCCTTAGCAATGATTATGGATACTTCGCACTTGAATTTCAAACGCCCATTCAAAAAAAGGATTTATTTTAAATCCAAAAAGTTTGTGCAAGGAGATTTTCTTTTAAATAAATAACATAAACTAATACTAACCTAAGCTTAAAGCCAGAATCCCATTAAAAATATGTTTTTTTTTGCTAAATAAATAACATAATTTAACCCCAATTTAAGCTCAAGACCGAAATCCACTTGTAAAAAAGTATTTTTTTTACTAAGCAAATAACATAAACTAACTCTCACCTGAATTTGAAAAGGAGATCCTTGAAAAAAAGTCGTTCAATTAAAAATAACATTTTTATTCAATGTTGCCTCTACAAGAACTAGTAAACTTTGACTGATGTAATCCCTGAGAGTTTCCATAGCATAGCATGGCATCATATCGTTTATAAAGTTTCGTAGGAGCAAAGCTTCCATTAACATTTTCAACTCTTAAGACCTCGCAGGATTTTAGAGAGTGGAGTTATAGATCTAAAGATCATAGGTTTTTTTTTTTAAATTTATCTGTGTCTTGTGGACTATACGTCACTCTACTATGTCCTTTAATCATCAAAAGAAAAACTGTTTACTTATAATTCGGTCTTGGCCTTCATTATGGTTTAATCGAGTTTATTCTAAATTGTAATATCTAAAGAATCGTCGTTAGATGTCGTGTGTATTTGAAGAGTAATCGTTAAATGTCACGTTTATTCGAAAAGTCACCGTTAGATGTCAGAGAATGATCAAGGATTTGAATTTATATACTTATAATGTTGTTGAAATCTTGGAATGTTTGATTAGTTGTAAAAAGGATATTTCCGTCTATAAATAAATCCATTAATTGTAAATGTATAATGTACGCAATACTTAAACTGAGCACTAGCAAGTGCTGTTACGCCCGAGGCAATAATCAGCTTTCTATTGAAATTAATTTCAAGTGGCAGATGGTAGCACCAATCCAAAAACGCCGAGTTGTAGACGCAGTTAAAGTTACTTCTACAACATATACCCAGTGAAACTTCTTGAGGAGAACTGATCTAAATCAGGTTGAGACATTGAGTAAACACCTCAGCAATGACCTCTCCTCTTGCCATGCGTCGCAGCTATGATTAGTCTTAGACTCTAGGTTATACGTACCGACAACAGAATGATGCCAATAAAGACTAAATTTGCGTAAAAATATAAACTTTAAAATCAATTTTTGGCTAAATTAATCAATATTTGACTTTTGTTCAAATTTTAAGTGCTTTATTTTGTTATCTAACTATAAGACCTTGTTGGAGATTATTTTTAATAACAATAATAACTTCTGGGCCTGTTTAACGTCCTCTAACTCTTTCTTCCATAATGTCATATTATTTTCTCACACTCTTCGTCCAATTGATTACACAGGTCAACAAAATCAAAAAAAAAATTTTGGTGCCAAGATATTGTTAGTTGTTTTGTGTTAGGGGTGCATTGGCAACACTAAAAATATTTTTTATTTTTTTTTCCTACGGGTCATTTTGGGTCTACCCTCAGTTTTAAATATTGGCTCTAATCAGTACTTGCGTTTGCACAATTTACTTGGTTATCGATACATTTCTAAAAATAAATTGATTTTTAAATCATGTCTTCATCGCCAAGAAGTTGTCTCAATGATCCAAATGTGTTTTGTTACATTTGTGGTGAATACACAGTTAAAAAGTTCAGAATACCTATAACAGATTTTATAAAAAGTACTAATTTTTCTTACTTTAAGTTTGAAATTGTGGATGAATACAAGCCGTGGATACCCTAAATTGTTTGTAAAATGTGCTGTAAACACTTGAGACTGTGGATCAATGGTTAAAGAAGTCGTATGAGGTTTGAAGTGGCCATGCAATGGAAAGAATAAAAAATCACTTCGATAACTGTTGCTTCTGCTATGTTAATTTACGTGATGTTAACGTTAAAAAAAATGATTTATTCAGACTTAGATATGGCTAGAAAACTCTTACCACATTCAGAGGAAGTATTTGTTCCAACAGTTTCTTCTATTCGTGAACCATCATTTGAAGAAAGTGAGTAGCGCTAGTGATTTCAAAAGAATACTGTCTACAGGTCCCCCCCTTACCCCCACATATGGACACGTCATTGTAAACACCAATGGAGTATTTGTATTGATCTAAAGCAAAACTTGATCAATTCCCAGACAATCTTGGATCCTACAGTAAAGAACAAAGGGAGCGGTTTCATCAGGACTTAAAAATTATGGAAGAAAGGTACCAAGGCCGATGGGATTAACATTATGATGGTTGATTATTGCTGGGGGATGCAACGTGATAGTCCCACTACACCTAATTCACAAAAGTTGAGAAAAAGAATGATCTTATATACATAATAATGTAATAAATGTTGGTTTTGATGTAAATTTGTGTTTTTCTGTACAAGACAAAATCTAGAAAACTACACGTAGGATCTCAAAATTTTTGCTATTAATGTAATCAGTATAAGGTCCTAACTTAAAAAAAAATACAACATCTCGGCACTAAAACTAGTGTTGACCAGTGTTATCTTATTCAAATTCTTTACTTTACCAAATATTTTTAATATTTTACCAAATTCTGGTTAGACAAACTTATTTATTACTAAAATTGAGCAAAATTTGCCCCACGTTTTGGATAGTCAACTTAATTTATTCCCTTCATCTTAAGGATTTCTTTATTATTGATTGTATATTAGTCATGAAGGTACAAAGTTTATGCCTTTTTTGTCTCTTCTAGACTTTTAGAATTATTTCAAAAAACATTTAAAGTATAGTGTTTATCGAATTTTAAGATGTCACAAAGGTACAAGTCCTTACCTCCAATTTGAACCCAAAACTTCAACATAATAAAACTCCATATTTACATTAATCAATAAATTTTATTTTTGTTATTTGTTTTGAATCTTTTGAGGAGTAAAAGTGCCACTTGGACCTAGAAGAAAAAATGAGGAGTAAAATATAATATTAGTAGGTACTTCCACTTATTCTTTTGGTTACAAGAGAAGCTTCCCGACAAAAACCGTGCAATTTATAATTTCAAAATTATTCTGTTATTAATTGATTCATTAGGATAAGTTTTCAATGCAAATTAAAAATTTAAAGTTGACTCAGTGCAAATGTTGATGATTTTTACATGTTAATTCTATGAATCAGAGTTGCGGTCATAACTCTCTATAAAAATTTTAAGCAAATTGTAAATTCTTTGTAAAATATTAATTAAATTTGTTAAGACAAACAGCAGACTTATGTTTTTTTCACACTTTAAATTAGTCTTTTCTACAAATTTCCAAGTGATTTTTGTTTAGTATAGAATATTCGATGTAATGAATGCTCTTCTATATCGTAGAATTCCTTTTATTAGCAAATAAATTAAATAAGCAGTTATTTTTAATATAAAATATTTCCACATTTTCTTTTGTTTTTGTAAAACGAATCCAACATGATATTAATTTAGCCTGGAGAAACAAGTAATTAAAAAATCTGTACTTATAATAAACCCTGGTTCTATATTTTGAGAGAATTTTATTTTATCTGCAAAAATATATATTTCTGTTTTCAAACATCGCAATTTATAACGTATGAGCAGAATAATTTAAAGCATATTGAAACGTTGAGTGAATATAGAATTATCCAAATCGAGCTATAAAAAATTAAATTAAAATGTTCTGAAAGTACAATTATGCAAATCGATTTAGACCATCATATTTGATTTTCTCATTGCAGCTATGTACTTCCGGAAAAATTTATTAGCTTTGTCAATCTTTCCGGTGAAAGAACTAATATATGATGTTATTTGAAAATAATTTATGCAGAGATGCAGAGAAAATGTACATATTATGTAAGTTAGTACAATTAATTAAAAATAGTTGTCTGGTGTAATCATCAATAATTCAATAAAAAGCAAGAAAGAATGTTCAGCAATCTGTTAAACTAATATATTATGTTCTATATAAATGTCTATATATGAGTTAGTTACCACATGAGTTTGAAACAGATTACAATGAAATTTAGAAGATTAATACAGAGTAAATAAAATTCTGTACATAGCACGCATCACAAAAATCATCAAGGGCTATCCTAACATTTTTGTGATAATCGATTTCTACTGTATTTAAATAAAGTGCTTTTATGAAAGTCACAATGTCTAAAAACATTCAAACAATGTAATATTAATCAGACATAGTCATAAATAAAATCAATATGTTGGATAACAGTAATTAAAAGAAATATTGGCATTTTATGGTGCTTAATTTTTTTTCTGTTGGTATGACTTTTATACTCAATAACTGCAATAATTAAGTACTAAATTATTTTTTGTTTTAGATAGCATGAAACAAATACACAGTGTATGTGCTTTACTTTGTATCGGTGAGTATAAATTCTCTATTTCCTTACTGCAGGCATATCAAACTCAGTTGAGTTGTATATCCCCTGCATTGATGATTAATTGGGGCATAGGACGGTAGCTGTACCTTGAAATTACAACATTTTTTAATAAAATTATAGTAGTTTAGGGTGTAGATTACAAATATAAACCAAGAATTTCATGGATCTTTGAAAAATTTGGGCAAACTAGCCAGAAATTGTAAAAATATTATGAAAATATTGGCTGTTAGTATAAGTGTAATTTCGCTAGAGAGAAAGAAAAAAAGAAGAGAGCTAAGTGAACGGGCTAAGGACCGCACTCTAGGCTAAAAGCCCTAGGTTTGATCCCCAACTTCATTATGACCCTCTCCTCTCGGAAGGCAATGACAAACCACCGAGAGTAATCTGCCAAGATGTAGCATTTTAAATGCTCGCCAACCTCCGGTAGGAGACGCAACCTTAAGAAGAAGAAGATCAGATCCAGTTTAGTTTTTGTAAATAATTTTAATAAATTCAAGGTACAGTTGTTATCGTTCTCTAACCGTTTACTGTATAAATACACATATAAAAGCATTAACCCATTTCATAACCTAAAGATGTAAATTGATCGGTAGCAGTGGGCCGCCCAACTGGGCCAAATTCTATAGTTTCTTTGAAAGCCTTCATGGGCCGCCAAAATTGTACTATTAGTTTGATGTGCCTGCCCAAGCAACTTATTATTCATATAACTCAAAAAACTCGTCGTCTAATCCCTCATCACTAACTCTCTCCACACTTTCCTATCCTTCTTTCTTGTTCTTTAATCGACATCATACAAAATTTTCTAAAATAAATGATTATTTTCCTTCTAATTGTTAATTATGATTACTTTTCTTACTGTTTTATACAACTCCTGTAATTTTGCGTATTTTTATAAATTATTGGTTAACATACATTTACATTAAATGAAAGTTACGCATTAAATGGCAGATGCTAGTACAAAAGTAAATTGTTAATTTTTACTGCAATTAATTACCATAAAAGTTTCACCATTTTCATTTTGTGGTTAGCTAATACTTTTTATGTCTTCCACATTAATTCTTATTATTATTTCTGAAATTAGTATACAAAATTAACGATCAACTAAATCACAACCCTTTTATTTTAATTTTTTAATTTATTCTTTTTTAATTAAAAAAAATATGTGGAATTTACTTTCAAGATAAAATCTTTCTGTACTAATCATTCGACACCGTTTATGCATGTCTATAAGGTATAATTATATATAATTATTAGTTCCAATAGCCGCTTAATTAAATTAAAAATGCATACTTTGCATACATTGCATTAAAATTAATTGAAACAAAAGCGCATCCGATTTCCGGATTTTTGTATAATATCATCTCGACTTTCTTTTTAATTCTCACAATTAATCGCTCTCGTTGTTTTATTAATCATATTTAATTTTCAGCTTTCGTGTGCATAAAGAGCGAACCGCCCGAAATACCAGAAATCGAATTTGCAGAAAATTTTGAAAATATGACCTTTTCTTTTGACTGTTCTGATAAAGCCGTTGGATTTTATGCTGATCAAGAATATGATTGCCAAATTTTTCATATGTGCAACGAGGAAGGTGTTCGAGTACCCCACGTTTGTGCAAACGAAACCAGCTTTAATCAAGAATATAGAATATGCGATTGGATATATAATTTTGACTGCTCCGAAGCTCACAAATGGTAAGAATTGGAATTCGACCGATTAAAAATGAAATTTTTGCAGTTGGAATTTTAAGAAGTTAACTTTCAATTTCACAATATTTTTATTTGCTGACTTTATCATTGTCAGGGTTAGGAAGTTCTTAGTTACAACTTAATTTAAATAGTGAAAGTAAATTTGAAATTTTTGATTGAAAACTAATTATTGGTTTGATTTTCATTTAAATGAATAGTGAACCAATACCTAATTAAAAATGTATACGTCAATTTAAAATTTCCTCACAATGAATTTTCATATTAGGACTACAAGATTATTCAAACAAATTATTTATGTGACCGGAAATGGGTTATAAATGTTTGCATATTTTTACAACACTTTGAAGTACCTACTACCGATCAAAATTTGATACATTTTTATTTAAAATTGTATGAAAGTTTTGAAAGTTTACATCAAAATGTAACAGGTTTTATTTTTGTGAAGCAATAATAATTCTTATATTGTCCCCTATATAATTTAATACAATAAACTTTCAGTTTTTTTGATTTACACGATTAAAATCTTAATATTTAGAGTAAAAGTTACTAAATTTTTTTTTAATTTTCAGGTACTACTTAAACGAATTAACTTATGCAACTGATCCACCACAAGAATTAGAAGACTTAGAATAGACTGAATAAGAAAAAGCCCCCAAACTGATTTTCAAATAAACTAAAAATATCGGCCAAAATTTTATTTAAAAACTGTAACCGTTGGAATAGTTAAACTGATGGTTGGTTATATTGTTATACTAATTTATTTGTTAATAAAAGAATTTGTTACTTAGGTCGCTGATTTAATTTACGAATTATTTGAAAAAAAACTTTGTGAGAAGCGAAGCAGATCACTACCAAGACGTGCAATTATCATTATTTTTTTAAAAACTAAATTAAAAAAAAATATTTACCTAACTGTATTTTGCAAATTGACAAAATTAGTTGTAATTTTCTGATTATTATTGACTCGACATATTTAATAAATGATTATAAGATTAATTTCATAGTAAATGGAACAAGTACATACCAGTATAGTTTTTAGAGCACAACTTATCATAACACGCTTCCAGTTTCATTGATTATTTAAACAATTAAATAGCAATAATTAGTTGAAAGTTTTAGTTTCTTCGTCTACAAACTCACATGCAAAATCATTATTCATAAGATTACATGCGTAGTAAATATTAAAAGTATTTTAAAATTCTGGCATGAAAGATTAACTGAAGAAAATGAGAGAAACTGAAAGTGAGCTTCAAGGCTCCTAGAAAAAAAGATTTAAGGGTTTTGGTGGTTTCTCAGACATTTCTATTTTAGATATTGGTTTTAAATTTGATTTCTTATCATTTAAAGTTTAACTATGGATGAGATTTCCACAAAATCTTTTGAACTGGATTGCACAAATATAGTACTACGTAATAACAAGGAACTTACCAGAGCAAAAGATCTATAATATATACAATAGGTACCTACTGCTTTCAAGTAAATACAAATAACTTCTGTACTTTTATTGTACTCGAACTCAATGAAAATGAAAATCGTGGCTGGTGTTGTTAGAGATTTACACACAGAGAATAACAACCCACTTTGAGCCATATTTTTTTAGCCATACTTGTACCAACCTTAACCCCTACAGACGCTACACGATAACGTATAAAATATTTGCAATTTATGAAGACCTAAGAATTGTTCCGAGATTCCTCTTCAAAATTATTTCAATTTCAATTATTCTACATAAAACATTCTAGCTGATTCCTCTGACTAAAGGATTGACCTAACTTTAATGTTAAAGGAATTGCTTTACAAATCCATCTGATAGAAAAGTAGCAAAAACGAAGTTAGAGAATGTTGAGGGGTTTTATCCAAAATGCAATAAATTAGTACCTTAATTGGTGAGGTAGCAAATTCTTGTTTTATAGCAATCTTGTTGTAGTATTTTTGTTTTTAATCAAAATATCTCAGTTATTTACTTATTTTAAAGTGTGGTTATTGCATCCAATTGCATCTTAATTATCTTCTAATTTTTATAAAACAGTTTTTAGTGTTAGATTTTATTAAATTTTCAATAGTTGAGATTGTGAATTTTTTGTGCAGTCGACTTCTTACCAACCACCAAGCTTTACAAAAAATGATTCTTGCTGTTTTACTTTACAGACGTAGTAATTTGTCTAATTGTAAGTATAATAATTTGTAATGTTGTTGTCTCCGTTATTCGGAAGGTACCTTAAGCCGGTGGTCCTCCTGTACTAATGAATTGCCAGCATTCATAAAAACCAGGGTACAGCCACATCTGAATAAAAGTCCAGCAAGCTACCTAATGGATGTAAAATGTTTATATGCTGATGAAGTTAACAATGCCAAGAAAACTTAGCAAATGTTGGAAATAACTTAAAGATTGAACTAAGTTGAAAAAGAAGATCTAATTTACTACTATTGATTTATAAGGTAGAACTCTGTAATCTCTTTTTAGGAATGATTGTTTATTAATGATTTGGATAAAGCATGCCCAACATATAGGTACATATTGTACTATACAGTTTTGAGAATAGTCCTAATCCTATCAATTTCTTCTTCTCGTAGATAATAAATTTTAAAATATTTTTGTAGTTATTTTTGGTGAGGTTTTTGGTGAGGTATTTTGATGAGGTTATTGTAAGTGACTTTTTTGTTAGCTACCAAAATCTGAAATTAAGATTTTTACTTTTTAGTCAGTCTCAAAATGTATTGAAGAGCCAGTTATAATGATTTGGTAATTTAGATTGTTCCCTAAATTTGATAAACAATTAACATCATCAACATTTTTCTGCTGCGACTGTTGTGTAAGCCATGCATTTATATACAAAATAATAATTGACTTTGCGTCCTATCAGATAAAATAAATTTGATGTTTTTGTATCACGGTTCCTCATTTCATCAATAGGTAGATGGCGCATTTATCTAAATTCTCCGAATATTTGCCAACAATGCCTTGAGGTTACATCATGACATGACATCATTTAGATTTTCATAACAGAATAAGGTAAAGACAATGATAAAGTTTTGATAAACCGTTTCAAAGCGGTGTTTCTCTTCCTCCATCCAAAAGAACCAAAAATGTTCTGTGTAGTTGCCTTTACTAACAATTATGCTAAGCTGAAATTTATTTTAAATGAAAAACACGTTAATAAAGTGGGGTGGTCAAAATAAGAGTGAATCAAGTCTATACATGATTTTTATGAGTTATTAAAGTTTGATTTGGTATTATTAGCAATAAAGAAAGAAAAAAAGCTAACATAATATTATAGCAAAATGATTAAAATGTGATTGGATTTTACTTTTGTACTGAAGTAAGTTATGACCAAACTCTAAAAACCACAAAAGTGGGCAGATGACATCTCAAAAGGCTCAGAATATGAATATGATGATGATGGTGCTTCAAGAAGACAATGATCTCAAACATTAAAGTCACGCGTGGAAAAAATGGAAGCGTAAAAATAGCATTAGTAACTTCTAATAGATTGGCATTCCTAGTCGCCTGATACCAATCCATTGGAAACCATTTGGTAGCCATGGAAGTCAAATTTGTGAGAAAGCTTAAAGCGTGTCCTTGATTTGAAGCACTAAGTTGAACACAACTAAAATTATTTATCAAAATGCCATTCTGCCGCTTATCACCATCTAAAATGGAGAATTATTTTTGTTCTGTGTAATGTTTGAGTTTTAAAAGCCACAAACTGTTTTGTTTTTGAAGTATTTTATTTTTAAACTTTAGTTTTAAGTTTGTGGGTGAGCGTTATATTTATATTTTTCATGTTAGACTAAGGTTTAGCTTTTAAAAACCAATTCTTTTACTTCTGTGTTTTATTTAAAAAACTGGCGTCTGAGTCACCAGAAATAAAAAAAAAACTACAAACCGCCTACGCGAAACTCAAGCTCTGGTATTAGACGGGGGAATAATCTCTTAGTTGGCCTGTCTAACATTCCATCGCAGATCAGCGGGGCAAGTGACCCAAATTAGATCAATTTGTGTTTCACTTTCTTGGCGCCTAACGTGGGACTCAAATATTTTTTTTAAGTTAATTGCCAAAGATCGCTTGAGTCACAATGATAAGAATCCACAAACAGCGTATGCCCGACCCAAGCTCTAGTTAATGGGGGTGTAATCCCTTAACTGGCTTGTTTACAATTCCATCGCAGATCAGCGGGGCAAGTAGCCCAAATTAGAGCAATTTTTGTTACAACAGTAGTGGAAAGCATACACCGATAGACTATGAAGCGGAAAACCTTGATTTTAAAAGAATAGAAAAAAAGTGATTGTAGAAGAATACTCCACTTTATGAAATGGATTATAAAGACATTAAAAAAAGAAGTGGTTATATAGGTACCTAAACTGCTAAAAAGTACTATATTTACACATTTTCACTCGTTTGTACAAGCGACTGGTTTACTTTCCAAAATAAATCAACTATTAAGAACATTCCTAAACAGTCTACACGGGTGTGACTCATATTCTAGAAACTACGTACACCGAAGCAAATAAGCTTTTGCACCCCGCCCCTATGCTGAGATGGCAAATGAATTGTGAGATGAAGACCCATCAAGCAGATCTTGAGGATCATCTCGGTCACCAACAGTGTAGATGTTCACTGGAACGCCAAGATTTAAAAAATTCTATTTGATTTTATTCTAAGGCTTTCTCGTGCTACGTTTCTTCTTTCCTGCTACAACGCAAAGTTCCATAAGTGTAGTTTAAATTAATACAACTATAACCCTAGATGCACAGGTTTGATTCCGCAGGCAGAGTGACACTGAGTTCGGTTCAGCCCGTCCTTGATTCAAATGTAGAATTTCCGCTCTATAACTCCACCAGTGATCACATCACACCATACTACTGCTGGTATTATCAAGTACTAATTAAAGCACTAGAAATTGTGAGGGTACAATAATTGACAAAGAAGGGCAGATAACAACATACGCTGATGATGTAGTGACAATGGCCATAACAAAAAAAAGAATGGAGAAACTATTTGTAGATTTGGCGATTGGAGCAAGAGAGGTAGACATGAAAATAAATAAAAATAAGACTAAATACATGAAATGTAGAAGAAAGCTTAACGACATAAAAATCAGTTTATCATTTGACGGATATAATTTTCAAAAGGTGCAGAAGTTTAAATATTTAGAAATATAATTAAATAGTAAAAGCAATAGAAAATATTAAATGAGAGAAAGAATACAGACCGATAGTGACGTATGCGACAGAAATATTGAGTATAATATGTGGAGAGGAGGAAAAACTCAGAATATTTGAGAAAAGAATTTTGCGAAGCATTCTAGGCTCACGGAAGATTAGCAAAGAAGTTACAAGATCTAGAAAAAATAATGAGCTGATGAGTGAAATCGGAGGGGAAGACATAGTGAAATTTATTAAGGCGCAAAGACCGAGATGGTTGGGCCACGTGACGAAGAAAGAGACAGATGTGCCAGTGAGGAGAATAATGAAATAGAGTCCAAGTGGTGAAAGAGCCAAAAGAAGACCAAAATCTAGATGGTTGGACGAGGTAAGACGGGACTTGAGGGACATGGACATAGGTAACTGTAGAGAAAAATACATAGATAAGAAGGAATGAAGAAGGGTGATAGAGAGAGCAAAGACGTACAGCAAGTTATACAAGTGACTGAAAGAGACAAAGGGAGTAATCCACTTGTAAATAGATTGAAAAGACTTCAAAGAGATGGCTATATTCCTGAAGAAACAAACGCCGTAGAAGAAGAAGAAGGCACTAGAAGTCATCTATTTCTTATGTAGCAAACAATACAAAGGTGTTCATTCTTCCAGTTGGTCCAGATCTCCCCTACAATTTAACTACTGCATAATGTTGGCATCAAAAAATAAAATTAATATTACCAATAAATAGTACCTAATAATAAATTAAACAACTAACAATTTTTCACCTAGGGGCTGTCCATTAATCACGTGAGGCTCGAAAGGGGGGGGAGGGGTCCAAAAAAAATCACGAAATATCACAAGGGGGGAGGGGGGGTTTAGTAATATATCACGTGTATTTATTTTGTTGATACTTATACCTGTATTTCATAAATTTTTTAAAAAATTTACAATTCTTTGTGGGTAATAAAGAAATACACGTGATATGGCAGGGGGGAGGGGGGGTAGTCTTAAACCTCACCATGTATCACCAAGGGGGAGGGGGGGTTAAAAAATGCCAAAAACAACATCACGTGATTAATGGACGGTCCCCTAGTCGTCGTGCAAATAAATGTTTTTTTTTTTGATTATGGTGCATTTTGATTTTATTCTTTAGTAACAAATTATTTCATTTTTTGTTACTAGTTATTTAACTATTTAGTTACTAGATAAATTAACTTTACTTAAATTGCTTTCTATGCGGTTCTTATTTGTTTCATTTTGAATATTTTATCCAACTTTGATTTTAAAAATGTTTAAACTTTACAACGCAGTTCTGGAAATTTGTTACCTCGGACGTACAGCTGTTGCATAAAGGTGCTGAGTTGCAGAGAGTTTACCCAGAGCTATAATCGAATGTGAATGTGTTTTTTTGTAGATCTCAGGAAAACTGTTTTTTTTGAATTTTAACATTAAAGTATTTGACATTGGTCTTCACTATCGTTTTTGGAAACCGTTCATCGTACCGTATGTTAACCTCATCGCACAGTGGTGTTTGCTTTTGATCACATTTGTTCTAATTAGGATTAAAGAAATGCATCCGCTTGCACTCTTGAATTTTTGGAGAATTAAGTTAAGAACTCTTTTTATCATACTTTTTGAAGTTTTGGGTTCAAGTTCTATCAACTATTTCAGTCTGAGTGGTTTTTCTATCGCATCGGTCTAATCTGAAATCATTTATGATTAACAACTGTTCATCACCAATGCTGCAGTTTTAAATTTCAGTGCAGTGTTAATTTTTTTGAATAGGCGTCCCACCAATCAATTGTTTTTGTTGATTTGTGAGAAGTCACCGCCATTACCATTCATGTTTTAGAGCAAGACGCCGATCACAAATTTGAATTAATTATGTTAATTGTTTCGCACAGGCTATATTTATCTATATCATTGTAATTTGTAGCACAATTCACTCTTATCATTTGATTATTAAATCTGTTTGTTACTTATTAGTCAGTTTTATTTGAAAAATTACCAGAACAACACTTTCTTTTAGGAACCATTTAACTTATCTCTCTGTTTTCCAAAATGTTTCATCAAGGGCTGGTTTATACAATCATTGTGGCACAGTAAACTAAAGAGCTACCCTCTTTGATTGGAACGCTTTATTGCTTTTTTGTTTGGACAACTCTCTGTTTAGGTGTTGTCAGTTGAGAGTCAATTTACGTTTCAAGTTAAGCCATGTGCCAAAATTATATCAAATTTGCTCCAATTTACGTTATTTTACGTGTAAAATTATTAGTTTGAAATAAAAAATTTTAAGCTGATCTTGATGATGATGAAAAAAAAATTCCTTTACTTGTTTATTGCGTTTTCTTGTTGTTATTCTGTTGGCTTTTACTTTTTTTTGCTTCCATTTCTTCTGGAGTACTTTTTAACACAGCAGCATACCCTGCTTTTGTCATTAGAAAATTGTAGCCGATATCTTTTTGGAGGAATGATTTAAAGATTTTAGGAAAAAAGTTTTACTTATTCTAGAATAGGAAGATGAATAGGTATGAAGTTTTTCTGGTTTAGGATGTGTTGTCGACTCATATCCATCAACAAATAAATGTAAAACTGTTTGAAGAATGGTAGTGGGTGGAACGAGCAGATCTAAATTTGAGGGACCCAAAAACCAGACTACTTTGAGTTTTGTGTTAGAAGAACACATTGCTAGTAGAAAAGCTTTCTTTATGATAGGGTATCATATTTATTATAGTCATTGTTTTACTCACCTGCTCATCTACGTAACTTGAGCAAAAGACAAACATTCTTTAAATGAACATATAAGGGCTCTAAGCGGAGAAAGCAGTGAGGTGGGAATAACAACATCACAATTCTTGAGGTAAAACAGCAGATCCAACAGAACGATAGAACTTTTAGATTCAGTTGCTATATATGGACTCAACATTTATACGGCAACCTCCCCCTAGAAAACTATCGGGGACGTTGAGTACTACGTCCAAAAGCCGCTGAGGTAGCCAGCATTCCTATTCCCTTATCTCAGGCTGCAAGACCCGAGTAGAGACCTCTAGGTAGCAAGGTTTCCCGGCAGACAGACCGAGTGCTGTTCGTTGCAACATTTCCCAAGAACCACCCGCCACTGCAAATCCACCTCAGTGAGCAAGCTCACAAAAGACGGAGAGGCTAAGCACGCATACGCGAGAATTAACCCCGGGCTCCCGTCTCCCCGCAGACGGTTATTTATTCGAATCCTCCCGTAAATCGTGGAGTTTAACTGATTCAGGGACGTCGCGTTAACGCCCTTTAGAGATTTACTTGCCATCTCAAAGTTCAAGCCGAGGCTTCGGAGTCCACCAAAGTCAAGAACCTACCGCGCTGCCCAGGTCTCTCTGTGGCAGTTTAAGATTGTAACTCCTTAGATATCCGTTTGGTTTCCGTCGGGAAATGAGATTTCAGCTCCATACTGCGCTACCACTGTAAGGGTTGAAATTTTCATCCCCTCTGTTCACCAGAAAGGAAGGTTCTCTTTAGGTCCCAAGTTACTCCATCGCGCAATACAAGTATTTTGCGGTACCAACTTTTCCGTCCCCTCCATTTACCAGAAAGGGGAACCTTACCGGCCTCCGCCGACAAAGCACCCCATAGCTATTTTGCAAGCAAGGTCTGTATCCGATGTCTGCCGGGTGACGTCCCCCATTGGTAACCGGGTCAGTAAGATTTTTTCTCTTCGGGACCGCCGCGTAGACTCTTACTTACTGATCCCTCGAGTTCACGGTCGGGAAGTCATGGACCAAACACTCATACCCGAGCGTGTTAGTCCTCTCACTAGAGGATTTTGCCTTTGAAGTGCAGATCTGGTTTCCGTAGACCGATTCGTCCCAGCAGTCTCCGGTCGCCCACAGAATGGCTGCGGACTCTTGCTTATCTGCTGACCTGTTTCGCTAGTAGCCATTAGTGACGTTCCGCGCCGCGGCAGGCAAAATGTCCTTCCGGGGCCACCTTGTAGAGGTTGACTACTTAACGCTTGCCGTGCAACCCTGAGACCCTAAAAGGTCTTTAAAAGGGGGCACGGCCGTGGCACGTAATATGCCCTCGAAAATCACCAAATACCACTTAAACCTGGTAGCAGAACGGTACCACTTAGATGGGCCGCTTGTTACTTGGTAACTTAAAAGAGTTATTCAGCAGATCCAACAGAAAATATTCCAATGGTTGCACTTACATTAATTTGTATCTTTTGATCTAGAAATCCAAGCACTTACTTATCAGAAACCCTTGATGCCAACAATTTTTGCAGGTTTGAGAATGGTAGACATTTCTGTCTACATCATCTACAAGTATACCCTGTATTTTGGATGTCATTGAATAACCTTTTACTGTTAACCACATTATTTTAATGTAACCACCATTTTTAAAATACTTTAAAATATCTTTTAAAATAGATCATCTAACCCCACTTTGCGGTTTAGTGTAACGAATATATTAAGGGAACAGTACGGTTGAAAACGAAGTGAATAAATTATTTAACTAATAGTTTTTTAATACAATTTTCATGCTTTGGTCATCATCGTTACTAATTAAATTCTTATGCACTTTTGGTTTTCCTTTCTTTGTGCTTTCATTATCATGTGCACCCAATAAGAACTTAGTCGGCCATATCCGAATTTCTTTTTAAATCAAACATTGTTTAATTTTGACAAATATATGTATACGTAAAAATAGAACCAATTTTTGTGACCGATATTTAAACTATTACACAAATCGGGTAATACGCTAGTGATTTATCAAACATTCCATCTAAAGAATTTTGGATGTTTCACAATGTTCTTCTGGAGTAGGGACTAAATTATGTAATTTTTATGGAGATTTCGTGTTATAAAGGTAAAGTCAAATTATAATCTGGGATTGTAGGCCAATGATACAATAATTAGTCCTAAGAAAAAAAGAGAAACCTGTCCGAGGGCATTCCCAATGATCAGTCATAATAATTATTATGCATCTCTTGATTGAAGATCGCATGATACACGTGATATACTTTTACTGCTTTTTAATAAGCGATAAATTAAATTTTAAAATTTAATAAAAATGCTTAATTTCTTGTGAGATACTTAAATTGAAATCAATTTCTCTTTCTAACCATCAGATCTAGTAATATGTTATGTTTAATTATATTGGCGGTTTACAGTTATATGAATAAGAAGAACTGGGCATTCTCGCCGATGCGTTGTTTAAGAGGAACCTACTTCTTGTAGTAGGTATTGGTAGTGTATAGTTTATCCAAGAACCAAACACGAAGTACTCGTTTGCTTTCGACCACATGACGACGAAATATAAAAATTTGGAACGAAATTTAAACGTATAGAAAGCTTAATGTACTATTCGTGTTAATGAAGGTATCACAACTTGCTACACACAATAAATATTTCAAGATCAACCATGTTTTGTGATTTTAATTGTGAATTTTTTCATCAGGTGATGTTTGTTCGTAAAATATTGATGGTGCTATGATTTATTAAAATTTATCTCTGGGAATACGTTCATCAAAATTTGTAGGCAGATCACGTAAGTACCTAACACTCATTTTTATTTTTTAAAATTACATTTTAGAATTCTATGTTAACATATTATTATTGGTAAACTAAGCTTCATTTAAAATCAATTGAAAAAATTAGAAACCTGGTATTGAGTTATTTCATGAAATCAGCTGTGATGGTTATACTAATGATGAAAGAATTATCCCAAAGCACTTTCTCGAACAATATTTGAACCAATTTATTATATTTACTTGTTCCAGTTTTGTAAAAATAACAGAAACGATCTAATAATTCAAAACTACTTTCTTCAAGCATTTTTCTGTTGTCCACTTTCAAATAATTTAACAGTTAAATTCAGTGGTTTGAATTTGACATTAAGTGGAAAAGTGATAAATGATATATAAAATTTATATAGTCCAGACAATTAACGCTTACAAAATTCAAATTATTGTACCATTACGAAATTTAAAGATTTTATAGCGTCTAATTATGTGTGAAACAGATTATCGTGAGAAACAATGATTGAATGTGATGTTTAAATTTAAAGTTGTTAGAAAATCGTGTAATTAGTTACGGCATTACTATAATTACCTATTTTTACGGTAGTTTTATTAATAATAATTTGGGTTTCTATAGAAGTCTATAGTCTTCTGCTAGATGTGATTTATCAATCAAATTTTCAAATAGTTACGTTTTTCACCCAGTTTTCTATTCTAAATCAGACCGGCTAATCTAATAAAAAGAGAAAATTAAATTAACACTTACATCAGTACTACATTAAATTTTTCATTAAGTGCACTTTACTCCAAAAAGAATAGAATGAATATAATGAATTAAAAATGTTTTCTACCTTTAATTTGTGTTTAATTTGGTGAACGTTTTTAATTGTATTCCAAATTCTACAAATATGCAGATATTTGAAACAACATAGAATTTTATTCGTGTAATTGAAAAAATACTTGGTTTTTTTAAAAGAAAATTGTAGTGCAATTGAGAGGACCGTTTTTTCAAGGCTGAACAACTAAAAAATGTTTAGTTTTGAGAAAACTAAATTTTTTTTTCAAAACTTAACGAAACTTAACTAAACTAACGTTCTCCTAAAGTTGTTGAGTTTTGAAAAAACGGTCCTCAACTTGGTTATTAGAGAGTGACCATAGTATGGTAACTAATTAATTTATTTTTTAGTGTTATTATTAAAGATCTTGAAATTATCTACAAATTTAAAATAATTCTTTATTGCCTAAAATCAACGGTTTTCGAGTTATACATTAAATTAAGTAAATAAACGTTAAAACAGTTGAAATTTAAATGATATTTGTTTTCCTTGCAAACCCAATATTTTTAAACATCATCATTATCATTTCCTTCATGGATTAGGTTGTTGACCTGTTCCGGCCCATGTTTTTCGGTCATATTTTTAAACAAAATACAATAAAAAAGGGTATCACTTTTTTTTGAAATTTATTCGTTTTATTCCGATATCCTTGCAATTTGATTTTTTCAGTTATGATTTAGGCAATTTTTTAGTAACTATTGATGGAGCTAAAATGTACTTAGACGCCAGCTTTCAAAATAAATAACGAAGGTAGCGCATCATCTCGCTTTATTTACAAAACCAAAGAATATAGTAATTGATGGGTTGACACATTGGATTCAAAATTCCAAATAAAAACCAAGATATCTTTCATATCCTGTTGTCATTATGAAGACACACTCCCATAATAATAATAATAATTTTGTGCATCTAATAAGAGACTGCCCAATGCCCAATTTGATGTCATTATGTAAATACAGACTTAGCAAATGCATTGTAGTTATTACCTCTCAGTTATAATGTAGCAGATTCATCACCTCGAATTTTTCAGATCGTTCAGAAATTTAATAGTACATGAATTGTTTCTAAAATAAAATTAAACTGAACCAAGTAAATTTAACAAGTAAAACTGAATAAAGTAAATAAAGTTATTTGTAAATTAATAATAAAAACATATAAAGTACTAAAACTTTGACAAAAAACCATTTAACTTTTTAAGTAAACTACAACTTTCGGTTTGTGAATTTGTACGAAAATCAAATGGGCTTTTACAAAATAGATACAGATATTAAAAACCAAGTAAATCAAAATCTTTGGACAACCCCTATAAGAGTTATCGCCAATACGACCACCCGTACGTACATACATACAGACTTCTTCGTGAAAATATGAAAAATGAGTTGTAATTACCCTAATTCGTACTACTTATTTATCAAAAACTCACCACCCAATTTTTAACACTATTTCTATACCTCCCTTTCAGGTATGTGCGGAAGGTAAAAAGATTATTGTGATTCTAAAGTAGATAAAAATGCCCTTTTTCTGAGTATTGCAATGTTTATAGTGTTAAGTATCTACCAAAAACATCTATAAAAAATTCAACTGAATTTGAGAGATTTTAAAATAAAGCGTTTTAGATACGGAGAAATGTCGTATATCGATTAGTTTAGCTAAAAATCTATTTTAAAGTTTCCAATTTTTATTCAAAAAGCGACCTTATTGTGTATTGTATTGACAGTACGTGTACTCTACTTTAAGCTTAACACGATAAGTAAAGACTAATTTGCAGCAGGTTTAGTCGTAGCTATACCAGCATACAGTTAACATAGAGTAAATTATACTGTTTAGGGGTTACACATCGAAGGGGATTTACCCCCTTACTAGTAGCTCATTTTGCCAAGTTGAACCGATCTGGAGGATATCTTTAATAAGTAAGACATTAGTCAAAACGGCTTGGAGAGTGCGAAGCGGAAAAAGATTCGATTTTGACAACACAACTACGTCCAATCTCGGCTCCACATTAAAATCTACTCTAGGCACATTAATTTTGATTGAAAGTAATACATTGAATAATTTTTTGCAAAAAACTTATGTGATGGGCGAGGCTTCTCTTATAAAGGGAAACCCATACAATTTTCATCTAAACTTTTGTTTTTTTATGTTCTAAGCTCCAATTGCAATGGTCGGCAAATTTTTTGTTTTTTTTATTTTATTTTGGACCGTTTTTTATCATTCTTTGCTTCAGAGATTTTCAAAATTGAAAATAATTTAAATAAATTATATATCCGATGGCAAATTATGTTATATGGAACCGCCGGTTGGTTTAAAAAAAAAACACGCTGTCTGTCTCTTTGTCCTTAAAATCATTTAAAACTTTTGATTAGTTCCTTTATTATTACCAACCTAAGAAAAGTTTACGCGGTTGTACCTACTCCAAGTCATTCATAGGTGCGTTTCTGATTTCTTCGTTTATTTAGTACCAATAATCAACAAAGTTTAATTTCAAAAATAAAATTAGAAATTAGACATTTCAACATACATATGTCATATTGTAAAATTAATGATACAAAAATTACGTGAAAAGATTTCAGCTTAAAGACAGAATAAATAATAAAATTCTTAATCTGATGGTTAAATTTATAGTTTTGTAAATAACTTTTTGTAGAGAAAAACAAATAATAATTACTTTGTATTTAATAAATTAATAAACTTGTATTTTTACTTTCACGTTTAAATAATTTCTTGATAAGAAAACCGACACTTTCAAGTTAAAATAAAAGCAATATGTACTTAAAATAAAGGTGAAATTTGAATGTAGACTGAACCAGGTTGCATTGTTGTGAATTCTTATAAGATTTGTAAAACCATAATATTAAAATCAAAAGTGGTCTTTAAACCTAAAAGTGAAAATTCATTAATTTTGTAAGAATTTTATATACCTACAAAAGATTATTTAACAAACCAACCTAAATTTGTAGTGTTCTGAAAAAAGCGGCTCAGTGTTTTTCAACATATCGACACTTAATAAGGCAATTGACGTAACCCTCATTTTAAACATCTTTTAAATATTGGTTAACATTTATGAAATCAAGGAAAATATTATTTCAAAATAATTTGCAATTGATAAAACAAATCTTTTGTCAAACAACATTGAAGGTTTCAACCACACCAATGCATATTTGAATACTTAATTTAGTTTTTCTTCTTTAAAAAAGAAGAACATTTTTAATGAGGGTTACGTCATTTGACCTCTCAAGTGTCGATATATTCAAATTGCCCACCTTCAGAATTAAACAAATGAAGTTGATTTTCGTCCGGTTCTCAATGGAAGAGGTGTTTTTCTTTTTCTGTGCAAGCCGGAAATTTTGCCAAAGCTCTTCTAAGATTTTTTCAAAAAAATGGACCGAAAAATTTAAATCTGAGTACAAATTTAATGGTTCTACAGATGATAAAGCTGCTCAAATAAATTGAAAGTGAATTTCTACTATTTTAGCATTATTTTGCAATTTTCAAAATTGGAAAATTGTTTGGCCATAATGTTAATTGGATGTCACAAATCATCCTAATTTGAAAGTTAATTTCAATTAAATTTACTGATCGATTGGCATTTTTACGTCCTCTAAAAATTAAAATTCTTGAATATTTCGTCAAGTTTGTCATACAGAAATTTAAAGTTAATTTAAAAAAATCACCCACTGGGTTTAAAATTTACTTGTTTTGACGATCATCCATAGCATTATCACTGTTTGAATGCTAATAGGGATGACTATTAAAATATTAAATTCTTTCATGGCATTGCATTTTTTACCTACGACTGCGAATGGTTGCTAGCCCGACCCAAGAACCTCCAGTCTGAAAAACCAGACAGACGATTAGAATAGAGCTCTAAATTTTTTGTACTACGTTTGGAGTCGAACCGGGTTCTTTGTATTAGCAGTCTGTGCAATTAATTGCTATGATAATGGTCATCTCTGGCCATTAGTAACGGATGGTAAATCCGTTTATAAACTTATTACAAGCGAATTTATCACGGGCGTTAGATTTCACAATTAATTAACTTTACCATAGGCGCGACCCATTTCCTAAATATTTCAGTGACGCACAATTTGGTAAGATTTATTGGTAAATATATTATTTTGACTTGGACAATTTCACAAAAGTTAGTGAGCTTGGATTAATACAGCATTAAATGTGCTTGCAATGTTGTCCAGTATCACATTCAAAAAGACTGTGTAACACCTCATTATTTTGTAAGGACTATTATACTTCAAATTTGTTGATTTTAGAAATCTTATTTTTATCAGAAAATTGTTTTCCATCACTACCTAAAATATGTCATATTGTGGAGAGTGGTGATCATGGAACATTCAAGAGTTAATATTATATTATTATGCTCATTAATATAAACCAGCGCTACCGGCCATTCAAACCCCAGCTTGAGTTGACGATAAATCGTTTTTTTTCCTGTTTAATTTGTCTTGAAAACTTCAACGTGTGACCCAACCGTATTTACCGTAATAACGTCGACTCAAATATTAAATTTTACCACAGAATGTAGATGTCCACTGAAAGGACAAGCTAAGAAATTCTGTGCAGTCTGCGATTTGAACTTAGACTTTCCGCTCTGTAACTCAACTAGCGATCACATCACTTCAGTGCTGAGACTTATATTTTTTAATAGTACCTATAATATAATTAATTTTGTAGCAATTAGTAATTCATTTTTAAAATGCAATTAGCAAGTGATAATTATTAGTTGATTGTTGTTACTACAACAGTAATCGTTCATCCAGCCCAAAATGCATTAATCACTTTAGTGATTGACAATTATTTAGGTCAAATTTGAAGTTTGGATGAGCGACCTAAATGGCGAGTGTAAACTTTCCAATATTTATTTGACTGCCAACAAACATAAGAGTTTTACTGATAGATATGACATGTAGCCGGAAGTTAATGAAGTGCAAAGGAAGTTCCTGCTACAGAGAGCAGCGTCACTTTAATTTGAAGGTTCTTGCGAATTTATCCAGATTTTAAAATAATTTATCCCGTTATCCGTAAATTAAATTTAAATCGATTATAACACTTAACGCATACTAACCATATCACTAATAATAATTAAATTATCATTATTTATCTCTGAAAACCTCCAATTTAGGTATTTTTCTGACGCATTTAGCCGAAACAAAAACTGCTATCTTCCATCTCATTGTTATTACACGCGTCAATCAAAGGTGGAGATTATAAATTATTCTAAATGCTTGACGGTTTATGTAGGCCAACTTTCTTATCTATTTAAAAAATAATGATAATAATAATGAGTTTATCGAGCAGTAGGTATTTTGTTCTATTCTCTAATTTCGAAAAAATACTAGAAATTATTATAAATAGGTACACAATAACATAATTTCTTAATAAGTAAATTATGACACCAAATAATTATTCAATACATTTTCTATTGTTAAATATTGATTTATCGGTTATTTGATTACGTTTTCTGTATATTTACAATTTTCTAGTTACATAGCAGAAATTTGTATGAAACCTTGTTAAAATATGTAAAAGAGAACAAATAATTTAGGTAAATAACGTATGTCCTGAAATTACAAAGTTACTATGTAAAATTTAAAAACTAAATTAAAAATTTAACTCAAAATGAATATTGTTGACAGTTCTTGCTTTTATACATCTATTTTTATTGTAATTTTTATTACAGTAATTATAACTTCTCGTGTTTTCGTTGCTTTATTTGTTTGGCTGAAAAAAATTTCTCCAATTTGAATATTTTTTTATTTAGATAAAACTTTTAAGTGGTTAAAAATTTTATTTACTTTATATAATTTTTTCAAGTGCTTGGGGGTAATTTCCGACAATGAAATTTAATTACTTTATCTATTGATTATCCAGAGCTAAATTAAATCAGTTTAAATAATCAAATAGTTGCTTTGTTAAAACAAAGATTTGGATTACACCTAATTAACACTATTTGCTTACTTTCCTTCCATTGTGTACTTAATCAGTCCCCCCAGTAAGAAGACAATGATAATTATTTCCTTTCCACTACAAATACTTTAACAATAATTGTAATTGCTATATTATTCATTTTAGATCCAATTCAACAGTGATGTTAAAGCAAAGATGACACAATACAAAATTCCTATTTTCTTCTTATTTTTGCTGAGTATACTTGCAGTTTCGCAATGTTACAACAATAACACCAATGCAATATCTCAGTCTAGAATCGCAAAATCGCTTCAAGAAATTAGAAGAAAAGTTGGAAATTTCGTTCACTGGCTCACAGGATATTCTGGATCTGGAGATACATTTGTAGGTGAGTATTTGCAAAACGACGAATTTTTAAATATCACCACGAAACTTTACTTTTACGTTATCACACACCTGATTGTTGGTGAGGTTAGAATAACGCAGTACTAAAGTTACGTAGCAAGGATCGTATAAACAACTTTACTAATTTTTTTCTTTAATTATAGGCAGATGTGCACATCTTTTTAAACAGTTAAGGATGTCGATATCGTTTATAATTTTTAAACTCGGAGTGATCGTAACAACTTTATTGTTTTTATCGATTCTTATGTTTAAAAGTGTCGCTATTGGGGTAATATTGCTAATATTAACATCGGTAGGATTAGCAACCAAGTTTGTTGCTTTGAAGCATCACGAACCAGCATATATCGCAGCTCCACCTCCTAGTCAAGGAATCCATTTACATATTTATAATAAAGGTGGTAGTTCTAGTAGACCGTACCATGGACATAATTACAAAGATTTCGATGATCTTTATCCTACTAACGAATTAGAACAATCGGCCGTTGATAACCTTTACAAACGACTCGGTCTGAAGAATAGTCTTGATAGAAATGATATCACATCAAATTATTTTTATAGGTAATGTTACCGTTATTTTAATTAGCAAATTTGTAAAGATGTACAGATTCGACTAACTTATTTACATATTTTTTTATTTATTTGATTTTTAATTTTTATTTATATTTTTATACTTTCGTAAACCCATGATTTTTTATTATATTATGTTTTCAAGATGTTTATGTTATGTTTTTTTTATAATGTAGAAATAACTAATAATAATTTAACGTGTTAACAAAAAATTGTGATATACAAATTACTATTGATTTAAGACAACCAGGATTTTCGACGATCCGGATTTCTTTCTGGGATGTTATTACTTATTAGTTGTTTATTTGTAAATATATAATTTTGTATGTTGTAGTCAGTTTTTACAGTTTAGAAAATTTTTTACCTACCTAAAAATGTGTGCTATAAAATTTTAAATTAAAAACAATTTATTGATTTCGAAATTCGAAAGGTGATTTTGATTATTAACAGAAAAGTTTTTTTTTTAATTTTTGGACTTCAGGTCAACTGTTAATTTACATTATTTTTACGCAACTTTCATTTTTAAATTTAATCAGACTTTCATTATTTTCGCTTTTTATGATCTATTAATTTGTAAAGTTATTTGTAATGTTTAAAAGGATGTTTAGAGTAGAGCGACCTGAATAATGCCTCAAAACCCTGTATATAGTAATTATTATTACTATCAACATTTTAGATTTAAATTGTTTGTTACAATTTGTAATTTAAATGAAATTATTGCAGTTCTTTTAATATTGATATTTATTAAGATATTCCAAAAAGTGAAAATTGCATCTGTTATCAAAATATTGAATAATTTAGTATATTCTTTAATATACTTACTGATATTTCCAGTAGAAACTATCCAAGATTTTCTCCAGATGTTTTTTGTTAGAAGTCTGCTATTTTTTAGATTAAGTAGTGTATATTTAATACACCCATACCATAAACCCATTTAACCATTTAACCACCCATTTAATAAACCCATAACCCAAGATACTATTCATATAAAATAGTAAATTTTTGAATGAGATGGTCCCCCTACATTATATTGTATATGGTGTAAAAGTATATGTACATAATTACATCATACTATGTCAAAAAAGTAAATTAGGAATTTCCTCCTGTTGTGTACTTTTTAGATATTTCCATCTTTTCCATAACATTTACATTTTTTTATCGGTTTTTTAAAAGCCTTTAATCACAATATACACACTATGGGTTAACTTGACGCCCCCCCTCCTCTGTTAATATTTTTGTTTAAAAACCTAATTTTCAAATTAGAGATCAAGCTCCAGATATTTAGGTAGTACATATATTTTTTTCAAATTAATATTTAACCAAAGTGAGGCCTAATTAAGATTTTTTCTCTGCCCAAAATTAACATTCTTATTTAAAAACCTACTTGCAAAGAATGTTTTTGTTTAGAGCAGTGTTTGTTAACCTGTGGTTTGCGGACCCTTGGGGATCCGCGAGTATGTGTATGAGGGTCCGCTGTCTTATCTATCGACATTTAAATTAATAAATAAATGTCAGCAAGTCTTGTAATATTACAAAAGTATTGCAAAAAAAATTTATTTTTATGTTTTTTTATTAAGAGGGTTCTTGAAATTGTGCTTAATTTTCTAAGAGTCTGTGGACTATAGAATGTTAAAGCACATCTGGTTTAGAGCATCAGATCTTTCTATTCAGATAACTGCTACTTCACAAATAATATGTGATCTTTGTTTTAACATTTCATTTCAATAATAATAATAAAAAAACATCCATTCCTACTGGAATTTAGCTAAATACTTCTTTTAGAGTCTTTACAATCCATTTATCTAGGTGGATTAATACTTACCATCTTCTATCTCTTTTACAGTTTTGATATGATTTTGATTTATTTGCTACTGTTCTATAAACTTCTATGATTGAATTTTATGTTCCAGTTGGATATACCCATAAACCTAAGATTTTTTGTCACTGCATCTATCCATCGCATTCCATTTTCCGTTTGGTATCGATTCTATTGTTATTCTTGTTACTTCATTTTGTTGCTTTCTAAGAACATGTCCAAGCTATTGAATTTTTTGCGCCTTAATGTACATATTTCACAATATCTTCATTATTACTTTCATTCAGTAGCTCGTCGTTCTACATTCTCCGCCATTAGTTTCTTTTATCAGTCCCAATATGGTGCTTAGTATCCTACGCTTGCACACTCTTAGCTTCTCTTCTTATTTTTGTGTCAAATTTATTGTTTTATTAGCTTATGTCAAAGCCACGGCCGTGGAGTGATATGTGACCGCTGGTTGAGTACAGAGCGGAAATTCTGGCTTCAAATCGCAGACTGTACAGAATTTCTTAGCTCGGCCTTCCAGTTGGCATCTACATGCTATGGTGAAATCAATATTGATTTATCTGAAATATGTAATATGGGGACTGATCCACCCCGCCAATCAGATTTATAATTCCTAGAAAGGAAAAGCAATATTCCACTTAAAATATAAAAAGCTTAATGAATGAATCTGATTATGCCATTAAGCAGATATACACTCATTTAGCACACAATATCGGTGCAATATTGGGCCAATATTAAATTGAAATCAATATTGAGCCAATATCAAGATGCAAACATTTTCCAATATTGGTGCAATATTGGCAGAATGATAAACCAATATTGGCTCAATGTTGAGATCAAAACAATCTCTAGTCAACATTGGTACAATATTAAATTTCTATATTCCTCCAATATTGAAAAACAATATTGAACCAATATTGGCTAAATCTTACAATATTATCCTAACATTGTGTGCTATATAAACATGCACGCTTTAGCTTGGTATAGACTATAGACCGACCTGAGCGAGCTAAAAGCGTAGGTTAGACGCATAGGACAATCTTAGATATTTTAGTTTGAACTAAAGGCAGTTTGACTTTGGTTCGACCAATCAGGGTTGGGAACACTGCTTTTATTGTTGTACTGATTCAACTAAATTGACTCAGTTTAACTTGAACTAAGGTCAAATTGGCCTTAGTGCAAGCTATGGGGTCTACATTCAATTTAATGATTACCCTACCCGCTTAGGCCACGTTTTTAGCGCGGTCTAATTCAGGTCGCAATATACCGTTAGGTCGGCTTCCGTTAGTTTACTACTGCTTTTGTATTTGTCATTTTCATGATCACTAGATTTATTATCTTTGGTGGAATTTACAATTTAGTCATGATTTGAAACATCTTTCGATGTCGATGAATGGAATGTGTAGATTTATGTCATGTTTATTGTATGGCAGATTTTGATCACTTATGTTTTGATATGTACCATACCGTCTATCGCTAATCTTCTGTTCTGAATCCATACTGATAATTTAATATTATGTGCTCTGTGAGGTCTGTATAGTCTTTCTCATAATATTAAAAATTATATTTTTTATACTACCAATAGCAGCATTATTTACATATAGTTTCAACAATCTTCCTATCACTCCTTTCGTGGATTGAGTTTTACTAATTTTCCCAATTTTTCTTGATCTTGTTTCTGATTTAAGAGTAGAGACGGTCATTTGCCTTGTAGGCAACGCAATCAACTGCGAATGCGAGGTACCGGGTTCAAATCCGGAAAAGGGCAACTTTCTTATGACTAGTCTCCGTACTTCGGAAGGCACGTTAAGCCGGTGGTTCTCCTGGGTTAATGAATTGCCATCATTAACATAAAAACCAGGGTTAGAGGCTCGTTTGGAGGCCAGTCTAGCAAACTACCTATCGGACGTTAAAAAATTTATATGCTCACAGATCTAGCACTGCGAAGGAAACGACGGAGATGTTGGAAATAAACAGATCAACAGATCTAAAGTAAAGTTAAAGAAGAAAAAGAAGTTTCTGATTTGTGCATTAGTTCGCTCTTTAATCAACCGTTTTTCTCTTTACTTATGTATAGTTCTTTGTAGTGATGCTTAAATTCTTTTACAGTCTTCATTAGCATCATATTTTTTGTTATCGCTTTCCATTCTATGACATATTTTTCTTTTACAACATTTATTTGAGTCTTTTCACCGCCCACCTAAAAAGTCCTAGACCCCGATCCTATAAAGAAGCAAACGCAGATTCTAACCATTATCTGGTGGTAGAAGTTGTGAAACAAAAAATTTATAACGTTAAAAAATGTGCAATAAATAACCCGAGATGGGTGGTGAAAAAACTCACATAAATGATGTAAAAGAAAAATGTGTCATAGAATGGAAAGCGATAACAAAAAAGAGTCTAAGACTTTTGGACGCGAGCGTTTCGACGCAGCCGTTTCGCCGCAGCCGTTTCGCCGCGCACCCGTTTGGATGCAAGCGTTTCGACGCAAGGATTATTTGACGCAAGACCTATTGGTCGCGGTTCTTTTCGACGCAAGACTTATTAGCCGCGCACCCGTTTGGACGCAAAAGTTTCGACGCAAGAATTATTATCCGCGTCCTTTTCGTCGCAAAACCTATTACTTAACCGCGATATTTTGGCGCAAGAATTTTTTTTTGCGTTGGTATAAGATTGATATAATATTTTTCTATACTCGTATAAGTAGATTAATTTCATTTTAAAAACTGAATTAAAAAGAGTTAAATAAAAAACGTAGAGTGGAAAATTAAGGATATGGAAGGAATGGATCAGTTAATATTAAGTAAACGAGGCAAAGACAAATTTTATAATAATGGATATATTGTCATAAAATTTCATTTTCAATAAATTTAAAGTTTCCACAATTGAAATTTCAATTTTGTATTTTTCTCAAATTTGAGTATTTTTTTATGTTTACTTGGACGAATTAAGGTTGATTTGTATTTATTTATTGTACCTATTGTTTGGTATGCAAAAAACGGAATTTATAGGTGGAGTATTGTTCCAGAACCTAAAAGAAATTAAATTAGCCAGATTGGACGACGTTTTATTTAATTAGTTTTTTTTGTATTGTTTACATTGCTTACTTTTTTTAAAACGAAAGTGAGTGCGTACGAAGAAACCTGTAATTTTGTGATTTGTGCTAATTGAACTAGATAATGGTGTTGGAAGTAATTCAAATTTGAATGAAATTGGTAACATTTAATTTTTTTATAAAATTTTTCAAATTTGGCTGGCTGAAATGACCAATCGGCATGAGACACGATTTCCAAAAACCTGGAAAAAACAGGAAGTAAAAGATTTATCGTGCGAGAAAGGATTGCTGACTGAGAAGCGAAGGCATAAAGTAGTGAACTCGAGGAGACAATAAAATTCTCGATGATTTTGAAAACGTAGCAATTTGCAAATAAGTTGTGAATTATGATAGCAAGTAATGTTAGTGAATTGTCAGCATGATGAAAATTATAATGTGTTGAAGATTGGATTATGGAATGTAAAATTTGGAAAATTTACCTGTTAAACTGGAATAATGGCCGTTCTTCTTAAATTCTTTTATTTTTCGCTATTTCAACGTTATTTATCTGGAATTTGAAAATTATGAGTTTTAAGAATTTGAGGTTATCCACGAGACACACTTTTTCGAATATGGGAATCTTCGTTTATAACACATTAACTTCACATTTGTACCAATTTAAAGCACTGTTATAACTATTTAATTATTCGATTAATTTTGTTCGTTGTTATAAATGATTTTATTGCGATGTTTCCAACCAACACGCGTAGTGCATATTCGTTATTATAAACTACTGTCTCTACTGATAGCTGCGTTCAGCTGTGAATTACGCGTTCAATTACAGTTCGGCGCGAACATTTAAATCAAACAATTTTACTTTATTATGTGCACAATTATTTTTATTTTAGATTGTTTAGTAATTACAACGTTAAATTTATTTACAAGTTACAGTTATAAATTTGAAACATTAAATGTGTGAACTTGTGAATAGATTACGTCAATATCTGGTTTATTTTATTGTTAAAATTGATTTAATTGCAAAAATTTCGTTTTTATTTGTAATCATGACATTAATTAGCACCAACATTCGTCTAAGTAAAATTTTGTTAATGCCCTGCATAATTTTGTTTTATTTAATTGTGGAAATTTTGAAATCTCAATTGAACTCACTACTTGGGGGAGTTTTCATTACTCTACCGACATTTGAGCACGAACCTTAAAGAGTTGTTCATCAGAACACGACAATATTTATACATTTGATCGATTAAGTAGTGATGGAAAGACGCAATTTTATCGCTGTGAAAAAAGAAATAATTTTTGTAAAGTACGTATACAAATAATCATTGTAAAGCAAAATCAGTATCACTGTTATAATTTTGTCGAAGTCCGATGTTTGATAAATGCCTCTGCATGTTTTGTGCTAAATGAAAGAAACACCCATGAACATGAACTCTTCCAAAAACATCCTTTATGGTTTGAATTGCAGCCAATTCATAATCACAAGACACGCTTTCAGGATTTGCATCAGGTACTAACTGTTTAACCATATAAAATAGTTTAAATAGTCTCTTTGTTTATTAGGCAACAGAGGATACAAGACCGGGTGAACTCCTCCATATCTTTCCGCCATAATAATGTAAATTTGTTGAAACAACAAAGGAGCTATTTTAAAAGTTCCGTCCATAAACCAATGTGCTGATTCCTGTAAAATGGCTATTCCTTGCTGCCTTCCAAAAATGATAATTCTATCATTACCATCTTCAGAATCTGATAATAGGAAATTTTCTAAAACTCCATTTACGTTGTATAATCGAAATGCTTCTGGTATTACGAGTTCCTGTAACGTTTCTGGATTAAGCAAAGCGGCAACGACGCGGTTTTTAGTTCTTCTAACACTTTTTTTTTAATGCAAGACCTTTTGGTAACAAAGCTTGCGCACCAACTGCAAGTCCTTCAGTACATGCATTAATAACTTGTGCTGTTTTTTCCATCGTATCTGCAGCTCGTCGTTTTATATTTGTAACCGTTTTGGCAACCAAAACGTTAGCAGCTGAAGCATCATGAATATGTGACTGCGTTGACTAGTTTGCGAGGGGAGTTACCAGCAGCACTACAACCAAGGTTGCAATGGTTCGAAACCAATTATATAGGCGCATTCACTAGAAGTGGTAACCGTAGACCTCTATTATTTGGGTACAATATATGGAATGTTTACGATCGTACTTTACAAAATTTTGAGCGCACAAACAATCACGCAGAAGCTGCTAATAAAAGAATCCAGTGTGAAATGGATATGATCTATCCGACGATTTGGAAATTCATAGAGGGGTTAAGAAAAATCCAAAAAAGTGGTGATATTTATTATGAAAGTCTTGTTGCTGGAAAATCTTCACCTCGCAAATTAAAAAAGTTCAGAGATGCTGATAACAAAATTTTAAAAATTGTGCAAGATTTTCATAATAGAAATATTATTGATTATTTATGAGGACTTGCGCATAATTTTGAAATGCGTAATTAAAATCATAGTTTTGTAAAGTTTTTGTTTTTAAATTTTTAAATAATAAATTTATTACTACAGAATCTATTTATTAATTTTGTCAAGTTATTCTTAAAATTAATTAAATAAAATTCCTTTTTTTGCAATTTTGCTGCAAAAAGTCTTGCGGCGAATTGATTTTGCGGCAAAAAGTCTTGCGTCAAACTGTCCCCGCTACTAATAAATTTAGCGTCAAAATGGCTTTGCGACGAACTGGCTGCGTCCAACCGACTGTGGCGAACCGGCCGCGTCGAAACGCTCGCGGCGAACTGGCCCATTCCCATAGGATCTGACCTTATCTACCAGGTTAAGTATTATTATGTTTAACGTCGTCGCCATATTGCATACTTGTTGTTTATTATTATTTATGCTTTTATGTATTGTGTGCTTACCCACCACACCTTGTTAGAATTTTTCTTTTCCGATTTGTGCGTTAAAATCGCCCATGCCTATGATTATTCGCGTTTTACATTACCGTTGGTGGCGCCACCGTCAATAGCAACATTACGTCTTTCAGCAGTTCCAATTATTCCGTGTGGTGGCGTTTTATTAATGTAAACAAAAGAAAATGTTTGTTTATGGCGTTTATGTTGGTACTTACTATACGTTACAAACGAGTTTGAAATTATTCCACGTGGTGGTGTTTTGTTAATGTAAAATGCGAATAGTTGTATGTCCTGCTTTAAAATAGTTTCTGCCAATCTTTCTAGTTTATCATAAAAGTCCTTCTTTGCATTATCACTCTTTTCTTTTGTTGGTGCGTATACGTTTATGATAGTAATGTTATTGAATAAAGCCACCATAACTAGAGCTATTGCGGGCATATGCCACAAATGCTTGAAAAAGTGGTCAAAAGTGGATAGGCAAGATGTCCTATGTTAGAGCAAATCGCAGAGGGCATTTGCCTAAAATTGCTTTAAAATGTTAGAAAATATCATCGAATATTCTACTATATATAAATTAATAGAAAAGGTTGAGCTATACACCCTCTAAGCAGGAAATAAAATATCCTACTATGGTTCAGGAAATGGTAAGGATATAACTGTTTTTCTTAAAGTCCGCTTAATTGTTTAAAACTTATTATTCTTCAATTTTTAGTTTTATTGTAAATATGGATAAAGTCTTTCTCTGGTGACTTTTTGCAAGTTCGAACTCTTGAATGTAGTTATGATTGTAAAGAGAGTGAAGATATTGTTAATCCATTAGTGTGCATCACCAATTCTAGTCTAATTACTAATTTTACAAAAAAAAGTAATGTGGTAGATACTAGTTTAAATTTCAAAGTAATAAATAACACTATATTTTATGAAAGAACATTATTTATTATTTAATAAAAAGTTAATATAAAAAGCAAAAAAAATAATTATAAATAAAATAGCATAATGTTAAAATGAAAATAAACAAAAAAAAAATTCACAGAAATGACCAAACCTTCTATTAGATTTGTCAAATTAACGTTAATCGGTTTTTCCCATTACACCTAATACAAGTTTTATTATGGGTTAGCAAAATAAGAAATGTAATTATTACCTCGGAGTTTGGCAACCACCGTTAATTTTGTAAATTGGATACCACAACTTGGTTTTAACACGATAACTTATTTTCTTTGCACATACCTATACTCAAAATAATCTTCTACAATATGAAAACAAATCAAACAAAAATAAGTTTGTGTGTCGACTTCGCGGGAGTAATAAAACCCCTAACTTCAATGAAAAATCCCATAAAATATACCAACTAACGTCAATTTGACGCTGAAATCTCTCTACCACTTAAAATAATTAAAAATAAAGTTAAAAAAAAAGTATCAAAAAATATTGCAGTCAAAATCGATTCAACGATTAACAGTCTTATCTCCTCCTTGTTGGCTTTCCATTTGACCTGAAAAATAATGCTATTAAAAACTTAAATTTTTAATTAAAATATATAAATATTACGACTATTTTGAACTTGACTTGCAGCGTGAGAAGAATTGAAATGTGAAACAGAATTTGTAATTTGTTTTTCGAGTGAGGTCAAGCAGTTTGTACCATTTTGGGAAGATTCTGCTTTCACTAGAAGAAGCCTTGAGAGTGCCTTTGCTAAATTTAGTTTTCTTTCTGAATTGCGGATAAGGCAATCAAATGCTGTTGGATGATCTGAAAAAAAAGAAAAAAAATTACCTTTTAATAGAAAGTTCACCAAACTGTTTTTGAGAAATTCTCTATGTGATGGAATGAAAATTAGAGAAAGTGTTGCTATTTGGTTAGGTGCAGTTAATGTCTTTAGACTTTCTCGATAATCGAATAGGGATGGAGAATCTTCAAAAATAGTTACATGATAATTATTTCAACATTGAAATGTTTTGAATAAATGATAATTTGACGGTTAGATTTTTTGTTGATTGAGAAAAAAGTTACCTGGTACTCCAAGAGACGTAGAAGGCTGCAATTGCAAATCATTGAAAATAGGAGTTCTACCTGCAATTTAGAAATAGTAAAGATAAAATTTAAGAAAAAATAATAAAAAACGGAGATTATACATCTGATTCAACCCCAACTGGAAGCTCAAAAAATATTTCATTTAGTTTTAATGTATTCCAAGTTAACTCAACAAAATTTAAAATTTTTTTTATTGAATTTTCAATATTATTACTACAAATTAAAAATGTATACGTTTAAAATAATATCTAATACATTTTTAACATAAATGATAAAAAAAATAACTATAGGTATTGAACAATTTGAAAGGTTACCTGAAAAGTCCTTAGAAGTGGAAGAACGTCGAGATAGGTTACTTTCAGAAATTCCTACAAATTAAAATAAATTCGATAAAATTCAACCTATAACACTAATACTTCTACATTTGGATTATTGGTTATTTTGTATGTATGTGAATGTGACGGGCCCAGGATAAGAAGATGCGAGAGGATGAGGATGAGACTTATATTTACTATTGGACGAATAAGAGCTAAATTTTGCTGTATAATAGACAAATAATAGAGGTTTAGAGGTGAAATAATAGAGTATAGAGGTGAGCTAAGTGAACAGGCTAAGGACCGGACGCATTTTAACATTACTTACACTCTCTCGCAACCGGGGTCAAAAACTTGTTCTGATTGGCTGAAAAGTACCATGCGCTGTAGGTACGTGTCTGCACTTAGCATTTTTATTTTGAATTTTTGTTTGACATTTCAGTTGTCACATAAGCACCTATGACATAACCTCATTTTTTTCAAAGGCATCTGTTCTTTTGTAATTTTATCATTGCATATTGTTAACTATATATTTTATTAATTAATTACCGCTAGTTAAAAACTTATCAAGTTTAGTATTAAAGTGATATTTTCAAAAATACATTCTTTCTCCCATGGTACCTACTAAAATTTCAACCACAAGTATTTAATTTTTTATGTAACCAGTATTGGTAAAAATTAATATTATAAATCTTTGGTTAATGATATTGATAAATGATAAACAAGAAGTTGAATGTGTCGAAAAAGAGGTTCAAGTTATAATTAATAATGACCAAATTTTTACTTATATGTTGTTTATATCGTAGTTATGTTATGATATATTATATAGGTTATATGCAGATGATTTTATCAAGTTAAAAAAGGTTAAAAATATTATATTAAAAAGATTTTTATACACACTGCCAACTTTAATATTAATTAAATTTGCTATTTTTAAAAAAATTATTTAAATTGGATATTTTTGATACTGAATTAAAACTAAATAGAAATATTATGTAAACAGTAGAAAATGTCTAAGAAAAATTGAGGTTAACTGACAACAAATGAAATGTCAAATAATGATGCCATACAAATACAAAAATGATGAAATTCTAAGTGTTGACAAGTACCCAATGCGCAGGGTTCTTTTCAGCCAATCAGAACAAGTTTTTGACCCCGGTTGCAAGAGAGTGTAAGGAATGTTAAAATGCGGACCAGACTCTAGGCTAGAAGCTCTAGGTTTGATCCCCAACCCGGCTACAAAATTTATCCGACTTTATTATGACCCTCTCCTCTCGGAAGGCAATGGCAAACCACCGAGAGTAATATGCCAAGAAAGCCATTTAATAATAACACATTAAATTGGTCACGGCGCTTTTGTCAAGAAGCATACGAAAAAGAAGAAAGAAGAAGAAGACAAATAATACAGATAATTAATACAGTAGATACCAAAGATCAATTGTTATTATTAAAGTAACAATTTAAGATATTTTTGAATTTAATTGAAAGCAAAAATAAAACCAAAAATTATTATTACATTTCTGATGAAAGTTGTAATCTCAATTGATATTCTAATAATATTCAAATTGGTTTTATTGTGTTTAAATTAACTCGCCAAGGGTTAAAACCTGCATAATTTAAATAATGTAGATAGCATAAACAAAAGGTAATAAATATATAGACATATTTGAAAAGTTACCTGAAAAGTCGTAAGATGAAGAAGGGCGTAGAGATAAGTTACTGCTAGTAGAGGTTCCTGCAAGATAAATTAGATTAAAATGATGATGATATATGAATAAAGTAAATTAAAATTAGATTAGATAGACAAATTATGTAGGTAATAATTGGTAGATAAATTATTACTAAATAAATTTTTTTAAATATTGCAAATTTAACTTGAACACAATAAAATTTAGAATTATTAATAAATACTCGTACATTTTTAATGAAAATTAATTGAATATTTTTTCATTATATTTTGCAATTTGCAATTAAAAACTTAAATAATATTATGATTGGTTTTATTGTGTTCCTGTTAGCTCAAAAATAATTTAAAATTTTATACTTAATCTTTAATATTAATTTTATGCCCTAATAGCTTATATATTTTAAATAAGAAGTATAGATAAATTAATATTAATGATATAAAAAATTAAATGTATTATGGATTTGAAATTTTACCTGAAAAGTCGTGATATCTAGAAGAGTATCGAGATGGTTTACTGTCGGTAATTCCTATAAGTTAAAATCAGAATAAATTAAAAATAAATATAACGAATATTAATAATAATATTTCTATATTTAGTTTTTTGGTAATATTATATGAATGTGTACATTTACTATTATTTTAATAAGAACTAAAAAAAAAAGAAAAAGTATAATTAATTCTCAAACGTGTTCCAACCAGAAAAAAATGGAGGCAAAGAAGTGAGCTATTTGATTTTTAGTGTTTCTTTTTAAATTTGGAGAATTTTTATATTAGAAAAAATTTACGAAAAAATGATGTTAAAAATTGCAAGTTAAAAAACTTGTATATTTTGAATAAAATAGATAAATTTAAGTACCTGAAGAGGTACCTGTAAAGTCGTGAGGTACAGAAGGACGGCGAGATCGGTAATTCTTAGAAGTTCCTGCAAGTTTAAATAAAAATATATTAAAAATATATTAAACATTATAAAGGAAGGATTAGGTCCATATACACCTTGTTATTTTTATATTTTTTAAATTTTATTTTTAAATAAATATATGGTCTACTAGAAAGCCGAGCTAACAAATTCTCTAAAATCCGCCATTTGAATCAGACTTTATTGGCTCTGTAACTCAACCAGCGGTCAGATCACTCCACAGCTGTGATTAAATTTATATATTAGATTGATAAATAATACAGAAATTAATTAATCTAGGTAATATAGATAAGTAATTATTTAATAAAAATTTTAAAAATACTATCAAGTTAACTTGAATACAATAAATACAATATTTTCAATAAAAGTTGAAATCACAAATAAAATCTCAACTAATATTATATTCTATTAGATTTAATGCGTTCAATTTGACTTTATTATAATTTAAAATTTTTATTTAATTTCCAATAATAATTTTAGGAGATAAAAAACTTGTAGGTTTTAAATATCATAAATTATTGAATATAAATTACATAGAAAAATATACACATACATAGATAGATTTAGAATGTTACCTGGAGAGTTGTAAGATGAAGAGCGTCGAAATGGATTATTGTCAGAAGTTCCTGCAAGTTAAAATAATATTAAATTACGTACGCGAACTTAATACACATAGAAAAATAATAAAATTAATTTATACAAGTATTATATTATTAGGGTACATGCGCTCGAAGTAAATAGAAAAACTTCTTAAAAAATTTTTTTCTGCTTACTTACAAAGTCACATCGACATACTCAAACCATATTGCAATAAATAGAAAACCAAAATCAACCCCAGCAAGACAACACACCGACAATCTTTTTGCATCCCTAAAACAACCTTACCATGACTCTATAAGTCAAAAACATAAATATACAGCTCTCTCACAGATTTAAGCCTTGGAGTAACAGTTGATCAAAGTTTAAACATTCAGACATTTTCTTTCTCCTCCAAATAATTCAAAACAAGAAGTGCCTGAAGACTAATCACAGATTCAACAAACACCACAGACACTTAATAAAACAGTCATCATCGACGAGGTAATTTAGTTTTACATTCACACCACAATCAAAAGTTTACTCTTAAATCAGCAAGAATGTACAATTTTAGTCAAATTGATTAAATCTTAGAACTTCTTTTTATACAACCAGGTCTCTTTACTCTACTTTTTTTAATGTTTGTGGTTTCTATTTATTTCTTCTAACTTAATTCATAATGCAGTATAATATGAAACTGTAATAATAAAACACAGATAGATCAAAACATAATGTAGAAACGTTGATTAAAAAGTTATCTAAATCCGCAACCATACGAAAACTTGTGTGCCATAATTTGTCCCAAAAGGTAGATGCGATGATGGTTTTTTGGCCCAAGAGCATTTTAACATTTCATACACTCTTTTGCAATCGGGGTCAAAAACTTGTGGTGATTGGCTGAAAACACTAACTACTATAAGCTCACTATTAGGTATAATTTTCATTGTATGTATTGTCGTGTTCTGTTTGAACAAGAGCTTAAAAGGTTCAGCAACTCAGGTATTTCGGAAGCATAAGACTCGCTCAGTTAGTGAATTCAACGAGAGACTTCAAAATTTTTCCACAATTAAAAATAAAACCAAATTTACAGGCAATTAATGGAAATTTAATTAAACGAATGTAGTTGTCAAAAATCATCTGATATACCAAATGAAACGAAATTTTCGTATTAAACCTCATCAACACAGTTGAAATCAAAATTTGGACGCAATCCACTTACAAGTTCACACATTTAAGGTATTAAATTTATTACTTTAACATGTAAGAAAATTAAACGTTGTATTAAAAATTCAAACATCTGAAATAAAGTTTACAAAAGAAATAAAATGAATAGTTTAATTTCAAATTCGGGCCGACAATAATTGTTCACATACACAGTAGCTGAACACTGCCATCAAGTAGATTGTCTGTAGTTGATAGTTACAAACGTGCACAAAATGTGGTTTACACTTGCATTGCAAACATCATCACAAAGTTGAATTTTAAAAAACCGAATAAATTGAGCCAGTGATTATAATCGTTCTATCAGTGAATTTAATTAATTGAAGTGTGCTTAATTAATAAGTTGCAATAATCAACGATTCCATCTTTAACAAAGTAAGTCGCGTGTCTAACCTCAAATTTTCTCCAACAAATCATTTCCAATTTGCAGACAATCAGCGTTGAAATCACGTAAAATAAAAGAATTTAGATTCTATTTACCCTCATGATGCCTTCACACGGCTATGCTAGGGCTGGATAAATTTTACATTCAACAACTCGACAAAATGGCGGACCACCTCCAAAAATCAACAGGTAAAAATCTTCCTTTCTAAATAAAATCCAACTTTCAACACACTATAATTATCATTGTCTTAACAATTTAATTCCATCACTCGTTGCTTCATAAACTCGCAAATTATTCGCAAATTGTTTACTTTGCAAATTAACAAATTTTAACTCCAATGTCGTTGAGTTGACGACTTTCACCATTCTCCATCCGCAACTAATTTCCGCTTACCAAAATTGTCAAATTTCCTCCTCTTTCCAGATTTTTGGAAATGCGTGTACGATGCTTATTGGTCAGTTCCGCCAGCCAAATTTGAATTTTCCAATCAAAAAAAATTAAATGTTATAAATTCTCTACATTTCAAATTGTATGTCACACTATCTTGTATGTTCAGCGCGTATGTACCACTTATTACAGTTTACTACTTGCACTCACTTCAATTTAAAATGGTAAGTAATACAAACAATTCAAAAATAAACTAAAATGAAAACGTTATCCATTTTGACTGATTTAATTTCTTTATAGGCTTTAGGACAATTTCCACCTATGAAAATTCCGTTTCTACTTATACCTACAACGGTACAATAATTGAAAACAAAACAACTTTCTATTCGTCTAAGTAAAAATCAAAGCATCTCAAATTCGAGAAAAAATTATATTGTGAATTTTTAATTACGGAAATCTGAAATCTTCACCAAAATGGAATTTCACAACAGTATATATTTATTGCAATAGTTTGGTTTCTTTGTTTAGGTAAATACTTCTTTTTCCTCGGTCCTTTTACCCTAATGAGGGTTTGGTGACTTATGTATAACGTTCTCTTGGCAGATTACTCTCAGTGGTTTGCCATTGCCTTCCGAGAGAAGAGGGTCATAATGAAGTTGGATAAATTTTGTCGCCGGGTTGGGGATAGAACCTAAGGCTTCTAGCCTAGAGTCCGGTCCTTAGCCCGTTCACTTAGCTCACCTCTATGGCGAATAAGGTAAATACTACCATAATATTATAAAAATTATATTAATAAATAAAAAACTTAAAATATTTTTGAGTTACCTTAAACAAAATAAAAGCAAAAGTTATTATTTCGTATCTGATGAAAGTTGCAAGTGCAGTTAGAAAGTTCAGATAATATTCCAATTTATTTTATTGTGTTCAAGTTACCACGCCAATATGCATAATTTAAATCATATAGATAAATTAATATACATAAATACTAAAATTATAGATAAATCAGAAATGTTACCTGAATAGTTATAAGAGGAAGATGAGCCTCGAGATAGATTAGTGTCGGCTGTTCCTGCATTTAAATTACAAAAAAATTCTATAAATAATAATATTATTATTAAATAATAATAATAATAAAAATATTACAATAACACCAAAATATTGTAATACATCATTTCTGATCAAAGTTGCAACAGCAACTGAAAGCTCAAATAACATTTCAATTTATATTTTATTGTGTTCGAGTTAACTCGACAATATTTTAAAATTATTATTTAATTTATAACAGGTAATTTTATAAGTTGAAAATTTACACATTTTAAATGATATAAATAGATAAATCAATATGAATGGTATTAGAGAAAAAAAATTGATAGATTTAAAATGTTACCTGAAAAGCTGTGAGATGAAGAAGAGGGGCGAGATAAGGTAATGTCGGTAGTTCCTGCAAATAAAATTAAAAGAAATTACAAATAAATTCAACAAATAATAATAGTAATATATCTAAATTTAGTAAGGTTTGCTGGAAACATATATTCAAATATGGAGTACTAGGGTAAATAAGTAAAAAAAAAAAAAGAAAACAAATAATTAATATAGGTACACATAGGTACTATTAATTTCTCTAGATAAATTAATTTAAAATATAAATTTAAAAGCATAGTCGAGTTAACTTTAATTACAATAACACCAAAATATTATAATATATTTCTGATCAAAGTTGCAACAGCAACTGAAAGCTCAAATAATATTTCAATTATATTTTATTGTGTTCGAGTTAACTCGACAATATTTTAAAATTATTATTTAATTTATAACAGCTAATTTTATGAGTTGAAAATTTACACATTTTAAATGATATAAATAGATAAATTAATATGAATGGTATTAGAGAAAAAAAATTGATAGATTTAAAATGTTACCTGAAAAGCTGTGAGATGAAGAAGAGGGGCGAGATAAGGTAATGTCGGTAGTTCCTGCAAATAAAATTAAAAATAAATTACAAATAAATTCAACAAATAATAATAGTAATATATCTAAATTTAGTAAGGTTTGCTGGAAACATATATTCAAATATGGAGTACTAGGGTAGGTAAGTAAAAAAAAAAAAAGAAAACAAATAATTAATATAGGTACACATAGGTACTATTAATTTCTCTAGATAAATTAATTTAAAATATAAATTTAAAAGCATAGTCGAGTTAACTTTTATTACAATAACACCAAAATATTATAATATATTTCTGATCAAAGTTGCAACAGCAATTCAATGCTTAAGTAATACTTCAATAGATTTTATTGTGTTCAAGTTAACTCAACAATATTTTGGAATTATTATTTAATTTCTAATATAAATTTTACGAGTTAAAAACTTACAAATTTTAAATCATAGAAATAGATAAATTCATATGAATGACATTAGAGAAATACTAAATATAAATTGATAGATTTAAATTTTAAAATGTTACCTACCTGAAAAGTTGTAATATGAGGATGAGGGTCGAGATAGGTTAGCATCGGTAGTTCCTGCAATTAAAATTACAAATAAATTTAACAAATATTAATTGAAATATTTATAATGTAGGTTTATTGATTAGTTTTTGTGGATGTGACGGTGACGAGCCCAAGATAGGAAAAAGTGGGAAGATTTCCAAGAGCCTTTTTTCCCATCTATTAGATTAATAAGATCTGAATTAATTTAGATTATATTATGTAGATAATTTACACATATAATTAAGTTAGGTATTTGCAATAAATTATTATTAAATAAAAATTTTAAAATAAAAAATTATTAACACACTTTTGATAGAAGATGCAACTGCAACTAAAAGCTCAAAGAATATTACAATTGGTTTTATTGTGTTAAAGTTAACTCACCAATATTAATAAAACAAGTTGAAACTTGTATATTTTCAAAAAATTAATATTATCATAAATACAGAAATAAAATGTAGATAGATTAGAACAGTTACCTGAAAAGACGTAAGATTTGGAAGGACGTTGAGGTAGCTTACTGTCCAAAATTTCTGCAAGTTCAAATAAAAATAAATTAGATATAAATTCAACAAACAATATTAAAAATATTTCTATATTTGGTTTATTGGTTAGTTTGGATGGACGTGACAGTGATGGTGCCAGAATAAGAAAAAGGTAGAAGTTTGGAGGAACTTGATCTATTTATAGGATTAACAAGAGCTCCTAAATTAAAGAGTAGATAAGTAAAAAAAAATGCAAATAAAATAAATTATAACTAAGTAAACAATTAAAAATATAATCGAGTTAATAATAAGACCAAAAAATATTTACACAATCATTTCTGATTAAAGTTGGAACAGCAACTGAAAGCTTAAATAATATTTCAATTGGTTTTATTGCGTTCAAGTTAACTTGACATAATTTTTATTTATTTTAAATAATATGGATCAATTTAAATAAATCATAAAGAGAAAAAACATGCAGATATATTCAAAAAGTTACCTGAAAAATCGTGAGATGAAGAAGAGCTACGATAAGCTAGCTTATTTTCAGAAGTTCCTATAAGTAAATAATACAAATAATTAAGTCTGCATTAAAGTCACTGATGAGTCTTTTTTATCGATGGTGCTTTGATTTTATTACCATGTTACTGCACTTTTGAAAAATTGGTTAATATTTTTTACTTTACAGTTTTACATGATTATCAGTGTAATTGCCATGCGGTATTACATTTAAATGTGTAAAAATAAAAAGCATCGGATATTAGAGAGGAGTTGCGTGATTTTCACAAAACGCAATTGTGTTTTGAAAAAAGTTGGGCAAAGATTAATTCACTTTCACCAAATTCTGGTACTGTAATGGAATGTCAAATTAAAAATATTGATTCGCGTATTAATCACAGGTTAAGCACATAAGAGCATGGCAGAGCTGAGATTTCATGTAATAAAGTCAGGATCAAATTTGAGAAGCAGGAATGGTCCAACTAAGACAAAAATATTTTAATTATAACATCAGGGATAAATACAATTCTATGCAGTCATGAGAAAGGCTATAAAATGATAAACATTTTAATAATATGCATTAGGCTTTTTTTTAAATACGGTCCTGTTCAAAGATTCTGTAAAAAGACTACAATCAAATATGCCTTCTTTCTTTTTGATTTTCTTATAATCGGTTTGTAATGTTCAGAACAATTAGCACAATTTATTACAAGAAAAATTTCATTTTTCCAAAAGTGGGGGGTCATAGAGAAAAAGGTTATATTTTGTTTTTTATTTAATTACTTTAAATTGAGACTTAGTTTCCAATATTAATTTTGTGTTTTTAATACTAATTTACTTATTTTAAATATTATAGTTTAAATTAATTAATTATATAGGGAAATACACATGTAAAGTTACCTGAAGGGCTGCGAGAGTTAGAAAGGATTCGAGATGGATTTCTTTCAGAAGTTCCTGTGAGTTAAAATAAAAATTTATTTAAATATTATAGTTTAATTAATTAATTAATTATATAGGGAAATAAATATGTAAATAAATTTGTAAAGTTACCTGAAGAGCTGCGAGAGTTAGAAAGGGTTCGAGATGGGTTTCTTTCAGAAGTTCCTGTAAGTTAAAATAATTTATTGTGAATACATTCTACTAATTCAACAGTATTTTAAAATTTTATGTTAATTTTATCAGTTAAAAAATGTATTTATTTTAAATAACATATAATTACCTACTATAAATGTTGTAAGAAAATAAAATGTTTAAAAAAAAGATTGGAAAAGTTACCTGCTAAGTCGTGAGATGGGAAAAAACGTCGAGGTAGATTAGCGTTGGAAGTTCCTGCAAAATTAAGTTACAAATAAATTAGAAGCATATTCAAAAAAACAGTAACAATAATATTTTTTCACTAATTTTGGTTTACTATAGTAGTTGATTAAGAAAATTTACCCGTTGAAACCTGCGATACGGTAGGGCGAGCTATAATTGGGTCAAAACTATCATTTTCTGCAAGAAAGTGAAGGTAAATTAGAAATAAATTTAGCAATTTGTTATTATTTATTATTTTTTTTTTATTAAATTAGTAAATTATTATTAGCTAAATTAAAAATAAGTTGAGCTCAACTTACTGGTAATTTTCTTTGATTGCTGATTTTGATAGGAGCGTAAGATTGATTCTGTAAATTTCAATCATTAAAATTATAAATAAAAAGATAAAAATAGTTCACGAAACATACCGTTCGCCAGTTCAAAATTTTTTTCTCTCTCATCATACCATGGTACAGAGGGCAAAGTTGCGCACTCTGGATATTAGTAATTTATTATATTTAAAGTAAAATAAATATATAAAATAAAATATTACCTCTTAGAAGTTCTGGAAACCACGGTCCAGAATCTTCCTCTTCTTCAGCCGCACGAGACAACGGGTATTCTAAAAGTATCATTGTTTAATAAAAAAAGGTAAATGGATATTGGAAAGAGAAATTACAATTACAGCTTCTAAAAAATAGTATCAATACCTTTCAAAAACGCCGTCCATGGATGTTCATACGGTTTATTGGCTGATTCAGGTGTCGCTAAAAATTATGTAAAAGGGTAAAAAAAATTTACTAGCTATACGAATATATTCAAGTACTTCCCCTGCTTCCCATTGCTATATAAAAATGAAAATTGTATCAATTGAAAGACATTTATTTTCTGTGTATGAAAATACTCAATTAAATAATTTGTTAAAAAAAATTGTTTTCAAAAATTTTCTTTAAGGGGGAAAGCCACTGCGACGGTTGAAAAAGTAACCTAGTTTTTAAGATTTATTTTCACAAAGGTGAAAGTGTACATTAAACTTGTTTTAAAAAAAATTTATCTAATTATTTTAAATATTAACAAAAATATGGGCCGTTATGTAAAGACTGATAAAAAAATTTCCTCTCCATGGTGGCATCGATATCTCGGTGAAGAGTTATCCAAAATTAAAAATGAAAAAATTATCAAAATTTAAATGAATGTAGCTATCGTTGTACGTAGCCGTTTTTTAATTTTTTGATTATTTACAAAATGGCAACAAATTGAAATCGATTTCAATTTTAAAACTCTTTTTTTTTTCATTCAAGCAGTTTATTAACATAGTAATTATTAAAATTTTTAAAATCGGCCACGTACAACGATATAGCTAGCTACATTTATTTCAATTCCGATAATGTTTTCATTTTTATTTTCGGACAACTCTTCACCGAGATATCGATGTCACCATGAAGAGGGAATTTTTTTTATCAGTTTTTACATAATGGCTCATATTTTTGTTAATATTTAAAATAATGAGATAAACATTTATATAAAACAAGTACAATGTACACTTAATAAAATAACAATAATCCGATTCCTTAATTAATTAGTTACCTCTGTGAAAATAATTCTTAAAAACTAAGTTACTTTTTCAATCGTCACAGTGGCTTTCTTCCTTAATAAGTGAAGAAAAATCTACAAAATATTAAGTGACCCTGCTATCTCTAAGTTTGGGTTGAAGGGGACTACTCGATGTAACATTTTACTTTCGTTAAAAACAAGGTGCATGTCGTTGCCCCCCCCCCCAAGTCGAATTTTGGATGAAAATGGTGTCAAACGTTAGAGCTTCGTTAGAGCTTAAATGAGCTTTCAATTTTTTCGTTTGAGCTTCAACCGTCGCGAAAATATTAGCGAAAACGTTGGGGGGGCTGAAGACACGTTGGCCCCCCCCCAAGTCGAATTTTGGGATGAAAATAGTGTCAAACGTTAAAGCTTCGTTAGAGCTTAAATGAGCTTCCATTTCCATCATTTTAACTTCATTTTTTACAAAGTTACAGGCATTTTTAATTTTTGAGCCTCCGAGCAAGTTCCGTGTGATAATCCTCAAGTTTTTTCTATTACATTAGATTAAAATATTTAATCCGATTAAAAGAACTAATCCTGCTCTCTATTATAATAAATTTTGATAATAAATAAAACTGGAAAAATTAATTTTACAAAATAAATTTTATTAATCAAAAGTATTACAAATAATGTACGTTTTTTTCCTAAATGTATGTTTTTGCTCATAAACTACATACTATGAATTGGTTTTTTTGGCAATTGTAGTTCTCCGTACTATCTTAGTTAAAAGTTATTCTCAAAAAACAATTTTTCCTCTCATTTTGAATTTATATGTGCAGAGACGTGCCCAACCAACTTTTTTCAGGGGAGAAAAATTTCAAATTTGCCAACTGAGTTACTTCAAAGTTGCCAACTTTTTGTAAGTTTTGCAATTCTTTGTAAATTTAGACATAAAAAAATGCCAAATTGACCAACTTTTGGGTGTTTTTGTCAACTTTTGCTAACTTTCTAAAACTTTGAGGGGGGCCTCCCCCCCCCATGATCACGTCTCTGTATGTGTGCAGTCGATAGAGCTTCGTTTGAGCTTGAAAGAACTTCAGTGAGTAAGATATTAAATTAATTTTATACAAAGTTATGATTAGTTGAAATTTTCGACTAAACTCTGAGCAACATGCGTTAAATCGTAAGGTTTTTTAAAATTTTAAGAAAATAAGTAACTTATCTATTAACCAGAGCTTTTATTTAAAACTATTTAACGCTAAATAGAAGCTCTAAAGTTTGACACTATTTTTATCTCAAAATTTGACTTGGCAGGGCCAACGTGTTTAGACCCCCCCCCCCCCAAAGGTTTTTGCAAATATATTTGCAACGGTTGAGGCTCAAATGAAAATAAGTAAAAGCTTAACTATGAACTACAGCTTGTATTTAAAGCTAAATAGAAGCTCCAACGTTTGACACAATTTCTATCTGAAAATTCGGCTTGGGAGGGCCAACGTGTTTAAAGCCCCCCCCCCCCCTATACGTATTTGCAAATATCTTTGCAACGGTTGAGGGTCATACAAAAACAATTTAAGGTTATTCAGGCTCTAACGATTGACACCAATTTCATCCCAAAATTCAATTTGAGGGGGTGGGGGAGGGGGCAAACTATTGGGGGGTGGGGCTCTAGACATGTTTTACAATTTTGCTTCTTATTTTGATATTATATGTGTGCAATTGATGTCAATCGATAGAGCTTTGTTTGAGCCAGAATGAGCTTCAGTGAGCAAGACTGTCAGTTAATTTTTTACAAACTTATAGATTGTTACTCTCCGAGCAACATGCGTGAAATCATAAGTTTTTTTAAATCTCTTGAGCCGATAATCTAAATTCTTTGGATAAAAATAAGTTCTCTAAATAAGCAAAGTTTTATTTTTTATAAATATAAAATTTTTAAAATCGAAGTAATTTACCGAAATAGAAATCATGCCGAAAAAATATTAAAATTTTAAAAAACCTTACAATTTAACGCATGTTGCTCAGAGTTTAGTCGAAAATTTCAACTATTCACCACTTTGTATAAAATTAATTTAAAATCTTACTTACTGAAGCTCTTTCAAGCTCAAACGAAGCTCTATCGACTGCACACATACAGAAACGTGATCATGGGGGGGGGGAAGTCCTCCCCTAAAAGTTTTAGAAAGTTGGCAAAAGTTGACAAAAACACCCAAAAGTTGGTCAATTTGGAATTTTTTTATGTCTAAATTTACAAAAAATTGCAAAACTTACAAAAAGTTGGCAACTTTGAAATTTTTTCCCTCCGAAAAAAGTTGGTTGAGCACGTCCCTGCACACATAAATTCAAAATGAGAGAGAAAATTGTTTTTTGAGAATAACTTTTAACTAAGATAGTACGGAGAACTACAATTGCCAAAAAAACCAATTCATAGTAACGTACATTATTTGTTTTACTTTCGATTAATAACATTTATTTTGTAAAATTAATTTTTCCAGTTTTATTTATTATCAAAATTTATTATAATAGAGAGCAGGATTAGTTCTTTTAATCGGATTAAATATTTTAATCTAATGTAATAGAAAAAACTTGAGGATTATCACACGGAACTTGCTCGGAGGCTCGAAAATTAAAAATGCCTGTAACTTTGTAAAAAATGAAGTTAAAATGATGGAAATGGAAGCTCATTTAAGCTCTAACAAAGCTCTAACGTTTGACACCAATTTCAGCCCAAAATTCATAATATGAGCGAAAATAGAAAAACATGTCTACAGCCCCCCCAAACGTTTTTGCGAATATCTTCGCGACGGTTGAGGCTCAAACGAAAAAATTGAAAGCTCATTTAAGCTCTAACGATGCTCTAACGATTGACACCAATTTCATCCCAAAATTCGACTTGAGGGGGGCCAACGTGTCTACAGCCCCCCCCCCCAAATATTTTCGCGAATATCTCCGCGACGGTTGAGGCTCAAACGAAAAAAATGGAAGCTCATTTAGGCTCTAACGATGCTCTAACGATTGACACCAATTTCATCTCAAAATTCAATTTGGGGGGGGGGGCAGCGACATGCACCTTTAAAAACATATGTTTTTCTTTTAGAAAATAATGGTTTAATAGCCATAAAAACTTCACTTTGAAAAATAATTACAAAAATTACTTACGCGGAACTACTCCTTGGACGTCGTCGTCTTTCTCATTACAGCAACCAGCATAATAAGGAGATGATTCTAAAAAAGATATTACAAATTTTTTTTTAAATAGAATAACTTAAAAATTCTTACTTAAGAGAGCGCATAAATCTTCTTCTTCATCCCAATTGAAGGACTGTGCAAAACTACATTGTTGCTTTCCACTAGCACCACCATCTTTCTTTATTCCTGTATTTTAATAAATGTTAGTCAAAAATATGTAAAATTTTGGTTGATATTTTAGCACCATACTAGGTGCTAAAAAAACATTAACAGTCTATGGGCGCATAAGAAGGCAAAGAGGAACTACTTTAAAAATTTGGATTTTTTACTGCTAATTACCTCTTGCTTCAGTAAATCTTCAACGTGGAGTTAAATTGTGGAGGACAATATATTTCTAAATAAACCTTTATACCTATCAGACCACACAGTAATTAAAAAAAATTCTAAACCAAATCAAGTAATACCCTCTTTAAGTAGCAACATTGGTGATACTGCCTTTCCTCACCTTCGGTAGATATGTTCAAATAAGAATCCGGATCAAATAATCAAGCTACTTAGAAGTAGAAGCAAAAACATCTAAATACAGTTGAATTCCAATTTTCATCATTAATCCGTTCCTGATGAGAGGACGAATAGTATAAATGACAAATATCAAACAAATGGTTTCAATACGAATAAACTAAAAATAGTTTTATCCGATCCTGAGGAGAAGACAAAAGTATTAAAAAAAGGACGAATACACGAAGAATATCAAACATTGCTTCAATAGGTGTGTGGCTAACTGACCGATAATAATCGACGATAAGACAAATATTAGCTTGGGAGAATATTAGAGTTCTACTGTATTCACAAAAATTTTATTGGAAGATTATCATCAGAAAAATATTCGCTATTGAAACAGCCCTAAGAAATTAAAATATTACAATTTCTACAATACTTAGAAAAAATGGTTTTTGATACACCAACCAAAATTCTGTACTTAAAATTGTATAATTTTTAAGCCTGAATTGTAGATTGTAGATAACCTGTACTCCAGCGATAGAATAAAAAATATCAATATTTGCACTTGGAGAATTATGTGGTTATTCAAAAAATTATTTGCAATATTTCCACTCGACAGATAAAAATATCTCACCCCAAGTATTTAATATCCCAATATAATATTATATAATATACCCAATATTGGGTATGCCCAATAACCATTTTCCTATTTCCACTCAACGCGTTGTTCACTTGAAATCGGGCAACTTCTAAACTTAAATTGAGTTTTACAATTGAATCTTGCGGTTAGAAAATTTTAGAATATGAATATCTGGATTAGTTTCAGTTAGTATCTTTCTGTTAGAAAACGAAAATTGACGGAAAAACAGATACAAAATCCATATTATCTTCAAGCAACCATAATTCATGTTAACAAATTGCATAAGTCACTAAAAATTTCAGCTGCTTATTTGTCCACCGAGAAACAATAACAAGGCTAAAAATTTGAAACCATTTTTTCAGTCACTTAATGTAAAACATCGGCACCTACTTGGAATATAAATTGATAACTCTAATGGGAAGAAAATTTCTCAAAGTAATAAATGCAGAAGATCTTATCAGCAGAAGAAGCAACTACTGGTCTACTGATTTAGATCAAATTTCTGAAAAATTGGATTTTTACGTATCTAGTGGAGCTTTGTCTAATTTTATAAAAACTTCCATTTCCAAATTTTTTTTACTTTTAATCAAATTTTGAGTTAATCACAGACTGACCACACTCTTTTTTTCGATGTTTCGATTGTTTTAAAACGATTAAAACGATTGTTTTATGATGAGTTTCTTACGATGATCTTCAATTCCATTTTCAGATTAATTCACTGGACTTTAAATAAAAATAATATTGATGCCCAGAAAACCACCAAATGAAAGTTACTTCATATCGTCCAATTAACTTACTTTCTTCTTTATCAAATCTGTTATAAAAAAATTTACTGAAACGTATAAAAGATGTAGATATCGCCATCATTTGAATTTTAAAAACAACATTCTACCGTCCAGAAGTTTCATCCTATTACAGATAAAATTTGTGGAAGCTTTGAAGAGAAAGAATTCTGCATGGTGGTTTTTCTGAATATCAACAAACCAAGGAGGTGAAGACACTGAGACTCATAACAAACAAATCACTGAGCGACAGAGTGAGAAGTTACGATATTCGGCAAGAATGTAAATTAGATGTATATTGTAAGATGGGGAAAACAAAAAAAACGTTATTGATATGATCATGTGGGGAGAATGGATAACAACAGGTCAATACTCATCGTTCTTAAAGGCAAACCAAAGGGATGTCGATGTCTACCGGACAAACCACCTAAAAGATGGAGAAATAGTTGGCAGTCGACCTTTCAAGAAACCAAGCGATAGAAAAATTAACAGATCAACAAATTTCAAAAAAGTTAAAAAAATGTAATATTTAGGTGCAACTAGATGATAAAATTTTAAAAAATCCATCTCATTGATTTGAACTATTGCTATATATGGGGCATTCCACACCAAATCAACCACTTTTGAACCCGACCCCTTTTGATTTTCCTGAAATTTTTACATATTATACTATCTCACCAACAACAATTCTGTGAATTTTTTCAAAATTTTTTACTCAACTCAAAAAAAGTTACGAATTTTTTAGAAAAACTGATGTTTTTTTTCTTCAAACGATCGTACCTTTTTCAAAAATTAACTAATCAAAACGTTCTTTTTTTTGTTTTTGTTTGTCTTTAAACGTACTTTTCAGGAAAAAATACAAAAAAAATATTCAAACTTGGATTCTACAAAATTTTTTATTTTTTCGAAGAAAATCATTGATTTTTCAAATTTTTCCACCTTTGATTTTTTTATTTCAGAACAAACTCTGATTTATTTCTCGTATAACAACGCAAATCCCATAATGGGCCGACATTTCTTTCTATTTTTTTTGTTTAATTAAAAAATATTTTGTTTTATTTTTACGTAAATAATATTTTTTAATTACACAAAAGAAATAGAAAGAAATGTCGGCCCATTATGGAGTTTGCGTTGTTATACGCGGAATAAATTAGATTTTTTTTTTAAATAAAAAAATCAAAAACCAAAAGTGTCGAAATTTGAAAAATCAGTGATTTTCTCCGAAAAAATGAAAAATTTTGTAGAATCCAAGTTTGAATTTTTCTTTGTATTTTTTCCTGAAAAGTACGTTTAAAGACAAACAAAAACAAAAAAAAACGTTCCGATTAGTCAATTTTTGACATAGTTACGATCGTTTGAAGAAAAAAAACATCAGTTTTTCTAAAAATTCGTAACTTTTTTTGAGTTGAGTAAAAAATTTTGAAAAAATTCACAGAATTGTTGTTGGTGAGATAGTATAATATGTAAAAATTTCAGGAAAATCAAAAGGAGTCGGGTTCAAAAGTGGTCGATTTGGTGTGGAATGCCCCATATACATCCCGTTTACTTCTGAGCTACCAGTAACGGATAAAACAGCAAGCTTCACAGATGATACTACCATCTCATCAACTAATAACAACGTTACCAAAGCATCCAAACCTATCCGAACAAATCTCTTACTTCTTCAAGAGTGGTTGCATACATGGAGAATAAAAATGAACAACACGAAGTCAGTACTTGATACATTTACATTAAACAGTAACACATGCTCTTCTCTAATTCACATAAATTAAATACCAAAACTTCAAGCTCAAAAATCTAGATATCTGGAACTTTATCTAGATAGCAGCTGGAGATGGAGAAAATACATAACAAAAAAAGAAAAGAGATGGACTTGAAAATTAAAAAATTTATTGGCTTATTAGCAGAAAATATAATAATCTATTCATAAAATTTGAGTATATAAATCAATCATCAAGCCAATATAAACTTACAACCTAGAACTCTGGTGATAATCCAGCAGGTTCAATAACAAAATTATTTAGCTTTTGTAATCTAAAACCCTTTGCGAAATGTTAGATGCGCCATAGTATGTAAGTAGCTAAACTTGGCATAAAGATTTGTTTATTGTTTTAAAAGGAAATATAAATGAATCAAATAAGCAAATTAATAATTCAAAAGGAAAAAGAAAAAGGAAAGTAAAAGTAGATGAAAAACCAAATAATATTGACAATGAATTGATGATGATTCTGGGATCGAATTTTGTAGTAACTGATGATTTGATGATACAGGATATTAAATTTGATGAATTGAACACTAAGACAGACATAAACGTTGATTTTGATTCTGCAATTTTAAGTAATGAAGCAATCTCTAAAGTAGGTACCTACTACTGATTGTGTATAATGAGAAAACAGCAATGACACAAGAAAAAAATAGGCTCTAACTTTAAAAGTTGGTTGTTATTATTTACAAGCAGTCGTTCTACTTCTGTGTGGCAAAGTATTTCCATTCTTCTATAAAAGAAAACTTAATGTATTAAACTTTTAAATGTTTGATATTGGATCCTCAAACAGATATTGTACCGTTAGGCTTAAAGAACTAACAAAAAGAAAAGCCAATAAAATTGAGATATGCGTGTGGCAATTTAAAAGAAATCTTGTGTACCGGAGTGAAATCTGTAGTATTTTATTCGTAGTCCAGAACAAAAATTAATTATTGGTTACTATGTATTTGCCTTGTTATGTGACAAATCCAAAACAAGGGTAATTCTAAGCACTTGCAAATCAAAGCAAAAAAAAACTTGCTTTAAAAAATGGTTCTTTATATCACCCAAGTAAAATTTGTAACTTTAGCAAAAAAAATGCCAAAAACTTTTGGACAACCTTTCAACAAAAAGTGTTATAGAATGAAGTAAAAATTATCAAATATGATGAGTCAGCCTCTAATAAAATGTGTTACAAAATTATTCTAAAGAAGATTTTGAAACAATTGATGTAAATGCAGGAAAAAGATCAAGCAGAGAATACCCGTCACTTTTCCTTGAAGTACTGCTCAAAGTTGTCTTTTGCATTTCTCATGCAAAAATGTGACTTTTTATCGTTTTGTAGCGACAATTTCATTCTTTGATAAGTGATAAAAAAACAGCTGCACCTAGTACATCATAAGCACAGGCTATCACTAACTTTTTATTTGAACTTTATTCGAATCAATCAAGAGATATATTGTTTGATATATTATATTACTGAACAATAGACGAGAGTATTTAATTGGATTTTAACAAAATTGTTAATTTGACTCTACATTCTTTGTTATTTTACTTTGATTATTATAAAATAACTTTGTGATTAAATCTTAATATCGTGGGTATTCTGCGAAAAAGCACTAAGTCAATAATCATAGTTTTGAGATAATTGCATTTGAAAGTTTGTATTGAAATAAGAATTATATTTATTAAGATGTCACAAAATTAATGGTTGCAAAAGATACATTGCTTTATCAACTTCAATATTCCCTCATTTGTTATTTAAAAATGTTTGCCTATTGGTCAATTTAAAAAAAAAGTGATAGAAAGTGTATGACTTGGTGCATTTTTCTTAAATAATAAAGGTAAAATTAAGATTCAGCAGCAGTTTTTTCCCATTTATCACATTTATTTCTTAAATATTTTGTCCACAAATGGTACATAAGGTAAAAAATAACAATAAAATAAAAAAAAATTAAATATTTTTTAACTTTCTCTGAACAAATTTAAGTGATTTTGACTTAAAACAGAAATTATTTTTGTTATTTTTGGAAATATGACTTAGTCCTTTTTGCAGTTTGTTTAGCGTTCACCAATCAATACAACCTCATGATTAAGTCAAAACAGCAAAATATTGACTTAGTGCTTTTTCGCAGAATACCCACGATATAATCAATAAAAAAATGTATTGTATTATAAAAGTTATCTATCTATCTTCATATAAAACGTAAATTTGAAAATTAATTGAACTTAAATTTCCATGTATGGAAATACAAATTTAATTATAACTTTGTTTATAATTTTATTGTCACGATACCTACATATAATATGACAAATTTTGCTTCTTTCTGTGTTGGGTTTGCCACAAGTGATATAATAAATAAACAAATACCTATAAAAAGTACTCAATTATTTTGTAATATAAACAAAATAATGATTGCGGCCAAAGACGGTTAAAATAAAAAAAAAATGAAGAATTTATTCATATACAAGATAAGATAGAAACGATAAACTGTGATGAAAAATGCGTACACAATAACAATCAAATCTGCTCAAAACCAGAAAATTTAAAAAAAATGAACGTATTTTGAGTTACTATATACGGCCTATTGCTCAAAAATAAAATTTCAAATATTTGATTATTTCAATAACAATATTTATTATCCATAAACAATAAAAATTTTAAAATTAATTATAATACCTACTATTTCTAAATCAGAAATTAGGCAACAAATATATTCATGTAGTAAGTAAGTGCCTCCATTGTTATTTCATGAAAGTTCTTAAATCGCGGGAAAAATCTAAAAATTGCTAAAAACCTACAAACAACTAAAAATTAAATATGAAATGTAAACGCAAAGTTTAAAATCAACTACGCTTTAAATGAAAACTAAACAAATTAGTACAGTCCGACAGACGGACGAATGGACGCCGAATGCTAATTAATTATGTTCTGTTAAAAATGGCGAACCTTGTAAACTACAAAATTTATTTTAAAGAAATTTCTTAATATTACAGCTTACCACATTTGTTTCCCTTCGACATTTTTTCAAAATTATTTCAGCACTTTACACAAAATTTTCACCCTCACACTGAAGTCAAGGAATACAGAAAATCAAATGATTTACATGCGGTTTAAGGTACTGTTAAAAGTTTTAGTGGAAGGGGAAATTCCGTTGGTTGGAATATTATAGTTCCTAAAAACACCACACTTCAGTACGGTGTTTAAAAAGTAAAATTATTGTTATCTTTTAACTTATTTTGATAAGCAAACAGTAGCGTATTGTGGTGTACACATGGCCAAAGATTCCAAAAGGAAACATTTTTTGTAAAATTAAATTTTAGAGTTACCCTTGCTAGTTGCTAACCAATGTTCTTTCCAAAATATTTCAGTTTTGTAAAGAGGGCGTTTTGAGCGGCTATTAAAGTTTACTCAAAAAATGGCGCAATAATTCAAATTATTTGTTTCTAATGGTAATTTTTTTACAAATATGTTTATGAAAGGAAATGAAAAAAATTTACTCGCTTCTTCATAAAAACATGGAGTTTTTACCGACTGAGAAGATTTTTCCCCAAAATTTTGTTAATTTTTGGTGTTGATAAGCATCAGTAAAAAAACTTTTAGTGCACTTTCATCCATAATTTGGCTGATTGCCCAAATCATTTATCTCGCCAAAATTAATTTTTTGATACTATGAAAAGCAAGTACGCTACTAAATGCTATACATTATTATTATATAATAGTAGAAGTTCATCTGTGGAAGCAAAAATGTCAATTGTGCGAATAGATTTTCCTGTCTTTTTATCAACATAATATTTATGTAAAACTAATTTGATAAAATTGAATTACAATTACTATTATATGTAGTATTGCCTCAATAGTTACTTAGAGATTCACAATGTAGTCCATACAACTTAATGTAAGTACTATGTAAGTATGTTTATGTAATTGTTGAGAAACAATAATTATAGAAGAATTTAATGTAAAAGACCAACGGCAGCAAGATAACTAGAATATTTATCAGATAACACTAAACATAAACATTCTCATAAAAACTAAATTGGCAAAAGCCTACCGATGAAATAGTTTTTGCGATATCTACAAGTAATAAAAGATAACTAAACATGCTAATAATATTTTTTGTACCTACTGGAATTCTAGTTGATAATAGGAATTTATATAGAAATGATAAATAAAACGGTGTTTCTTAATTTGTTGCAATTGAAACATTTTAATATGATTATACTCGATAAGATGCTTTGATTTTCGTTATCATATACCTACTAAATATTTGTAACAATTGAAACTTAGAAGTTATAGATACATAGAGAATTGAACAATTCATTGAATTACTAAAATTATATTTTGGAAATAACTGTTACATTTTTACAATGAATTACTCCATATTTGTAAAAATTAGCAGTATCAATTTATCGGAAATGAAATTAACTATGACAATATTGTTTTGCTCTCATTAAAGCTGCTCAGATAGTTTGTTATAATAGTACAACATAGATATCAATCTAAAAATTACCTAATTGAAATCTAAATATAAAAAAAATATTTTAATGAAATCAAACAATCATTGTATATTTTCACAAAGTATATTTATATATTTTAATTTTATATTCATATTTAGTGTGCATGGTAAATTTACATTTAAATATTACAAAACATGCTACAATATTATAGTAATTACATACATCAACTGATATTTTAAAAATATATTCGAGAATTCAATAATTCAATGTGTTTCCAATATAACAACTTAATATTAGATAAATGTATTTGAAAAATAATATATTATTACATACATATGTACATATGTATGAATAAATTATTATTAATATTATACTAATATTTAAATACAGGCCTGTTTAAATATAGTGATATGAATGATATTGATTTCCTATAGAGTACCAACATATTATTTGTTATATATATAGGTAAATAAGTACATAATATGTATGTATTTTTCTGTAACATATTATAATGAATACTTTAGGTACATCTATCAACTATTATACATTTGTTTTCATATAAGTACATATGTATTTAGTTCCTTTTTAAATTGTTATTTCACAATGTTGCTCGATCCGGTTCAAAATATTTTTTGTCTTCAGTCTTTTACTGTATTTATTTATTCGTTGAAATTAAAAATTATTATGTACTAACATACGTATACATCTCTTTATTATAAAAAAATTAAATGGATGTTAATATTACTTTTTTCTCTTCGACCCCAACATCGAATGGCAATTAGCACTTATTTATTTATTTATTTATATACAACAATATTTACAAACATGGTTGATTAATTGATATAAATTTATCAAAGCTGTTGTTCAACTACACCCCATAATAACAAATCAACTTCTTTCTTGTGACGCTATCAGTAAATCTTGCATTCTTTTCTTAAAAACAAATTTTGATCCCGATGTATTTCATTCTATATATGGAATGAAAAACATAACTTTTATATTTCTCAGGTTCAGTTGATGGAGTTGAGATTGTTTTACCATTAACCTCCGCAGATAACCAAGACGACCGCTCACATTATATGTTAAATATAAGGGAACGTACCCATACTACGTGACCTATTTTTTACAATTTTTTACCCCCCCCCCTTGGTGACCATCCGTAGTATATGCCAAGACCCCCCCCCTCCCCCTATTTTGTCACGTAGTAGTTCATAAATATGGTTTTAAACCATTTTTTGCAATCACAAAGTTAAAAAAAAATTAAATTGGCTCATATTTGTCTTTATTTAAAAACAAAAGTCTTCTTTTCATTTTTTTTGAATATAGCTCAAAAAAGCGCAAGATTTCCCTAAAAGATTATGACTACGTGACCAAAACTTAAACCCCCTCCCCCGCCCCGGTGACCAAGCGTGGTATTTTGAAGACCCCCCTCCCCCCCTAAACGGGTCACTTAGTATGGGTACGTTCCCTAAGAACAACGAGTAATAGTTTGAAGAGTAATTTAATTTTAAGTAAATCCAAAAACAAAATACATCGAAGTAATATGACTTCTGAACTCGATATCATAAGTTGTGGTGGTGTTCCACAGCCTCGGCCATGGGCGCCCATAGGGGGGGGGGGCAGTGGGGGCCGTCGCCCCTACTGAGAAATCCCCAAAAGTATTCACATGTTCATACTTACTAGTTATAGGGGAATGACTTGCAGGTTGCCACCCCTTAGCTTTTTTTATCATAACTCATCTTAAAATTAATATATTGTAAATAAAAAAAATACTTTGGAAAGAGGAACTATAATGCCACAATCCTGAAGTAGAAATCATTTAAAATTTCAAAAAATAAAAGTTCTACAGGCAATTTTCTAAAGTACCTAAAATCGACAGCTTGAAATTTAGGTTTGCAGGTTGCCACCCCCTGTAAAATTGCTGAAAATGTAGAAAAACGGAAAGAAAAACATCTGATTGTAAAAATATATTGCATTTTCTTTGTTCTTAGTCATATTTAAAAACATAATGATAAAAAAATTTGTGTAAATTGGCATGAAATTGCCCGACGAGCAATGCATCATAATTCTTAATACCGCGGTCGCTTTTTCTAGATCTACGCGCTGCCATACTACAAATATTTCAAAATTGTAAGAAAAACAGTTTACTTTTGACTTAATAACAATTGTAATCATCAAAAAATCATGAAAGCTGGCATACAAGTTGAAATAAGCGAAAAAAAAGGGGTGGCAACTTACAAGTCTTAAAGCATGACAACCTGCATTCTGAAGCTATTTTACAATAATTCGTACAAAAAATTTCCAATTTGTTTTATTTTTGAAATTCTTTTGGAATGAATTAAATTGAATATAATACAACACAGTAAAAATATTTACTTTGAATTTTATATAAAAATGTTCAATTTATAATCACAAAACAAAAACACAATTTTAATTATTCACTTTTAAATTTACGCTTTTTCACACTTTCTTCAGTAGACACTGTAATATTGGATATTTTTAGACCAAAAGTAGTTTAAAATTGACCACACCTCCTTTGTTGACGATTTCAGTCGAAATTTTTTGTGTGGCTCGCTTAGATGCCGAAATTCAGAGACCCTGGCAACTTGCAAGCACTGGCAACTTGCAAACCTCTCCCCTAATAGATTCAAAACATACAACAACATAAAGTAATAAAATGTAACACTATAAAAAACAGATTGAATTATTAAAATAGTAAAACTACGACATCTAAAGTTACAACGATAAAAATTAGATGGTTACATCTGCGGAATATGCATGCCTGATTCCCCACGACTTTGTTGATGATATAATATGATATAAGTAAGATAAGAGCAAAAGACGCTTAATTGCACTTTTAAAATTAATAAAACTATCATGTTGGTTGTAGTAATTAACCGTGACAGTAGCCAAATCGCTTTCATACTTTAGTTAAAAGAGGTTCTGTTAATCTATTGTTAATGTTAATAGAAAATCAATTTGTGACTCGCGTTATAATTTTTTTAAGTATTTTTGGTGCCGATTTTTGTATTTTTAATTTCTTGTGTGTAAGGGTTTTTTTGGAAAACGTCTAAAAAAGGTAAGGTAAAAAAATAGGTGTCAAACGAATTTAATTAACGTTATTTATTTAACAGTTATCATTTTATCAATCTATATCAATGGAAATTCGAAATTATTTTAAAAAGCGAAAATTGTCTGATGGCACTAATGAGCCTCCTGTTCCTGCTAATCAGCCTTCTACCTCTAAACTACCTGCCTTGGACTCTGAAAATGTCGATTTAGAATTGGACGTCGGGCGATATGTAGACGTTAAAACCCACTATAGGGTAAGACGGGGTCAAACGGACACTCTAGTGGATTTTATAGTAATATTTATTACAAGCAACATAATATTTAAGAAATAATTATTTGGTTTGATAATACCGTTAATAAGTTAGCAAATGATGGCATTAAAGTTAAAAAAATAAAAACATTTTTTGAAAAGTAAGACTAAAACAAACATAAGGTGGAAATGTCCGTCTGCCCCACACTCGGGGGCAAACGGACATAAGATTTATACACGTTATAAAAATCTGAATTCGCACTTTTAGTCCGATCATCGTCATTATTAGTGCAGTGTATGTACATGAAACCATAATTTTGCATATAAGGCATTGCACCCATTCCTCATCATTTTTATACACTCTTGTATACATACTCTGCAAAAGTAGCATTTTCATTCTTTTTTCTTTTGGAAGGTTTCAACACTTTTGTCTTTTTTAATACTTTTTCTTCTATTAATAACTTTTTTATTAAATCTTCAATAAAATTCAAATCGGTTAGTACCTACTTTAGATTTACTTGTGTTTGCTCGTCTTTTTTTTTGCAGAATTTTTTAATAAACTTGATATCAAGGCTATCATTTCAAAACTTTGTTGTATGTTTCTGTAGGTAAAATAGTATGCTGACCAAATTTCTTCATTTTTCGTTATTTTTTACACGTCTTCTCGTGTATTGCGTGGAACACTATAACTTCGCAGCTGTATAAGAGCCATTTTATTCTTTTTTACAGCAATTAAGGCAAGAATCATATTTTCTAGACTCCACGAGCACCTCTTCGAAGTTCTAATTCGGTTCTGTACCATCATTGTATGACAATTATTAAGGAAAATCATAAAAAATGTACTGTTCGTTTGCCCCTTAATCAATATGTCCGTTTGCCCCAAATCGCAAAAATTTTTATAAATTCGAAATCAAAGTAAAAATTCATAATACGAAAATGAAATTAAGTGGCAACAATACCAAAGACACGTAGTTTGAATTGGCCTAATTTATAGATTTTAAATATTTTACTAAAATACTTAGATTCTAAACAATTTATTACAAAAATTTAACAATAACGTTAATTTCACTTACATTTTTTATTACTCTTCAGTTTTAAAATACAATAACAGCTTTAAATTGAAAAAAATTTAACGGATTACTTTCATATAACTAATCTCACATGTCAACATCACTAGTGCTACCGCAGTAGCGACTGAGCAACATCTCTGAAAAAACTTACGCCATTTTTTCTTAGTAAATGTCCGTTTGCCCCCGTGTCCGTTTGACCCCGTCTTACCCTATTCTATCAATTGCAAAAAAAATCGAATTATTAGAAAATCCCTTCTGCCCTGATATAACTTATAATTTTAAAAAAGATGTAATCGAGAATAAACGTCCATTTTTGCACAAATGGCTAGAACAGTATAATAGCTGGCTGGTTTATTCGCCTAGTTTAAAAGGTGCTTTATGCAAACACTGCGTGTTATTCCGTCCTGATATTAGACATGGTTCCACTTTAGGAAGCTTCATTTCGACTGTTTTTACAAAATTTAAAGATTTTCATAATTGTGCCAAACATCACATGGCTTCACAATGGCATTCCGAAGCGATAGTAAAATCTAAAAATTTTACTAGCTCATCGAAGAAGGGGAATATTATAGAAAAAATTGATCACACTGTAAACAAAGACATCGAAACTAATAGAAAAAAAATTGTTCCAATTATAAAAAGTTTGATATTTTGTGGAACACACGATATTGCTCTTCGTGGCAAATCTGATGGGGGTAATTTTAACGATCGATTAAAATTTCGAGTGGATTCTGGAGATCACGTACTAGAAGAACATTTTCGGACTCATCAAGGCAAATCCAAATATACTTCTCATCGCATTCAAAACGAACTAATTACTATATGTGGCAAAATTATTCGAGAAGAAATTGTTTCAGAAGTGAATGAGTCGAGTTATTTTTCAGTACTCGCAGATGAAACAGCTGATATTTCTGAGAAGGAACAATTATCGATTGGGGTTCGTTACATATTATATAAAGAAAAACAGTTGACAGTTAAAGAAGAATTTCTCTGTTTCGTTAGTTTGGAAGGGATGAACGCTCATTCAATTTCTACAGCAATTTTAGAATTTTTAGAAAACTCAGGGTTAGAAATGTCGAAATTTATAGGTCAGGGCTATGGTGGCTGTAGCACAATGTCTGGTGTTATCGGTGGTGTGCAAAGCATTATAAATGCCAAATATCCTAGCGCTTTTTATTTTCATTGTGCTTCGCATAAACTAAACTTGGTAATTAATGATCTAAACAAAGTTAATGAAATTAGAAACACTATAGGTACTATTAAAGACGCTATAAACTTTTTTCGCGAAAGCGTTTTACGTAGAAACTTAATACGAAATATTCCAATGTTTTGTGAAACGCGCTGGTCGGCTAAATATAAAAGCATCCGAAATTTTAACGAAAGTTTTAAAAATGTACATAATGCGTTCGAGAATTTGTTGTCTAGAGAAGAACAATGCAATACTTCCACCAGAAGCAAGGCTTATCAATTGCACGCAGCAATAAGTTCTTCTGTTTTTATTATTTGCTTAAAAATAATAGCAAAATATTCTGCCCAACTAGAACCAGTGACGAACATATTGCAAGGAGTTTCGATAAATTTGTTCGAAGTTCACAATCATATTCAAGTGTTAATTAATAATTTTAAAATGGATAGGGAAAATGCAGATACAATTTTCCATAATATTTTTGAAAATGCCGAAAAAGAGTGCCGCGAGTTAGGAATAGACATTAAAGTACCGAGAGTCTGTGGAACTCAAAAAAATCGGTCTAATTACCAAGTGCAATCTCCAGAAGATTTTTTTAGAGCTAGCTTATTTATACCTTATATAGACTCATTAATTAGTTCTTTAAGTTTAAGGTTTTCCGATAATCAGAAAAATGCGTACTTGTTATTTAACTTACATCCTAAAAATATAGAAAAGTTAACTGAAAACCAATTGGTAACAATTTGTAATATCTATCAAATCGATAATCTGATGGAAGAAGCTTGTTCATGGAAAAATTATATTAAACAAAATGATTCTGATTTTGGCGATACTTCTTTAGAAGATCTAATTATCAACCACTGTTTGTTTTTTCCTTCAATAGAAAAGGCATTAACCATTTTTTATTGGCATTAACCATTCCGGCAACGACTTGTACAATCGAAAGATCTTTTAGTACCCTTCGTCGAATAAAAACATGGTTAAGATCAACAATGGGCTCAACACGTTTGGATGGTTTAGCGTTAATGAGCATCCATAGAGAGAGAATACAGAAAACTGAAATGATATATATAAATAAAATTATAGATAGATTTGGTAGTGATCGTAGAAATTTGCAATTCTTATTTAAGGAGTAGAGAATTAACTATGTAAAATAGCTATACTTAATTTTATTAAAGTTTTGTCTCGGTTTTGTTATTGTCTTTTAGTTAGCGTTTTTAATGTATAGCAGCGCAAAAATATTTTACTTTTGAAAGTAGAGAATATTTTCAGAAGCACACAGCCTCTGTTTATACCTATGGATGCCTATAAGTATGCCTTTTTCCAACTTCTTCTAAAATTTTTGATTAATTGATTAAAATTAAAGATTAATTTTTTTTCCATAAAAAATGCTTAATTTTACTGTACAAAAACATATCTAAATATTCCTAAAGTCGATCTAAGGGCATTTGACCTTGAAAAAACCAAAAATTTCGCCTGCGGTGGGCTTTTTAGATAATTCGATTGGAAACAATGCACAATTAAATATACAATGGCTCCTACTGAAAACATTTTATATGGGCGCCCATGGCCTCGGCTATTAAGAGTCAAGTCTTCTGGTCTTCGTTAACTAGCCTTACTATGTATTGCATGGTTTCTTAATCTGTATTTATTTTTGTAATTTTTTAAATTGTAAATTTTTTGCCTGCACAGATGAACACCTCTTATCGCGTTAATATTATTAATAGCTGCTATTGCATCCATTAACAAGAAAGCCAGGTAGTAGCGAAGAAATCAGAGCTAGGATAATTCAGGAAATAAAAGCATAGCGGCACTACATGGAATTTTGTCGAAGAAGATGATGTCTAGAACGGTGAAAACCAGAATCTATCAAACAATAGTAAAACCGGTAGTGACCTACGCATGTGAGGTATGGACGCTAAAAAAGCAAGACCAGACGATGTTAAGAGTATGGAAAAGGAAGATGCTGAGAAAGATTTTTGGTGGTGTAAAGGTAGGAGAAACGTGGAGGAGACGAACAAACAAAGAGTTAAGAGAACTATACGGTGAACTGGAAATAGTGAATGTGATAAGAGCGCAGAGATTGAGATGGCTTGTACACGTGACGAGAATGGGATAAAAATAAAGTAACATTCAAAGTGTGGAAGAGTCAAATAGATGGTAGAAGACGGAGAGGAAGACCAACATTTGAATGGAAAAACGATATGAATGAGGACATACAACGACTTAAAGTGACAAATTAGAAAGATAAAGCAAGAAACAGGAAGGAGTGGAAGAAGATAGTAAACGAAGCTATATGAGTCTTCAAGGCCTCTAATGCTAATGTATATATTGCATCCATTTCATAAATTTATAAACACTTTTTTTACAATCAACAAATTAATGAAATTTGTAATATCAATATTTATAAAAAGAGGTTAAGTTTACATAGAATCGGATTTAAAATACTGTTATAGTAGGTAGGCACCCACTATAAATATTGCTAAGTTACCAAGGGTTTACAACAGACTTTTAAGGCTAATGAACGTTTATGAATAGTGTTTTTTGACAAAAACCTTATTAAGGCTTTATAAGACTGTTGTAAAATGTCTAAAATTTTTATGAATAGCACCGTTAATGTTTTCATATTTCTTCAATTTAGGAAAACAAAACACAAAAAAAGCATAATTTTTACACTTTTTTTTTCAAACTGATGCAATTTTAATACTTTTTAGTTAAAAGTGTTTTTCAAGATTATTCACAGATTAAAAATATATTCAAGTGTTATGTTTGAGATAAAGCGTATTCGTCAAATCATTACAGCAATGGACCTACCTTCACTTGAAGGCACCATATTTTAATATTTAATCTTTTCAAGATTAGCTTTTCTAGGAGTTTTTCGGAGTGGTCCAATAAGCATATTGACCTATAAAAGAACGATTTTTCTAAAAGGTTTTGACTCTTTTGGATGAGCATCACTTTTGTCTTTTTCCACCTCGATGGAATTCGCCTACCTAGAGACATACGGCTGTTAATAATTTAAGTGCTGTACCTGGTGCTCAGTCAAATCTAGGGACTTCGTCTGCTGTCGTGCAACTCTTCTAAAGGAAATTCCGAAAAAGGTTGATGAATGAACATTAGGGTGGAGCGTACTTTTTTTTTTGTTGAAATTTTGAAACCCTGGGTGTGGAATAGTTGCCTTTTAATATCAAAAGGTACCATAACAAATTTCAACCATGTAAAATGATATCTTCAGGTTCCTTTTCAAAAGTGAAATTTTGAAATTTTAACAAAAAATATCATCGTTAGGTTCTTATATAAAGCGTGGTTTAAAGCGCTTTGTTTGTTTTTAATTGAGTGTTGAGAAACAAATTTTAACAAAATTTGAGATTTCATGATGCTTCGAGCCCGAGTGACATGTTATTGTAAAATATTTTGGACACCAAGTGAACTTTGTGACAATGTCCTTCCAACATACTCTGACGTTATGAAGTTTTTTGTGATATCGCGAACTTTTGAAAGCTAAAAGCGATAAAGACCTTAGTGTACGAGATATTTCTAAGAAAGTTCTTTTCGACATTAACAAAATTTGGCAAAAAGCTGCACTTCCAATTATTTCTGACCAAAAAATAATCCAAAAAATAAAAAAGTATAATGAAAAATAAAGACTGGTGTACAAAAATGTACAAAAAAAATCGTAAAGTCGTTAGAAAGAAAGGAGTTAAAAAAAAGAGAACTGAAAAACAAATCAAAAATCAAACTCTAATTTGTACTGCAGATCAACAGAATAGAGAAGAAGAGGAAGAAAAAGACGACAACAAAGAAATAAAAATAGAGATGAGGACGATATCTTACAGATCTTACAACCTTCAACATCAAAGTCTTCAAGAATGTCTTGTAACAGAGGATTAACTTTGCCCAACTTGGCCAAAACCTGTGGCAGAAGTGGAGTTTCAGACAGAAATGCGTCGCTTCTTGTAAATGCAGTGCTTAAAGATTCCAGTCTTACTAGTGACGAAGATTCATTATTAGTCATTGATAGAAGTAAAATTAGGCGAGAAAGAAAAAGACAAAGGCAGAACTTATTTAACATAGAAATGAGAGAAAAACCGAATTATATTTATGGAATTTACTTTGAGGGAAGAATAGATAAGACACTTGTAAATAATAAAATAGAAACCAGTTATTGCACCAAGCATACTACCGAAGAGCATATAGTAATCGTCGCAGAACCGGGTTCTGTTTACTTAGGACATGTGACACCCACTTCAAGAAGCGCCAGTGATATTAACACCGATCTTTTTAACTTTTTCCAAAGTTTTTTGGGAGAAAATTTAAACAAAATTACTGCTGTGGGATGTGATGGGACTGTTATTAACACAGGTTTTAAGAATGATGTCATGAAAAGATTAGAGATGTCTTTGGGAAAATTGTTTCATTGATTTATGTGCCTATTGCATATGAATGAACTTCCTCTTTGTCATTTAATTCAAAAAATTGATGGAAAAACCAGTGATCCAATGGGCTTTACTGGTCCTATAGGTAAGAAACTCAGTGGATGTGAGACAATGCCAGTTATTCCATTTCAAATAATACAACACAATGTTGAGTTTCCTGCAGTCAATATTAGCGATTTGAGTACTGATCAAAAATATTTATATGAGATTTGCATGGCAATAAGGGAAGACAATGCTTCCTTACAACTGGCTTTTAAGCATCCAGGAAAAATGTTACATGCAAGGTGGCTAACAACAGCTAATAGAATACTGAGGTTATATGTTGCTACACAAGAACCATCGTATGACTTAAAGTTATTAATGGAGTACGTAGTAAAAGTGTATGCTACCACCTGGTTCCTTATCAAGTTCAAAACACCTTGAAAGTATGGATCTCAACATTTATTTCATTTAATTCAATCTTCGCGTTATTTACCAACCCAATTTAGGGATATTATTGATAAAGTTATTCAACAAAATGCTTTTTTCGGTCATGCTGAAAACATTTTGATTGGAATGCTTGGTGATAATAGACAACATATTCGGAAGTTGTCCTTGCGTCAAATTTTAAATTGTAGATATAGAAATGTAGAAACTGAAATTCAAGAATTTAAAGTGCCAGAAGTGAATTTTGGAGCTGCTGATTATACGGAGCTAATTAATTGGCAATTTACAGAAGTAACAGAGCCACCATTGACCAAAGGCATCATTGAAAAAGATCTGAGAGAAATGATTACAAATATTCCAGAAAACTTTGAAAATTTAAATTTAAATTTTCCATGTCACACTCAGGCGGTAGAACGTTATATAAAAATGGTAACGGAAGCTTCTTCGGCAGTGACAATGGGGCTAGGGATGGATTCATTCGAGCAAAAATTTCCTGCAGGAAAGCATTACTACAGTTAGAAACAAATAAAGATTTTGATAAGTAAGTTTTTAGTTTTTTTAAGTTAAAAGTAAGTATTTTAGACAAATGGGAAGGTGGGAGGATGGAATCCGACATGCAGCCACCTTCTCGTGGTGGATTCTGAGTTGTTTTCTTTCAATTATTAATATATTTTTTATCAATATTTCAATATTTAACAAGAAAGCAAGCAAAGAGCTTCGTAGAAAAGTTGATATTAATTTTTTTTTTTTAATATTTTTAGATTAAAAAAGGAACCTGAAGATATTCATATTTTTAAAAAAAAATTTACCATTATGTATGGTATGTCAAAAGGCAACTATCGCAATTCAAATTCAAAACTAAATTTTTCTTCCTATACATTATGCTCCACCCTAATGAACATATGTACGTAATTTTGCAGTTATACGGTGGGCAGGAAAAAGCTCTAGCAGTGGTGAGTTTTATAAATATGAGCTTAAAGCCTCTTATTTTTTTATTCTTTATTTTCTTATTAAAGAAATAAAGATTAAATCTTACTCTCTATATAATTGCAAATAAATATTAGGTGTGCTAAAAAGTTCCCAACAAAAAATCAAAACAATCACATTGTTGGGTCTGAATTTTAATTAATTTACTTAGCGGTCTCCCGACGCAACGACACTTGAAACTTATTTTTTACTTTTTAAAGTTTTTTTTACATTTTAAACAGATTTTTTTGTATCGGGGGTTTTTTAAATTTTTAATTTAAGTTTTATCAAAAGCAAGTTCACTTTACAATTAATATTTCTGTTGTCTCAGGGTAAAAAAAGTAAAGTCGATTTTTGCTATTTTCGGATTATTGTACGATCAGAATCAGATTATTTGGATAAATTTACTTTATTTATCCAATCAATAAATAACGAGATATTGATGAGTGCAAAAAAACCTTGTTTAGTTTTTAATGTGAAAACTTTAGGTGAAGTATTTTCTTAATTTCCTGGAGTATTAGCTCCGGTAGAGTTATTATTTTGAATTTTGTGAACTAAGTAGATGACAAAATGCTGAAATAAAGGCACTGGGCTTATAATAAATTAAAATCAATACTCACAAATATGGCAAGCTGAAAATGTAAGAAAATAAAAGTTGTCGGCTGAGTGACCGTTTTTCTATACAAACCAGAAGTAGAATATGTTGCCTAACTTGGAAATGTTTTGCCTTAGTAACCTTTTTATATCGAACCTCTATAAAAATAATTTTTAATTAAAAATGTATTTTTAAAAACCGGAAATCACTTAAAATAATTAATATTAAGTATATTAGTTTCTATCAGTAGAATATATGTAGAAGGAAATGCTTTTAACATTCCATAAAAGTCTTTCAACATCCAGTTCCTATTAAGATTTTTCTGCAATCTCTGGTCGTTCGTATTGGATACAACTAGGTAAAAGTCACATAACAAAAATATTCTGGATCATAGTTTTAGGAATTCACTATCTAACTGTAGTTTTTTCAAATTTTCTCAAAACTACGTAGGTACAAAAAAAGCGGTTCAAAAGATGTAGAAGGTCCAAAGAGATCGCTTCTAATAAAGTAGACAGAAATCAAGTAAACCTAAAAGAGATTTAATATTTATTGTCTGATGATTATTTAATTGCTTAAAAAATTCTCTATCACAATTACAGAACCAAAAACTGATGAAACACAATGAAAAGGTTCGACAGTCATTAACAGAAACTGTCATTGGTTTGTCACAAAAAAAATTTGATTTTTAAAAATTCTTAGAATTTTTTTAAATTTATTATTTTAACCTAGTAAATAAGTTCTTCAAATATAAAAAAATAAAATGTTTAGTCAATAAAACTTTTTCATTTAATCTGTGAAACTGGTTAATGAACCTATAAAAACTTTTCTTTCTATCTATGAAATTAGATTATTGTGTCTATGAAATTAATGTTGCAATCTAACGAACTAATTTATAAGTCTATAAAATTCGAAATATTTAAAAATATCACTTCGAATGCGCTCATTATAACACAAAGTATTTATTATCATAAAAATTGAAAAATGCCAGATCCGTATTTATGGCATACAAAAATAAAAATACTACACCAACAAAACGGCGGATTTGTATACTTTCGCAATCTTATTGATCTGCTTTAGCCAAAAACTAACATTTTTGCTTTTTGAAGTAACGTTCAAGAGACGTCTTCATACAGCACGGCTTACAACCGATTACACTGGAAGACTACATCAAAGAGAGCTCACGTTAGCGAAAATACATTACCTAAAACACTTTAAACTTTTCGCATTAATGAGAATAACTAATTAAGGAACAGTTACTTAAATTCGTAATTTAAAAAATTACAGAATTCCAAAAAAATCCTCGTATACGCTGTTCTAACTAATCAAGATGTAATCTTAGTTGAACTCCATAAACTTGGATATTCTATCAGAAATAAATAATATTACTGCTAAGAACATCGGTAGCAATCAATTCTGGCCAATTAATCCTTAAACAGCAGTAACCAAAATTAAGATACGAACAGAGAAAACTCAAGTTTCTTGCTTCTGGCTACTGGCGCCGATAAATGCACGTAAATATTTTTCTAATTACATACCTGTTTCATGTTTACTATGTTGTTACACTTATTAACATTTCTGTTAACAAATCAATAAGTAGGCAATCTGCTTTTTTTCTGTTCCTACCGTTATCTATCACGAGAAAAATTAAATCCAAATAAATCACCTTAATTTTCGGTAACAATATCAATTTGAAGACAATCGCCATCCCTAAATGTTCCACAGAGCTGTAGAATGAAAAAAAAGTACTTTGTCAGATCCACAACTTACCATTCTTTGAAACGACTCCAAATCTTCAAATCTTGTGATGATGGATATCTGAATTTCTAGGAATTCAGAGTACAGAAATAGTCAAATATGAATTTCAATATTTTTATTTGGAACAAATTTTACAATATTCAAATAATACTTGTACTTTTTTAAATTATTTAATAGCATTCCGTAATAATTTATTTAGAATTTGAAAACGGATACTTATTATTAGATGAACCTATATAATTTAAACCCACCTCTAGATAATTCGATATTCAAATAGTTTTAGGTCACGAATCCGTTATAACAGCCAAGGAAAGTTGTTTAACAAACCAATTTTTATTGTGTACCTAATGGCTTTAATGTTTTAACGCTATTTTGAAATTTCTGTATCACTAAAGAAATAATAAATTAAATTGAAGCATTTCATTAGCACATTTTCACATTTTGACTTTGAAAATCTAATTAAAATTCGATAATGCATCGTGTGCATAGATCATCGACAGTTTTTAATTACTTATTATAAAAATCGTCATTGTTAAATTAATTTACCGTTATTTAACATTTGAATAAAATCACATTTTTGGTTATTGATGGAATTTATTCAAGTTGTGTTGTTAGGTTAGTATGTCACTTGGCATATGTAGTAGCGAGTGGGTCATCACCGCCCAATATTTAAGAAAATTCGATTTTATCTGTGAATTATTTGACTTGCAACTTAATAGGTGTAAATTTTTTAAACGGTTCTAAACTTTTATCCAAATAAAATGTTGGAATTCCTTTAATGCAATAATAATAAGTGCCTATAAACTCAATAATGAGTTCAACCCATAAAACGAAAAATATGAAGAAGAAAAAACATTTACTTAAGCTGTAGATACTACTATGCCATTTTCTAATTTTTTACATGTGCTGAACGGATATGGTAGCTTTAAAATAAAATATGATAAAAAATTAGTTTGGATTGCTTGGGCAAATGTAATTATTCAAACCGGTTATTAAAGCGAGCGATTAAGATTGATTTGTATAATTTGTATGGATGTATTATTGGTCATTTTAATAAACTTTTTAGGCTTACCTTAACAAAAAAGCTTTTCTCATCTCGGTTCATGAACATTAGAAATTAAGGATATTAGCACAAAATTACAAATGGGAATTGCAAAGACTTCAGATGCTATAGTATTTGGTTTCAAATAAAAAATAAAAATCAAATTAATATTTGTATGAATACCTTAATAATAACAATCATCTTTTTTATGTCTTCGTTTCTTAATATCTTGATCAATTTTGCATTATTTGTTTTTGCTTTGTGTTGGCTTTCTCCAATCTTCTTTGGTTCAGTGATGGTTCTTAATATTTTTTTCTCAAAAACTCTCATTTTCTCCTCTATTTCTTAGACAAGTTCAGTGTTTCCCTAACATAAGTGACTACTATTCTTATGAATGTCCTGTAAATTGTTAACGTCGTTCTTATATTCTTGCTTTTTAACATTTTTTTATTTGTATAGAATGCTCTCCATCCAGCTTTTGTTTTCGCATTTATCTCTGACGATTTATCATTGTTTTCGTTTAGGTGCACTTTCAAATACCTGAACTTTTCTACTTCTTCAAACTTATGTAGTTTTCAATTTCTAGATCTTTCTGCAGTATGCACTTTTTTCTCTTAAATTTCATTATTTGGTTTTGCTTTCGAAAATCTTTCTATAACAAAGACTCCGTTTTTAAAATTTCTAAAGCATGTTATGATAGAAAATGGGTCAAAGAGCAATAATAAACCAAAAATTTAGTAAACCGTTGCAAATAAGTCAATTTAAGTCAAAAATGCCCCTTAAAAGTAAAATTTGCTCGATGATAACTGTACGATGGTTTAGGTATGTACAAGTAAAGCTGCTACGCGTATCCCCATAGCATAGCATGGCATCTCTTAGCGAACCTCCACCAAGACAAATTTCTTCCAAAGACAAACATCAAATCTATCAGGTGCTTGAAGCTCCATACCAGATGAGCCTACCATAATAAAAACATTCCAGATGCATAAAATCAAACATATAATCTTCAAAAAGATCAATGCCAAAAAAGCCTCTAGATATAATTTAATAACTGTAAAAGTTCTGCAAAACTTACCAGAAAAGGGTTTTAAGCTGCTTTAAGCTGTTTTAAGGGCCAGTTGTATAAAAGAGGATCATCCTCGGATCAGAGTTAAACCAAAGATTAAAGCAAATGTCTGTTGTATGAGCGAGAGTCAAGCGTTGATCCTGGTTTAACTCACCGATTTCCTGATCCGAGAAATCGGTGGATTAACCCAGGATCAACTTTATTTACTTTTAAATTTATTGTGATTTATAGTGTTTGTCTCAATCCATTTGTCATTTATTAAAATAACACCTGGCACCATTGTTTTATGTGTAATAATAACAAAATAAAAGGAATAGACGTTGATTCTGGGTCAACTCTTGATCCAGGATCAGCTAATCCCCGAGTTAACCTTCTTTTATACAACTGGACCTTAGAATAATTTTCAATGCAATCCTTACAATAGGTTACTTTCTATCCAAGTGGAAGGCCGCACAGGTTATCATAATCCAGAAACTAAGAAAGGATCCAAACGAAACCTCATCTTATAGACCTATTAGTCTGCTACTCATTCTGTCTAAAATATTTGAAAAGCTTTTACTGAAAAGATTATTAACTATCATTGAGGAAAGAAATCCAATCCCGGATCATTAATTTAGTTTTCGCCAAGGGGATGGAACGGTGGAACAGGTTTATCGGGTTGTAAAAAAATCAGAATCGCCCTAGAATGTAAAAAATACCGCTCAGCTGCCTTCCTTGATATTTCACAAGCTTTCGATAGAGTGTAGCACCTTGAATTGCCGTAAAAAATTAAAAAACCCGCCTCATCCATAGAGTATTCTGTTGAGTTCATATCTGACAGACAGATATTTTTTAGTCAAATACGGAAAAATTTATACGACTTTACAGCCCATTTTGTCTGGGGTATCGCGAAGTAGCGTCCTTGGATCACTTCTATATCTTCAATATACTTACCATTAACTGAAAATACTGAATCAGCCACTTTTGCAGATGACAGGCATACTGGCATCTGACGATGATCCAAATCAAGCATCTTGATACTTGCAGACACACTTAAACAAAATTGAGATCAAGCTGAAGACTTGGCGAATTACAGCCAACACTACTAAGTCTGTGCACATCACCTTCAATCTCAGAAGAGAAACCTGCTCAAGTGTGACCTTACATGACAAAATTCTACCTGTACAAGAATCTGTAAAGTACTTGGGATTCTTTATAAAACTATTGTAAAACCCATATGGACATATGGCATACAGCAGTGGGGTGCTGCCTGCGATTCCAACATTTCGAGAATTTAACGCTTCCAAAACAAAGTGCTACGTATCATTTGGAATGCTCCATGGCAATGTTACTTATCGTCCACGGACAAATTGTAATCACACATGGGGTCAATAAAAAAAACTTAGTGAACAGAGTTTTGTGAAGAAAGAGTCTCCATCACCTCTTTCAACTTCTTAGGATGAATATCGCATGGATGGTTGAGTGTATGTATAACACTTGCAAGCATAGAGCTTCGTATCGTAGCAAAGTCAAGTGTTGATTCGCGTAAGGCGATAGTCAACCTTTGATGAATAATTAAGAGTGTAAGTTTTCCGCAGTTTGAAATGGTTAAAGCAACGGTAACCCTCAACAACGATGAGTCGGGACGCCCAGAGAGGTTTGGAGGAAGCGTATCCTTACTTTCCTACCGTTAGTGTAGTTCTCTGTGCACGTACCGCTAACACAATGCGTCAATAGAGGTCAAAATTAAACAAAAATTCAAACCAGTTATTAACTAAAATAATCAATATATTATTATAACATTTCTCCACATCTAAAACGCTTTATTTTAATGTTTTCGATCAGATTCCGTTGTGTTTTCTTTCACAAATATTATATCATGGAGTCCAACCAGCAGTGTGGTGTTAAGCATATACTGGTAGGCTAGGAAGCGGAAAACCGCAGTTCTATTCCTAGTCGCGCCACATACACTGCTGGGAAATCGAAGGTAGTACAATGGGCCCGGTTTAGAGGCCTAAGTGCGTGCAAGCTTGTCTTGCCCTCCACAATAAAATCCAAATCCAAATCCAATCATGGAGTCCTTGTTGTAGAACGTATCTCTTGCCTTCATTTATCTTCAGTCCCATTTCTCTTGCATATTTCTCTATTTCTTTAAAACTCTGAATCATTTTTTTTCTTGATATAACTATACTCACAATATCGTCCGCATAAACTAAAATTTGCCATTCCTTTGGTTATTGGTTGCTTTAGTTACCAATTTTCTTACTATAAACTCGATCACCGAGTTGAACAAAACCGCCGACAGTGCATTACTTTGTTTCCCTTGCACACGAATCTTTCATGGTCATTTGAATAAGATCAGTTTTCTTATTTTCCCGGAATTTCTAAATTTAAGCATCACCATATATAATTTTTCTCGCTTGACAGTATCAAAAGCCTTGCTGGAAATTGACAAACGGCAGATGCAGCTCTACGTTATGTTTATATGCTTTTTCTGTTAGTTGATTCATTATTGCATCTCCTGTCAATCTGTCTTCCCTGAATCCTTACTGATATTTTCCAAAATTTTATTCTATTATACTCGTATACGAGTGTCGATAGAATATTGTACATTGCTTGTAGAAGACTTATTTTTCTGTAGTTCGGGCCGTTTCTCCATTTCTTCTCTTCTCTATATCTTCAGTATCAGTTTATTTATTTTCTGATTTAATTCTCCTTTGACGGAGATGAGACGGCTGGAGCATAGTGGTCACACGAGTTTACTATGACCTCTAAATACCTTGTTCGAACCCGGGTAAAGTAAAAACTTTATTCTGGTCGTCTCTCTGGTCCTCCAGGTTGGAGGTTCTTCGTCGGGCTGGCTCCCCGTTGAAGGTAAAATATGCAATGCTGTGAAGACTATTTGATGTTAAAATGTCATAATAGTCAGCCAAGACCCGTCAGGGTTGTAGCGCTGAACGTTTAACATTTTAACGTTTTTTTTAATTCTCTTTTTACATTTCTTAACATTTCTCCACATATCTAATTTTTTCAGAGTGCTTTTCCGTTCTTCAGTCTTTTCAATATCTTTTACACATCACTGAATGTTAGTTCCATCACTGTTTCTTCTTCCTTTCCTTCTCCGGTTTTTGCTATAATATTTACTTTGTCATGCTGATATAGCAGCTTTTGAAAGTGTTTCTTCCATATCTTCTTCACTTCTTCCTCATTGTTATCCTGTCGTCCATTCTCATTCATGGTTCTAGTCTTTACTCTGTTTTTTTCTTGTTTGATTCCAAGATAAAACTTCTTAATGCTATTTCTGTTGCAATCTTTATTTATTTTATTCATCATATTATTTAACCTATTGTCTGTCTTCTCGTTGTACCTCTAGTATACCTCTGTTTTTCTTTCTTTATAAAATAAATATATGGTTAAAGACAAAAAGGGAAAGAGACCAGGATATAATACCTTAATTCGATAGAATTAATTTAAAAGCTGTGTTTTTTATGCTTACTACTTTGGAAGAACTCAAAATGGTTAGGAAGACAGATAATTTGGATTAGAAACCTAGTAGGTCCACTGTTCATACTATGTTAAAGTTAAAGAAAGGATGATAAATCCAAAATAATTTCTTTTACTAAAATTAATAATTTTCTATATATTCCAGCAATAGATCCGTTTAAGCGTCCTAACTAAAAAACTAATTTTGCGTTACTTTTGAATTATTTCAACTTGTGGAACCTACATTTTTTATATTCCACAGATATGACGCACGGCACGTTTCGAATGTTTTGCGATGTTTTGAAGGTCGTTTTATGTAGGTTAATCTATTAATTGAAAGTTAATAAATTACATTAGTTTAGTTTTTAAATTTACATTACAGTAATAATTTTAACTTGAAAAACCAAACATTGTTTTAAGTAGGATTAAACATGAATATCTACTTTCCATCAAACAGATGCCTGACAATTTGATCAGGACATGAATAATGTTAGAATGAAGTAGCAAGCAGGCATTTTTTATTTATTTATAGAACATCAAATATTTAAATAAAACGTGAATTGAATCTTGAAATCTTTCAAAAATCGAAAGACTTTTAAAATGAGATTAAACTTTATTTGGTGAGGTGATATGCCAGTCTTGAAAGCATTTGCATAAAAAAATCAAAAATATTTACATTCTTATGTAAATATATGCTATTCTTATAGCATTATTTCTTTTTACAAAAGATGATACGAAACGGTCCATAACCTTTATGTTACAAGTTCAGTTCGTTTACAAAACAATATTAGCATAACGTCATGAACTACAAAAATATTTTTTAAGGAGATATTTTCATAAAATATCTTTTTTTCTTATTAATAAAATTAGATCAAAATTAAACTTTTTTTCAAATAACTATAACTTTCTTTGCCTAATAATAAATTATAAAGTCAGAGAATGACAATATTTGTGAAATTTTGATTTGCATTAACATTTTATAATTTGGGCTTGTTCGGCGTTTCACTGTTTTATGTATTAGGCTTTCAAAATTTAAATAATTTTCAAATTTATTAGCAAAGTTCAATCCTTAGTGAGTTCGTTGAATTTTCTAATCGTTATTTATAATTTTTGTAATAAAATTTTTTTTTATTTAGAGATACTTCAGCTGTATTACGGTTCATAGTTAATTAAATTTTTCAACTCTATAAAACAAAAAATTATTAGCGTTATTGTTAAAAACTAATTTGCACACAACAGCAAAATTTTCTTGTCTATTGTTAATGATTAATATCATTTTGGAATTAATCCTCACCGGAAATCTTGGTTAGGTTACGGTATTTTTAATTTGGTTAGACAAAAGTTTTATTATATTATACTAATGGAATGCTTTATTGTTATTTACGTTCTTAATAATAATATTTATACTTTTAATTAGTTTGTATAATTTTTAAGAAAAGTTCAAAGTTTACAGTTTATGCTGCTACTATGTAACCGCGTTTAATGGTATCGTTGAAATCACATAAATCTGGATTTATAGTGACACTATCAAGAGTTACCATTTATCATTGCCAGATTCCAGATGATCGATAATCGCCATTAAAATAAAAAAATCGAAGATGAACATGAGTGCAGGTATAGTAAATGTCACAATACTTTGAGTTGTTCAAATCAACCTACTAAGTAAATGCAATAGGTAAGATACAAAAATTTCATCACGTGATATAAGTATGCACATATACATGTTATAAACTAAGACGTCAAGTTAACTTCCTTAAAGCTTCTTTTTTTATAGTATTCTTAAAATGTATGGGAATTACTTTCCATATAACATGTGATGTTGATCTTCTTCATCTGAATTAAAATTGGTTTCAATTTGTAGTATAATAGTATCAACACAATCCCTCATTACCGACATTAATCAAGCGTCGTGATCTTTTTGCAAAGGCTTTCATGGCAGATTACACCCCGATAGTTTGCTATTACCTTCCGAGAGGAGACTGCCGGATTAAGATATTACTTCACCCGGGGTCCAACTGGGCTTGACTCTTATTGAGTGTCTCAAATCAGCATAATAATTGTACCAAAAACCCTTGTTTTATCAAAAATTAAATTTTTTATGAAATTCCTCACGATATCTCAAAAACTAATCAACCTATTTTATTCATCTTAAATCCTTTCAATTTTTTTTTTATTATTATTTATTAACTTAGTATCAACAATCAGAACAATAACAATAAGTTCTATAAGCTTATTTGATGTCCGTGTTAAGTAAAGAATAAGTCCATCAGCAGTATCTACTTCGAATTTTTTGATATGTAAGAAGGTCGCTAGGCCATTTCCTCTTAAGTCGTCTGTATATATTTTCTTCAAGAAGATGGTTGGTACTAGGATTTGGGTGGTCTTGTAACCTTACATTGTGCTTTTCTGCACGTTTTTTGATTTTCTCTATTACATAGTTGATGTTTAGGTCGTTACGCAGGGCTTGATTGGTTACGTACCATGGTGCATCAATCATCTATCGGAGAGTTTTTGACTGGAATGCTTGTATTATCTTTATATTGGACTTGCTAGCACAACCCTACAGTTCAATTCTATAGGTCCAAATTGGTTTAGTGATTAATTTTTAGATAAGGATTTTATTTTTAATTGAGAGGATTGATTTTCTTCCTAGAAGCCAATACATTTTCTTGATTTTAGCCTTTTGTCAAGGTATAATCCAAAATATTTCACTTCATCTTTCTGAGGTATTTGTATGCCATTAATATAGATGGGTGGACACTGCGTCCAATTTAGTGTAAAAGTAACGTGAATGGACTTTAACATATTTACCTTGATTTTCCACTTAACTATCCAATTTTGGTAAAGGGACAGATGTGTTTGAAACCATACAGAAGCTTCTTGAGCATTGTCATGTTTTGCCAAGATAGCAGTATCATTGGCAAAAATGGCTAACTCCGTGTTTGCAGTAACATGCAGGTTGGAAATATACAGCAGATACAACACTGGACCAAGCACATTTCGTTGTGGTACTCCTAATGCTATTGGATAGATTTGTGACACTTCATCGTCTTGTTGTACTTGAAAATTACGATTTTCCGAGTAAGATTTCAATACAAGGTAGTAATGATATGGCAAGTAATGTTTAATTTTGAAAAAAATTCCCAAATGCCATACCTTGTCAAACGCCTGTTCTATGTCCAGGAAGGCTGCTGAGCGGAATTGTTTTCCTTCTAAAGTTTTTTGGATAAAATCCACTATTCGATAGCATTTACAATATTCGATGGCATTCCTTTCAATTTGTAGATAAATTATTATCTATCGTATTATGAGCCACAGCAGTTTAACAATGTGATCACTAGTTGTGCTACAGACCAGAAATTTAGAATTTCACGCTGTGGTGAAGTCAGAGGTAGCACAAAAACGTTCTTGGTTATATAAGTACTTTAGTTATTCTTATTTTCAGATAAAAGCAAAGACCGTAATCGTGGGAGAAGTAAAGCATTGAAAATTTTATTTGATCTAATTGAAAATGCGGATTATCTCTTAAAATTTTTACAAAAATGAATAAAAATTATTGATACAAATAGACAATTCATTCTTGGCTTTTTATTGTTTGGATTTCCATTTGGTCTTATCTTTAAATTTCTTTCTCATGATGCATAATTTATTTTGTTACGATGTCGCACTCCGGCCAAACATAACGCATTTTGTAAAGCAAATTTTCGAAAAATACGCACTAATTGTTATAAACCTTAACTGTTTTTTAGTTCAGTCAAAATAGACATAAAAATAGGTGTACCCTTAAGTTTACTTAAATTTCCAAAAATTATTATTTTCATTTTTAGACGCACTCTTTAACTATCTATTTTGCACTTCTAAATTAAACCTTTATGAGATTTCTAGATTTCTTCTCAAAGCATTGTTTTGGATAACTCACAATTAAGCCAAATTTATTAAAATTAAACAAACAAAACCTGTATATAGATTTTCATTGAAACCCAAGATCTCATTTGGGGCCACGTAAATATTGAAATACAGACCTCTTTCTAAAAATGGTTACTGTGGATTTAAGAAACCTTAAAATATAAAAATGTATAAAAAATATAAGGGGTCAAATTGTGTCCGATAAAAAAAATACATTCTGGAATATTATGGAGAGTGAAGTAAAGTCACATGCACTAGGTCTTTAAATCGGGCTCGTTGTAATAGGCAGGAAAAAATATTAAATGCCTGACGGCACTAAACGTTCTCCCTGCATATTTAATGCACAAGAAATTAAGAAGTTAATTCGCCGAAACTCTACTACTGCCGTTTTTTAGCTCCAACCTCATTATGTCGTTTCTCAAGCTATTCCAACTGTAATATGAACTGGAAGATCTTGGCAAACGGAGTGTTAATGACTCTGACTAACATATAGGATGACGTATAGGGTTTTTTCCGTACCCCATCGCTTAAAGATGTTTATTTAATCTGCAGTGTCCAGTTAACATTGCTGCAATTGTTTGCAGAATTATTCTTAATATCTTCAGATAGATCCATCATGTCTCTACAAAGGTGCATGTATTGCAACTTTTGAGTGGTTGAATGCCGTTCTTTGTACCTGCTAGTGTGCAGTTCTAGATTCAGTAGGTTTCTTACCAGTTTATCAGTTCTTTTGTTTCCCGCGTCATCTTGACGTCCTGTGACTCAGAAAAAGGAAAGAATAATTTTGCTAGATAACTGATTCAGTGTCTGGATGCAGTCAAGACAAACCCAGAGGTGCTCTTGTGACCATGAATTTCCATAAAAATCACCTTACTCTCTGATAGAATCTGGATATTTATATTCCCAATGCATCTATCTATTTTGAACTACATACTATGTCTGCGCACTGTAATAATAATATGTTTATATAAATTTCGTTTAAATTACAAATGCATATGTACTCAACGGGATACTTATGTTTGGATCAATTTATGAAAAATATATTTCTGCGTCTGATTCAGCATAATTTTTGGAGCCATCTAAATAATGACGTCATAGTCGGATGTTGCGCTTGCATTTGGCAGCATGTTGTACTTCCTGTCCCATATGCATTTAGGGAAGATTCTGTTTGGTTCAAAATGCAGTAGATATCCTCTTAAAACACTCTTCCAAAATTCGCATATGGTATGCAGTTCCTCCCCTATTATTCTATATCTTTCAACTGCGCAGTTTTAAAGAGACGTCTAAGCGTTATCTTCTGCACATGAAGATCAAGTGGTGAAAGCAAAGGAGGATCTTAAGTGCTGCAGTTTGTGCTGATGCAAGGAGGATGCTATTATTACTTTGGTTCTGGGCTACCATACAAGAACATCGTATAGCTTAACATAGGCCTGACAACCGCGATATAGAGCCAGAGAATAAAGCTAGAAGACAGACCGTTCTATTGCTCCTAAACACTGTCACATGGCTAGCCTTGCTTTTTCTAATTTAATTTGTAAATGTTTCTTCAGCTTGTTTTTGTCAATCATTATTACCATTTACTTGACTTCATCGGCTTTTTAGAGGATTAAAAGAGGATTTTATAGGATTGTTAAGCTAGGCAGTACTTACAATTTTATTTGGGCTTGTATTTACTTGGTCAGTATTTTATAATACTTTTGGTCAGCATTTTAAATAAATAGTCAGTATTTTTAATAAATGGTCAGTATTTTAAATTAAATGGTCAGTAGTTTAAATTAAATGGTCAGTATTTTAAATAAATGGTCAGTAGTTTAAATAAATGGTCAGTATTTTAAATAAATGGTCAGTATTTTAAATAAGTTGTCATTATTTTAAACATATCAGTATATACAGGGTGACGCAAAACGATTGTTATGGTTTAAATGCTTTTATTTGAAAGAAACAGTTGTACGTCAATAAGCCAGCGACCATGTCCGAGTTGAAAAAACAACATTTAAATTAAAAACACATAAAAAGCAAAAGTTATGGAAAATGTATGAAATGAGCAATGAATGTGCGGAACAAAAAATGGCCACTACTTGAGAAATATTATTTATCATTTTTTAAATATTTTTTCCTTTTTATTGGCTTCTCTTTTCTCCATCATTTGAGTTTGAAGATCAAATAAGTTTAAAAGTTCAAATATATGAATTTGGAGCTCTTTTAGCTACCACTTGGAACTGACACCCTTGCAGTCTCCCCCCCCCCCCTCTAGATCAGAATTTCATCAATGACATGCGAAGATTCAATTCAATATTTTTGTCCATCCAATGAAGAACTTACTGTTACGGAGGAGGAAATTTCAGCCGTATCAGAAATGCGCTGGAACACTTTTGATCAGTTCAAACAAAGAGCATTTAAAGTATGGTTTGTGAATCTTCCAAAACAAAGAGAAAACTGGATCCATGGCCGCTGCACTTGTCCAGGTTTCTTTACGAAATATATATGCAAACATATAATAGGGTTGGCTATACGTTTAAAATATGTCAAACCTCCCCCAGCAGCTAAACAAATGCCTATAGGTGAAAAGCGTTCAAGGGGAAGGCCAAAATTAGCTACTCGAGCTCTTCTAGTGGATTAATTATATAACATTTCCTTTACTATTATAATTTATTTGTATATATTTTTTAATTGCAATCTTGTAAATATTTTATGTATAATTTCTATATTATAATAAATTATAAAAATAAAAAAAGTAATTCCGTATTTCAATTTATAAATTAATGAAATAAAATTTTTACAATAATTATTTAAATTTCTTATATTATTAAAAATGATCACTGACAACAAAAATTAGCTAAGTAATAAAATAAAAATTTACCTAATAATCAAACAAAATCTTATTGCAACTTACAATAGAGTGTACTGACCAAAATAACAAAAATATACTGACCAAATTAATAAATAATACTAACCAAAATTGAATTTAATACTGACACTTAAATATTTATACTGACTAAAATTCAATTAAATACTGACACTTAAATATTTATACTGACCAAAATATTATTAAATACTGACCATTTATTCTAAAATATACTGACCATTTAATGATAAAAATACTGACCAAAAATTTAGTGTCCTTTTATTTGAATTCACTTTTTATTTGAACTTCTTCTGAGTCTTCATCTTTTAACAAAATTAAAAGTGCGATTTTGAAATGATCTATGTTATAAAAAATTGTAAATATACCAAAAATTTTTTTGGCAATATGAAAAATCGGCTTAAGTTAAAAATTATAATTTTATTATGAAATAGCAATTTGGCAGAAAAAGATTTATATTATTTTCCATCACTCTAAGTGAAGCTATTGATTCACTTTTTAACTTTAATATTTAAAAAAGAATTATTTCCTTATAACCGTAACTTGAGTTATAAACCAAAAATGATGTATTTTCGATAACTTCAAAAATTTTCTTAGGCCGTTTATACTGACTGGTAAAGCGAAGAAATTTTCAATGTTAGCCTAGTAAACTGAAATTCTTGGCTATATGGAAAAACGGCTTAAGAATAATAGTGTCAAATAATGTACCAAAATAGAATCAACCTACAAAATCATCGATAAAATAAGCAGGTAATAGATGAAAATAACTATAAATAAATTTAAAATCTAAATAATTTCACCTATAAATAATCAATACCAAAAAATATATCACGTCTTGTGGGTTTAAATTACGTTGGTGTACTTTTTTTTTTTTTATTTTTTTAATAAATAAAATATGTTCAGTATAAAGTGAAAAAACTTTCATAAAAAAGCTTTAAAATATTTTAAATAGTAGAATTAAGTACCTTATTTGAATTCTACAATCGAATAATTGAATGTGATTGAAAATGTGGTTGCGTGGAAGCTAATACATTATTTGGTGGAAGTTATATTTACTTTACCGTAACTTTTTGATTTTAATTTGCTCTAAATTTGAAGTTTATTTAACTTGAAAATGTTAAAAAGTAGGTAACATAGCTTTGCAATTTGAACAAAGTTTAAAAAATTAAATGCGTTAATAAATAAGTCGCTGTTAGGTACCGTAAATTAATTCTGTTTTCACGCAGTAACAAGAAATAAATCAAAATATAAAATTGTGTTGAAACGACAGCCTAATTTAAAAAATATAAATTAAATTTTCACAAAGCTGTTATAGATTTCTTTGAACTTTTAAATATTAAAATAAAAAACCAATTTTTGGGAAAACCTCATATTTGATGTTATAAGTAATTAATTCAAAATTAGGGTTTTGCCCAAGAGTTCTAAGCTGGTATTATGTATCAAGCCTAGTGTTAATGACTATTAAGGGTCGGAACAAGTTTAAGTTTGACTGTTTTCTAATAATCTAACGAAGTTGTCAGGCGGTGATAGCTCTTCCTTGCCAATTATTGTCAAGTAAAGAGCGAACATGTGTGATCTACATTCCAAACATACTTATGAGTGTCAATCTTTCCAACCCAACATGGCTTAGAAATCTTTAAAATAAATTTGTTCATAAAGCTTTTAACATTCTAAATAAAATATTGCTTTCCCCATAACATAACGTATGGATTCCCACTGGAAGGCCGAGCTAAGAAATTCTGTACAATCCGCGATTTAAACTTAGAATTTCCGCTCTGTACTCAACCATCGGTCACATCACTTCACCGCTGTGACTAAAATAAATATGTACAACCGTAAAATCCTGAGTTTCTCTAAAATTCAACGCTGAAAAATATCATTGTTGTCTTCAAATAAATATTGATGCAATATTGCAGTATCTGTCATTAAAATATATGACATACAAAGATCGAACAATAGCTATTTATGTTACTAGTAACGGAAAGTTGAATATTTCAGTACTAGGCGATAGATTTTTGTACGAGGGGCACCCGAGTACCAAAAAGAGCCGCGTACTGAAATTTTAATTTTCCGGTACCAGTAACATACAAGATTTTTCCTCATTGCGTTCTAAATAAGACACAAAAATTTAATTGTAATTTAAATATTCGTATGCACTAGAAGGCGTGTGTGACTGTAATTCTGAATTAAAAGCGTTGCTAAGTTGTAGAGTGTGCAGTCAAATACAGTGCAGTTGTTTAAAACAATTTATATTAGTTACATATTTGTGAAGCACGAATACATTTTAATTGTAAAATTAAAATACCTAATTTTATTAAAAAAAAAAAATACTCGGTGACAAAATGAGTGATCTATCTGAAGATTCCGATATAGCTTAGCTGCCTAATCTTTGCTACCGGCAAAATCAAAAGAAAAGTATGAAAGTGCGTACAACAAATTCGAGAAATGGTGTACAGAAAAAAGAGTTAAAATCATAAACGAAGCAGTTTTGATGGCGTATTTTGAACTCAAATGTCAAATGTCAAAAATGTCTCAAAAGGTTATATTGAAAACTCCGTTGAGAACAAACTGCAAGTGGCTTCCAAAATATTAGGTTCTACGGTTGAAATAGCTGCACAGGTACTTACGGCATTTAATACTGGTGAATCTGTTGCAATATTTGCTTCTGCAGGACAGTTGGAGCAACAAACAAAGAAAATCGAAGTAATCCGAAACTGCTACTTTCTCGGCCGCAAAATGAGTCCGAAAAAAACTTTCCCGGACTCATTTTACGGAGTCCGACAAAAAGGGATTTTTCGTGACTCAAATGAAGATCAAAAAGTATGACCTTACCTATCGCAATGAGGAAAAACATTATTTTATTGTTATTATAAGTAGCCACCTTTTCGGGAAGCAAAGTTTCAATTTTTCTCCCGCAACATAAAAGCAGAAAAAAAACTTTCACGTGGATTTGGACTAGAGCTCCATTAATTTTATGGTTTTCATTTTCAAGTCGATCATCATCTTTACCAGTTTTGGCATCTTTTTCATTTTTGATAACACAATTTTTGCTAATTTATTATTGTTAGTTGCTCTTTGGAGCAACTGATGAACTGATGATATTGGTATTTGAAAAATACTAGTTTCATCATTTGGCATAGGTTACACCAAGAGGCTAAATTGCTACAATTTTTTGGAAAAATTTTTAACTCACAAAATATCTGCTTACGGGCCTCAAGTGACATTTCTTAATTCATAAACTTAATACTTCTTTTCCCCTCAAATCGTCTATTTCTGTGGGTTGGAATGCACCTTAAGCTGTAATCAACACACATTCTTAACATGCAACAGACTTAGGAAGGAAAACCTGGAAACCATGTAAACTGTAGGACCACCAAAATAATATAAAATATATTGTCATATTTCAAACTGATGACAAAAATTAAGTAGCTCGAATCCAGAGTAAATAAAATTCTTGATCTTGCTAAAATTATAATTTTCTGCATAAGATGTTGAGAGCCCGAAACAGATAATAATTACCCAATAAAGTTATATTCTTGATTTAAAAGTTTAATAGTTTTTTTATGAAAACCTCAACGTTTTCAGGTCAAAAAATGGCGTCTATACTCCCAAGAAGAGTTGAAAATTAATTGTAGACGCATTGATGTCTTAAATATTGTAATTATTTTATAACCATAATATTGAATTCAGGAGTAATTTTAAAGCTTAAAAGTGAAAATTTAATTATTGGTAAAATTTTCATAAACAAACTTAGTAAAGAAGTAAACCAAAATGCAAAATAGCCAAATTATTTATAATATTTAAACTTACCAACCTCTAGCAACAAATAAATAAAGTTGATTTACGTCTAGTTTTTAAGTGAGAGTACTGATAGCTTTTGTGCAAGCCGTTAACAAAAACACACCCATTGCAAAAGTTCTTCTGTAAATATTACAAAGAGTAAAACAGCTTATTAGGTTTACAGATCTACTGCCGTTGTTGGAAATTGCTTATTGAATAATTGTAAATTACATTTATCTCACAGTAATTAGTACTTTAGATTTACATGCTGAATACTGTACGTTAGATTTTGTATGCTCCCCTGTTGAAGTAGGATTGTACTAGTTATCCTTCGCGAAAAAGACTTCACCATAGTTGGGTACCTACACATACAGACGCAAGATATGTATGGTCTTGGGTCTGCACTGGATGGTCAGCAGTCCTAAGAGCACTGTAAACCATTCTTCAAAACTCACATTAATAAGCCTTTTTTTTTCAAGAACCACCATTGCTGCGAGTCTGGCTCCTCCGTAGTAGTTTTTGATTTTAAAAGCTACGTTTAAAGGATAATACCGTGAAAAATCCTTAGAGATTTTACTTGTCAATCTCATGTTTAGAGCTGTAGCTCTTGGAGTTCACCAGAGAGTTTACCTACCACATTTTGAGTATTCAAACTCATGTCTCTTGAGAGAACATTCGGTGGCATTGTTTCTTGTACCAACTTCATGTCGTGATGAGTTAAGGTTAGAGACTTCTTAGGTGTCTATTAGAAGTGTACTCTGTAAGAAACTTACAGAGTCATGATCAGACATGAGTTAAGGTAAGACTTTAGGTATGTCTTCTTGTATTTTTGGAGACCATCGTCATCCAGGAGTATAGCAGAATCGTAGAAAAATTTTAAATTGTGTAATCTGCTGCGCCATTAATATAGGGTTGAGATCCTACGCTTTTTAGTTATCTTTTTTATTAAAATTTATTCAATTGTATTCAATTTTATTTAATTTTGATCAATTTAGTTATTTATTCAACCACATTTAATTTTAGATTCCAATCGTGTCACAGTCGTCCACGCCATGCAAGTGGTATGGGTTTAGACCACTTCCGCAGAGGTTTCTATAGTTTCTTTTAATGGTTCCAGCTTTCCGAACCCAGATCTATTTGACTATTGTTTTACAATGATGGTTGCTCTCTCCTTTAGCTCTCTCTTGACCTCATTATGTTAACCAGGCATGCTAGTTCATATTAGTGACTTGTCTGTGGGTGTTTGAACATCCACTAGGAAAGTCCTTTACTGCACTAGGAAAGTGTAGACCGTAAGACAACAAAACTTTGGCACGCTGTCTGGGAAAACCGGGTCTATCTCAAAACGTCAGATGTCTCAAGATGTCAGTATGATGTCGGCAAATTTTAAACATATCAAAACGTCAATATGATCATGTGGCATTTGAGATAAGTATATTAGGAATCTCTTAAGAGCGTGATGTGTGTGGAGTTCTTTTATGCCACCCGTTTGGCTTGTTGAGGCTCACCTAGCTAAGCAATGTATTTTAATGGTTGGGGGGTAGAAGAAAAGGAGCTCTGACATGCTAAACCAATCAGAGTAGCTTGAAACAAACCTTATATTTACCGCACAGTGGCAATTTATTAATGAAAACATCTGGTGCGTTTATTACTATCAGCTAGAATTTTTTTTGTTGGCGCATATTCCATTTTTCATTTAAGCAATTTCAACAATGCCATCTGATTGAGCTTATAACCAGCGACAGTTTCTATCCCGGATTTTAGGAGTTGTAACAATTATATGCCTTATAGACAAATAGTAGTTTATATCATAAGGACGTAAAGGGTCGTTTTTCGGCAAGAGGCGTGTTTTATGAGCCGAGCCGCTAGGTGGCGAAGCCGCCTAGGCGGCGAGGGGAATAAGAGAAGCCGATGGCCGAAAAGACCCTGACGTCCGTGTGATATGAAATACTTTTTGTTGTGAGGGAAATATATCCGACGAAATTTACAATTTTTAGCAGTAATTGCGTAAATGTCATAAAAAATGAGAAAAAAAAATTAAGTAGGTGGTGACAATTGACGTTCGGGATTAATTAATTAGTTGTTAGATACGATTTTGTTAGTTGTTGTGCACGAATTGAATTAAAAATTCCAGTGTTGTGAAGAAAGCTAACGTACTCTCTAAAGAGCAAGTGTATGATTTTCTAAAAAGGGCAGACAACCAATTTTTGACGGCAAAAGTAAGTACAATTTACACGTTTTCATTCGCATATTTTAAACACATTTTTTAAATTACAGGTTGCGTTAATATTAGGCGTCGCGGGGGCCTGGCGGTCTGACGAACTTACGAACCTCACAATATAACAATTGTGGTCGCATCTATCGATGTTCGTGGACACGCTGCAAAAAAATTTTGCAAAAAATCCTTTCGGCGACATTCGGAAAAAAAGAGTGACGAAAACAGCCAAACTACGTCCGCAAAAAACCCGAATAACCCTTCGGAAAAAAGAGTGACGAAAACAGCCAAACTACGTCCGCAAAAAACCCGAATATCGCCTTCGGAAATCTTTGGAAAAAAAGTGAAGAAAACGGCCAATTTACTTCCGCAAAAGTGATAAGAAAAATAGCAAAGTACATACCCAAATAACGAAAAATAAAATAGACACTCCCTAAATACAAAACCAAAAACAGCAGACGTTTTTCTGATCGGTTAACAGAGTAATTCGTGTATTAAAATCATAAGAATTTTCAGAGCAGAACGGGGGTCAAGGGATGGTAAAAAGGTATCTGTTAAAGGTACCTAAAGATCATACATCACAGGAACATACCATTGTTTGAAATGAGCAGTAATTTTTTATGCTTTTGTATAAGTTCTGAAATTGGACGACCGTGTAGTTTATATCCGTTTTTTTGTATTTGTTTTTTTTTTAGTGTTATCTTACATCTGGCCTACTTACAATTGGTGTAGCAGCGTCTCTATGCAGTTTTAATTATTTGCTTATTTAATACTTTCTGTTGGTTTGAGAAAAGTTGCAACTATTGATTGTCATCTTAGAAACCGAAAGTCTGCCACCGATTTGGAAACAATAAAATCACCAAGATTGTTTTTGTCTATGTAATCTTTAAAGATTATGTGTTGGTGGTTTCTATTATATTTAATTATATTATATTTTAATATTTTTGATTATTTTTTCAGCCATATTTTTCTTTTCAGGTCCTGATTTTCTTTCAAGGCTTACCACCCAGTTTTTCTGATTTATCATTCTATAGCGTGGGAAAGAAAACCGGAAGTGTCACCTTCTTTGATTGTTTTTATACAGCTCTCTCATTACAGATTCATTTACGTTTAAATCGAAAATATTTGCTTTTGTGATACCGACATCAACCCACTGAACACAGTATTATCTTCGAAACTACAGTAAATCACATCGACGTGTGGTTTGAAAAGTTGTTCTTAAAATATCATCTACTACAACTTTTGTTTTTAGGTCACATTTTTTTAAGAAGAAGAAATGCATATACTAGATATTTCATTCATTAATTTCCGATATTTTAAACTTAAAATTTTTGAATTAAGTATTTGGCAACTCCAAACAAAAATAATATAAAATTTTGTATTGTTTTTGACGTACAGCAGTTAATTTTCGTTCTCAATAGGAAAAAAGTGATTTAAAAGGATTTGAACCACTTATTTATTTATGTTTCAACAAACAATTTCATTTATATGAAATTTGAACAGGGGTGGATTTAGTACCAAAATAATTAAAAACTCAGCTAACAGTTTCACTTTCGAACTGTAACAAGTAGTAAGAACTAATTCAAGAGTCGAAGAACTGAGGTCAAAAACCTCGATGACCACAAAAATTATTGCAACGCATTAGGTGTAGAGCAATGACAATCATAATTATGAACAAAATTCCAGCCAAACATTTTAATTTAGTTCAATTAAATGAAGTAGTTTAAGCTTTTTGTTTAAACGTAAGAAATGCGACTATTGAAGAAATTATCAGTTGCATTTCTTATGCTTACGACCATTGTAAATTCTTGTTGAATAAATTTTGCATGATAATCTAAAAAAATCAATTAAAGTATTAGGAAATTCTTACTATAGTAGTTTACGAAAAGAAGAAAAAGCTGCGGGGGAAAAATTGAAGCTTACTAAAAGCCGCCGTAGGAGATTTTTTGATAACCGTCTATTGGTCAATCCAGCAGTAAATGGTGCGATTTAAGAACTCATGTTGTACTGAGATCTCATAAAAAAAATCATGCGGTTCATTTTAATACTTGACATAATAAATTAATATTTTGAACATTCTAAACGTTTTAAATTGAAATTGAAAGTGTAACGTAAGATTTAAAAGTAGCCAATCAATGTAGATAATAGTAAAGAATAAAACATAAACACGAATGTAGTATCGTAAAGTATTTAGTATAAATTTTACCTACTTCCGAAATAATTAATCATTTCAAATTAAGTGAGGTAAGTTTTTTGATAAAAATAATTGATCGTATAATTTCAATTTTTTTAACTTTTGCGATAAAAAAATTTGCACTACTGATTGAAATTTTTAAAAGTTAATCATGCTAAATGTAAAGTAGAACAAAATGAAGTAAAAATTAGAACTTATAACACTTAAACATTTTTTTATCAATTTAATATTTTTAATGCAAAGAATAAATTCTTTGAAAAAAAATTACATATTTGGTTCAACAAAAAATTGGCGATAATGTGCAAGAACGCTTAAACTGGAACGAACTTCCATTTAGAGCTTCGAGGCAAAGCGGAATTTGAGAGTGTTCTAATTTTTAGCAAACAAATCGTTAAAACTAAAAATAGTTTTTATAAAATATCGGAAATTGGATTAATTGAATTTCTTTTTAGTGAACCTGTCAATTCGGAAGTAGGAAAAATGAATAAAAAGAATTAAAAAAATTTCTTAAAGAGATTTACAAGTTATATAATTATAAGAAGAAATTAAAATCGTAAATTTTGTATGCTTCATGAAAAAATAAGTAATTGGTTAAAATAATTATAGAAATAAAAAAAACTCCGCAGAATATAAAACGTAATTACGTTTCGTACCAATGTGGTTAGTTTCAGTGAATTTTTATGAGGTGGAAAATCAAATAAGGAATTTTTTTCACAAGTTACGCATCTTCAATATCGAAAAATATATATTTTTGGATGCAATTCAATAACTGTGCATGAAAGTGTGAAAGTTAAAAATTAAGTAATAACAATAAGTGTTACATTAATCACGCCTGAATGTAATTCAATAATTAACTTCTGAAGAAGTTGAGTTGAATTTTTAATAATCGTGAAAAACTATGCAGGTATTAACAGTATTGCAATTGATCGGAGGAACAGGAACGAACTAAATTTTGGTTGATTTTTAAAAACTGAATGTTTATAGAAAAGTAAAATTTTTTGAATAAAATTGAAAATGTAAACACACAGCGATGCCCCTTTATATGGAGACATTTTAAATAACTAGACGTCTTGTTCTACATTTGTGTGACCCAACGGATAAACGTGGCTACTCCAATCTCTCTCGTTATAAAGCCTTCCTTTCAAGACTTTAGCCTTCAGATGTGATATGAAGTTCAAGGTAGCAAGAAGTTCTTAATTCTTTAACGGTGTTTTAATTTTCACTATGTAATATTCATGATAACAATTTTGTGATTTGAATGGACTAAAACAACGAAAATGTTCAAGTTCCGCATAAATATTGTACTTTTCTCAATTTTTGTTTTATCGGAATTGATATCAATTCACGCGGATGTAGTTCCAATTCCGGTTGTGCCTCAAAATGTCAACATAAAAACTGAAATTAACAAGGACCAGCAGAGTGTTAATGAAAATAGTGCCAAAGCTCCAGAAGAAAATTTGCCACGGTCGTCACTTGCTTGGGATATTTCTGGCAATGTTTTAAATTGTGCTATTTCGTTTGATGGTGTTTGTTTATTAAATGAAATTGAAAATTTAGTAAGCAAAGCAAATAGAAATTTATTAAGTAAGTACAATACTAACAACTTTTCAAATATGGTTTTAACAACAATTTTAAATTATCAGTTAATTGTGCAATTATCTTAATTAAAGTTTATGGTATGTGAACTGGCAACGCAGACACATTGAACAGATTTCAGTTTACTTCAGTAAGGCTTTAAAGAATTTTCTACTTCCATATAAATTAACTTCATAAATTTTAATTTGTTCGTAATCTGAAAAACATGTAGGTGACAACCTTCTTCCATATTTTATTAACGTAACCTTAATTTCGTCTTTTTGGCAATTTAATCAATACCGATGGTATAATTTTTGTTAAAACTGTTACTCGATATAATTAACAAAACCTGACACTGTTATTCAATTTAGAAATTTGATTAATTAGTAGATCAAAAATGTGGTTAACCGTTACACTGGGACCAGTTTAAGATTCCTTAATAAGTTCTTCTTAAAAGTTTGAGAAAGTTTATCAGATCTTATAAATTATTGTTCTTGGTGCATCTTCATTGTTATAAGGTCAAAAATATAAATTCGTGACAATTTCATTTTCAACAAAAAGTTTTCCTTCTTTTTATTGCTTAATGAAGTTATACCTAAAGCGATTTTGAAATCTTTAACATGATACGGTTCCGTAAATCAGCGACTGGTCTACTCCATAATATGATAATTAATGCCCGTGTATATTGACCTACATCGAGCCCTTACCTTGAGATGAAATTTTTTTTTATTGATTTTAATTGAAGAGAAAAGTTTTATTTCCGCGTGCAAAGCTAATAGTTTTTATAAAACGTAGACTAAAGGCGTTCAAAGGGTTAACAGACCTTGCTCTTCATTTTAAAAATAACCAAAAATCACGGTACACGAAGATGTTACAGAAGATGCAATCTTAGAAATAGAGTTTTTAAGGTGGCCGATATAAACAACTTCACTTTCAAGACTCACTAGAGGGCGTACGTAAATATTTCTGAGTACCCCATTCATCAGTACCGTGTAGCTTACTAAAGCCGAATTTTATAGTCAAGTCATTGAAAAAAAAATCTCATTCATTTTGTGTGTGCACATGATAAAGCTATCAACTTGGAACTAACTACCAGCTTAATTAAAATTAATAGTAATAATTTTAACACTAAATTAACTTGAAAATTTGATAATGTTTGTTACTGTTACCTCATAATTTAGTACATGCTTGCTAGTTAATTTTGCGTCTACGTCCACATTAAGCACTTACTCGAACAAAAATCTTGTAAACCAGTAAAGCAGAAAAGTGTACCGTGTAAATAAATTTGCAGTAGGTAGGTATATGCTTTTAATTGAGGTTATTTAGCAGCATTTTTTCAGTGAAAACAATACTCACCATATTGTGTTTAACGGTTAATTTAGTTCAAACTTGTCAATAATTACCCATTTTATGCAAATTGGTGAGAAATCTTTTTTCTGAATGAGTTTGCTGTGCTACTAAAAAATTAAATTTAATATCTAATTTATGAGTATTAAGTAAGGATTATGTTAATTTTTAAACCAGAAAACTATGAATTGCTTTGTCTGCTTATTTCTTATAACGACTTTTAATTTCTTAAAATTATACAAATTTTTAAAACTTGAAGTAATAAAGCGCAACATAAAATAAACGAATAGTAATATGAGAAAGGATAACTAACTATACATCGCGTAGTATAATAAAGTTATAATATTCATAAATTTGTTATTTTTATTATTAAATAGTTCCGGGTTTGAATCCAACTAACTTCCAAAATTTGTTTGTTTATGGTTTTGATTCCATTTAAAGCTGTAGATTCTTCTAAATGTTTATCTAAGATAGATATCTAAAAATACATGTAAAAAATGGCGCTTTTCCTGAAATTCACCGTGGAAAAGTCTCCCATTACCATTCAGCACACAACAAACTGAAATCTAAAAACTGTCAAAAAACTAGAAACTTACTTGAAATAATAATTATAAATTAAAATTTAATTTGATTTACAATTCACTTGTAGATAATTGTTGGAACTTGCAGTCAAAAACTTGATTGATAAAATACTTAATAATTGGAAATTAAAGATAACATTTGCAATTATTTGAAACGAATAAACCACTGCTTATTTTTCAATACAGTTTATCTTTTTTTAAAATATTGGACTAAACTACAAATTATTATAGTGAGTAGTTACTTACTGATATACAAAAACTAATTATTATAATTACCAATAAGTGTTATCTATCAATAATTGCTTAGTTAGAATAGTGATAGTAGATGACTGTGTGTAGTTTTCGGCCTTCGGTCTCATAGAATCGTTACTTTACGTAAAAGTATTAGTTGATCGATCTTATAAGTTCAAAATTGTCACCATACATGAAGAATTGTTTACCTCTTAGTTTCAAAAATATAGAAGAGTCAATTATTGTAAAAATACAGCTTGGCTAGCTGACTCCGGCTAGCTCAGGCGCTAATAAAATACATAAATTTCTATAAGTGAGCATTGTTATAATACATGAAAATATAAGCAAGTTTTGCAAAAGATATGTTCCAAGTAGTTCAGATAAGAACAAACGTTTTTGTCAATGCGTTAATTATTATCAATAATTAAAGTGCATATTTGAAATACAAATTTTATTATTTGTTTTTGTAATGATAAAGCTGCGTTAATTAGTTAGTTAACCATAAAATTAACATCTGGTTTTGGTATTCATAAAAATCGGTCAAACGTGAAATTGTTTATAAAACTAATGGCTAAAATATTTAGTGCGTAGTTAAAACGTTTATAGCTTTTAGCTATATGAATATAACCATATATGTAAAAACCATAGTTATTCGGTCTTCGGTCACACTCTAAAGAAGGATTACGGCCATAAGTATTATTTCATACTGGTAATACTCTATAGTCTATAAAGTGCCATAGCAATACTAATAAGTTTTGCTTGTACGTGACTTCTTGCGTTACTAACAGATAGACATTACTTTTTATAAGTATTATCGTATTGTAGCCATTGTAGAGATAGTGATAAATATAGATGTTTCAAGCAGCATAAAACAAATTGCTGCAGGAACCAAGTTGGTTTAACACCACATTTTCGCAGCTAGTAGCCTGAAGGAATTGTATTGTATTCAATTATAATATTTTATGATAGTTAAATGTATGTTATTTAATTTATAACTAACCACGTAGTACTGTATATTTTACTACTACAAGATATTATTATGCGGTTTTCATTACAGTATAATAACAAGCTGAAATTTTATATCAAACGACACTATTATAACGTGCATACTATGCTACAAAAAATATAGGTTAAAATTTTGAATTACGTAAAAAAATTATTATAAGTCTTTAAACAGTGAAATGTAATATTAACTGAGAAATTCAGTTATTATTAATACATTTTTTAATGAAAGTTACAACCGCAACTGAAAGCTTAATAAAAATATTACTATCGATTTTCTTTTGATTAAGTTAACGCGAAAATTTTCAAAAATTTGAATTTACGAATTACAACCCTGATTCACTGCTAATTTAATGATCATTAAGGATTCTTTGACACAGAATTTAACGAATTGTATACAAAATATGAAAAATACTCAAATTAGTATTTTTTCTGTTATTAGATGACTATTATTATTTTAATTGTTTAATAGAGCTATTAAATTATTCGCAAATCTCAGATTTCCAAAATAGTTAATAATCATTAATTTTCAGTATGTCGAAGTATTAATAACAATGCACTTTTCCTAATACAATTTAAAATATCAGTAGGTACCTACCGTGTTGGTAAAAGTAGTATATTAAGACATACAGATGTACTGTGTTATTAATAATAATAAAAAAATTTTATTTAAAAAAATTCAATGTTAAATAAAAATTCACAAGCTATCCATCTTAAGTTGGATGCTATGTAACTCAAAATGCCACAAAAGCTATCTATGTTTCAACCACTGACCTCTTAAAATAAATAGACAGCAAGTCAAGGTAAAAAAAAGTGTGTCCATCTAGGAGAGCGCCATATGTTAGAACACCTGTATCATAGCCAACAATAATTTAAAATTTTAAAGGGTAATTTAAATTTAAACAGTTCATAGCAAAAAATGAGGTTATTTTACGGCTGAAATGTGAAATACGCTCAGTTTAGTACCAACATAAACTAGTAATATTTTAAATTTCCGAGAACACTTTTTTAGATTTACAGCCATAAGGAATAGCAGTCCATTTTAATGTTGCCAATTTAGTGGTTTTTACACTAGATCTGACTTATTGAAAGTTGCTTAATTAAGAATGATTAAAAAGAGTCAAAATTTTAAAATAACACCTCACGTATTTAATGGACGACTGTCCCCTCTATAAATTATTAAAAATAAGATACATATCTGGCGGATTTCTGGCGGAACCAAAGTGTCATCTAGCGATTTCGTAAATTTAAGAGTTAGCAATGTTGGTCTATTTATTTTAAGACATCTGTGGTTGTAATATGAATTGGAGGGAATCTTAGCTCAAAATTGATTATGAAGTAAAACGCGATGATTATTTTTAATAAAAAAATTTAGTGCAAATATTAATAATAAAACTCTACACGAAAGAAAATAAAGATGAACGCTAGTTCTGTAGAGTACAAATGCAATAAAATGATTTTCTAAGAAAAGTGCTAACGCTACTTTTTTTCTAAAAAAAAATGTAGAAAAGAAAGGGACAGAATGTGCCTTAGCGCACATTGGGCCACTTTAAATTTCTAGCTCTGTAGTTCATCTAAATATTAGAAATAACTTACACGTTGGCAAAACTTAGTCATACATTCTGCTAGGTAAAAGATTTATACTAGTCGTGCCATATGTTCTGTGAAATGTTTGCGAATAAATTTAAACTATTTAAAAATAAAAATTCAATAATTTTTAAAAGCCATTTTATTAGGTACATTCCAAAGAACGTTTTACATTTGAATTTATTCGAAATGACCACCTTTTGCTTTCACACAGGCCTTTAAACGCCGTGGCCAGTCATCTATTGCGGCACGAACCACTTTAATTGGTATCGATGCCGCTGCCTTGATCAAATCTCGCTTTAGAAGCTCGATATTTCTATGAGGTATCTTACAAGCTTCTTCCTCAAGAATCGTCCACAATTTGTAGTCCAATGGGTTCAGATCGGGACTTCCTGAGGGCCAATCTTCTGCAGCAATAAAATCGGGTAAATTTGTTTGAAGCCATCGTTGCGTAGTTTTTGCTTTATGAGCAGGTGCCGAGTCTTGCTGAAATATCCAACGCTTTCCATCGAATAGAGTAGTGTTTAGTGGCTTTACCACTTCCTCTAACATTTCTTGATAAACTGGAGCAGATGTTTTTACACCTTTTTCACAGAAATGAAGCTGTGTTACACCTTCGTATGATACACCCCACCAAACCATTACTGATGCTGGAAAATGACCTCTTTCTACCCTAGGAATTTTTTCAGATGCTTCCTTAGAGCTGTGGGCATACACGCGATCATTTTGCTTATTAAATTTTGCTTCTATCGTAAAAAATTTTTCATCGGTAAACAAGATGTTTCGATGATCGTCATTCGCGTGCCGTACTAAAAGACGTTTTGCTCGTTCGCATTAGAGATGGGTAGTTCGCGAACGAACTAATAAAAAGAACGACTCTTTTACACGAACTAAATGAACTAGTTCGGCAAATCCAAGTGAACTAGTTCAAAACGAACGAGTCGGCTAAATACAGATATTAGCACAAAGAATGAGATAGAATAACTTTCAGATTTGAGATACGAACGAGTATCTACGAACTGGTTTGAGATTGGCATGGCCATAGACCCTCCCGAGTAACTACGAAAAGCGACGAAACGAGGACACGATTGGTACTTAGTAAAAGATACAATTTTCATTTTACATTACATAGTATTGGGGTTTAATAAGGTTCATTATCGATTGATACCATTCTGAAATATTGTACTAAATCGCATGCCGTATGAACGTTCGGCGTAAAGAAAAATAAACCTTATACATAAATCAGTTTTAAAAAGATTTCATAATTCATATTCACCTCAAACAAAATTAAGAATCATTAATTAAAACAAATACTATAGATTATTACCTATAATATTTGATTAAAATTAGTACTCATATTGAATTCTATAAATGAAATAATGGTCTTGCTTTATGCTTGGTCGTGCTTTATAAAAGCACGTGTTAAAGTAAGTCCGTTTACCGGTTTTTAAAAAATTTATTGAATTTGATATGATTTAATGCCAAATTCAGCGAAATGAATCGATACTGTATTTACATATATAAGTTGTACCATGTACCATATAAAATGATTTTTATCAAATTATAAAAAAATTAAAAACAAACTAAGAAAAACGTCTTTGAAGTTATAAACGTTTTACATAATCATACCTATTGATTTATTAATTAATTGTTTTCAAAATTTTATGAATGCTTTTGTTTATAATGTTTATGATTTTGATAAAGTTGTTGATTTTTAAACCGAACTCTTGTTGTAGTTATTATTCATTCCTTTCGTTCAATGGGAACGAGAACGAGTCGGGTTGTAGTTTATGGTGGTAGTTCTCATTCGTTCCTTTCGTTCAATGGGAAAGAGAATGAGTCGGTCTGCTCCTAATCTCTTTCCCGTCAACATAAGAGACATTCTGTTGTAGTTCGCGAACGAACTGTAAAAATGAACTAGTCTTTTTGGTGAACGAGATTGCGCGAACTAGTTCGTTCAAGTGAACGAGTATTCCCATCTCTAGTTCGCATCTCATGCTTTTTAAAGCCACTGTAAGGCGCTGTCCCGTTATCCTGCGATAAGCCCCAAGTTTTAGATCACTTCTTAAAACACGTGACATACTTCTTTTGGAAATTTGAAGTTCCCTAGCCATAATTTTCTGCTTTCTTAATGGATTTCTTCGAATTCGTTCACTAACTGCTTTTATCACTTTAGGTGTCCTTACGCTTCGTGGGCGACCACTTTTTTTTCTATCAGTTACTTTAGACGTCTCATTGTAACGATTGATAGTGCGATAAATAAAGGTTTTATTAATTTTTAATTTTTTCAGTAAATTAAAAATCTCCGTCACACTTTTATCACACTTATGTAGTGCAATCACTGCAATACGATTTTCTTTAACACCCCAATTCATGTTCACTCTTTAAAATTTCAAACTAAACTGTTACTCATTTTTACCTACCCTAATTGACCTTTCTAAAAGTACTGTTAAAAGTCCTAATCCCTTAAGCCGTAATGGCAAAAATTTTTAAGACTTTAAGGACGATCGTCTTTAAAGGCACTATATACAGCATCGGATTGCCTAATAACGCTAATAACAAATTCAAAATTTGGTATTGCTTTATTCGCGGAATTTTGTGTTTAATTTTTTATTTCCCTTCAGTTGGTGATTGCTTTTTTGATAAAGAACAAAAAATTATCTTTAATTTTACTAAATAAATATTTTTTTAAATTTATTCAGATTACCAATAGATATTCTAATTTCAAATATTTTTTAGAAAATTAATTTTAATATTAAATTGATAGCTACGAGATTATGTTTTTTGATGGTTTTGCAGGCTTTCAGTGTTTCCATACTCCTAAACTCAAATATTGCAAATTCCACAAACACCAGAAATGAATTCCCATCGACTTCTATTTTAAACATGTGCCTAATCGAAAAACACACAAAAATAAAAATCTGCAAATTGTTGCTATAACCCTGGCGAAATGAGTCGTTAAACTTGAAATTTAGTACGTTATACAGAAAAACTCTTTGACAGGTTAAAATTTTGGGAGCATAATAATATGAAATTACATTATGAGTTTTCATAAAACATTTAAAAAATATGAATTTTATGTATGATCTAATTTCTAGATTTTTTAATTAAAATCAAAATATTTAAATTATTAAGTCTGCGACTTGAAAAATTCAGTAAACATTGAGACATTTCTGACAAAGGCTGCATACACATCCGAAAGCTAAAATATATTTTTTAATTAATTTAAATGTTACCTTGACAATATTTTTATTTATTAAAATCAAAATACTAAAACAATTTTTCAAAACTGGAAAATTTTAATTGAAAAGGTGATTATTACTAATTTTACATTGATTTTATGTATACGGGTCATTCCACCAAATAAATTTTTTTTTGAAGTGTGACCCCAGCGGATTTTTTTCAAATTTTGTGGAGTTATTGTCTGTATAAAAATAATGACTCACTGAAAAATTTAGCTCTTAATATTAAGTACTTTCGTAGTAATGATTTTTTGAATTTTGACAATTTTGAAATTTTGAACTTTTTCGTTAATTTTTTTGAAGTAGAAAAATTATTCATAAAAATACGAGAAGTACAGTTTCTTTTGTAAAAAATCCTCAGTTTTTCAATGAAGATATTAAGTTTTTATTATAAGTAGCAAAAGACTCCCACAATTTTAATTAAAGTAAAAAAATTGATTTTTTAACAGTGCGGCAAGTTTTTTTTTCAAATTTGATACTTTTTTCTGAAAGCTGAGATATTTTTACACAAAATATCTAATTTTTACGATGTGCATATTTTTTGTTTAATTACAAATAATTAAAATGTACGATTTTTACGAATAAAAAACTTTTATTATTGAATATTACTCATATTGAAATTTTTTTTAAGATTTATTATGTTAATTATTTACTTTTGTATATCACAATTTTTTAGACAAACCAAAAGTGTATCGAAATTATCACCTGACGATGCTATGGTATAGCGAAAACGTTTGTGAATAAAATTATACATTTAGTATAATTCACATTGTGTCAACTTTTAATATTTTAGTTCCAAAAGTGTCGATACACTTTTGGTTTGTCTAAAAAATTGTGATATGTTTATCAAGTTGCACTACTTAGACCACACTGTTATCAATTATTTACTTTTGGTTCATAAAAAATTGTTTAATCACACTTTTTCGTATTTAATTTTAGATAATATTTTGAAAAAAATTATGCAGTAAATAAAACTTAACGAAATTTATGGCGCTCTTAACAATAAACTATCAGAATTTGGAATATTATTTGAATATATTTAGGGTGGATTGTATGATCTTGAGTGATTTTCCAGAGTGATTTATCGTTACGAGCGATATAATTTTTGTCAAGTTTTATTACTGCATAATTTTTTTTAAAAAACCTATCTAAAATTAAATACAAAAAAGTGTGATTAAACAATTTTTTATGAACCAAAAGTAAATAATTAACATAATAAATCTTAAAAAAAATTTCAATATGAGTAATATTCAAAAATAAAAGTTTTTTATTCGTAAAAATCGTACATTTTATTTATTTGTACTTAAACAAAAAATATGCACATTGTAAAAATTAAATATTTAATGTAAAAAAATCTCAGCTTTCAGAAAAATATAAGATACATGTCGCTGCCCCCCCCCCAAATCGAATTTTTGGGTAAAATTTGCGTCAAACGTTTGAGCATCGTTTGAGCATCAATGAGCTTCCAAATTTTTCGTTTGAGCCTCAACCGTCGCGGAATTATTCGCGAAATTCTTGGGGGGGGGGCTGTAGACATCGACGTTGTCGCGACAAAAAGGCGTAAGCGCCAAAATTTCCAAAAATCGTTTTCGATGTTAAAATAAAGACTATTTCAATTTACACTACTTATGTTTTTGGTGTATTCACCAAAAAATCCTAGAAATGAATTGAACAAAGTTCAATATTAACAAACACAAATAACAGATATAAAATGTTTTTTGTTTCTCCTGTAAAATATTACAAAAGTCGCTTACGCCTTTTTGTCATGACAACGTCGACATGTTTTTCTATTTTCGTTCTTATTTCGAATTTTTTTTTGAAATTGATGTCTATCGATAGAGATTCGTTTGAGCTTGAATGAGCTTCCATTTCCATCATTTTAATTTTATTTTCTGCAAAGTTACGAGCATTTCAAATTTCGAGTACTCCGGGCAAGTACCGTACAAACATTTTCAATTTTAAGAAGGGCATTTTTTTCAGGGCCCTTTTAATTTAATCAACAGATGGCGCCTACTTAAATATTTTTATAAAATAAGAGGAATTTGCTATATTTAAAATATTGCAAATTCGTTGAGATAATACCATTCTATTAATAATATTCTTGATCTTAAGCTATTTTGAGTTCGTAATATTTATTTATAAAAACACAATTCATAATTAAAGTTTAATTATCTTTTTTTGTAAGTGAGTGTGTTTTGACATACTCAATACGAACTCAAAATAGCTTAAGATCAAGAATATTGTTTATAGAATAGTATTATCTCAACGAATTTGCTATATTTAAAATATAGCAAATTTCTCTTATTTTATAAAAATATTTAAGTAGGCGCCATCTGTTGATTAAATTAAAAGGGCCCTGAAAAAAATGCCCCTCTTAATTCTATTTTATCGGATTAAAAAAACTTAATCCTGCTTAATTACCATCATCATTTTGATGGAATAATACGGAAGGTGTAATTTTAGAAAGGAATATTATGTTTAATAGAATATCGTGAACTAATAAAATGGTGATATATTATAATTTTATTAAAAGATTTAAAAAAATTTTTAAAAAGGATATAAACTAAAAAGGTCAAAATGACATTTTACTCTAAAAAAACGTTTAAGGCCCGGAATCGAGCGCAACTTTCAATATTCTGAATGTTTATGAATGTACTAGACAAATCGAATTTTCTAGAAAAAGTTTTGTTAAACGTTTTAACATCAATAAGTTATCAATATTTTCATATGAGCCTCAACCTTCATGGAGTAATTTGCAAAAACTTTGGAGGGGGGGGGGAAGAAGTTGATAATAAGTTTATCTTTATCTCATCTTAAAGTAGAATTAATTTTGTTAAATTGGTGTCAAACGTTTGTGTATAGTTGGTGAGAGTCCCAAGAGTTCCAAATTTTTTGTTGAGCCTCAACAGACTTATTAGCAAAATATTTGGGAGGAGGGGGGCATACTAACGCCTTCAAGTGGAATTTTAGTGTGAATTTGGTGTTAAACGATCGAGTATCGTGATGTTCATACTTTTGACATCAATTTTATTGCAAGATTTAAAAAAAATTTTAAAACGGATATAAACTAAAAAGGTCAAAATGACATTTTACTCTAAAAAACGTTTAAGGCCCGGAATCAAGCGCAACTTTCAATATTCTGAAAGTTTATGAATGTACCAGACAAATCGAATTTTATAGAAAAAGTTTTGTTAAACGTTCGAACATCAATAAGTTTCCAATAATTTTATTTGAGCCTCAACCTTCATGGAGTAATTTGCAAAAACTTTGGAGGGGGGAAGAGAGAGATTGTTAACAAGTTTATCTTTATCCCATCTTAAAGTAAAATTAATTTTGTTAAATTGGTGTCAAACGTTAGTGTATAGTTGGTGAGAGACCCAAGAGTTCCAAATTTTTTGTTTGAGCCTCAACAGACTTATTTGCGAAATATTTGGGGGGAGGGGGGCATACTAACGCCTTTAAGTGGAATTTTGGGGTGAATTTGGTGTTAAACGATCGAGTATCGCGATGTTCATACTTTTGACACCAATTTTAATGCAAGATTTAAAACATATATTAAAAGGAACATAAAGTAAAAAAGTCAAAATGACATTTTACTCTAAAAGAATTTTTAAGTCTCGAAATCTAGCGCAACTTTCAATATTAAGTTATTAAATGAATATGTAAAAATCGAATTTTTTAGAATAATTTGATTCATAAGTTTGAGAATCATTGAGTTTCTAATATTTTCGCTTAAGCTTCAACCGTCAAGGAAAAATTCCCAAAAACTTGGATGGGGGGAAAAGATATTTCCCGTACTCAGATAAAATTTTGTTATTATAATATATCACCATTTTATTAGTTCACGATATTCTATTAAACATAATATTCTTTTCTAAAATTACACCTTCCGTATTATTCCATCAAAATGATGATGGTAATTAAGCAGGATTCAGTTTTTTTAATCGGATAAAAAATTTTAATTCGATAAAATAGAATTAAAGTAGAAAATGTTTGTACGTTACTTGCCCGGAGTACTCGAAATTTGAAATGCTCGTAACTTTGCAGAAAATGAAATTAAAATGATGGGAATGGAAGCTCATTCAAGCTCCAACGAATCTCTATCGATAGACATCAATTTCAAAAAAAAATTTGAAATAAGAACGAAAATAGAAAAACATGTCTACAGCCCCCCCCAAGAATTTCGCGAATAACTTTGCGACCGTTGAGGCTCAAACGAAAAATTTGGAAGCTCATTGATGCTCAAACGTTTGACACCATTTTCACCCTAAAATTCCACTTGGGGGGGGCCAACATGTCTACAGCCCCCCCCCCCCAAAAGTTTTCGCGAATAACTCCGCGACGGTTGAGGCTCAAACGAAAATATTGGAAGCTCGTAATCGAAAAATTCGATTTGGGGGGGAGCCAGCGACATTTACCTAAAAATATATCAAATTTAAAAAAAAAACTTGCCGCACTGTCAAAAAAATCAATTTTTTTAATTTAATTAAAATTTTGTGTGTCCTTTGCTACTTATAATAAAAAATTAATATCTTCATTGAAAAGCTGAGAATTTTTCACAACAGAAACTGTACTTTTCGTATTTTTATGAATAATTTTTCTACTTCAAAAAAATTAACGAAAAAGTTCAAAATTTCAAAATTGTCAAAATTCAAAAAATCATTACTCCGAAAGTACTTAATATTAAAAGCTAAATTTTTCAGTGAGTCATTATTTTTATACAGACAATAACTCCACAAAATTTAAAAAGATCCGCAAGGGTTAACACTTCAAAAAAAATTTTATTTGGTGGAATGACCCACGTATACTTATAGATTGTGTTTGCTTTGACACTATCTTTGCTACAAAAACTGTACGCTGAAAGTGTACAAAATTTGAGTTTACTTTGAAAAAATGCTTGCTTCCGTAGCTTTTCTCTTAACGTTTCAGAGGTGGTCCCTAACCTAACTTATGTGTTCAATAAAATTGTTAGTTTTAAAATTAAATTACTTTATTTTACTTGTTTATTGTTTATTAAAATCACACAAAGTATAAAAAGTGCCAAAGTAACGCAAAAAATTATTTGATGGCGCTTCAAAACAAAAATAGTGCAAAGGCAAACTCGGCCTTAGGTATAATGCTAAATTTAGCTATTATTATTAAATAATATATTAAATAATCCATTTTTGTTGGCTTAATTTGTTAAATTTTACGTAATATAGTTTGATTGGCGGTGTGGAAAATTTTAAGAATCATTCGGACGGGGGAAGCATTCAGAAAGTTATGAAAGGTTTTTTTCATGTAGAATAATTAACAAAAAGAGTTTTATATTTAAATGAACAATATTAATTATTACTATAAGAGGGGTTAAACTTTTTAAAATTATTTTAACGTAAGAGCTAGAAGTTATAAATATCCCATTGACAGGAAGGGAGAAAGGAAAAATATCTAAAAGTATTTTTACGTACAAATGGATGGGTTTCTAACAGATCTAACAAAATCTTACATAGGGGGGAGGGGTTAGGTGACGCAGAAATAAAACAAAAAAAAGAAACTTTTGTGGATAAACTTTTTTTTTACTAAGATGCAACTTATATAAATTCATTTACAACAATAATTTACAAAATGAGGTTGCTTGAGCTTTCAATTTTGAATATTTTTGAAAATGCCAGCAAAAAATATACAACATACAAATGATAATAATCATAGAAAAATTTAGCAAAAAATATGTGATTTTGTAGTTTACTAAATACAAAGTTCAAGTTTAAAATTTTAAGACCGTAGTAACAATATTTTGATTTCCTTTTATCCAAAACTTTTTTTAACTTGAAAACTATTTTATACAAATAAACCGAAACATTTTGTTACGATCCTGATTTTAAAAACGTGAATTTTGTGTTTAGTAACACATATAGGTACTTAAATGACTTTTTTTTTAATCTGTTCAAGTTTTTGTCGTTAATGTAATTGATTTACTACAACCTGACTTTTGTAAAATATTCAAAATTGAGAGCTCAGATAATTTTATTTCATAAATTAATGATGGCTTATATAATATATTATTTTACAATAATAATTAAAATTTAAAAGGAGAAAAATATTTAGGGTGTCTCTACGACTGTTGTATACATACCTCGTAGGTCAAACGGTTCTCTAAATTTCTATCATCAACTTTAAATAGCTCTATCACCACAACTATTTTATTGTGTAAATATTACAGGAAAAGTACGTATACCGGTAAAAGTGCACATTTTTCAATAAATGTACATTTATTCCGGCGCTTACAGCAGCCCCGGATCCAATGAAGGGCCTGTCGGGTTGTCTGCTCCGGGAGGCAGCTCAAAGAGGGCCAAATTCATATATTTGAACTTTTAATCTTAAACTTATTTTAAGTATTGTATTATTAACCAGTTGATATTAAATAATCTTTAAAACTCTAATTAATTCGAGTTATATTAATGATTCTAAATCAAATAAATTATTTATTAAACTTTTGGAAACTAAACCGTTCCTTCATCAGAATAATATCACAATTAGGTATAGAATATGGAATAATTATTATTATATAGAATAATATTAATATAGAATAATGTTATTATTATTCTGATGAAGGAACGGTTTAGTTTCCAAAAGCTTAATAAATAATAATTTATTTGATATTGAATCATTTATAGTAACTCGTATTAATTACAGTTTTAAAGATTAATAAAATTATTTGATTTTTGAACTCAAGTACTGGAAGAAAAGGGCGCCAATGTTAAAGAAACGAGAGCCATTGTCAAGTTTTTGTCCCGGTTTAGAAAAGTCATAAATTCGGGGCTGGCTTATGGTAAATGTATAATATACAGTGAACTTTCCTCAATAAAATTAAGAATATGTGCATATTTACCAAACTATGATGGGAAGAGCATATTAAGACTTAACAACAAGTTAGTTTTTAATTTATTGTTTTTTTTTGACGGATGCCTTCTCTTCCGATAAAGAAATCTATTAAACTATTGGTTCAATAGTTTTTTTTATTGTATTTACAATAAAAAATCAATCGTTTGGATGTTATAACCATTTGAAAGTAACAATTAAAAAAAAACCATCACGACCAAAAGATTCATTGGAAAATCGTTGAAAATTATGCTCCAAATTTTATGATATTTAAAAATTTTTGAAAGGCACTAAAACTAGACCATACCAATGCACGTTATGATATTTATTGAACTTCAATTAATAAAGACACACGAACCGATGTTCCCATGTTCCAGTAATTATATAGTTAAACCGGTATAATTATCAATTACAATGTTCGCACGATTTAATCCAGTTCTGGTAAGGTAATTAGGAATATTTTCAAAATTTTTAAATATACCTGTCTCTTGTTATAATATTGTAACCCGAATCATTTCAGTTTCAAATCTTAAGAAGGAAAAAATTGAGTGAAATTGCATCACATTACACGACACTCTCTTCTGTTACATCAATTATTTATCAATTTAGAACAAATTAATCGAAGTGGTAACTCTTAATTACATATTTCAATATCAAGAACTAAATACTTAATAATACTATCTCATCACTTGAGAATGTAAATTATGCGTGTGGTACACACATAAAAGAACATGAACATTAGAAAATAAATTACAATTTAAATAAAATATACGTTTAAGTGTTGCATTGCAATAATAAACACGGTGGCAAGTCATTTATGAACCTACTTTCTTGTGTGTAGTTCTTCTTACTATAATACAATAAAAAGATAATAATGCACCGTAAAGAATCAAACCGTGTCCAGTTGATGTGCAGCAGTCCTTCATCATTTAAGTAGGTAGAAGTAATGATGCGATTTAAATAAATATAAAAAATGTAAGCGTGAAACTGCATTTATACGAGTATGCAGTGTTTGAATGAACTCTATTGAAACATCATGACTGTTAAATTGGAAAATAGAAATTCAACTTCATTTCATTATGGTAGTTCTTTCAAAGTTTCAAACGCACTCGTAGAGCAAGCACATCATCCCATCAGATTTTTTTCAACTGAAAAGTAAAACAAAATTGTTAACATTTTTGGAAGCACTGGAAATTGATAGATCAAAGTTATTTTGACTAACTATTGATTAAAAAATTACCCTTTTCTTCTAACCTTAACTTTTTCAGCAGTTTTGGTTTAATTAGTAGGTATCCTGACAATTATGTACATAATTTGTACAAAAGTACACATACATAGTTATGTTTGTTTTTATTTTATTTTTTTATGCAAACTGCATAATCATGAACATACATGTGTTGTGCAGCGAATCGGTCGATGCACTAAATAATTGATTAATTAAATTAAAATTATGAATTGCACTTGCCCAATAATTAAGATAATACATTTATTCATAATATTAACATTTTTCTAAATGTTCAATACCGTAATGTTACCAAATAAAGTTGAGTGCCACTTACCGTATGCAGTTGTCTCAGCCGCACAAAAACTTATTTTACGACAATTTTTCTACAACTTTATTATTTAAATGCCCCTCATTATCACCATTAGTTGCGCTTAAAACTACACTTCAAATAAATAGTGGACTTTCAAAGAAAATTAAAGTAATTTTATATAATTTAATTCTAGTGCTAAACTTTGCTTTTTTTAGGAGAAGCTGATGAGGAAGCTCGTTTGACAACTGGTAGAAAAACCAATGACGAAAATAGTCCATCTAATTTAATATCGTCAATCACCGACTACGTGTTAGATGTGCCGGAAATACTTAAAGAAAGTATAAGTGGCTTGATAAAATCTGGTGGTAACTTCAGCTTATTATCAGTGGTAGAAGACGATGAAGACGATGGACAAGGAAAAGATGAACTTGAAGAAGAAGAGGAGGAAGAGGAGGAAGATGATAACGACGAGGAGGAAGAAGAAGTAGAAGAAGAAGAGGATGACGAAGAAGAGGCGGACGAAGATGAAAAAGATGAAGAAACTGACGATGATGAAAAAGAAGTAGCCGAAAATGCTGAAGAAGGTGAAGAAACCGCAACCGAAACAGTTGAATCAGAATCACGTATTGCCAAAGGCAAATGCACTAAGAAAAAATGTCACGTTAAAAAGCACAAGCTTTTGTCAAATGGTAATAATCCCTCAAGGAGAGACATTGGAGGTAAAAATTTATATGCAATATAAAATTTGTTTCATTTTAAATTTTCAATTATTAACATTTGATTTTTTTTCAAGTATGAGTCATAACATTTTAATTTGTACCTAAATTGTGTCAAACGCGATATGAATTTTTACAACCTTCAAGTTAATTACGGTATCATAAATGCCTTACCTACAAACAATAAATGATGTTTTGAACTAACGATAAAATTAAAATATCAAACTTTATGTTTTAATGCCATCCTTAGATTTTCTCATGACAAAGTGGGCAATAAACAATATTTGTTTAGTTGAAAATCGTTAGATTCTACAAAAAATTTTGGTGTTATTGGCTATCATTCATTCCAGTTTTTTTTATTATCTTTCTCACGGCACTTCTCTAAATGCTTAATTAACCCACTTATTTTGTTGCAGATGCAAGAGGAAAGAAGAAAAAAAAGAAGAAGGCTCTCTTTAAATTATTCGTTGTCATAATGTTAATCAAAGCAAAAATTGGGATGCTATTGAAAGTTTTAGCCGCAAAATTACAAGTTAAATTCTTGATAATAGCATTCGTAAACCTTTTAATAAATTTGGCTCGATTTTGGTGGGATTTAAAAAAGGGGCACGATCATCCTCAAAAAGTAATCTATTATGAACATGCTCAGCATCAACATCATTACGATGGACATGAAGATTGGCAAAGTTCAGGACCAGGTGGTGGTGGATATTGGGGCAGAAGATCGTACGACGAAAACGGAAATGAAGAAAATCCGAAAGGCGCTCAACAGTTAGCTTACTCCAAGCACGCTCCGTATTCAAGTAGTAGCGACCTCTCTAACGAAAACTCGGAAAATTCTTGGAATCTGTGGGGTTAAATTTAAATAGTGTAATATAAAAGTCATTCCGCTTAAGCAATAGTTTTAATATTGCTTCAAAAAGTTCCAATTTTTTGCTTAGTAATTCTTCTGGGTGCTGAACTACAGATATCTTCCAGGGTAGCGTTTTTCATTCTTTCAGTATTACCTTATTTATTTTGCTTTGGTGGTTTTCGTTTTGCATATCTATGATAATTTTAAATAAGTACCTGCCACATTAATTAAAAATAGTACAATAGATTTAAAAACTTAACGATTAAGCTATCTTTTAAGTAAACATATTTATTTATTTATTTTATTTATTTATTTATTTGTTTTTTTTTAAATTACCATTTAATTAAAGCTATTGAATTAAGTTACTGTACCATAAGAACAATAATTACATGTTGTAATAATTCATCTTTTAATGCAGTGTTTGGATAAACTAGTCGTCATTGTCGTCATGTAATAATAATAATAATTAATATTATTTTAGTTTATTTATTTTAAATAATATATTATGTCTTTCCTAATGACTTTAAGATGTTACAGTTGTTTGTAAACCAGAAATTACATTGATATTATTAATTTTCTAATTTATTATTGTAAGCAAAATTGTTACATTTGCTTCAAATTAAATTAATAAATAATTGAAATATTTCTCATTTATAACTAAAAATTAATTATCAGCACCTTTTTAATTTATAAAAATATTGTTTTTTTTTGTTTTTTTATAAATTACAAATTCCAATTTCTAGAGTAATCATACGTTTTCGGAATAAATTACTAAAATCTATCATTTGGTTGCATATCTTTCTCAAATGTATAATCAATGGTTTAATGCAGTTAGAATTTTTATTTTGGAATTTTTCAGCTTGGTAAGCAAAAATTGAATTTTAAAGTTTTATATTCTTGAAATCGTTTGTATTTAATGACTTGGTTCTTTTTTCCAATTAATTTTCTAGTTTTTCCACATCCTAGTTACTGGTCTATATAATCAAATTTACCATGTGATCATTAACCGAAATGTTTAATAAAATAATTGCTACTCTCTGAAACGATTTACAAAATTTTGGAACCACAAATCTTGTATTATTATTTTAGCTATATTTTTCAATTAAGGAATTTTTACAAAAATTTTTTTTGCATTGTTTTCAAATGTTCATAAGTAACTTGAAAAAATGTTTCTCTTTAAAGGTGGTTTTTGAAAGAATAAAACTGAAACCTTTATTTAATAATTTATTAAACTTGGAAAATAATAATATAAAAAATAATTTGTAATTTCGAAGAATCGAAAAAAATTATGACAAATTGACAAACACTTAAAAGTGAAATGTTAAGGCGGTTCTTAATATACAATGTCATCAAAAAGATTAATTCCAAAATTAGTTTTACTTCGACAACACCAATTATTCATAAAACTTTACAACAATTTATTAATTTTAATGGCTTTATCTTAATATTTTAATAACTCTTACAGACATTTTAAAATAAATGTTTTATTTATAACAATCTACATATCTGAAGGTTAAAAAATCACTCATTGCACTGTGAATAATAATTTTTTTTTCAAGGAACCGCAGTAATTCTCAGATGTACCATAATAGTATTACTGTTATTACCTGTAAGCGACCATAATTATTGTGTACTCTTTGAAAAAGTGCAGCTTGATAACGTATAATGAGGTCATCCACTAATTGCCTATTCCTCAGAAGTAAAATACAGGAACTGCTTTAACTTTTCTGTTGCAGTATTTAAAACTCTAGTGTTTTGCTTAACGTTTGTTGTTTAATAATTTTTAGTGTTTTTCTTCTTTGAGTGCCGTCTCCGCTACGAAGGTTGGCAATTAGCATGTCTATCTGCTGGACTCTGGATACTGCCTCTTGAAACAACTGGGTAAAGAAATAGCCAAACCGCTCTCTAAGATTTCACAACCACGATATTCTAAGCCTGTCGACTCTTCTCTTACCTACAATTTTGCCCTGTATGATGTCATATCTATCTCCACGCATGACATGACTCAAATATTGTAGTTTACCTTTACATTTGTTACTCGATTCATCCACGATATCTTTAGGATTCTCCTATACGCCCATATCTCAAAGGATTCTAGCTTTTTCATATTTTCTGTTTTGAGAGTTTATTCGTCCAGTCGATAAAGAATTACCGAGAAGACATAGCATCTCAACATTCTTATTTTAAATTACAAGCTTTCCTGTTTACCACAATGCCCGTCGGCCCCGAGAGCATTTTTCATAATTTCTTTGGAGTGGATATTAAAAATGGCTTACAGAGTAACATTTTACGATGAGTAAAGGTAAATTTGGTGTCAGCTGTAAGATTAGATCACAAGAGATCACAATATTAGATTGGGGTCTGGATTCTGAATTTAATGAGGAAGGCAAACTACGGTTCACCTGCACTCAGGCCACAAAGCGGGCTCATTATGCTACCTCCGATGTTAGCAGCCCACCTACCTCCTATTCCTCAAGCCACTCTAAACTCAAGACGAGCTTGAGTATTTTAGAGGGCGGTGTGCCACTAATACTGACCATGCTAGGCTAAAAGCTTCCCAACATAGATTCTCTTTTTGACGCTAACACTGGGAAGTTACAAAGCACGTGCTCCACTGTTTTATCTTCTTCTTCACATCCGCGACATATTGGGCTGTCAACCAGTCCCATTGTGTGCAGGTGTTTGTTTAGCTTACAGTGTCCTGTAAGAAGTGTAAGACATCCCACAATAACTCGTAAGCTGTCCCGAGACAACTTCAGATAATATTTTGCATGTTTATCAGACGGTGCCGGTGTGTTAATTACGGGAATGGGCCAGTTCGCGGCGAGCGTTTCGACGCGGCCGGTTTGCCGCAGTTGGTTGGACGCAGCCAGTTCGTCGCAAAGCTATTTTGACGATAAATTTATTAGTCGCAGGGACAGTTTGACGCAGGACTTTTTGCCGCAAAATCAATTCGCCGCAAGACTTTTTGCCGCAAAATTGCAAAAAAACGAATTTTATTTAATTAATTTTAAGAATAACTTGACAAAATTAATAAATAGATTCTGTAGTAATAAATTTATTATTTAAAAATTTAAAAACAAAAACTTTACAAAACTATGATTTTAATTACGCATTTCAAAATTATGCGCAAGTCCTCATAAATAATCAATAATATTTCTATTATGAAAATCTTGCACAATTTTTAAAATTTTGTTATCAGCATCTCTGAACTTTTTTAATTTGCGAGGTGGAGATTTTCCAGCAACAAGACTTTCATAATAAATAACACGACTTTTTTGGACCTTTCTTAACCCCTCTTTGAATTTCCAAATCGTCGGATGGATCATACCCATTTCACACTGGATTCTTTTATTAGCAGCTTCTGCGTGATTGTTCGTGCCCTCAAAATTTTGTAAAGTACGATCGTAAACATTCCATATATCGTACCCAAATAATGGAGGTCTACGGTTACCACTTCTAGTGAGTGCGCCTATATAATTGGTTTCAAACCATTGCAACATTGGTTGTAGTGCTGCTGGTAACTCCCTTCCACCGTCCTTCAGTACATGCATTAATAACTTGTGCTGTTTCTTCCATCGTATCGGCAGCTCGTTGTTTTATATTTGTAACAGTTTTGGCAACCGAAATGACGAAAAGGACGCGGATAATAATCCTTGCGTCGAAACTTTTGCGTCCAAACGGGTGCGCGGCGAATCGGCCGCGGCTAATAGGTCTTGCGTCGAAAAAGACCGCGACCAATAGGTCTTGCGTCAAATAATCCTTGCGTCAAAACGCTTGCGTCTAAACGGCTGCGTCTAAACGGCTGCGGCAAAACGGCTGCGGCAAAACGGCTGCGGCAAAACGCTCGCGTCCAAAAGTCCTAGACTTTTTTTTTTCGTTTCGAGCGTTTTGCCGCAGCCGTTTCGCCGCGCACCCGTTTAGACGCAAGCGTTTTGACGCAAGGATTATTTGACGCAAGACCTATTGGTCAAAAAACCAAGAAGCCATTAACATTTAATTGAATGATAGAATGTTGAACTTTAAAAGAAATAATTAAATATATACTCACAATCAAGAGAGTGATAGACACAAGCTACCGATGCCGACAAACCACGAAATTACAACGCAAAAACTTGTGTTTTTGGCTTTTTTGCCATCATCAGTATCACATACTCCGTAATTAAACATTGAAAACAATAGCACATCGGTTGAGCGAATTGGAACAGATAAAAAATTACTTACTAGATATCTCATAAGTTTACAAACTGTAAAAGGTGATATTAGTAGGGCTGGGAATTATTTTTGATTAATCGATTATTTAATTAATTAATCGATTCAAATTTTCGAAATAATTGATTAATCAAAAACAAACAATTAATCAAAAATAATCGAACAGTCGATTATTCTAACAATAGGTTAATCAAATAATAAAACATTCGCTTATTCGATAATCAAAAAATAATCATTAGTGCTACCTATTTAAAGTTATATCGCAAAATTTACTCTTTCTCTTATAGCACTCTTACCTTTACCAGTAAGCGGATTACTTGATTAATTGATTATTAGAGTAATTGATTGATTTTATACAACTAATTTTAAGAATCGCCCAGCTCTAGCCAATAGCTTCTTTCCAATCGCTTTCAAACGTGTGGTTTCAAAAGATGACGATTGAAGATCTTGTTGTCAATAAAACAGGTTACGCCAGAAGCCATTATTGCAAAAAACAAAGACCATTGATGCTGATACTGCGGCTGAACCAGTACGAGTTGAAAGAGTCGATGTTATTTATGCTATTTAAATAATAAAAGAATTTTCAAAAGTGACTCGTCTTCCAACAGAGAACGAAGTTTGTGAAGATTAGGTTTTGGTTGTCAAAAAGATACACTAACGCTTCTACTCAAGGCAGATAGATTCTATATATTATCTATATACCTTAGTTTCTACCCATAGGAGATTGGAAATGATAGCTACATTTGCGCAGCAGATCGAAAACTGCATAGAAGTTTATGCACAGAGAGCTTCACCAAATGTGTCAAGTATTTCGTCAGAAACAAACAGAATCCAACGACACCATGCGACAATTGGACGACTGGCTACACATGAACTTGCCACAATAACAATGACGACGAATACAAAAATATTTGTCTACGTACAACTAAATTGGCACTCAAAAATGGTTGGGATCAAACATAAATTATTCAACTGCTTGCCGTAATCGCTCGTTAGGAACTGAATTCTTATGATGAGTTGCAGCTTCTCAACACTTGCACAAAAATTTCTAAAATATTAAATGTCCATAAACGCAAATAACAATGCAGAGTCGGCATGAGAAATATCGCAAAATAAATTAAAAAAAAGTAGAACCACGTAAAAAATGCAAAAATTTGTTACAACATACCTTTTCAAGTTAAAATTCAAAACCGCCACTATATATTGCGATGATCTCATCACGAGAATCACCCCTTTTGCTCCGATTTGTTTTTTATATCTTTGGTAAACCCTAAAAAATTCTTTCAGGGATCGTAATTCAGAGTTTACTTAAAAATATCGTAGTACTTGCCAAAATAAAGACCAATAATTGCATGCAAAAACGTTATAGTTTAATTCAAATATCAAATTAACCGTTCAAATTTTGTTACTTTCTTACAAATTAAAATTTGAGCAACTAAAATGGTTCATTCGTGTAATAGTCTGCGGATTTTAAAAGCGATGCTTCCAGTTTAAAATTAGCAAATGAAAAAAAACAGTTTTTCTTTGGAGACCGTTTGCGTAATGTGCAGAAAATTGATTGAACAATTTTATAATTAAATCAATCATCAGAAATAATTAAAAACCCGAAAACTTTATCTGCAGTACCTCACTGTTAAATTAGTTTTTTGAAGTTTAGTTTTTTATAACCCTTATTTTTTTGAGGATTATTTTCAAATGTTTTACATGTTTGACTTCATTTTTACTAAATACCAACACATCGTCTACATAATGTATACAGAATTCCACGAATTCTTCCAATATTATCTGCATTTGAAAAAGATTCAAAATATTTTTTAAAGTATTTTCTTAATAAAATTTCTTGTATTTTTACTTATGGTTAAAATACTAATATTTTAACGTTTAGTTAAGTTTTTGTTTAATTCTAAAATTATTTTATTTTAGATAACATAATATCAATATTGAAGACAAAAATTGACTACTACCTACTCAAAAAGCTTTTTGCTGGGCTAGGAAGATACCGAAAATAGGGCGAAATCAATACCTTTTGCATGAAATTTTGAGAAAGCAAATTATGTGTCTTATTGTCATAATTACTAATATTATTTTAAATATAAGCCAAAAGGAAAAAGAAACGTTAGGCGACCAAAGAAGAGGTGGGCAGACCAAAATAGTAGAGTGGCGTAACGGACTGAAGTCTATGACGTGCTGTTGATGATGATGATGATGATTGTCATAATTTCATATTGTCATATGTCATAAAATTTTGATAATAATTTATAGTTTAAAAGTTGGTAACTTCTGCATTCAATCCATTTAATACTTTTAGAAAAACTTCTTGTTATTTTATTTTATAATAGGCAATAAAATTATATCTCACAAATTCATTAATATTTTGAACACGCTCGTTATTACTCAACCACTACTTGTGTCTGTTAACTGTCGAAGAATTGATTAAAAATTCTTATCGTTGTCCTAAGTTCCGTAGCATTTTATAACGTACCCATGTCCAGTAACTTATAGGTGCAATTTAAAAAATCGCGAATATGAAAAAAAGAACAAATCTGAGTTTATAATATGAATCACAAAGGATGCGCTCCTTAGAATAAGTTATAAATATGGCATGTATCCATGTATATAGCAAAGCAGCGGTTATGAAAATGTTCCAATAAATTTTATATTTTTTAGTCGTAGTGGTATTTCCCGTGAATAATAGAAATTACGTGCTCATACAGTTAAATCATATAGAATAATTGAATTTCCCATTTCTAACAGTTATTTTGTAGAAATCCAAAATAATAATTTTAAATTTTATAAATTATACAAATCACAGTCCATATTCCAAACCCAGATCAACTGTACAAGTTGTACCTACGTTTTTCCCACGAATTCCATCAATTTAAAAATCGTAAAAAATGCAGCTAAAATAATTTTAGTCATGCATTAACAACTAACCAATCGCCACTTCCGTCATGTACCTTCTTTATTTTACTGTATTCTTCTTTGTTAGGTAGGTTTACTATAAATACAGTGATTGATTAAGGAGTCACATACCAGCAAGTGATTTTCTAATTAACCAAGTTTAAAATGGATAAGTTAAAATTTCTTCCATTTTTATTTTGCGTTGTTTATGGTGCACCTAAATTAAGGGTAAAAATTTAAGATTTTATTTATGTACTTAGGTATACTTTTTCGTTTGCACAGTTTAATTTTTTTTGTGATGTTCCAGATTTATCCAAAACAGTTGCCTGCTCAATTGCTAACACTACCTGGTAACGCCACCAGCATCCGTACCGATATAACGGATGGCTTTAGTTGTCATGGTAGAGAATATGGATATTATGCTGACATAGAAAACGATTGCCAAATTTTTCATGTTTGTTTACCCGTACGATATTCCGATGGAAAAAATCAAATGTTTAGATGGAGTTTTATTTGTCCAGATGATACAGTTTTCAATCAAGTAAGTGAGCTTTTTCTAAATTTTATTTATTTACTACCTGTAATTTTTTGCAGGAAGTTTTTACTTGCACGAATTCGGATGAATCGATAGATTGCAAGGAGTCAACTAAATATTACAGATTAAATTCTAATTTTGGTGATATTAAAACTGAAGCAAATACTCCTCCAATTGAAGATTCGGCGTTTGTTTCAGAAGTACCCCAAATAATAGAAAAAGTTGATCGAAAAACTGTGCATTATGATAATAGAAGAAAGGTGTTAGAAGGAAGAATTTAATTTTATGATTAGTTTTAGTTCGTATGTTTTCATGAGTATGTATAAATTAGTTACCAGAATTCCATAGAAATAAAAAAAGAAAACAATACTTTATTAGTGCTTTAATAACTTCTAGGAATGGAAAGCCTGAAATACAATGCATAATATAATCAAAGATTTGTAAGAAGTGTAAATATTGATATTGAGTAAATTATAATTAATTAATTTAATTAATCAGTCTAGAGAGATATTGATAAAAAATCTCATTAAATAGTTCTCATTTTTCTTTTAACTAGTAACACAGTTTTTGGAAAGTACAGAGCGATTCATTAACAGTATATAAAAATGTAATAGTTACATCTTTGTACAATTTGCCTTTATGGATTTGACAGAAAAAAAAAATATTTTACTTGAAATGATCAGAAAATATGTGTTTTTTTTACTTTAATTTTCAATAAATGCCTTGGCAAGAAATTTCATGCATAAAGCAATCAACGAGAGAACCAAACAAAAAAAACAATACTGCTTATACATAACGTGACCATGTATTTTTGGACTCGAAAGAAGACATCGACCTATTGTTTTACTCAACATCTCCGATATTCAAATAAAAGGTCTGTTTGGTATGCTACACCAAACTACTCCGAGTAAGCTAGTGTAAAAAATTGCCAAAATTGAATGGTGTAAAAAGTGGGTTGGTGATTTTACACCAATCAATTTGTAGTTAGTGTAACACTAGGACTGTGATACCAAACAAAGCTAAACAATCGTGGTATCAGAAATGACCTGTTATTGCTCCGTCTTCTCATAAAATGTTTACTTACTTTTTTGTTAAAGTATCGACGTGAAATATACAGGATAACACGTGATATATTGTCCTCTACTATTGCTATTGTAAAAAACTCAAATATAATGGGGAAAAACTTATCGGTAAATAGCAGAGTAACAATTTATCTGCTTCGGCTTAGCTCAATTATTTTCTGGTGTAAAAGATGCACTGAGGAGTTTATATATAAATGCACTAAGTAATAATAAAGCTGACTACAGATATACATCACTAATATAGATCATAGTATAAGAATGCTACGTTTCAAATCTTACTACATTTCATATTTCATCGAATAGCTCAGTCAAAATAGACATTGACCCTTGCATAAATTCCCAAGAAGCTGAAAATTTACATGAACGTTAGGGATACCATTATAATAAAATTGTAAAAAGTCCCCATCGGTCCCATGTGAGCAAAAAATTTATGCGAGGTCAAAGTTCGCAAACATGGGTTTTTTGAATTTTTTAGCAAATCGGTTAGTATTATGAGAAAATTAGTTCAGCTAAAAATTGTAGAACATTTAATTATCTACAAAAGTTATTCTTACACTTTTTTTCTAAGATTCACCATTTCTGAGAAAAAGCGATTCTAAAATTTACTAAAGTTGTATTAATTCTTCTTATTATATGCACACGTTTCCACGCAACTTATGAACTATGGAGAATACAACTTTAGTAAATTTTAGAATCGCTTTTACTCAGAAATGGTAAATCTTAAGGAAAAAAGTCCAAAGACAATTTTTGTAGATAATTAAATGATTTACAATTTTTGTCTAAATTATTTTTCTCATAAAATTAACTGTTTTGCAAAAAAATTTAAAAAACCCATTTTTGCGAACTTATACCTCGCATAAAATTTTTTGCACACATGGGATTGATGGGGACTTTTCACAATTTCATTATAACGGTATACATAAAGTTGATGTAAATATTCAGCTTCTTGGGAATTTATGCAAGGGTACCCCTATCTTTATGTCTATTTTGACTGGACTAGAAGCTCTTCACGCTCCAACTAGAAGATAGGTTTAAAAAGTTACGGTAAGACACAAGAGGTATAGTTATCGATTGAAAAAAGTTAAACCAATTAATTACTCTTTGTTGATGATGTGATTCTGGTAGTCAACGAAAATGAAGAACTACAACAAATGCTAAGTGAGCTTGAAACTCAAGACAGAAGGCCTACAGATGACTATTTACAACACCAAATAGGTGACCACTAACCAAGCAAAAGATAAAGAAAACACAGCACAAAAGAACACCGGGAATCTAATAATTAAAAAAGTAAACTTTTACGCGCTTTTATGTATATTTTGGACAAAAAATCTATATCTCTGACAAAAATTTTAAAATCGACCAAAGCAGAAGAATATTCCTAGCGTAGGTAACATTTGAAAAGCTGCAAAAAGTAATGAAATCTAACAGACCAAACATCTTCAAAGTACGAACTTTCGATCAATGCATCAGTGCAGTGTACCTTTGCTAACATAAGGCACTGAAGCTCTAATTAATTAACAGAAATATAAAAAAGCTGCAAATTAAAACATGTAAAACCGTTATGTTACTCTTGTCAACTCTCAACACTCATAGATCTAAGTTATTTTTCAGAAAACCCATAGTGGTAAAAACCTGCTTTTTGGTGCCATCCTTGTTACTGTCTTTGGACCGGTTGCAAAAGTTGTGGGTTATGTGGATGAAACAACAACGAAGTTTGTTTTTTTAGCCTATGTAATATTGAGTCTTGACGCGATGTTGGCTAACTCCGAGAGTAATTTAATTGTACATTGAAAAGCTTCTAAAAAATGGGGCGATGGAGAATTTGAAACCAAAAGAAAAAGTTTTAGAAACCGTCTTAGGATTCTGGATTTTTGTTCTATTGAGGATCCATAAAAAATTTCCCAAAATGGAACCCTGGAGGTTGTTGGTTATTAAATTGCTAAATTTTCTGCATTCTTTTTCTTAATTCCTGAAACATGGGTTTAGTGGAGTCCTTACTGGTTCGAAGGAATTGGTTAACCATAGCTGTTGGTATTGTAGTTTTAAGTAAACTCACTGACCTATCCAAACTTTTTTCTTTTTTTTAACCAAATACAAACATTTGAGATAGGTCCCGAGTAACGGATGTAATATGGCGTATGTGCAGGTTAAAGTGGAACTGGGTGGGCCACATCGCCAGAACGACAGGTAATAGATAGACGCGATGCATAATCGAAACCAAATAAGAAAAATTGAGCAACCACATACGAGGTGGACGGACGACTTAAAGAGATTTATTAGGTTACAATTAGATGCAAAGAGCAAAAAGTCCAGAAAACTGGAAAAATGTAGAAAAGGTTTATATCCGACAATGGATGCTATAGCTGGATGATGATAATGATGATACTTTTTCTTGAGTAATTTTGCAAGATAACAATATATAGGGTGACATTTTAACGCTACCATGCCTTTTTTTAAACTACCGGTTTCTTTCTCAAAACGGAACATTTCAACTCCAAACTTAAAAAACGGGCGTCACAGACGTCAAAATGTGCTTTTAATTATAGAACGTCCAAACATATATATATGTTACAGTTAAAACCCGAAATCAGTTAAAACCCGATCTCACTAGTAAATTCTAGTTTTAACTAACCGCTTTAGTAAATTCTAGTTTTAACTGAAATAAATTTAGTTAAAACTAGAATTAACTGATATGTAACAAATTTCTTCAGTAAATTCTAGTTTTAACTAAACTTATACCAGTTAAAACTAGAATTAACTGAATTCTAACAAATCTTTTTAGTAAATTCTAGTTTTAACTAGTATAAGTTTAGTTAAAACTAGAATTAAAGTAAAAGTAGACTTAATTAGATAAAAATTGTTTTATTAAGTAATTATTTGATACATAATTATTATATTCTGCTTATTGCCACATGGCATGCTGTTGTGACATTTTGAATTGCAAAGTGCATCTGGCAGTTGTTCTTGAGTCAAAAATACTTCAGAATTTTCTTTAATTTTTTTTGTCATCGTCACTTTCAAATAGGCAAATTTAACTTTTATTCAGAATTGCATTAGATAGTAATAAAAACCAAATTTTACGGTTCTTAACGATTCTATAACAATAACAAACAATCTCGAAAAGTTACCAAATGGGGTGGGGAGGAAGAGAGAGTTAAGCTAAATTTCCATGTATCCGTTTTTACGGTACGCGACAACTGGGCGAATCCCACTGGGCGACGTATAACTAGGCAACGTGTAAGTGGGCGACTGGTAAACTGGGCGACGGTCAACCGGGCGACGGACAACTGGGCGACGGGTAAACTGGACAACGTATAAGTGGGCGACACAACTGAAAATTTTGAGCATTTAAAAAAAAATTATTATGATAACCTCTATGGGTGAGAGGTAAGTACTCGTGACCCGAAAATATCAATTTTGAAACCTCGATGAATTTTGAATGAGCATATTTTAAATAAGAGAATTAACCCCAAAGAATGGCTTTAACAGCACTAGTTTTTTCAAAATTCGATTTTAAAAACTTTGATTTTCACAGCAAATTTTATGCTAAGTCGCTCGTGATTGGTGAATTCTGGTATTCTGTGATCGGTTCGTGCAAGTTAAATTACTCTTTAGTTATACGCAGAGAGGAGATAACCGGAGCGACACTAGCATTTCATATGCTTCAACAGGTTGACAATCGCCCGGTTTACCCAGCGCCGAGTTTTTCCATCGCTCAGTTGTCCGTCGCCCAGTTGTCTTTCGCCCAGTTATATGTCACCCAGTTGTCCGTCGCCCAGTTGTCCGGTTCCGCCGTTTTTACGTTTATCCGATCATCCAGAAGCGCTTTCATTAGTCCAGTTACTTTAAAAATGACAATGACAAAAATATTAAAGAAAATTCTAAAGTTTTTTGACTCAAAAACAAGTGCCAGATAAAGAAATTTGCCTGAGGACTGCAGCGCAAAAAGCTGCCGTTGAATCTGGACAAGGGTTTGTATGCTGTTCTTGCAAAAAAATTGCACCTCAAAGCGTTGCTTTTGTTTAAAAAAGAAAATTATTTGCAATTCAAAATGTCACAACAGCATGTCACGTGGCAATAAGTAGAATATAATAATAATGTATAAAATAATAGCTTAATAAGACAATTTTTATCTAATTAAGTCTATTTTTACTTTAATTCTAGTTTTAACTAAACTTATACCAGTTAAAACTGGAATTTACTAAAGAAGTTTATTAGAATTCAGTTAATTCTAGTTTTAACTGGTATAAATTTAGTTAAAACTAGAATTTACTAAAGCAGTTAGTTAAAACTAGAATTTACTAGTTAGATCGGGTTTTAACTGATTTTGGGTTTTAACTGTAACATATACATATATACTTTTACATATAAATTTGTCCTGCCGGCAGGCCCACTGGACGTTCTATCATTAAGGAGTTTAATCACTTTTGGATTTTGGAAAAATGGATTATTCTTTTTTGCTTAAACAATACTTTAGGGTCATAAAAACCATATCCAGTTGGTCCTATAGCAAAATAAGTTTTTATAAGGATCAATTATTGATTTTACCGCAGCTCATTACAAAATCTGGCGAAACAACTAAATGGCGAGACGTTTGGTCTACGCGGAGTTAAATGTGTATTGGGGAACAGTTGGAACACTGCAAAACTCTTTCTGTGGTGACACTAAAAAAAGAAAAATAAAAGGAATCTTTCCGAAACGAAAAACAAAGAATGTGATCTTAGCACAGATCAAAAGTATATCTTAAAAATAGTGCATTTTTTTTAACCTTTAAACGTCGTTCAATCTTGGAGGTTACGGATTACTTTGGGAAATTTTCCATCATCTCGATGCTCCAGTTTTATCTGGCGTAACCTACCATCATCTTTCACTGATCTAGCAGTTTTCTGTGTTTGCAAGTGTCAAGCAGTTGTATCCTCATGATTACTGACAAGAGTTCCAGTTTTTCACCTGCAAAGCCGCATGTCCTATCTCAGTTGGAAAAAAGTTTCCATCGTTTTATAAGTTGTAAACTTACCAGAGCTTTTATGTAAGTAAATTTTATCTTTTTCTAATTCGTGTTACCCACTTGCTATATTGAGCTTTTTGATTCAATCATTTTTGAGTAACTTTTACTTTTAGTTACTTGTTTATGGGAACTTGTTTAATTTGAGGTAAATGCACTTTTTGATTGTGACAGCGTATTTTCATTTGCTACTGTGCATTGTTTAGCACAGTCATTATACATTCCAATTACTCTGGGAATTGTAAATAAACTTCTCTAATATTGTTATCAATTAGAATCACTTTATTATCACATACGTTTCATTGGAGTTTCCCCAAATTATTTTTTTAGAATCCATAACTTTTCTGATTTGAGATCTGGTCTAATAAAATTGTGGCTGAACAAACTAGAAAGGTTCTCTCTAGATTGTGACAAATTTTGGTTTCTGTTTGGTCAACCTTCTCATTAGGGATTGAGATCCAAGGGAAGTTTTGTTTCAGAGTGAAAGTACAACCTTCATGTACTGAATGAGCAAGATATTTATTTTTCATTTTGTTGTTTGCACATTCGGAAATAGTGTATTACTTTCCTTACTTATGGACAAAGAACAAAAATGCAGAGAACTTGGTATTCGACTTATCCTGAAGACTCGGCTTATTAAGACAACAGGAGTACAACAGAGTGAGTTTTCTGTGCCTGTCATAAGTGTTAAAGGAGCCCATTACGCCAAATTAAGTTTTTTTACCACCGATAACTGTAAACATGAAAATCGGTTCACTTAAGGCTTCAGATCCAAGTTTTTCAAATTTCCTAAAATTTCCAAGCTACATACAAGCAGTTAAGCGATGTGTTTGTCATCCCTATGGAATTTTTTTTTAGTTACCGCTTTTAATATTTGTAAATATTATAAAGATCGGCTGGTACATGAAATGATTTGTATAAAGAAGACCAACAACACAATGAACCGGCAAACTGATATTGATGGCTTAAGCAACATTTACAGCCAATTACTCCTTTAAGTTTTTTACGTATTGGAGTTAGGTTTTCCTTCTTTGCCGGAACACAATTTAGGTTTTTCCTAACTCACGGTCCTAGATTTTATCTAGTTACCGTTCAAATGACAATACTTGTTCTTGTTTCCATGACTTGTTTACATTACATTTGTATATTATTCTGATGACGAACGATATAACGTTTGAAAGCTAAATAAATCTTTTAACAATTTTTAATTTAATAATAACTCGATATTTTGAAGTTTTATATTATCTAATATCAACGAGTTAATAATTTATATATTTATATATATTTAATATTTGTAAGTTTGCTGAATAAATTTTTGTGTATAAATTGCACCTTCTGAGAACCATGATATAAATTTGTCTCCAAATTGCCCTGGAAACGAGGTACATACTCACAAGAAGCCAACTTAGCCATACATTTTACTTCCTAAGAAAGTTGGAATCTAACATGGTCGTATTAATAATAAATTAGATCTATTCACCACATATGCTATGAAAGTGATTGAATAACTATTAATAGATTTTATGAATATTTCAACAATAAATGTGGTTCGATAATAATAATTGAAAAAAATTCTAAACAAAAATTTGGATTTTTGTTCTTTTGTCATAAATTACCATTGTTATGAACATTACGCAGTTCATTTATTATATAAGAAATATAGAAATTGGTCTAATGATTGATTCTAGAGGCTGATTGTTGTAAATTCAAGCTTCAGTATTTTCCACATTGCAATTCACACTTTCCAATTGTATCGTGAGAAATCCATTGACAACAAATACTTTATACGCAATCAAATACTAGAAAATAATTAAAAAATTGTTAAAATAACTAAAAATGTTTTATTAGTTGCGTTTGATAAATCAACATTTTCATTGGTGAGCCCAGCATATGTACATTGCATTTCGGTTACAATAAACACAGTAATTTATGGTAGACTTTCCTTGCAAATACATTGCAAATTTAATTACATCAACATAAAATCGCATTGTTTTAACAAGTTAACCGAGAAAAATCTATACTAAGTTTTTCACATAATTAAGAGTGTTCGAAAAGAATCGCATTCCAATAAGTAGGTATGTATGTTATTATAGCAATGAACGAATCAAAAAGCATTATCAGAAGACGAAAAAAACGAGTTACGAAAAAAGTTGCTTCAACAAGATAACGCGCCTGCCACACTTCCCACGCCTGTCTCTGAATAATCAACATACATTGCCCATATTAGTTACATTTATTTCTAGCACTTCCTGTAGACGTCTTAAAATTGCTATTTTTAAATTAATTAATCAAATTAGATATAAGATTATTTAGATTTGCACAAGATTAACTTTTTATAAATTCAAATATCAGTCTTGAATTATTGAAAAAGATGAATCTTTTTTTGCAGTGTATTTAAATATATTCAAAGTGCATGTTGCACAAGCAAGAATATTTTGTATACTATGCAAAATATACAAAAATTAGATTAAAGTAATCTAAATATTGTTAATATTCTTCTCCAGTCATGGTGAAAGCTTTTCATCGATGTGAACGACTATCAATGGAAGAGTGACTATAATTTGGCACACATTCATTTTCTCTCTGTGCAATACTTTTGTAAAACCTTATCTTATTATACTGGCTGTGGACTGCCCATAGGATAGCTTTGTGATTTTAACTCATAAGACTAATATGTTACCATATAATGGCATTACAATATTTTCACTTCTTTGTCTTTCTGTTGTAAATATTATACATCATATATTTTACATTAATTTGGTAACTTGAACTAATAACAACATTCAAAATTTTTTATAAATAAAAACCATTCTAACCATAAAAATTAATTTTTGTTATTAATTTACTTTTTTCCTAATAATAAATAAAAAGTTTAGAATGATTTTACTTTCGTATAAATAAAACTTAAAAATAGTTAATTTGGTTATGCTTCTGTCTCATCATCCATTGCCTGTTCCAATTCTTCCGGTGTCCTCAAATCGATAGCAAAACTGCTCTTACTAATTCTCGAATCCATCTGATTTTCTTCTTTAACTTTCTTTCCATATTCTTGAAAAGCTGCAGCTAACGCATACGTTAGTTGTCTTGCTTGGTTTCTAGAATCACAAACAAATGCGTGACACTCGAAGGGCGCACCACCATTTTTTATGTGTTCTTCTTTTACCACTATCATACAAAATACTTTTGTGTACACCACATCCTGAACACCATACGAAACTGTTTCTACTCGAAACGTTTCTGAGAGAAAATTGTCTTTGTGCTTCTTGGTCAGAAGATTATATTTTAAACCATCTTTAGAAACTTCTACTTTAACTAATGGTAAGACTTGTCCTGTTGGAAGGCTTCTCGCTGTTGCGACTAGATTGTCTACTGGTTTCCTGGTGTGTTTGATTCCCCATAATCCTCGAGCTGACTGATGACCTAAATTAAAAAACAGTGGGTATTAAATTATGTTTTTAAAGTAAATTTCGTATTAAAATAATAATTGTACATTACGAAGTTGCAGATATCAAATAGGTACTCGAAATTTGAAAACTTAGAAATACGCAATAATTTATTATTTATTGCGAAGTAATGCTGATTGATGACGACAAACGCTTCACTAAGAGATAAAGATTTCAAAATGTAATTCTAAGAACAAGTAAATACTCATCATTCAATATTTTCGGTTCATCAAATAAAAAATTTAATAGAGAAGTCTCCAAAATGTTGACAGATTTACTCAACATGTCGTGTCGACATTGTTTAATTTTATTTCAATTGATTCTTTTATTTTAAAATAATTTAAATACGTAATCATCGTCGATAATATCGTCTATGGATATGATCAGTTATCTGGCATCAGTGTCATCCATTATTTTTAGATATAATTTTATTTTAATTACTTGTATATCATATAGGGCCAACTACTTAACATGGAATCCAAATCACGGTTATTTGGCCATTTGAATTCACATTCTTCTAACACGCGTCCATGTAACTGGAAATTTCCTATCGGTGAATCCATGGCATGGCAATTATTTTATTCACGTATTATCTAATTTGGAGGAGACCCATAGATTCGTAACGATCATTATGAAAATAACAAGTAACTTACAGAATTTCAATTCGTTTCACAATAACATTAACTTCGGGGATACCCCCTGGTTCACAATAATTACGATAACGACGTGTCTGTCATTGAGAATTTGGGGATTCCCATTTATGACTCAATCATAAAACCAAATAGTAATTAGCAAAAATAAATTTAAAGTTAGTAATATTTCTAGGAAAATAAATCATTTACCCCTTGAGTACCATTTTTTTAAATTAAAAAAATATAAGAGTAAAGAAATTTTTAATATTTGCTTGGCTTGCTGCGTTCACTCATCAAATTATTAAATTCAAAGTAGAAGTGGAATAACTATTAATATATATCCGATAATACTTCTCGTTAATTGTAATTAATCCACGCTAATACATACGAAAATTTACATCTTAGATTGCAGTTAAGTGGTTTGATTTAAAATTGAATTTGAATAATATTATTATTTATTCTAGAATGTGTAATGAAATGACTAATGAAGTTTATCAAAAATTCAAGCACGCATTTACCAGCAGGAAGCGTATATTATTTTTTCTCCAACCAAAAAATACTTCGTGGATTGAATTTTCTTCCTTGGTTAGAGATTGAACTTGAAGAAAATTTGGGCAACGAAATCAGTAATCACTTGAACAAAAATGTGCCAAGCATCATCATTATTATTATTATTGTAACAGACAAATTTAGAAATATCACATTGCTGATGGCGCCGTTGCCAAGGAATTCAGCTAACCACTTCTTGATTATCTTAATGGGATAATAAATATTTTAAACAATCGGTTTTCTTGATAAGTTTTACAACAGAATTTTTTGCAAAACACTCACTGGATCTGATAGGACGTTTGGTGTGCGTATAAGATTACTTTTTACTTTGAAATTCGGTTATATAATCTATTTAAATCCTTTCAAGTTTTTATATTTATTTTCGAGAGGACTGAATAGTCCAACTATCTATTAAGTACTCTCAGTATAGAGAGTCCGCTAAATATTAGTTAAATAACATTTAAGCTCTATCTCACAAGTCTGCTTTTTATATTTTTTGTATAATATTGGAGTGATTAAACTCATGCAAATATTAACATGCTGTAATTTCAATATACCTACAAAATATGTTTATCAATTTATTGATAACTAAGTGTTTTTGTTCCAACTATTGCATAAGTAAGCTTGACAATATTTATTACAATTGATAACGGCCAATGCTAGTATATGATTCAGATCCATCAGATATCACAATTGACTAATTTTTTTTAGACACAGAATTGTTAAATGTTTGTCTATTGAGTTTTTGTTAAAATGAACTTATTGTTTAGACGACTGGAACAGTAGTTATTAATTATTACTCTAAAATCTAAACGTAAACAAGGACCTAGAACTTCATATGGAATCCAAACTACCACCGTTCAAACAAACGTGGATGGGTTACGAACGCTAGACTTTTTGATACAAAGCTTTAACACCCTACCATTACACTAAACTACAGTTGTAGTTGGTGACAAATGAGAAAACCAAGCGGACGAAATTTTTTGCGCAGTAGATGTAGAAGGAGAACGTGTCAATGTCGTCGTGTAAACGCACGGAACGAATTTTTGTTTCTGCCTATTACCTCTACTCGATTTCATTATTTAGAATCAACTATACTTGAGTTCCCGTGTGGGGTTGCTAGTCCTCCATCGGGCGCTTTCCCAGGTGGCGGATAGAGGAATGCCTCCTAGTAGATATAGTTGGTATCAGAAAAATGAAATACCTGAGGCGGACCAAAACTAGCATCACAGCCGAAGGACTAAGCAATCAACGGCATAAGAATGCAGAAAGCAACGAAAAACTACTGCATTAAAGATCTCTATCGATATCTCTAGTCTCATCATCATGACAGGGTTCAGAGCAAATAATTCCAGAGTAATACGTTTCCCAATCGGAATTAGATGCCTTACAGATAACATTTGTTAAATCGTAAAATATCTTGGTTGCGAATTTTCAGAGAGTAGTTTGGCTGCTCCTCTACTCAGCTGTTTCCAGCGGCAGTATCCAGAGTTCAGATAGTCATGATGATTGCCAACCTTTGTAGCGGAGACGGTACTTGAAGAAAAAGATATATACTTGAGTTAAAAACAGAGATATGCCTGTTCGATTTGGTCAAAAATCATTCTGAGATATTAAACACTTAAAAACGATTAAACGACTTTTGTGACATTTTACCGATTAGTCGGTAAAATCATTGAAGTTTTGATCTAAAAGTGAAGCAGTTGTAGTTAATTATTGGAAACTCACGGTATGCCGCATCTTAGTACTAATTTCATTTCTTCTTCCTCGGTCCTTTTACCCTAACGAGGGTTTGGTGACGTATGTATAACGTTCTCTTGACAGATTACTCTTGGTGGTTTGCCATTGCCTTCCGAGAGGAGAGGGTCATAATGAAGTTGGATAAATTTTGTAGCCGGGTTGGGGATCGAACCTAGGGCTTCTAACCTAGAGTCCGGTCTTTAGCCCGTTTACTTAGCTCACCTCACTAATTTGACTCATTTAGTTCATGAGATATTAAACAGGAAAGTTTCAAAATAAACACACATATTGTATATTATCTTGGCACTGTATGAAGATATTTCAAGATATCTTACTAAAAAGCGATAGCATTTGATTAAGAGCTTTAATTTCAAGTACTGTAATGAATTAAATCCTGGTGACGAATACGTAGTTAGTATAGAAGGAAGTGAGAAAGTGAAGCATAAATTCTAGATAATGATATACATTTTGCCTTTTCTTTGAATAAGTAAAAAAATATGATATTTATGACATTAATTATATCAGAAAAAATTTTAAATAAATTTACGAATTTTGCAATGCATTTTAAATGTACTATGTACTTATTTCGGACAGTCGGACAAGAAAATGTGACAGTAATGACGTAATGTGGATATGCATTCCACTGCACATAAATGACCACACTTCTGTCAACATTCCCTGTCAGAACTCTAGATAAAATGTATTTCATACTGGAGTTTTAATTATAAAAAATATTTAAAATGTCAAATTATTAACTCGATGCATGTTATTAAATAATTTTAAAACTTTTAATTGTATCGACTTATTAAAATTAAAAAATCAATTGAATAATTTATTAATTATTTATTTTTAGAACCTTATTCTGATGAAGGATGGAAATAATCCTCTGAAAGCTTAAAAAATTATTCAATTGATGTTTTTTAATTTTAATAACTCCATATAATTAAAATTCTAATATTATTTAATTATAAAAAGTTAACAGAATTTATTATTAATTATTGTAATATTATGTAAATAGTATAAACGTTCGCTAACATAATAAGTAATTAACTGCAATTAAAAATGTAATTGTTATAATTTATAAGTTATTTTTAAAAGCTTTTTTTACTCCCGTTATAGGAATGCTAATTTCACCAGTCATTTACATAAAGAAAGAGCATACCTTTCGCACGGAGTAGGCGCTGAAAAAAATACTTTTTGGAAATAACCCAAAAAGTGCCATTTTTCTTCAACCGGTCAAAAAATAGAAAATTTGCATTTAAAATTTGTTTAGAAAAGTTACTCTACAGGATAAGAAAAAATAAATAATATTATCGATTTATTTTGTCCTTTTTTGATGCTACAAAATTTACAACTCGTAAAAATGAAATAAAGCAAAAATACACAGCTTTTGAGAAAATTAGCGATGTGATATTCAAAAAGTCATTTTCAGTAGTTGACGACCGAACAACCGTATTAACCAACTTAATAATATTTTAGCAATATTTTTATTCTCATTTTAATATTTTACTTATTTTTCTAACAGCTTTCTCTGTAATTTGTGCGATTGTTGTCTACTAAAAATGACTTCCTGAATATTGCAGGAAATTCTACTTATACATTATTATTTATTATTTTTTTATTTAATTTTTGTATTATTATGTCAATTTTGTAACCTTGAAAATGGCCAAATAAAGTTCCTGAATCATCAGACAAATCAAATGTTTTTTAAATAATTTTAAATAATTAATTCATTATTACCAAGCAAGTTAAAAATTTTTTATTTAAAAATTAAGTAAAAGAAATGGTCAAAATAATTATTTGAAAGTTTGTAATTTAATTAAAAAAAAAATTAATTAAGCAAAAAAAAAGTAGCAATTTAAAGAATAAAACAGTACCTAATTAGTTAAAATTTAATTAGAATTTCAGTGTATAATTGGACTACCTGGCGCAGGGACAAATGATTTGTATTTTACCCAAAAAATCTGCTAAACTACACTAAATACAAAAATTTGTATTATAAGAAATACGTTAATAAATACTGTTAATGGATGAAAATATTTTAATTAAAAAATCAATAGCAGCTCACATAAAAAATGCAAGTTACCAGGTGCAAAAAGTTAAAAGAATTATAATTGCCAATAAGGAACAATTTTATACAAAGATAAATATTATTTCCACCACCATATTAATTTCATATCCTACAAAGTTGTGGGTATTTAAAAATTCAAAAACTCTGAGCAACTTACACTAGGTAACTTGCATAATACCAAGTTAAATGATGAGAATGGAACCTAATTTGAGTTCAAAGGAATCTCCATTGATTGACATAATTTTCACACAAGAATTGGTAATAGGAAATAGGAAACATGGAAAAATATATGTGTAACTTTGCGAAGACAAAAGCTAAAAAAAATACAACTTATTAAGGCTCCAATGTTTAACACCAATTTTATTCAAAAATTTGGGTTGAAAGGTACTACAATCGACAGGTACCTAAAAAGTGAAATTTGCTTGGTGTTAAGTGTACGATGGTTTAGGTACAAGTAATGGTGCTCTGCAAATCCCCAGCATAGCATCACTTCGTGAACAGAGTTTTGTGGAAGCATAGCCTCCATCACCTTTTTCAACTTCTAAGAACATCGCAGGGATAGTTGGGTGTGTATATATAATACTAGCGAGCGTACAGCCTTGTATAACAACAAAGTAGAGTGTTGGTTCACGAAAAGCGATAATCAACCTTTGATAAGTAATTTTAAGTATTAGTTTCCGCAGATCGAGATGGCCGAAGCAACAGTAACCCCCCAAAAACGTAGCGTCGTAGAGCCCAAAACGGTTCGTTGGAAGAAAAAAGGCTACACAGTCCCAAAAAGAAAGTTAGGATTGTACGAGAGAAAAAAGTTTTATAACATACATGCTCGCAGCGACTTAACTTAATAACTGGTCTAGGTCGGTGCCGAGACATTGAGTAAACGCCTCGGCTGTGATCCTTGCAAATCCCCACCTACCGACCGTTAGTGTAGTTCTCCACGCACGTACCGTCAACACAATGGGTTTATATAGGTCAAAATTGAACAAAATTTCCAAACTTTAATATTTGGCATTGTGGTATGGATCCAGTGAAACGTAATAACTAGGGCAATTTTTTTGTTGCATTTAAAACACAAAAAGTTGCATTTATTAATCATAAAAGTTGCAATTAAAGCAAAAAAAGTGCATTATTTATTTTTTTTTCATTTTTTTTAACAATAAAGAATAGGTACCTACACATAAAAATTTATAAAATAAATAAATACATTGCCATATTTAATTTTGTTAATAAAATTATAATTAGAGCAATTTTTTTGTTGCATTTAAAACACGAAACGTTGCATTTATTAATCATAAAAACCTACTAAATTAAAACTAAACAATTCAAAATAAACTTGTACAGGGTCGTACTTAGTAAATGGTAGCTATTAGCTAACCAATATAAAGCGTTTTTTGGATACTAACACGTGCTTTCCATTGGTTAGTTACCATTTGCTGATCACGACGGGCTTAAGATTCATGGAAATTAAAAATTCAGGGAAAAAATTTATTTTACTTGTAATTTGCTAAAAGTTGCAGGAAAGTTGCAAATATGTGGAAAGTTGCAAACAATTGCGGTAACGTGAAAAATTGCGCTTTTGTTGCGCTTAAAACTTCTTTTATTATTCATCAGATGCGATTAAAATACAATTTTTCGTTGTTTTTAGACCGTTTACGACTCGTAAAAAAAAGTTGCATTTGGTGTCAAAAACTTGCCTTAGTAATAACTAATAACCGTCTCTACAAATAAGTAGTCACAAGTTCGAACCCCCAGTCACGTACAAGTTAAAAGTAAATAAAAATAAATAAATTCAAAATTGAACAAATCAAAAAGTTCCAAGAATAGAAAAAGCGAAATAAAAAAATACTGTTTTCAAGAAAATTTCCAGTGAATTTGGAAGATTTAGGCAGATGAACGATTGGGTTAAATTTGGTTAAGTTTGACTATTTATGCTCATCGAAATATATAAGAGTTTATCGAAAAAGTAATTATTTTCAACAATTTTGCAATTTAGGGTGAAAAACGAAGTGAAATAGAAAATTTTAACTCTAATCAGCACTAAAATTTCAGATTATTACTTATTAAGAAACCTACGTCGTTGGGTAATTTTTCTTATCAAAATACATAAAAATCATTCAAAAAAATAATTATTTTTAATAATTTGTAATTTCTTCTTCTTCTTCTACTTTTGGCTAGGATCAACCCTATTTGCCTTAAACAGCCACTGCGTTGTTTCCTTGGCTGTGCTAGATCCTTGAGCATAATATAATTGTTTTAACGTCTGATAGGTAGTTTGCTAGACTTGTCTCCAGACGAGCCTGTAACCCTGGTTTTTATGTTAATGATGGTAATTCATTAACCCAAGAGGACCACCGGCTTAACGTGCCTTCCGAAGCACGGAGACCAGTCATAAGAAAGTTGCCCTTCTCCGGATTTGAACCCGGTACCTTGCATTCGCAGTTGATAGCGTTACCTGCAAGGCAAATGACCGTCTCATTTTGTAATTTGAGGTGAAAAAATGCAATCACCCTAATCATCCCCTAAAATTTAGGTATATTACTTAATATTAAGAAAGCTAATGCGTTGGGCGATTTTTTTCATCAAAATACATAAGAACTAGTTGAAAAAGTAATTCAATGGATAGGCAAAATTTAATAAAAGAATCAGTGGACAGTGACTAAAAATATAATGTGATTTTTACTCATATAATCTAAAAAATTGTAAAAATTTGTTTACAGAAAGGTAATATGATTTTAGGTGAGCTGCTGAAAAAGTTTACCGAATCTATTAATTTTAGTAGTGTCAAGTTTTTTTAATTGTCATATTCGTAAAATTTTACATTTTTAAGCCCCGACCCAAAAAGAGGGGCGTTATAAAGTTTAACGTGTGTATATGTGAATGTGTTTGTCTGTAGGGTTGTAACTCTCAAACGGATGAACCGATTTTGATTTAGTTTTTTTTGTTTGAAAGGTCACTTCATTGAGAGTGTTCTTAGCTATGATTAAAAAAAATTTATTCAGCCGTTCGAAGATCGTTTGCTATTTCTTAGTTGATGAAGGCAGAGCCATACTTAATACATAAAGTTTAAAAAGCATGAAATAAAACTTAAATTAAAAATTTAAAAAACCCCCGACAAAGATAATCATTAAAGAGTAAAAAATAAAATTCAAGCGTCGTCGCGTTGAGGGACCGTTAATTAAATAAAGCTACCTTGAATTTTTTTTTACTTTTTAATAATTTTTTTTGTCGGGAGTTTTTAAATTTAAGTTTTTAATATATAATTCAGGATTGTGCAAAAAATTTGTGTAAAATTTTTGTGGCATTTTTTTGTTTTTTGATTTTAAATGTAGTTTAAAGCCAAAATAATCTATTGACCGGCTTGTTTTAGATTTTAAAAATAAAGCACCATCTAAGAGTAGTATTTTGACCTAGTTTTCCAATTCCCAGCGTGGGCCCACTACTCTCTCAGTGACGAATTTCGTGCATGTCATAGATTTTACATGATGATTTAGACGTGCAGAAGCTTTGCAGTCGTAGGATCCCACTCAATTTAAAAAAACTCAAAACAAAGTCATATCAAATGGTGCAAACAAATGCTTAAGAAATTCAAACGAGGTCTTTTAAATTCAAGTTTACCTTATTTGTCACTTAATGACTTGTCCTTGTTCCCAAATATCAAAAATTAAATGCATGGCGAGCGTTTTTCGTCGCTTGAAGCAGCTGTTGAAACATTTCAAACATTGGTTTTTGAGGTATAAACTTCAGAGCGGAAAAAATGTTTTTTCAATTGGTTAATACGCGAAAGCTTGTTAATGTCAAAGACGAATATTTTGAAAAGCAATAAAATCATTTTCCAAATTTTATATGACTGTGTTTTATTATAGGTAGGTACTTATCGTTTCCCAAAATTTTTCCAGTACTATTTTTTGCTGGGGCCCAAAAAATTATTAAATATTATTTATAAAATTACGTTAGTATTTTATTATTAATTAATTACTAAATATTACAGTTCTTTATAAAATTGCGAACGCCGACGGCACAATCGAATGTAAAGTTTCGATTTTTTACGTAAAAACCGTCCAGTTATTGAGTACGCATCTTATTTATTATGTTGACGGTCCGTGCACTTGAGGTACATACTTATTTCAAGTTCGATGGTTTAGAGATCCCAATTTTTAAATAGGTACGGTGGGTTTTGGGAAAGTTTTTTTTTAAGTATGGACATACGGCCAATAGCCTATATTTTGGAATATTCCGCAAAGGACCCCGCTACGGCCTTATGGGTTTTGGGTCCCAGTCAAATTTAACCATAATGTAGGATATTGTAGTTTATAACATGCTGATAAAAAGTGTCCATGGGCACAAAGTCAAAAAATGGACAGTTTCCGAGATATAAGGCATTACAAAGTTTGTCCAGTCATTCTACGAAAGACACAATGATAAAGTCAAAATCGATACTACCCGGAAACAAAAAATAGGGCTGTGTAGATGAGAGAATTTTAAAAAAGATAGAGTTTTTTGCATCACTCTAGCTAGTGTATTACATAACCTAAAAAATTAAACAAAGTCGAAAATGCGGTTTCTTGCGATTTAAGAAAAATAACAAAAACGGCAAATTTTGACGGCATTTTTCGTTTTTCTCAGAAAATAAATAATGAATCAGTATTTTAACTTTCTTCAACTTATTTTCTACAACTTTTCATTTAACTTTTTTTTTGTTGGAAAATTCATTTTTTTTTTAATTTCAAGAAACCGCTCTTTCGACTTTGTTTAATTTTTTAGGTTTATGTAATACACTAGCTAGAGCGATGCAAAAAACGCTATCTTCTTTAGAATTTTATCTTCTACACGGCAGTATTTTTTTTTTCAAGGTGGTATCGTTTTTGACTTTATCATTGTGTGTTTCATAGAATGACTAGATTAACTCTTTAATGCCGTATATCTCGAAAACTGTCCATTTTTTGGCTTTGTGCCCATTGACACTTTTTATCAGCCTATTATGAACTACAATATCCTAAATTTTGGTTAAATTTGACTGGGACCCAAAACCCATAAGGCCGTAGCGGGGTCCTTTCTATGTTTGTAGTTTACACGCACAGTTACCATATAATTTCAATAAAAATTTTGTTAAAATCCGGTTCAGGTTTTACGTTCCATCTCTATAAATAATATTAGAATAATTTAGTATAAAAAATAAAATTTGAATTCTTTCAGGAATTGTAGAAATAATTTAGAATTTTCTATGTAGATGTTGTCAAAACTTTGAAATTGAGCAGAAATGTGAGAACTTTGTTTATAAAATAAAATTTTTTAGTGAAAATTTGTGAGACCTTTCAATTTTGAATGCAGATTTGATACCGGGGAGAAAAGCATAAAAAATGAAGATAACACAATTTACTTTAGATACCGAACTAAGTAGTAAGTAAGTTTTTTATTTAAGGTTAAGGCGTTTTTCTCGTAGCTTAAAATGCAGTCTTGAACAAATAATTTTTAAAGTAGGTATTCAAAAAGAATTTTTTAGGTAAACCAAAACTATTTTGATACAGGATAAAAATTTTGAAATTAAAATTTATTTTGAAGTAATGGTGTCTTCAAATATGACCATCAATATATGCACTGTGAGTAGGTCATATATTTGAAGACATTACTGCATTGAAATTAATTTTAATTTTTGTACCAAAATAGTTTTATGTTTTACCTAAATAATTTTCTGTTAATCAGTTAAAAATATTTAGTAGTCTTAATAGTAGCTTACATAATAATTATGAATAGGCTCTCTCTGATTTAAGTCAAATATAATAATCTTCAAATGCAACTTATTTAATTAAAAAAGAAAAGTATCTACATAAATATTTACATTTTAATTACTAATTTCAATAATATTAGTGAACTGTGTAATTAGAAGTTTCAAAATAACGCTGTCATAACAAAACCCTTGACATCAAATCTCCTAATGCAAATAAACCTGTTATTATACTCAAAATATGTAGTCAAGCATTTCACGTTGTTTAGCTAAACAATCAAAAAAATAAAAATTAAATTGAACATAACTGGACCTTCGAAAAATTGGAGCAAGTGATATTTCTAAAAGCATTACAATCAAATTGAAGTAGATTACTCAATGAAATTGAGTTATTCTGGGCTTTGTGTAATATAGCAATTATAGAGTGATGAGTATTATTATTAATCACCGGATTCAAATGTTCAAAATAGAATTTAAACTAACTGCAATATTTAAAATAACAAACAATAGATACAATATTTGTGACAATAACTATACTGTACCTACATTCGTTATAATGTGCAGGCCCAGTAGAAGATTAAAGATTAAATTTACAACGTCCTAAGATTAGATCTCTAAATAACCGGAAATATTCGTCATAAGAACAAAACATTTCAAAATAAATAATAATAGTGGCAAATGTTATGTAAAAAAGTGAAGTTTATAAAAATAGTCTGAACATCTCATTGCGCACTTTTTAGGAGATATTTTTTGTACCTATCTTATATTACACAGTTTGTTGTCATCTTGCATATCATAAAGGTACAAATTTAAAGGAATTACATTGTCTCTGGATCAAAACTGTCTAATTTGTAAAACGTTTAAAATTTGATTGTAAATGCGTAACACCTAAAAATTTAATGAAAATCGTCTGCGGCGCTTATTATTTTAAGTAATCTTGCCGGTACACCGAACCTATAAATTATGGTATTCTTCTTAAATTTACTTATTGTTTCATTAATTTATATTATAGTAAACATCTTTAAAATAAAATAAATTTTTGGGTTCAAAAGGTCGCTAAACCATAAATAAACGTATGATATTGTTGAGATAAGATTAAACGACAATATTTGTCAGAATATAGTAACTATTGTGCATTACATTTACCTAAATATTTCACGTTAAAAGTGATTGGTAAATCGTCTATAGTAATATTTGGATCTCCTTGGTTTGCCATCCTAATCACTATTCAAAAACATGTACGTCTTTTTACAGCTGTAATTTATTCCAATCACTAATCGCACATAGGTAACTGTTCACAAAGTAAAACTTTACAATAGACAACTTTTTACACCGTAACCGTCGGAGTCCTTCCTGTTTGATGAGTTAGTAACAACTGATATACACCTGTTACACAACTCATCCCTACCTGTAATTTATTATCGTTTATATCAAAAAGTAAACAATGTACCTAACGTATTCGTAAAATTGAACTTGATTAGTAAATTGATTGATTTTTTTTTTTTCGATATCTACCGCTACCAAATTTTTATTCCAAAATCGTCAAATTAAAAATAATTATGTGCTTCATAGAATAGGAATTAACTTAAAATATACTGACAAGTAGACCTCAATATTTAAAAGTGGAATACATCGACTATAACAGTTCGTTATTATTATTACAATTGCATCACTTTCCCTGGAAATAAATTAACAGCTAAACTTGAAAATATTACTTTTAATCATCAGGAAATAAGTTCTTTCAAAAAAGTATAATTCTTACTTCATTTTTACAGTAATAATTTCCTTATGTTCGAGTAGAAGAAAAAAATTTAAAAAATCGTTAGTAGCCACGCATGGGAAAGAGACATCTACCGGCGCCAAAAAATATTATGCGATCGAGGAACGCAAGGAAGTCGTAAGAATACATTAATTTTGTTGTGGTTTGTTCATATAGTGCATTTTAGAATAACCACGTGTTCGGTTGAGTGACCAATTGTACTTTTATGAAAGGCATTAATTAACATTTTATCTCCTTCTTCAGTTCATTAGACACCTTCAAAAAATGGTAATAAGCTTCATCATCGTGACATTACAATAATAATTAATTATAATTTTAATGTAGAAAATCCATGAGAATTTGAATGAATTACTTTTAACAATATTTATTACATAACGCAAAGTGACATAATATAAAATTTGGATTATGTTTTCATAAAACTAATTCTACAGTTGCACAAATTCATTTTGATGTAAATCACCCAAGCTGAAGTCAAGAACTCGGATTCGCTTTCATATTATTTTCTTTATAATTTATTATTACTAAAACATAAGCGAGTCTAGCTTTGAAACTCGTACAGAAAAGAGAGAACCAAAGATTATAGTTTTTTGAGTTTCTTTAACGAATAACGACAGGTGTAACGCCATATGTCGTGTACCCATTTTATAAGAAGACTTGAAAAGTCTGACCGAATTTAATATTAAATTAATTTCTAAATGCGGACTTCAAAATTAGGTCCAATGTGCATATATGTAGGTACTCCTTCCCTGCACAAAAATTTAAATTTTTTATTGTTATGAAATTGTAATAGTTACTCTATTAAGAAATGTAATTAAAATTACGCTTTATGTAATGAAATTGTCCTGAGAATTTATTTTAAAATATAAATTCCTGTACACTATTTAAAATTGGATGATATAAATTTGTGATTGTGACCCAAATTCTCATGCCACTATTTTTGCTTGAGAAAATAATTTTCTTTCACTCGTTTCGACTTGATTAATATTTATTGTAATTATTCATATCAGCTAACCTAAGAATAGGTACAAATTATAAAAATTGAAAGTGATTCCACAATAAAAACAACAATAAAAATAAATATAACTTATTACTGTTAATTAATTTCAGTTTTGCTATAGTAAAAGTGGAGATAATAAATCAAACACTTTTAAATTTATGAAGATGTTATAAAAAAAATGCTTATTATTATTACTTATTAATTTTATAATACACTATTAATTATAAAAAAATTAAACTGTTCTAAAACTGTAACTAATTTTGTTTAAAAATGCATTAAAAAAGGTAAAATTTTTTAGAAAGAAATATAAAAACTAAATATTTAACATCTTTTTTTAACCATAGAATAGTCCACAACAACCGGATGTTGTCTTCAATTTTTTATTTAAATTTCTAATTTATTAATGTGACTTCCTGTTGTCAAACGTGAGGAACAAAAATCAGCTTGGACCAGCGGCAATGTAAATTTATTCATATATCACCAGCTTGAACGATGTTAACTTTAAAATTATTAAAAAAGAAAATTTCATGAATTTTAATTTACACAATTAAAACTTAATTTGGTGGTTTTTACATCTAGCTAATCAGCTTTAAGTAAAACTTAAAGGTAACCACTAGATTATTTAATTCTTGAGGGTGCCTAGCTATGTTTTTTATTTATTTTAGATCACTTTTCTATCTCGGATTTTAGGAGTCGTGAAAATTTTATGGCTTATAGATAGACACCCTCTAAATACAAATCAAAAAATGACAGGCGTTTTCCTGGTTGGATAATGGGGTGCAAAGGGGTGAATTTTCCAAATACTTATTGCTAGACTTTTTCAGATTCCACCAAATGTTACGTGATGTTCCTAGATAATGAAAAAAGAAATAAGATAAAAGTTTGGTCGGGAACATTGTTAAATAAATGCTTTAAAATCATAAGAATTTTCATTCCGTGTGAAAATTCTGAGTAGAGTCACCCTATAAAATCAAGCACAACACGGGATGCTAACGAGGTACTGTTAAAGCACACGTTCCCGTAATGAAGAATTTACCTACCGCAGGTGCATGCTCTTATCAAATACGAGCAGCAATTTTGCATGCAGCATTTATAAAAAAAAAAGTCGTCACACTGGCGCATACAACATTGGGCCCTGCGCTGCTCTACAAATTCTTACGATTTTAAAACGCTAATTACTCTTTTAACTGATCAGATAACGTCTGCAATTTTGGTTTTGTCTTTAGAGGACATCTTTCTGTAAGCTATAAACTTTTGACGACTTTTAAAATCTGGGATGAAAACTGTCACTGGCTCTTGGTCTATTTATCTGTTAATCAAAGCTAGGATAAAAAGAGTTTACGCAAAAGTCAAGGTTTCTTTTGGTTTACAAATAATCATCAACCATCTTTCTGCTAAAGAAGAGCTAAGAGATCTTCAACGAGATGATGTTCCAAAATAAACTTGCGATCTAAATATCGGTCAATTAGCTGTGATTATATTGATCTATCGGAGCAATTCATTCTATATTGCTTAAGTTAGACATATCTTATTTTTGTTTTTGTGACTTTTTTTGGCAAGAAGCAACTCATCTTGGTCCGATTGAGATGCTAAAAAATAATAAGATTTGATGAGAGAGTTACGCTTCTAAACAATAAGATTATCTCTAGTTTGACTAAAATATTAATAAAAATATTATTTCTTCCTGCTTGATTAAAACATATGGAGGTAAGGAAGTTAATGAAAAGGTTAGATAGCTAATAATTAACTGCTCAAATGGTATATCCGCTATACTACTGTGAGCTAATAAGCACGACCTAGATACTCTTCTAAATCATTTTATACGCTACAACTGCACTCCAGCAGATGGGTAAAGGGGACTGCATAATAATTAGAAAAAAAAACAGCAATACGTGCATATTTATGATGGAAGCATACAAAATATTACTTAAAACTGTTGAAGTTAACCTAAAAACCAATATACCCTTGAAATTGTAAATAAACCTGTATGTTGTGGTTGTACCGAGGAAGACAAAATAGCTGAGCATGTGCTTTATTACTGCCCCATACTAACGTCAATAAGAATTTTGCTTGCAAAGCTTGCTTGCCAAGTTCCTTAAATTAGGGTTACCATAAACAAAGAAAAAAAATTATTTCTTACATGAAATTTAAGTTGGATATTAAAATTTAACATTTTGATTTGCATTTGAAGCAATTCATACTTTTGATACTCTTAAAGGTAAATAAGAGTATTTTTTTTGAACAAAAAATTTTCAAAGTAAATACCTACAAATAGAACCTACTCTTGCGGCTTATCAATTTTTATTGCCCTTATTGCATTAGTTTTATTTACTTAGTACTTGCAAATGAGTTAAATAAGAGGGGAAAACATAGTCAAGTTTATTAAGGCGCAAAGACCGAGATGGTTGATCCACGTGATGAGGAAAGAGGCAGATGTGCCAATGAGAGGAATAATGCAATGAAAACCAAGAGGTGAAAGATCCAAAGAAAAACTAAAATCTAGATGGATGGACGAGGTGAAGCGGGACTTGATGAGAAACATGGACATAGGTAACTGTGGAGAAAAATGCGTAGTTAAGAAGGAATGGAAGAAGGTGGTAAAGAGAGTGAAAACGCACAGCAAGTTATAAGAGTGACTGAAGGAGACAAAAGGAGTAATCCATCTGTAAATGGATTGAAAAGACCTCGAAGAGGTGGCTATATTCTGGAAGAACAAACGCCGTAGAAAAAGAAGAAGTACTTGCAGAAATTTCTATTTTAATTATTATATTTTGCAGTTATAGATAGGAGAAAGTATTGTACCATGGAACACTCACTCTTTCGATCTTATTTTATTTTGCAAAAATATTCAACTTTGGAATGAATCCAACTTACCTATGAGAATCAGCTTTTTATTTTCATCATAAACCCCAAACGCTCATTTTGTTATTAATTACACACTTTTTATAAAAGAATATTTATTCTTTTGCTTATCTATTGTACCTTAGATCCTTAAAACATACTTTATTATCTGAAGGTAATCAACAATTTGATCACAAACCAAAAAAAAAGCCATTAGAACAGCGTCATACAAAATAAACTATGTGAATAAAAAACAATAATTTAATAAAAAAAAATTAAAAATAAGTAAAAAAACAAAAACAGTTGAATTACACAAAAAAATTATTTGCAAAAGTCACAGACCCACTTGCGCCATTTTTTCATTTCAACTTCAGCACAAAGTTCATGAGCAGACATCTTATGCATCTTATTTATTTCTCCCATGTCCTGTCCTCATTGTAAGCTTGATTAAAATAGATGCATTCTTCATTTTCATTGTGGTCATCTTTGTTGACAAGAATATTGATATCACTTTAAAATAAAAATGATAAAGTACATTTACTTGCTCAGAGCACTCTACCTCGTGCAAAATTAATGACGAACTTCTTCTTATTAGTTATCTTTCTATTAGTTGACTATAATTTAGGTCTACTACCGAACTTCAATTTAGAAAACTCTTCGTACCTCTTTTCTGTTTTAGTTTTTTTATTTCTTCATTTTCTGGAGTATCGGTTAGATACTATTCTAGTTTTACTAGCTTTTTTCCCTTAGTGAATTGCTGAAGTTCTTCTGGAGTAACCAGATGTAATGCTCCTTACAGCATGTACCAAGGACCAAGACCATTTTGTGTTTCAAGGTATAAGATGTAGACTTTTTTACGAAAAATGTGCTTAATTTTTTTAAGTTGAACTTATTCCGGTATACAAATAGTGCAAAATATGTAGTAAAAGATACTTACTCCGATAACAGTTCAGTAATTATTGAGTTTTCTTAGCTTTTCATAAATGTGCCTATTTGAGTGATCAGAGGAATTTTTTCTTAGACAGAACAAAAACTACTTATTTGATTTTTGCAATGAAGGTAGTAGATTATTTATAATACATCTCCCGCACACCAAAAAAAAATAGCAATTTTGTTCAAAAATTAACATATGTTTCAAGGTACACTATGCTCATCAAAGTACAACGGTCTTCTACATATTAATTTTTATTTTAAATTGCTAAAAACCCCGGACAAGATTAAATTCCTCCGGACGTTCCACAATATGTTAAAAAGGAGGACCTGTTCGAGAAAATTTAGACGTTTGGCAACCCTATTAAAGTTAGTTCAGTTTCCGCTTGAAACGGCATAGAAATTAGAGAGGGTTGGGAGGCACTGCAAACTAATATAATAAGCCCGGTTTAATCCAAAAAGAATCTAGGTAATAAATTTTGAATTCAGTTTTAGAATTATAACCAATTTTTTATGGTCCATTGACCTTTATAGTTGACGCATTTATTGACATTTTGTACGTAGTCAGAACTAAAACATCCTAGAAACAATTCATTCTTATTGAATGATTGATGATCATTCCCAAAACTTAACATTTCCATCAATTAACACCCCAAATTCAGAGCTCAAAAAATACAACTTGCAAGATTGGAAATGAAAGAATATTAAATGTGGTATAACAGATTTATCATTGCCATTTGCTTTCAGGTAAGAAATCTTTGCAAAACGAAGTTTGAGAGGATCTGGCAAAAATGCAATCAAAATTGAGAAGGTAATACAAAAGTGTTGAAAACTTGGGACTCTTAGCTTTCATTTCATTCAGGTGCTGATCTGACTACTAACCGTAGATTTAGAGATAAATAAAAAGGTGCCACATATCTAAAAAAAAGTAAAAAGTTACTTGGAAGAAACTTAAATAGGGGGATGACATATTAGAAACAAAACATTGTAAAAACATTACTGTGAAGAAGCACCTTGACACAAAAATATCCAATAAAATGAACAATGAGGCTGCCTTGAAAGACAAATGTAATCTAAATCAAATCTTGCATATCTCGACTCATCGTTACGTATCATACAATAACAGAACCTACATATCTATACCTACACTTAGGTTGAAAAGGTTTTATTATTTTTTTCAATGACCAAAACGTACTAATGTAATTATTTCAGCTTGCTGATTGCTGCAATAGTTCAATACATCGATCGAATCGAAGTAACTAGTCATTAAATTTTTAATAATTAATTTCTAAACTGTTAAACTATTTTTAAACAAAAAATAAAAACAGAATGAAAAGTTAATAATAACAATAATAATAATTAAAATAAAATATTATCAAATGAATTGCATACAATAAATTATTTACATTTTCTGATGAAAGTTGCAAATACAGTTGAGAGCTTATAAATATTTCAATTGGTTTCATTGTATTCAATAGAATTGACTATTTCACTCAGCTGTCATTAGACCAATGGAATTAAAAACAACGAAACGTTCAACCAATAGCAATCGAATTGCAGCGACAATTTTTTAAATTTTATTTTAAAGCAAATATAAGTGACAATTTTTTTTATTAACTTCAATATTTAAATAATACGTATTATCTACTTAATAAACTTGAAGAAAATTGTGTTTTTAGCAGTAACTCAAATTATAATGTAATTAATTATTTATATTAACCTCCTATTTTATTCGTGAAATAGTCTAAATAAATATCCTCTCGTGCATTTCAAATTAGTATACAATTTTTTTCGCTTTTCACTTATGCGTTTGTTGCTTTGCGGCAATTTTCCCTCCTCTTCGAGTCGGGAAAATTGCAAAAGCAACAAACGCTTTCGTGAGCTCAAAAAAATTGTCGACAATATGAATGCACTCGGGATATTGCATAATATGATAATATTTCTAATATTAAATAATTATTATTTTTAATAGTAGGTACTAAAATAATATTTTTTTTTTAAGTTTAATCGAGAAAATTCAGTTTACGTCCTACCTTTATTTGTTCCAGACGGAAATTTATAGTGGTCCATTTGTAATCAAACGAAAGTTTGCGAAAAAGTCTCAAATTTGAAGTTTATTGCAAGATTATTTGAAGATGACAACATTTTCGTGAGAATTCACATGAAAAAAACTTGAAGTTGGAAATATGAGTTTTTTCATTCATTCCGCAATGGATATAGCCACTCTAGAGTGTTTATTATTCCATTTTATTAAAAAAATTTTTTATTGTTGTCCTGTATCCTTTTCTGCAACTTTGTGTGCAAATTCTCTTCTTTCATATCACAAATTTTTAGACAAACCAAAAATGTATTAGACACTTTTAAAACTAAAAATATTAAAAGTTGACACAATGTAAATTATACTAAATGTAGGTATATAATTATATTCAAACGTTTTCGCTATACTATAGCATCGTCAGGTGACTAAACTAACAGTCACCTGACAGTCTCCCCTTTTACAATCTTCCACAATACACGACAACTTGGATTTACATGAAATCTTCCACTTCTTCCAGCTCATTCATCTCAATTTAGTTCTATTTGTTCTCATTTCTATTGAACTCCAATCAATAATATTTCTTGGTATTTCTTTTTTTATTATGTGATTCAGTCATATGTCATTTACGCTTTTATGAACGTTACTATTGTGACTTTCCAAATGTCAGTTTACAACTTAGCGATAGTTGTTTAAAAATGGTTATAATAATTTTAAAATTTTTTACCATTCTATACGCGTATAAATTCAAGAACTGTCGTATTTCCACCACTGGTATTTTGTTTGTATTTTTTTAGCGTTTTATTTTTTGTGTCCTGATGTCGCTTAGCATGTAAAGCGCGTTGTTTATCTTCAAAATAACTCCCCACTTTGTTTAAATAATAATTTTTGCCCTTATAAATTGTTATTTTCTCAGGACTTTCAAAGTTTTTAATATTTTTTATTGATTTGTGAGGAATTTAATTACCACACTTGACCAAATTATTGGCATTTATTTGTAGGAGTTTCTTGTGTATTGCATCTGTTGCAGTTGTAGAATCTCATGAAAATCCAGATAAAGTTAAATTGATAAAAAAAATTTTCTGCAGTTATTCAGTCAATAATAAACAAATTTTCTTCAATATTTAAACAATTCAAGCAAAAATACAATTCTGAAATAAATAATTTTTTTTAATTTTTCTCTTATTAAAAAGTGTTCGGCAGGGACGTGCTCACCAACTTTTTTCAGGGGGGAAAAATTTCAAATTTGCCAACTAAATTAATTCAAAATTGACAACTTTTTGTAAGTTTTGCAATTTTTTGTAATTTTAGACATAAAAAATGCCAAATTGACCAACTTTTGGGTGTTTCTGTCAACTTTTTGCCAACTTTCTAAGACATTGGCGGGGAGGCTTCCCCCTCATGAACACGTCCCTAGTGTTCGGCACGGGAGCAACTCAATTAATACTGTTTGTAAATTTTTGGCACTCGTACATAAAAAGGTTTGCCACCTATACTATACTATACTATATAAAGCAAATTTCATCGATTATTATTGGATTATGATTGGGTTTATGCTAATGTCCCTTTAATGTGAGAAGGATGTCCTAGGTGAATTAACTTCTTTGATTTGTGTACGACTATTTGTATATTCAGCTACACCTACTCATAGTCTAACTGAGAAACTGAAAACACTTTAAAATAATTTGTAACTGATTGAAACAACGGCATGAATGTCACTTGCGAATGTGTATCTTTAATTCACAAATCACACTGATTAGTGTCTTGTTGTTTAGTCCAGACCTTTAAAAGATTGGAACTGCATCAGTCGCACCGTTTAATAACTTGCATACCACTTCAGAATGACTCAGATCTGATACGAGTGAAGATAAGTAAAATCACAGCTAATCGCCCAAGAATCTCACGTAAACTATCAAGCCATAAAAATTGATTATTTGATGTTACACTATATCTTCCTATCCAATCTCTCTTAAAATAAATGGTTTGGATTATTCTTCGTTTATCTGTTACTCTTCTTTATCAGTCTGTATTTATCGACTCCTGAATGTACGCTTTTCCCAATTTTTTATTATCCTGGAGCGGCCTGTAGCCACTCTCTACCCACCGTCTTCTTCACGTCATCTCTCCATCTCATCTGTGGCCTACCTACGCTTTTATTGTTGTTTTTGGCCGCCATTGTGTTATCCTGCCTGACCATTTGGACCTAGCTTTTTTATTTTATTCTTCAAGGAAACCTTAACATAGCTCTCTCCATTGCTTTTTGTGCTATTGTTATTGTCATTGTTTCTATTCCATGAGTGGTTACTGGTAATTTTTTTTTAAATGATTCTAGCTTACCGAGCGCTGGTCTCAAACGTGTAGTTGATGATGATGAATTATTCGTTATTCTTAACACTTTTCATATATTACCTAGAGTTTTCAGATCGTTTTCATTACTTTAAATATTTTTTCATGGATTATCATGGATCATGAAGCAATATCTCTTTCATATTTCAGAATGTCAGTTTTTAAAAGTTATTCTGACTTCTAGGGCTGCTGACTGAGCATTTCTGACTGAGTTTATTTCATGAATAGGATGAAGTAAATTGACATACTATCTCCAAATCATTTGCACAACTTCATTTTTGTGACATGTTCTACTGATGAATTTTTAGCTTTTCCAAAACTTTCTGGGAGTACTACTAATTAAATTTACGTCTTTCTTAGAGCGTCACAGACAGGTGTCTCGATAACTAGCCTGCTGACTATATCTTGGCTTTCTATGGCCAAAATATTGTCTGATCTGAAGGTATCAGCTTTTTCAAAACTCTTGCACTTTTTTGTCATTGGCTCCCTTACTATAAGTTTACTTTTTTTCACTTTATATCTTTATTTTCTTAACTTGGATTTTATGTTTTTTGATTATCAGCATATTTTTTCTGTTTATTTTCCATTCCAAATTTTTCTAAGTGATTGAATTTAGCATTTGCTACTCTATAATATGACATTTATAATTAAATTCTGTATAATTTTCTCTCTTGATTAATTAATTCGACTAGTTTTCCCTAATAAATTTTGCTAAGTCTAACTAGAGCCTTCTAAGCTTTACAAAAATAAACATAAAATTTTATACAACAGAAGAAGGATGTAGTACCTACCGTAATGTAGCAATTATCCTGGTTATCAGCTCAGTTCTTATTTTTTTATCATATTATATAATAATAATTTATATCAATTTTTGCTTCCTTTTCACCATAAATGTTTACGATAAAGTAATAAATTATTTATAGAAGTTTCGTGTATAAAAATTAAATCTCAAAAATGTATTAATTTTGCTAAAAATTTCATTTTTTCACTTATAACTTTCGCTTCAACATCAGATATTCTAAAATTAAGGAAATATCAAGTTTATTCCAACTTTAAATCAATCTAATTTGTACATTTCATGATAATAACTAACTAAAACTATAAAATTCACTATTTACACATTGTTAACAATAATTATAGAAATTAATTATAGTAAAAGTTATTTTATTATTATTTCATCGTTATTATAATTAAGTAATTAAACTGGAAGATATATTACCAATGCAAATCTGCGATTATTTATCTAAATATTTACCATTTTAATTAACAATTATTAAAATTTTCTAAAAGAAAGCATTGTGAGGTCCAATGCATTTTTAAGCAAAATTAAACTTATCTGCATGGCAATCAAAATTATATTATTGCTCAATTTCTCCTTCAAAACCAACTTAACAAATGTCCGTATTATGTCATAAATTGTCACATTATTGTTAATTTTTTTAAATGCTGGGATATCTACACCTTTTGGGTCATAAAAGTCTAAAAATGTATTAAATTATTTTGACGTATTCGTATTAGGTGATTTGGTGGCTTCCTCCACGTGAGAGCATAAAAGCAGAAAGCATGAGAATGCAATGAGACCTATATTACACTGAATTCGAAGATCTTACTTAATCTTCTAAAGATCTCCCACATATAAAAGCTACGAACAATTAAACGGATTCATTATAATTTTATTTACCTTCGGAAGAAGTTCGCAGGGGTGGTTCTTATTTATTAATAAATTAATTGTTTTTTAATTATTTGCTCGATTAAAATTAAGTGAAACTTATTACTGTGTTAATTTGGTGTTTATAATTTCATTTATACAAATTTATTAGTTAATTAGTGCTATTATAATATTCAATATGATGTCTTTTGGTGCAACAACTTCTTTTGCAGTTATTACAGGATTTTTAATATACTATGTTTCATGTGTGAGTATTTACTATTTTTTAATTTTTTTTATACGTAACATTTTTATTTAAAATAGAAGTCCAGTCAGTAATGCCTAAAATCTTTAAATTAAAAGCCCTAATATTTAATTAAATATTAAATTACTCCCAAATTGCATTGAAAATAACGTAGTGTATTTTATGGGTAAGGATGTTTTGGAATCTCATCAACCTTAATTTTTTGTTCTGATTTTTAAAGCATTAAAATCAATTTTAAAAAATGCAATCAATAGGCTGACCTAGGTCATTGCAATACAGCAAAAATGTAATAATCCTATTATTAATTTTTGATTGCCTCAAAAAAGTTAAGGAAGTGACCAAATTATCCACAAAAAAATTACAGGTTTTTCTAAACAACTTTTTGAAATCTTTCCGGTATTTTAAGAATCGTAAAAAATTGATAGGATAAAAAATAACGATGAAAAATTTACTGAGTGATAAACTAATTTTGAATAATATAAAACGTAATATTTGATAATAAAATGTATTAATCTGAGATAAAATTTTGAAAATTAGTTAGTCATTAACTGCATTTTTAAAGAATGTAATTTTTTGTTGTGTCAGTGCGATTAAATTTGGCAATTTTGATTATAAAATTGTGAAAGCATTTTTAAAGAAATTATTTGTCATTCAAACAATCCATATCAGATCAGACTCAATTAAAATCTCACTTTTGTTAAAATTATTGCAGTATTTGTTCGTCACAGGAAATTCAAAATTCCGTCATTATTTAAAAACGGAAACAAATCCCACTGATCTAACCAGTCTATTGTTGTTGACCCTTGTAATAAATATCATCATCTAAATATTACTTTCAAATCAGGAATCACACATGGGTAAGCTACGCAATGTTGAATCCAAAAATGAAAAAATGGGTTTAAACTTGACGATTTTACAATGTATTGTTCTGCTTAATGATATGTAATAAAGATGCAAATTTTTTTGGTGTTATAACACAGATTACATCTTATGATGTAATTGTTACATCTTATAATCATTGTTGAAATGTAAGTCAATTTTAAGTAATCATTTAACGGAAAACAAACAAAACAAAAGTTAAAAATTTTAAAATTGTTTAATAGCGCTTAGTAATTATCATTGTTTAATTATAACAATTGAAGTTGTTCTCATCATTGATGCTTTTGCTTTTTAATTTAACTTCTAGCAACTTGATGGATACGTACCAGGGCAGGACTATCCAATATACAGTGAAGTACCCAAAGGATTAAGTTTTCGATGCGATCAACACATTCCAGGATATTATAGCGATCCAGAAGCATATTGTCAGGTACAGTATTTAGTCCAATTATTAACAATAATTTATTTGAAATTTAGAAACCCCAAGAAGTTTAACGGTCTCCTGCAAAAGAGTTATTAAATTTATTGATTGGTAACATAAATTTTGATAGTGAATTTAAAAAATAAAGAATAAAAATTGGAAAAAAAATTATAGTACTACTAATGTTATATAAAATTTATAATGAAAAGCTTTGGTAAAAATTTTATTTAAAATGAAATTATAATTTATAGCAAAAAATAATTTCTGTAAAGGGTTCAATTTATCAACTCAACAGAAAAGGGCAAGTTAATATCATTTACAATTTTGAGATAAAAATAAAACTTTTTACGGAATAGACATAATATAGCGTAGTAAAAAATTTTTCTACGACAAAATTATGAATTTAAAACGACGAGAATAATAAACAATAATTAGAAATTTAAAAATTATCGATAATTAATTGAACGTGGTAAATAATACAAACATTGCATAGTTGAAAGCAGTTCAAAATTATTATAATTGATTTCATTCTCTACGTTTAATTACCTGGATAGTTTTTACATTTTTAATTATTGGTATTTATTACAAGAGTTAAAAATTTACATATTTTGATTATAGAAACAGTTTTTTGCACGACAGAAAAGTATACATCATAAAAATAAATTTATTACAGTCACTAACAAAAATTTCGATGTGTAAAGACATCACATGACTTTCCCATTTAATTCAAAATTATTTGCAATTACTGGATACTTAATCTATTTTTTTTAATTGTTAAAAAGCAAATCATTTAATTTTTTGCTAGATTTAACTATCTTTTATAATTAAGAACAATAGGAATCTCGGTAATTCATTCATGCGCGCCTTTAATTTTAAAATTACAATAACTTCCAAAGTAAAATTTTTCAAGAACAAGTCAAGATATTTTTTTTGTTTCTTTGATCACTCCTTTTCTGAGAGCAAACAAACTTTTTTTAGATGTTTTTTTAATGTCTAAATAAAAGTAATCATAGTACCATAAAAACAATTCAAATAAAAAGACAAAACTAATAATAAATTATCAAAGAAAAAACTCTGATTGTAATTTGATGTGCAGAAAACATGAGATTACTTTTTAGTAGGAAGGGTCCATACAATGGAAATAATTACCTTATTCTATAAATTTTGAAAAATGGAGATAAACTGTTAAATGACCTACAACTTTACTTTTTTATATCCCAAGATATTATAAACCATGAAAAGAATATTCACTCAAAAAAAGTCAGGTTTTTGTTTTTCTTGTTCTCATTGTTTCCTTGATGACCTATGATTGTTTACGATTTAAGTTTAAAAATAATCACAATTATTGTAAACGTAAGATTTAAAATAGAAAAACGTGAAGTTTGAATAGACAGATTTGAAACTAAATCTAATCAGCTCTTAAAATGTGTGCTTCACATTTCGTCTTCTTCAGATGCTTAGCCGTTCCGGAATTCAGGCTAATATTTATCTTATTGACTCCGTAGTTGTCATAGAGTACCATTTTCGCAGATTTTTTAGCCAAAACATTTTTCTTCTGCCCACACTTTTTTTTCGGCAATTTCGCCTCGTAGGATGCTCTGTAGCAGTCGATAACTACTTCAGTTTTGCATTATGTAGCTGAGATACTGTAATTTTTAATTCTTGATTATGTTAACTATTTTAAGATCTTTCTCCACTCTTCTGAGTAACTCACAGTTTGTCCAAATGTTCCACCCACAACACTCTCAACGTTTTTTGATGTAGCTACATCTAGAATACTTGAAGTTTTTTTGTTGTCGCAGTGTATACAATTTCAAATCAATTGAAATGTATTGTCAAAAATTACAAAAATGTATTGTCCAATTGGGTAGATACATTCTATTGAGGATTAGAAATCTATTGCATTTGTGGCTGATTCATTTACTACTGTCGTACGAAAGTTTGTGTGGATGATAAAAGGTTGTCGTTAGCTTAAACTACTTCTTAGTTAATTTCTTGTCATACAAACGACCTATTTTGACGTGCCAATAATGTACGTTTGTACGTTTCTCCAATCATCCGAAAGCGCTCTCATCGATCTAGGTCTTTTGTCACTGTCGTTGTTAAAATCATGGGATCGACGTGAACGCTCCCGGATGATCGGATGAAAGGAAAAAACGGATGCATGAAAATTGAGCTTTAAATTGTTGAGATACAGAAAGCAGTCAATTTTTATTATTCATTTAATGGTACCTATCCACGTGCGAATTTAAATGCAATCTAATTTGTAATCTAATCGCAGTTCAATTGATATCTGACACTATTTTTCGAGACACATTAAAAGCACAATACAATGGGGTAGCTAGTACTTTAAATGGTCGGATATTCTACATTGTTATAAAAAGATTTTATCATGCGATTACATTTTCCCGCTGATTAGGCGAGATTTATAAAAGGTCGATAGTGATGAGATAAATCAAATATCTCATGTGAATGAGCAAATTCAAATATAAATCAATTTTATTATTATTTACTGCAATTATTCACAAACTTGCAACCAGCAGTGTGGTGTCAAGCATATACTGGTAGGCTAGGAAAAGGAAAACCGTGGTTCTGTTCCTAGTCGCACCACATACACTGCTGGAAAATCAAAGGTAGTACAATGGGCCCAATTTAAAGGCCTAAGTACATGCGAGCTAATCTTGCTATTTGCAATGAAATCCAATTTTTTCCCAACATTTATAATGGTAATCTGATATTTAATCTGATAACTCTTTTCGTTTTTCGACCTCTAATTAGAAATGTCCTGTTTTATCATCTGTATCAATTGTACTTACTAACAAATTCTTTGAGCTTATAATCGTTTACAGCCTCTGATTTACGATTTTTTCTAACCGGGGCAAAAACTTGACATCGGCGCCCCTTTTCTTGAAATTAAAGCCCCTTTCATCCAGCGTTTGTTTTTAAATTTAAATTTAAGTTTAATAGTTGAAATATATTAATTTGGCGTCCATTGAGCTACCGCCAGCATCCATCCCGTAGATCCAGATAAATAGCTTGCATGAGAAGTGAGCTAAGTGGACGAGAGCTAAGGACCGAATTAGGTCTTTGGCCCTTAATCCTTAACCTAAAAGCCGTAGGTTCGATCTCCAGCCCGGCTACAAAATTTTAGCAACTTTATTATGACTCTCTCTCCCTTCGGAAGGCAATAGCAAATTACCAAGTTTTACCATTAAAGCCATTGTTAGAAAGGTCACAACGCTTTTGTCGAGAAGCATAACACTAAGAAAAAGAAGGTAGTTTGCTAGGCTGACCTCCAGATTTGCTTGTACTTCGAAAATTTTTAGAACCAAATGGGGGTTAGTCTCATCAATATAGTTTTGCATAATTTTTCCTTTCTGCAAAAACTTATTTAAAATGAAATTTAAAATTAAAGATGTAATGTGCTGTCTTCTCTCCCAATTCAAGATCGGATCTTCAGTTAGTCCATCTAATAATTTCACTTTTTTCTTCCTTGCTTGGCTTTCGTCCAGTTTTTCTTTTTGGTGCCTTATACTTATATTCTTATAAGATAAGGTGATATTCTCGTAGCAAATATGAACATCAAGTAAACAGAATATAAAATTCTTTAATAACGATTAGAAAACAAATCAATTTCTAATTACATATTTATCTGAACCATTTGACTATAAACAGCATTTAAAGCTTCACTTTGTTTCATATTTAAAAATAAGTCTTTCACCAGGATGTTTTAGCTGAAGCCCAGGCGACGCCTCGTTTGGAATGTCTGTTCCACGAAGAAGAAATTGGAAATATTTAATGAATGAAAATGACAAGTCTGACAAATCAGAATTTGAAGTAGAAGCTTCATGTTTGTATGGATACCTAATCATTAATTGGATAAAGTGTAACTCTAAATGCCAATCAAAAAGAGCCAAACTCAAAATGCCAAAAAAATAACGTGTACATACAACTGGTGACAGTGTTATCCTTATAAAATCTCAATAATTTTTCCACCTCCATTTGTGCCCAGAGAGGCATTATTCATTTTATTTGCTTCTCGTTGAAGAAGATTGGCCTCTGTAGTTTATCTGTCATTTCATGTTTTTTACTGTATAGTTTATCTCTAGTTTTTATCAACTCTTTTTTTACTTTGTATTTATCGATCTTGGCATTTTTGTCTTATATTAAAATATTATTGGAAACTAAACTAAATAATAAGATACTTTCAGAATTAAATCCTGAACTAATTATTATTATAATTTTATTAACTGATTATTTTTCTTGTCGCAATCACACATTTTCAAGATGAAAAATTCAATTATTATCAACGTTTCAACTCAGGTACCTACTTAAATGTAAAAAAAGTTGCATAAGCTTGTGAATTTACAAACCCATTAATTTGGTAATAAAATAATTTATACAAAATTCTTTGGAAATGTCCTATATAAAAAAAATTCACACCTGAAAACAATAATTTCATCAAATTAAATTAACAATAACAATAAATTACCAAAGTTATAAAATTGACATGTAGAAATTTATTCTTACTTCATCAATTATTCTCATGCAAATATTTTTCATCTACCAAATTTTGCACAATATTACATATTATCATCTAATTAAATTATATTATTTACGTAATTTTATAATAACTCCATAGATTTCAACCAATTTTACCATCAACAAAGAAAATATTCTATTCATCCTGAACATATCAAAGCTTCTTATTAACTCCGCCTATTATGGTTTTAAAGCCATTGTAAATAAAAAAAAATTAACTCGAACACTATAATAATATTAGGTAACAAAACAATTTGTTTACAAGCAAGGATAAGCAGTGGGTAAAGGTACGAACACAAAGAAAGCAGGCTTCTGGTTTCTGGTTGCAAGAGCTGATTATATCTAATGTTAATGAGTATAACCAAACAAACCCAAAGCAGGCAATCAAACCAAAAATAATTAAATTAAAAAGTTTGTGCTTTAAGGGTGCACGACTTGAAGAGGCACTTATTAACAGAATACGTATGAGCAACCCATACAAAATTTTTGCTCATTTCTAGTTACGCCACTGCATCCAAAACAGTTTAAGGTTATAGATGATGTAAATCAATTTACTTTAGATTATATTAGCGATAGTTCATCATAGTATATTAAATATAATAGTTAGAAAGTACTGATACCTATCATACGAGTATTATACTAATTAATTTTACTTTTATATTCTAGGTATGGCATTGGTGTTTACCAAATGGAGCTCAATACAGTTTTCTGTGTCCAAATGGAACGATCTTTAATCAATTTGCAAGAGTTTGTGATTGGTGGTTCAACGTAGATTGTGCTGCAACACCAAATTTATACAGCATTAACGAAGACTTGTACAAAGTCCCCCCTTATAATCAACAACACGCTTAGCAGTCAACATGACCTTATCGTAGATTTTCAAAAGCAATTATAATTCAATTGGAAAAAAAAAGATTATTTTTGATCTGTAGGATAACTTATTCTGTTTTATTTTGAAGAAGTCATCAAAAAAACATTTTTTTCACTTCATTGTTCGCTATTTAGGTTTTAAATGATACCATTGTTCATTTTGTAAATTTCATTTTAGGCTTATCAAATCATACAATCATGATTAGTAGTTGAAAACACGTTCTCAAAAACATGTATATAATTTATTTTTATTTGATAAGATTTGATGTATGTACAGTAAACCAAATAAAATTTTATTTATTTACTTTCTTAAAATTTAAGACAATGTTTTAGACTTAAGTAATAAATTGAAATTACAATTTTATATTTTTTATAAAAAATAAATGATTTTATTTTATGTTAAATATTTATGAAAGTTATGATCCATTTCAAATGTTAAACGTGGTTTTTACAATTCCCAATAATAATATGTAACTTTAAGATTTACTTGCATCGCTTTCTGCCAAGTAACTAAAGATTTTTAATACTTTTGTATTAACTTTTTAATTATTGTTAAAAATGTAGAATCAAAATAAGCGATTTTTGAAAAATAAGACCTGCTTTTAATATTTGAACTGTTAAAACAAAGTAATTTTAAATTTTTGAAAATTGCTTACTTTAATTGTGTACTTTTTTATAATAATAATGAATATTTTTTATACTAATAATTATTTTATAATATAATAATAATAGTGACGTGAAAGCGCTTACAAATAGATCTATGGAATCGAATAGCATATATTTCATATGGCCACTAAGCACTGAATCAATTTGAGTAGCATGGTTTACCTATTTCCAGGCGTTTTATGCACGCGTTAGTTCAAGCTGACCCTAGATCTTGGTTAGCGCTAGGCTAAGTGCTTATTTTCCCAAATTTTTCAAATAGCTAAAATTACTCGAAATTCTATACCGCAATTTTGCTAACAAAACCTGTGCAAGTAAGAAAAACAATTATAACTGATAATATGATCTATAGCACAAGAATTAAGCAAAAGTATTATCTTGATATCTTCTTCTTATTCTTGAATTAACATTTAGTGTCCTACTAATAATTCGATTGCGTATAATCCTTGAACGACTCACTTTTCTCTTACCTGGATATTGTAATCAATTTGATTTGTAAATGCCATAAAAATTATCAAGGAAGATTTTTCTGTGATGCATTTATCTCTTTTTAGAATATTATTTATTCATTATAATTTTATTATTACCATTTCAAATTAATTACTTATTATATTACCTTATATTAAATTTTATTGCTGTGGTATTTACAACAAAATGGGCACGGTAAAAAAGTACAATTTATTGTTATAAAACTCTTCAAGAAGTGATAAAATATTAATCTTCTTCTAATCTTTAAAAAAGCATGAGAAAAAATAATTCGTCCATATGAGAACCAATCAGCATCAGATGCTTAACTTTTCAAAAAAATGTATAACCGTAGAAATTTTGCAACATTTCACAAGATTTACCTATCCACTCATATCCCTTAATGAAACAAACCACAAGAACTTAGTAGTATTACTTAGTATTTTTTGACTATACTTTTCAATGTTTCTTTCTTTTGCTAATTTTGTCGAATTATAATAGCTGATATTATGATGATAGCATGAGCACGAAAAAATCCATCAATTTTGATTATATTATGTGCCAAACAGGGCCAATTTTTCGGCCACTATTTAAAGTAGTAGTTAGCTAGGGCCATGAGTTAATCTATCGTTTTTGTAAAACCCAACCAAAATTTCCAAGTTGTTTTAAACATTGTAGATAACGCATTCGAGGGCGTAGAGTCCGAAAATCTCATTTTCAGCATGCAGAAGCGACAAGAAATTCATTATACAAAGTAGCTACACATTTTATGTTAAAACATCACCTCAAAATAAATACAGTTAAGACCGTTCTCGAGATCAACGTCTCCAGAAGTGGGAAGGAAAGAGCAAGAAATCTCTCTGGCATAAGGGTATGTGTACGGTAAAAGCAGGTGATCAATAACATGATAACATGTTGACAACAATTAACATGATAATAATTAACATTGATGTTAATTGGACAGATATTTCAATGTAAATATTGAAGCGGGTAAGCCGGAATCTGAAACCCGCTTTTACTCTGCACATACCCTAATACACTAGGACAAAGACAAGCGAGGAAAATGGAGTACTCGACAGCAATAGCTAAAAGCCTCTTCTTTGATCAAATAACGAAATTAAACGTTTTATTACGGAATTGCTACACATATCATCTCAAAAAATTACTCAAAGATTGACTCGGCCGAGAACGTTCTCTGCAGCAGTAACGCCTTAGCTCAACCTAGGTTAAAATATTTGAGACAGACACAACTGACACTCAATGAGGTAAAAAGAAAACTTCTCAGAAGCATTCCATGTTTTGCTAGCAAAACTGAATTCTTAAAAAGCTAATTGGAGGGGTTATAAATAAAAGATAAAAACTGGTCTCAATTCTGAAAGGCTCTTGCAGCCAATAGACCCCTTAGTACAATACAAAAATCAATGTTCAATGAGGAAATAGCAAGAAATAGTGTACAGCTTAAAGACACCTTAATTTGGTAATCTAAACCATTGTCAAAGTAGCAGAAAAAATCAAAAGAGACAAAGTAGACAGGCACAACACACTACCCAACGAACAATTTGGTTTTTGAAAGGAGCACTTTACCTCACACCAGATACTCATTGAGAAGATCATGGATAGATTCTCCAAAAGTCACAAAGCTTTGGCTATCCTTCTGGACATAGCCAAAGCCTTCGACAAAGTGTGCCACATAGGATTGCTGAATAAGCTTTTCATGGCAGGCATTAATTCCAACCTTATGATCTTGTGATCAAGATAAACTTACACTACTCAACACTACGATCAATACACGCGGGTGTAACTCAAGAATCCATCCTTTTTCCCATACTCTTCAACATCTACGCACATGACATACCATACCACACAACGCTACGATTGCTTGCTTTACAAACGATCTAGCTATACTCACGACACAGCTCTGATGCAACAGAAACGTTACTATCGTTCGTGATAAGCTGAAACTCTTCCAATGCTGGTACTATAAGTAGAGACTCATAGTTAACCCGAGGAAAAGCAAAGCTATCATATTTGATAGGAAACGCCACCAACTCGAGATGTTTGGCAAAGCAATTTCCTGGAAGGACTTCATTAAATATTAAATTCTACCAAAGCAAAGAAAAACCCCATTTCATTGAAAACACCGCTTAAATCATCTGGAATGACATTCACGTGAATTACTCCAAGTTGAGAGTGTGCGTGAGCATCCTGGCTTCCATAATATGATTCCATATCTTTGTGGTGCAGATGTTCAACTTCATCATTAGATCGAAAATTCACACTATTTACTAAATTTTAGATAAAAAGAAAAACTTTTAAATTGCACTATTTTTCTTTACTTTTTGATTATATTTTCAAATCTGGAGTTTTCATGTCTATATTTAAATTTTACTTTCTGTTTGTTTTAATAGCCAATTTTGTTGTTTTTTAAATTTTTAATTTGCGATAGCCATACTCTAAATTATATTTTTTTCAAGTTTTTTTTTCATTTTTTATTTCGTTTTTCCCGTTGTTTTTTCTCCAAATTAAATTTCAATCTTCATCCGGCAAGCCTTTCATAATTTAGATATACTCGCATTAACTTGAAATGTACGTCACTGTGCAAAATGATGTAGTACACTAAATTCCAGAAACATGTCCAAAATTCTATAAAAATACCTAGAAATTCCCAAAATTTTACAAAACTGTATTTTTGTACTCAAAATTCCAGTGACTCTCCTCTTGTACAATCTACTTATATGGCTTTTCTTGGCACATTTACTCATATCTTTTCTTTTTCATTTTAACTTTCTATTTCTGTCTTATTTTTCCTGGTCTAGCTTCATTGTTTAAAGAAATTTGTTGAAAATCACAAGCATTGTGCTTCAGTGTAACCCGAAACCTGTTTTTTAAACTTATCGTAGACCTGCTGTATCAAACCCACTCCACGTCCCATTATTTATTAGTTCTGTTTTTCAGTCAATGTTTAGGGCCAGTGTAGAGGGTTTGGTTAAAGATGTACCATGGCGCATCTACCATCATACGGAGGGCTTTCGATTGAAGTCTCTGTATGATGTTTAGGTTAGATGTCGTCCATACGAAGGTTGTTGGATACGTCCATATTGACTTGATAGTAAATTTGTATACAATCTCCAAACTTTAACCTTTTGGGTATTCTAAAAAATTATAGATTTACATACATTTGAAGACAAAGTATGGGATGAAATACGAAACGAATCATAAAGAGTGATTTTAACAGAGTCTAAAGAAAATTTCACAATAAAAAAGAGAACTAAATTGCGCAGACTACATTACAAATGTATTAATAATTTGTAATAAAAATTTTATATGTTTCTATATAATACTTTCTTTTTAATTTTTTATTTTTAGTGCGAAAGTTATTATTTTAAAATTGGTATATTCTACAAATTGTAATAAATACCACAATCAAAAATCAAACCAGCAGTGTGGTGTTAAGCATATACTGGCAGGCTAGGAAGCGGAAAACAGCAGTTCTATTCCTAGTCGCGCCACATCCACTGCTGGGAAGTCGGAGGTAGTACAATGGGCTCGGTTTAGAGGCCTAAGTGCGTGCAAGCTTGTATTGCCCTCCACAATAAAATCCAATCCAATCCAAATACCACAATTAAATTACTACTTTTTATTAAATATTGCTAAAATATATTATACCAATTTAAACAAATTTTCGAAATAAGTTCTCAACGCATTTACGACAATTTTCTCAGAAAGTTCTACAATAAATATTTTTTTAGATAGTGTACTATGTTCTGACATTAAATTGATTTCATCAGAACCATTCCAAACTAATATACCAATATGTCTTGGGATTATGACTGGAAGTCTAAGGAGTATTCCATAGGAAATACCTCTTTATTAATGTCAGAAAGTTAAAAGTTAGTTACAGAATTTTTAAATAAATACATTGTCGTAGTCATAATTAGGGGTCTTTATTGATTTATCTAAAATTGGATTGTTGTGTACTTTTTTATAAAAATTTTGTATATAAGAAAAAGAATAATTTTACAATTGTTTGAGAAACGGCAGTAGAAACCTGTTTATTTTTTTTTTTTGAAAAAATGAAAGTGTTGTTCTTTATAATAAATTTGGATCGCCAATTTGTTTCAGAAGGGCACAGTTTTAACAAGTTTTATTGCTTTGTAAAATGTTACATTTGCGTTTACGATCCCTATAATACCGTGAAGGTTAAAAATTCAAAGTTGGTAAAAATTTGAATTTTTTTACCAAGAGTATGACGGATGTCTATGGAATGATAAAATAAAGAAAACAACAAAAAAGGCTATATACAAACCAATCGTAAAAAGCATATTGACTTATGGTTCGGAAGTTTGGATAGTAAGCGGGAGAAATAGAGGTAAACTGCAAGCCCTAGAGATGAACTTCTAAAGGAGCAGCTGAGCTGCTCCCGATTAGAACACGATTGAAAGCCACATGCAACGAATAGACACATCTCGATGGTCAAAAAATTATGGCAATAAACTCCAATTTTTAGAAGAAAGCGGAAGGACCAGCAAGAACCTGGCTTAGGAAATGAAAGAGGCGATGGAAGCCAGATGCCTAGAAGAGGTAGACTGGACTGATAGAGAGGATTGGAGAGCAAGATGCGAGATACGGAAAAGTCCGTAAAATACTTGCCAATATATTAAAGGGTCATTCCATGTGAAATCAACACACTTTTTTAAGTGACCATCTCAGATTTTATTAAAATTTAGTCTATAAATAGATAGCATAGAGACTAACAAAAATACAAAATTTTATTGAAATATCTCAAACGGTTTCTAAAATATCGCTACGTAAAATTTTCAAAAAATTGCCTCAAGCGTATTTTCAATTTATCATAGCAACTCTCCTAATTGAGTTAGAGAGGTGGGAGTGGTGCCATTTTACTTAGTTTTTTATGCTCTTTCCAATGATATACAACACAATATGCTCTATTATAAAATTACTTTTCAAAACTCAAAATTAAAATTTTGATTTTGATTTTCCGAAAAAGTACATCATCAAAATTTTTCAAAAAAATTTTTTGAATAGTCTGTACTTATATTAAGTGATTGCCAAAATTTAAAAATGGGACGGTAATGGCTTCATAGTTAAAATAATTTTTAATTTTCAAATATGTAGTATTTACTACATAATTAGTGAAATATTTAAAAACCATCTTAGATAAAAATTATTTTAACTATGAAGCCATTACTGTCCCACTTTTAAATTTTGGCAATCATTTAATGTAAGTACAGACTATTCAGAGAATTTTTTTGAAAAATTTTGATGGTGTATTTTTCAGTGAATCAAAATCACAATTTTAATTTTGAGTTTTGAAAAGTAATTTTACAACAAAGTATATTGTGTTGTATATCGTTGGAAAGGGCATAAAAAACTGACTAAAATGACCCTACTCTCACCTCTCTAGCTCAATTAGGAGAGTTGCTATAATAATTTGAAAATACGGTTTCGGCTATTTTTTGGAAATTTTACACTGCGATATTTTGGAAACCATTTGAGATATTTCAATAAAAATTTGTATTTTTGTTAGTTTCCATACTATCTATGCATATGCTAAATTTTAATAAAATCTGAGATGGTCACTTAAAAAAGTGACTATGGTATAACCCTATAGCTATTGTTCTTTAAAAATCACCTTGTACTTAAAAATATTTTTAACTATGAAGCCATTACCGTCCCATTTTTAAATTTTGGCAATCACTTAACATAAGTACAGACTATTCAGAAAATTTTTTTGAAAAAGTTTGATGATGTACTTTTTCAGAAAATCAAAATCAAAATTTTAATTTTGAGTTTTAAAAAGTAATTTTATAATAAAGCATATTGTGTTGTATATCATAGGAAAGAGCATAAAAAACTAAGTAAAATGGCACCACTCCCACCTCTCTAGCTCAATTAGGAGAGTTGCTATGATAATTTAAAAATACGCTTGCGGTAATTTTTTGAAAATTTTACGTAGCGATATTTTGGAAACCGTTTGAGATATTTCAATAAAAATTTGTATTTTTGTTAGTTTCCATACTATCTATGTATATACTAAATTTTAATAAAATCTGAAATGGTCACTTGAAAAAGTGTGTTGATTTCACATGGAATGACCCTAAAGTAAAATAATCCAACTCCAAAGCTTTTACAAAATAATTTTTAAATTTAAATTTAAGCTTTTCCAAAATTAATCCATGGTTGGATTATTCACTATCATATCCCAGCTTAGCTCAATTTTTTTCTATCGCACATTTGCAGTGTGCGACCTTGCAAATAAAACAATTTTCTTTTCAAAAATTTCAATTCTTCTCTACTAAAACAATAAATAGGTACACAAGAAAACTTTCCGCTGCACTCAAATTTTATTACTCTTGCAAAAATTTACATCAAATCTCGCTAATTTACAAAACCGCTACCTTGCAGCACCGTGGATCGCTCGCAAGTCCTTATTATAAATTTCAATTTTCCCACTTTGACGATCACACCAGGAACGTTACAAATTTAAATTTTTAAAAGTTAAATATATCAAAATTGTAATCAACAAAATTCTTTCAAAGCCAAATTATTTAGTCTCCATATTACATATTTCTGATAAATCAATATCGATTCCACCACAGCGTGTGGATGCCCACTGAAAGGCCGAGCTAAGAAATTCTGTTTAGTTCGCGATTTGAACCCAGAATTTCCGCTCTGTACTCAACCAGCGGTTACATCATTCTACGGCTGTGGCTGTGGCAAAAATTATACGACAATATATTATATATGAAAGATGTTAAAAAGTTTTAACTTTGAAGTTTTGAAAAAAAATAAGAAAACTTTATGAAAAAAACATCTTTGAAGACGCACGAAAAAATTTCAGACGTGCGGTTTATTGAATCTTTTTGCCAATTATTGAGTTTCATTTTAAAAAGTGCAATTTTAAAAGTTTCTGGAAATCAAATGGTGTAATAATTTTCCTATCGACATCACATGGTGCAATTTTGATGATCTAGATGCAAATCTAGCTTGTTTTCTGAGAGTTTATCTCAATTTTTATTACAATGATAAAATTTGGAGATTAGAATATTTGAAAAACGTTACCTGAGTACCAAAATTACAAAAGATCAATTTAAATGTTAAGGAAAAAAGTTCATTTTGCACTAATATTTTATTTATTAAACTTTTACAACATTTTGTGGTATTGGAACTTTTCTTTATCGTACGTTGAAGATGGAAGAGTGAGATATAAGTAAAAGAAAACTAAAATTTGTGATAAACGTAGAAAACAGCAGAATTGATTAGTTACAAAAGCGTGCGGATGATAAAAAAGAACAGAGATCTAAGATATCATTGTTTTTTGAATAAAAACTTTATTTTTCATTTTATAGCCTTCATTGTGGTTAAAAAATATAGTAAGTTATTCATACTTAAATGTCATTTTGTACCAGTAAGTAAAACGGATTGGTGAATGTTGACTTTACGTCTAAATTTCAATAAGTTGGTTGTTGTTACATTAGATAAAAATGTTCTAGGTACTAAAATTATCTTTTTTATTTCATTTTTCATGACATTTTTACGGCGACTGATTTCATTAAGATTATTTAATTCTTTTAGAGTAACTCATAATAACTTTTTAAAACGAAGTTCCTTATAGCAGCTTGCGATAGCAGTAAAATGGCAGGTAACCATAGAAACGTCACGTAAGGAAAATGCGTTATGCTTATGCCCTTTCACTAGACTAAACTTTTGGCTCCATTCGGCGTAGTTCGGATATTATCGTAAAGCGCTGGCCGCCATACTTGTTAATAATAAATAAAAAAATGAATTTTTTTTTGTGATTGTTTTAATTCATATGTCGGTTACTTACATTGACTGATTTTTGAAATGTTGTAATGGAGATTCAATAAATGGAAACTGCAGAAAGATGTAAAGCAAATATAGAAAAGTAAGTTAATAAAATTTTATATTTTAATACTACAATTACTGACTGTTTATAATATGCGTTTAATGAATAAAATTCCTTGATTTTATTTCTTACTTTGAATTAATTAAAAATAAAGTATACGGATTACAGAAACAGGTATAGAGAAAGAAAGTCTTGTGGAGGGGACATAATGCTTATTCCTTAAGTCACAAAAATTTATAAATATCAACAATCAAATTACATTCGGAGTTGAAGAAAAGACGTAAGAAACTTCGTTCCTACCGGGGGTCCCCCGACCGCACACGTTTTTTTATTTAACAAAAATAAGAATCTAAAAGCAGGTCGGAGCACTAAAGATTGGCTTTACTAATTGCTCGAGAAACGTCCCTCTATTTAAAAATTTATATTTTTTATAAAACGGACATTAGTAGAGTGCAAGATATACACAGTAAATTATCAAGTATATGCTAATAAAATATATCTAAATAAAATGATTTTCCTAGATATTGATGTGGTAACTTAAGTGGTGACAATACATGAATTTTATAGTTTTGATTTTAAAGATTGTTATAATTCAGATTGTCGTGAACCAAGTGCATTCAAATTGTCGACAATTTTTTTGAGCTCACGAGAAGATATTTATTTGGACTATTTCACGAATAAAATAAGAGGTTAAGATAAAATATAATTTGAGTTACTGCTGAAAGCACAATTTTTTTCAAGTTTATGAAGTAGATAATAAATGTACCTATTATTTAAATGTTGAAGTTAATAAAAAAAAAATTGCTGCAATTCGATTGCTATTGGTTCAATGTTTCGTTGTTTTTTCATTCCATTGGTCTAATGAAGAGAGGTGAGCTAAGTGAACGGGCTAAGGACCGAACTCTAGGCTAAAAGCCTTAGGTTTGATCCCCAGCCCGGCTACAAAATTTATCCAATTTTATTATGACCTTTTCCTCTCGGAAGGCAATGGCAAACCAGGCAATAAATATTCTGCAAATCCATAAGAACCTTTCTAAAACTAGGCGTCACTCTCAATAAATTTTATATCTCACTATGTCATTTAAAATTATGATCTTGTCAATAATCTGCAATATTGTTGATAATTTTTTCAGGTTAATTTAAGAGGTTAATTTGTTTACAGACACTCGTTCAAGTCATTTCTTACTGATCAAACGTAAACTCAAACCTATATACAACCACAATACAACTGAACGTGGAATTCAAACCATTGCACAAATAATTTTGATAACATCAGTCTGTTAATCAAATAGTACGAAAACACTCCCTATTTAAATTTTTAATTTATGGATTAACTGTTATCTTTTATGTAATTTTAAGTTTTATGGCACCCTTAGTCCGTGTTTTTTGTGATGAGTGTTGTGTTAGAAGTGATATCTATCCACAAGAAAAAGATCACATGACTGATAACCTAATTTTTTATAACTTGCTTATTAATTAGAAGCAGCATAATATAACTGTGGGACTAGTAAATTCTTTATTGTCTTTAGTTACAAAAGAGTATTTCAAAAATCAAAACCGGTCTTCTAGAGAGATAAAACAAATCATGTCCAACCTTCATTTAAATACATAATCCATCATATCCTATAAGTTTATTTATTTCTACGCAATATTACAAGAAAAAAGAAAAGTGTTTTGACTATTTTTAGTTCTTATCTGTATAAATTTAGAAACCTTATTTAAAAACATTATATTATTTTCGACTAATTACATAGGAAATGAAGTTAAATAAACGGTTTCCCATAACTCACGTAGAATATATTGTTATAAATAACTTATTTAATTAATCCAAACTCGTCAGGCAGTTCAATATTAACAATGACCCATTTCATTATTTAATGCAGTATGATTTTGTTTTATTAATTAATTGTGCAACAGCAGGTAGGTAGTTATTAATAATTTTCTAATTATTATTTAAACTCTTAAGTATTATATTATCTTTGACATCAAGGAGGAACCGATGGGAGATACCAAACACCATAAAATATTTTTTTGAATATTGCTACGTCAAAACGAATAGCTTTGTCGTTAAAACATTAAAACATGCATATTTATTAATCAGACATTAACTTTCATTTGAACAAATGGCATTATTAACATAGATCAAGAGTGTCCTTGATTTAAAATCAATGAAAGTAGTTTTTAATTATTTCACGTATTTTTAATAAACCGTCGTCATATTTCAAAAGTATTCATTTTTATTACCCCAACATTAATTTTCTTGTAGGAAAACACGTAAATACTTGTATATATATGTACCTATATCAAGTCTGCATGATTTTTTTATTTGTATGGTAGAAATTACATAAACGAGTTATTCAAAGTGCAGATATTAAAAAAAGTATATAAAATAGGTTGGTCATGCAAAATAAAAAGAGACGGAAAAGCCTTCGGTTTACCTTAGAAAGTTCTCAGGTAAAGTCGGATCAAATATACAGAAAGCGGTACGCGACTTCTTGGTTTTATAGTTGATCATTTCTTGATTTCTACGGTGATTGTGTACCGAATTATCTTCTTCTTGTAAAAATTTTTCATTCTGTACGGTTACACTCACTTTAACAGATATCCAGTGAAGAAGTGTTTGGTGTGTGCGTGCGTGCAAAGTGGATGAACTTTTAATAAAACTCTAGTGATCTCAAATTTACGAACAAATAATTTTAGAGTTAATCAACCCAATGAAAATGATATTTTTGTTTAATAAATAAAAAGAAATTTGGATTTCACCGATAAAATAGGTTAGCATAAAAATTATAATTTTTACAATAACCATTAAATCACACATGAAGAAAATATTAAAATTAATTGTTAATAATAATACACATGCAATATTGTTGTTGAAATACATCAAATTTGGACTACATTTATTCTCACCATTTAGATTAGTTAAATTTAACGAGTTAATTAATAGGTACCTATTGTGATTCAATCTTGTGTTAAAAGAATTTTATTATTTTCGTCATATGCCAAATCAGAAGGTGGTGCTTAGAAGTCTTTTTCATTTACTTCAAATATTTATTTTGCACGTTCATGCTAACGGTAGTGACTTATTTGTATTTGAAATATTTTACTGCAGAACTTAATTAATAATAATAAATCGGTGTTGCCATAATGAACATTGGTTATTTGTGTTAAAGTGAAATGCGTTTACCATTTGATAATTAACAACAGGTGTTCTAGTTAACTAAGGTAAGAACAGAATATATTAGATATGGTAAAAGAAATATCTGATTCTGCTATTTTTGCGTTTGATTCGACCACAATATATGTTAATTTAATTAAAAAGTCTTGGTAATTTTATAGCTTAAACAATTAAAAGGAAGGACTTGAGAAAAAATGTTCATGTAATTATTGTTATTATCTTGAATGTGTACATAAATTGCGTTTAAATGATATTAATTAATGATTATCTTGTTATATGCCTATTTCTCCATAATAGTTTTCTTCTAATATTAATTAAACAGGTAACTTTTAATTAAGTTGTGAGGCACTGTTTACAACTTCATATACAGTAAGCAGAGAAACCTTCACAAAAGTTGCAATGTTCAGTAGAAAAATTACTGCACCGTTTTTCATGTCCTTGAGCTACCCTGGAAATTCTGCCACGTGACGTCTAAAAGTCAAAACGTTACCTGATCAATTTCTATTAATTTAAATGTGATGTGACGAAACAATGCTTCAATTTCACCAGACCTTGCATCTGGTTTCATTAATATTGAGGCGAAAATATTATTTCAATTCTACGTCATTAAAAAAAAAAATTAAGTAATGTTTTCCACTTAACATTGCATTAAGCAGTGTCTCAATTTGAAATTATATAACATTGAAAGAAGCGTCATCTTTGGAATCATTAATTATTATTATTCGAACTAAAATTAAAGAAGCCATAAAACCACATTAAAACTCGAGGTGGTCTTCAAGCTTCTTAATATTACATAACCAAGTAATAACTAAATAATCTTAAACAGGTTAATTGATCTATAGTTTACCTTGTAAGAATATAAAATATTTGATTCCAAAATCAGATACGTTGCTTGATCGCTCATTGAAATCTCCAGCATAAAACGCTTTTTACTGTAATAATTATTTGTTTACAACAAAGTTATTAACTTTCTATGTTAAAAATTCCTTTAGGTCATGCAAAAATTATACGAATTAAGCTTGGTTAATGAAGAACATAAATTATAACAGTCGCACTGTAGATGTGGTTTCTTTAAATACTTTTCACTTTGAATTTTGTTTGTTACCAAAAAATGTATAAAATTGAAATGAAACGTAAAGAATTGAATAATAAGATCTATTGGAATGGATTCAAAAGAGTAAAAGTAAAGAAAACATAAATTTCAATTAAATTGATGCTGTCGGATCTTGGTAAGACGAAAGATCAACAATCACCTGGCAAATACTGCGATCTTAGAAGTTGCTAATTAAAAAAGAAACTCCGACCGGTAATTTCGACATTTAAAAATAAATTAATTTATTACCATCAAAGCTACACCGGAAATGCAACCGAATAGTCCTAGTTTTACCCCCTATCACAAAGAGTTTTTAAATAAAATTTTAACGTACAGTTAAAATTTACGTATTTTAACGTTTGGTTAAATTTTTATTAAAATTCTTGTTGTGAAAAGATTTTTATAATTAGTCTGGAAATACTTGAAGTGCGTTAGAATAAATATGCCACGATAGTATTTCTTGGAATTTTTTAGCGGCACTTTTGATCGTTTAATCGCGACGTCGACATCAACTATCTATTCTTGGCATGCACACTTAGCGTGCGTTAGGGTGAATGGAGCTACATATTATGAGCAAAGGCATAAAATGTTAGATAAGAATAATATGTCTTTTTGACTGTTTAATTTGCTTACGAATAAGCGGATGAGGGATGTTTGTGAAAACGCGGATGGTGTGCAAATAGACATTGTGATTTAAGAGAGTTATTATGTGCATCTGATGCTATGTTGCATAAATCGTTTGGATATCGTGCGAAATGAATAATGGATCTTTGTAGAAATGTTTCCAAAATTAAAGTGATAGTTTATCAAACGTTTCTGAAACGTTTTGTAAAAATGAAGGATAGATGATGAATGGCTGGTACAATTAATAAAATTTCTCTATATGGTCGGTTGGAATCACCAGGGCAAAGAAATGCGGTTATGATGAGATATTTAAGATATACTTAATAGATGAATAATTCAGTAGGTTCCTGTGCTTTTCAAATCATAAATTTAGCAAATTTCAGACTTAGGACTCTGTTATTTTAGAAGCCCAAATGATATCCTAGACACAAATTTTCTCAACACAACTCAAAAGTGAGTTTTTACTAAATATGAAAGATTAAAAAAATAGGAAAACTAAAAGTAACTTTAAAGAAAATAGCAAATTATGTTTAAAACATAATATAGTAATATTTTGGTATAATGCAAAATTAATAAAATCAAAGGGCTGTACACATATGTCCCTGACTTACCCATGGATTAGAAAGTTAAGCTCTTGAATAAACAATTTAACATTAGAACACTTACTAAATCGTAAAAGTAAAAATTAGTAATTAAATTATAATATTAATTCGAGTGTATGGCAATTTTATTAACTAGCCCAGATTGTTCCAAAAAATTTGAACAAATAGTTGTAATAATCTACAGAAACTTAAGAGTGTTCTGAAATTCATTTTTAAAAATTGAAACAAATTTTTAACTTAAAAAAAATAATTAAATAAACTATAGAGCCAGGTTTAGTGGACCTTACAATGGTGAAGTCTGCCCAAGACCTTTTTAAAAATGAAGGCAAATTGCGGAACGGTCAAAATTCGCCCTGCTTACCAAATGTCTACCTGCTTTTCCAAATAACATTAACTAAATGATTACTTTTTTTGGGGGAAGTTAAATTAAAATTGCTAAAAAGCTAACTTATGAATAGAGATGATTGCATTTAGGTAATGTTGCTGGAAAATAGTAACAATAACCGTATACAGGATTAAAAAAAATTTTATTACGCCATTGGTTACGTAGGAGCAGACATGGCTACTAAAAAGCTGTTCTAAACCAGAGGTTGATGTTGGAGAACGCAGGCCACTACTTCTTTGCAAAATTTTCTTGTTTAAATCTATGTAATATAAAACAAGAAAAAATAAACAAAATAACTATAGCGATTTATTCGAATTCTTTCAATAGTAATATCAAAGGTATTAAGTTTTAAGATTTGTGACAATTTTCACTTTTTTTTCTAAAAAATGTGTGAATTAGCACAATTTATGGTAATTTAGTTGAGCCTCTGCACACAGAGGTGAGCTAAGTGAACGGGCTAAAGACCGGACTTTAGGATAGCAGCCCTAGGTTTGATCCCCAACCCGGCTACACAATTTATCCAACTTCATTATGACCCTTTCCTCTCGGAAAGCAATGGCAAACACCGAGAGTAATCTGCCAAGAGAACCATTTAATACCAAAATTAATGGTCACGATGCTTCTGTCAAGAAGCAAAACGATGAGAAAGAAAGTTGAGCCCCTAAAAGTATTTATATTTCTACTCCTAGTTCATTCAAAGTCATTTGGTTTTGCAATTATTTATGAAACTGTAACCTTGTTCAAATAAAGATAACTTTTAAAAATATCACATTCGATTCTTGTAAAGTTATACAAATAAAACCTCGTTAAAATGAGATAGAATAATAGTCTTTTGATTGCCAAAAAGCTGATCCATTTATTCTACAATAGAACCAATTAACTTTGGAATTCGACTTCTTTAAAATACATAGAAATGGTAATTTGTCTGCTATAATATGCACACTCACGCCTCAAACAAAATTCTGCAAGTTATCGTCTAGCCATCATTGCCCCTTCTCCAAAATCTATAGGTCCTGCAGACGAAATTCATTAGAAACGCGAGTTGTAGTTGGTTGCATTACACTGATGTAGTGTGGAAAATAACCTGCTTTTTATGTGCAAAATTAATCTCAGTATCACAAAAACCAAAAATGGCGTTAAATTAGCCAAAGTTATTTTCAAATCAACTCTTAAATTTAAAGAGTCATCTGTTAAGAACGTCCGCAATTTTTTCCTTATGTCACATAGCATAGCTCAGTCTGCTGCCTTTGCACTTCCATAATCTGATCTTTTGTAATTTTAACTCTCAATTTACTTATAATCAAATCAATCCTTATTTTTTATAAATTAATATATCAGTCAGTAAGAACTCTTTATTGGTTAACATTTTTTGTCTGTAGCTGAAGCCAGAGATCAGAAAATTGCATTGCTCTTAATGATTTTTTATTGCTTTATATCTACAATTTTATTATTAAATCTTTTACGTTTTTACGTTTATTATGGGTCTTGAAAAGTGCGAAGCCAAAGACCGAGCTATGTTAAGAAAGAAGCAGAAGTACGAGGCTGGAGGCCAAGCTGTGTTTTGTGATGATGGAAACATCTGAAAATTAGATTACCATGATTATCGTCAAAAAGACCACTGTTGATTTGGACGACACCCCTCCAAAGAACATCCGATGATCACAAATCAAAAACCCTCTTTTCGTTTTTATAAAATCGCACTTCACGAAAACAAAATCGGCAAAATTAATGTTCAAACCAATTCTAAAATTTAATTATACATTATTATTTTGTGTTATAAGTTACATTAATAAATTTTTCATAATCACATATTTGTTTAACAAAAATTAATTTTATAGTAAACAACGGGAATCTCGTTAATCCAATCATGAGCACCTTTAAAAAATAAACACAGCATTGTAAAAACAAACCATTGAAATTAAAATATATTTAAATAGCCAAAACTAACTATCAAAAGAACGCTAAGAAACACGAAAATAATATTTCAGCAAATTAGAAAAACGAATAAATTGCAATAACTTCTAAAAAAGTTTTTTACAAAAAAAGGCTCGTTATTCTCTTGATTACGTTGATTGTTGACTATCATAATTTCATGGTACAACAAATTATAGTTATACCATAATGATATATGGTCAAGTCGGTTCTTTATCAGTATCAGTGTCACTTTGTAAAACAAAACAATTGTAGCATTTCACCAATAGACGATTACCCCCCCCCCCTCTCTCTCAACTCTTTTTGAGCTCATAAGCAAAACGTCTTTGTGGCTTTTGTTTATGTTTTTTCTACGAAGCAAAATGCAGATTTACCATAATAATCGCAATTTAAAAATTATATTTTTTTACATTTTACCATTAGATCTTCAATATTTAATTGGATCAATAATTTAATTGTAGCGGAATTAAAATTTTGTTACAAAAGCTACTTATGATGAATATATTATTATAATAATTTATTGACATAAAATTTGTCACAGAAAGCAAGACGGTTTTTTCCATGATGGTTTTGGGAACAAAAACTGACATAAAAATTTTACTTTCTTTAAGAAAAGCTGCCTATAAAATAAAGTAATTATTTTTGTTTTAAGAACATATTCAATAAAGTTATGGAATATTTGCTGAAACCAAGTTAAGTTTTTATAGGTTAGATCAAAAACTAAGAGAATTAACTAAGGTAAACGCAAAAAAAACCAGGGGAGTTTTAAAAACACCAGTCTGTCTTTGAATTTTTTTTTAATATTTAAATCATATAAAAATGCTTATGGACTAGATATGATGCATGAAGGATCTTTTCTCATATCTACAACTTTTGCAGATCTATAAGATAAAGATAAGATCTAAAATTCAATAATAGTAATTTAAAAATGTATCCGTTCCATGTGAGCAAATTCTTTTGATAATAGCAATAATTTGAGTCTGATTAAACGTTGAACTCAATTTAATTCCCCTAAGGAAATAATTCTATCTTCAAACACCAATTGTTTTATTTATGGCTATAAGCAATATTTTATGAACAATCATTTTTCAGACATACGCAGTTAATCTATTTCAATATTTCAAATATCTTTTTCAAAAAACTTTCATATAATATCACTTTTATCCACTTATCTCTTGAATCTTAACTAACAATAACAATAAATATTTAATTTAATTTAAGGAAAACAAATAGACGTATTTTAATTACTACTTGAATAATTTTAAATTCAAATTACTTCCCTAATCCATCTAATTTTCTCTGTAATATAGGTAGTAACAGTAGTAATTAAGTTCTTTTCCTAATATATTATACATTCAATTGAAAATCCAACAATTTTTGCATTTTTTAAAAATAATTATTATGCTCAATTGTTTCTTTTGAGAAAAAGTGAAATTGAAGTACATTCAGGCAAATTCATCATTGTATGATGAATCTTTCAGTTATTTATTTACAAGAAAATGTAAATATTATTATTATTACATAAAGCATTAACAACCAACTTTTTTTTATAAAAATGTAAATGCAAAGGAATAAATAAATTATTTAAAAAATGCATTTGTAAACTTTCTTAGATTTAACACTTTCTGCAGATGCTTTCTTTCTTTTTTATCTCTTTCATTGTACCAGAAGACTTTATACTCTTGGTTTTAGAGCAAACTAAACAAAAACTGGCAGTGTGAAAAGTTATTTTAATTATTTTTAAATATTAACGTTCAGATTTTTAATCGAACAGAAATAGTTGTAGGCGGACAAGGGCGTAGGAAGCCCAAGTTCCAAAAGATGTAAGTTCCTTATTTCTAATGAAATTAAAATTTTATGTGTAATGGTTAATTTACTTTGTAGAATTAAATATCTAGGCTATTCTCGTCACAGAAAAGTTACCCTGCTTTTATGATGAATTTATTACTACTTATAAGTCAACCAACCTTACAAAATTACAGACAATATTTAAACTAACCATGCCCATTCGTATTTATGTAAGCTAGGTTAAACCAGTTTAACTGTCGATCTAAAAAAATTGTTTTTTTAGGAAAAACCATTTAAATTAGGTTACCAGCAATATTTGTAATTAATGATATTAATAAAAATTAATACTAAATTACAAGGACGAATCCTTGTAAGTATTGAAAGTTGCTCTAACAGTTAACGTAAACTTCGGATAGCTACTGAAAATACTACAATCCACTTACACATTTCTTTGAAAAACGCAAGTTGCACGTACGGAAATTCCAATTACCGTGTTATAATTTATTCAAATTTAATTTAGTAATTACTACTCAAATAAATTTCTCGAAATTAACAAAATTGAAAATTTAGACAAAGGAACTGCTGTGGGTACCGGAGAATTCAAATAACAATACAAAATTATACAGTGGCGATGTTACAATAATAAAAATAACGATGTCTTTGTGAAAGACTTACCAGTCACTACGTCCAAAGGAATCCTTCAATTACCAATTCATACTTTATTATCTATACAATACAATACAATCGTTTCCAAATTTTTCAATTTGATTTTTAAACCTGAACAAAATAATAATGTGAAAATTATATAACAACGGAAGTAAATATTTTAATATAATTAAATCGAGATTTATATTCCATAGTGCGTTAACAAACCGAAAATGTTTTTAGAGTTGAGCAATTTTTATTTTAATAGATCGCACGTAAATGTTTTCGAAAGTGAAATCGATTCGGAAAATATATTGAATATTTATGAGTCTAGAATCATCTGATAAATAGCATATAAATTGGCTACAAAGCAATTCACAGCTTTTTCATTCAACAATTCAAGTTTTCATCATTTGAGGCTTCCACAATAATAAAAAGGAATGCACTTGTGCAAAGCACGTGAGGTAAAAGGTGCGGTTACTTTTTTCGTCTCAACTGCAAGTGAAGGTGATCGAGAATGTTACACTCGTAATATTTTAAACAATTTTCTACTTTGTCAACCTGTGTATTAAAAACTAATAGAGAGCAAAATCGTACGAGATAGGAAGTTGCCGGTGATACAGTTCACTTTTAGTTTCATTTATATTTCACGGATAAGTGAACGAGTCAATTACACTACTTACAATCAACTTCCTTTATATACTTCTAGCAAAAGCAAAAACTTAATGTTTATACACCTTGGTGTTTTTTAACTCTTTTGTAGAAATAAAACAAAACGAAACTGAATTAACCAGCGATTTAATCAAACTTTTGATTTGTGACTTCCTGATTGGAGGTTCCTAATTTGAACCATTAGCGTTATAAGTGCAACTTTTAAGTTATAGTTCATCTATAATTTTGTACTTCTCCATTGGTCTGAGATTTGACACGCCGCCGCATGCATGAGCTTTAATTTTGAGTTCGAGCAGCTTCTCGAATTTTTAAAGTTTTCCAAACAAGTTTTTTCACTACAAGAATTTATTCATCGATACACTTTCGCTGCACTTTTTATACACTGCGGTATGCAATATGCAAAAGGAACCAAGAATAATATTTTAAATTAATAAGTCAGGAAATATTAAAATTGCATGATATGTAGGTATCACGGTCATGCTTTGTTTCATTATCTTAAATCAAGTGTTTTATAATAAACTAATTAAGTCTTGATGTATTACATTACTGTCGTTAAGGTATTAGAACTCGGAAACTATTTGGAATTTTTGCATTTAATTAAAGTAACATTGATTTTATTCCATTAACAGTAATTTTATGAGTACATGTGTATAGTATACACATATCAAGATTTTTGAAATTAACTTTCTACAAAAAAGTCCAAGACATAGACTACATCCTAAAATCGTAAAAAAAAAATGAATTTTAACAAGTTAAAAATAAAAATCTGCAACTTTTAGAAAAGGAAAGAAAAAAAATCATTTAAAATGACAGCTGCATCAAACCCATCATCCGATTGAGGACAATCAAAAAAAAAGTATTATTTTCAATAATTTAAATTATAAATAATAAAAAATGTCCCACTAGTGGAAGCTGTGTGCTAAATTTCAGATTTCAAGCCAAATCAAATAAATGCTTTTAAAATGACGTATAAAATTAAAAGAATCATAAATCAAACAAAAATATGAATGTCTAATAGGTGGAACTACAATGTGCAGCAATTTTATGTTCATGATCACACACTAGTAAAAATTTTTGATTCCCTTTGCAATTATTTAAATTACATCACACAAACAATCCGAAATAAGTTACTACATAGCTATAATAAAATATGGTTAATGGTCTTTTAAGTAAATTTTTTCACATATTTTTATGCACGTCTGATGAGAAACGAGTAGAATTAAAAATAAAACACATTTTTATGCAACCTAAAAATAGCACACATTCTCCAAGCTTTATATTTATTACCTCAATATGCATCATAATATAATTATGTATTATCACATATTTATGTGAATTTTTAACATTTTTACCAGAAATTTATTTTTTTATTTAGGACAGGTTTTATTTAATGTGTTTAACAATTTAATTGTGATATTACTTCAATAGTAATTTAGATTTTATTATTTAAATTATATTTCAAGTGTTATTTTAACTTTTGTTATACCTAAAGGTTAATGACCAAATATTTGAAGATTATATTACAGTGTTGTAACTTTATTAATAATATACAATTATAAATATTGATTATTTCGAGTGATTTCTATTTGTAGAAAATAAAAGTTTGTCAATTCAGCTATAAAAACATTTCAGCACCGAGAATCGAACCCAGCCTTCTGATGTGGCTAATAAACCATACAAGATTTTTAAATCAAACTGCAATTTGGGATCTTTAAATATCAAAAAATTACTAGATAGGTACATAAAATTTGAAAAAAAAATTAGAAATTTTTAGAGCTTCTTCTGGTCTTAATTATTCTTAAGCTTACAACAGAATTGGCTATTTGTATTTTTTTTATTGATAGTATTTAGACGGTATTTGAAAAAACTAAAAATTAAAAAAAAATTTTCTGAAGACCAGCTCAGCAAGCTACCTAATGGATATAAAATATGTATATGCTTGCAGATCTAACACTGCCAAGGAAACAACGCAGATGTTGGAAATAACAAGCGTTAAGACTTAAACTAAGTTGAAGAAGAATATAAGAACTTAAAATAGCAAATGTTTTAATTTCTTTTATTACTTTTAGTCTCGGAAAATACACACGAAAGTATAATATTTATGAAAGAAATGTCGTAAAATGTCGTATGTATGTATATTGATTAGTTTAGCTAATAATAATTAATTTTAAAGTTTGAAATTTTTGCACAATTTTGACCTCAATTGAGGCATTGCGCCAGCGGTACGTGCGTAGAAAACTACACTAACGGCCGGTGGATGGGAATTCGCACCATTACTTGTACCTAACAATCATACAGTTAACATAGAGCAAATTTCACTTTTGAAGGGTATTTTTGAATTAAATTTTACAAAAAAAATAGTAGCAGCCACCCCGTTTTTAAGAGCATCTTTTAGAAGGTTGAGAGGCCCCCAGGGATATCAAAGAAAAAAAGTTATATGCACTCCTTTACATTAGCACCTTTTTCGAGTTTGAAAGCCTTAAGGGATATTACTTATTACCTAATAAGCGTTAGTCAAAATAACTCGAAGCGTTGTGGAGCGACCAGCGGAAGCGGAACGGCGCTGAGAATCAATTTTGACAACGCTACCATGTCCCATTAGGGTTTATTATCAAAAAATCAATTTAAAACCTTTAATTTAATTCAGGTATTATCAAGTAGAGGCTAATAACGCCATACGGCTATACTGCACTGTTTCTGCATTGAACAACTTGCTTCCGGTCCGTCTTTACTTTTACCATCAACCAATGAAAAGGCTCAAACCGCAAAAAACCGACTCGATCATATCTGATTTATTAAAATTTGGAAAAATTAGTCCTATTTGCAACGATTCATATTTTTTATGTTTTATTATTGCTTTTTGGTTTATTTTCTTTCATAATATGCCTTAGAAATTTTTAAAATCGGAGGTTTGGTTGTCGTTCAACTCCTATTGATTTTACTGTTTGTAGTTTATATATAGCTGGACCAAGTGACTACCAGCCAACGGCGCAACTAAGGTTAAAAGTAAATAAAAGTTTTTAAAGCAACTATTGATTTTTTTATATTAACCATTAAAAACTAACAATTTTTGAGATTTGAAGGATGGATAATTTTAATTTTGAAAGGCATGGCCCTCCTTAGCTCTCTCTCTAGTTGCACTTATGCCACCATCCTTATTTAACTATCTTCTAGTGCGTCGTTGATGTGGTAGTTTGTCTTTAGACTTTTCTCGATCGTACATTTGTGTATAGAAGTTGGTTAAAATAAACGTATCATCGTCACCGTCAATATTTGTAGTTTCTTGTTATGCTTTTGTTTGTAAAAAGTCTCCCACGCGACTTGCTATTGCTGTGCTTCAACATCAGCTTGTTGTGGTGATGTTTTCAAAACCATTTCTCATTAACTACTTCATTCAAAACTAAACTTTTTCTAGGGTAGATAAGCGTTTCTAACCTAACTCTCCTTCCTCACAATGCTCTGATCTTCTGTAGTTTCTTGTCATGGCTTATTTAGGATGCATTTGCATTTGTTAATGAGTCTTCAATCCAATTTGAAAAAGATTAGCTTTGAAATTTGGTTGCTACTGTCTTTGCGTTTCTTGTAGGATTTCGTTCTTAAGTTTTTTTGTCGTGTTTTGGCCTAATAGTCGAGAATTAATTCTCGAATCAATCCTAAATCCACAAATCCTTAGTCCGTTCAATCAATCAATCCAATAGTCGTAATAATTTTGGATAATCTAAGATTATTACGACTATTGGTAGCATTTTCAAGCGATCCGAGAATTAATCCTTGATCTCGGATTGATCCTCGACTATTAGTACGGGCATTAGAAGATCGTGATCAATAAATTAAAAATTTGTCTCTTTTGTAAGCCATAAAGTTTTTTGGTTAGTTAAATCTACTAAACAATCAGTCTATAAGGTATAGAAATAGCGTACTACCAAATTATTATATTCTATTTTTCTATTTTTTGGTCTATTTTTTTTACATCATTGCGGAAACAGAGGAGAATAAATAAAAAATGGGATCGGAATCCAAAATTAAGATTTTAGAAAAATTGCTTTGTTGATTGGATTATCGACTATTCCATACATTTTGGGGACTGCTTAAAATAAAGAAATTAGTTCTCAACAAAAGTGTGATGTATGTTTTTATCTTATTATCTTCTTCATTATCTTCGTGTGAACTATGCATTGTAAACATTTGAATGCCTTAAATTTACTCATAAACATTTATTTGGATCAAACAATGAGCCCGATTATAAAATGAGAACATTGAATTGAAGATATCAGCAAAAAAATGCATTATTAAAACTGAGAGTCAAAGAATTCACAATCGAAATCATACAATGAACATAATTTTTTATGTGCTATTGATAAATTGTAGTTTCTTTTCGTTTAACCCTTTTGTGGGCAAATTAAAAAATGGATTATTTTACGTGAAAATTTTTATACGAAAATCAATTGCGGTGGTGGGAATGGGTTAAAAAAAACCATATTGGATTAAGGCTCCAAATAAATCTTAATGCTTTTTTACTACCCTGACTCTAATTCCTAATTAAATTTTTATAATTTTCCAATAACTTATAAGAAAATAAACTAAACCCTTGTAACTTATAATTCATTCTTCTTTGCTTTCGAAAAGATTCCGACTCCCGTCGTTTTCACGTAGATAGATAGGGTGATGAACTTCGGATCGAAGGTTTCTACGTTCCAATTCTTTGCGAGACCAAATTTATTTGTGCCGTTGTTCGGACACACATAGTGAATTTTAAAATGATATGAAAAATTTGATATACGTGTATTTTGATCACTTGATCCAAAACAAATGATACAAATTAGAAATTAAATGAGAAAACTGTAGATCAAAAGCTTTCCTAGAAGAACTAACCCCACCCAAACAGTGGCAACCTCTTCCTCATTAAGGAAGTAATAAAACATAAAAAAAATTGAACTGGTTGATGTAGTTCATCTGTTCAAAATAATATTAACATGAAAAGTGTCAGTTCCCATTTACCTTGAAAGTCTTGGTTAATAAAACGTGACAGGTTATTTATTTAAGCATATCTTAGAAAGTGACAGATTCAAAGCTTAATTACAATATTTCAGAATGCATTTCAAAATATGTAATCTACTTGGAGTGATTTAACTATATAAACCCACAATTTTATCATTTCAACGGTTTACTTTTGTTACAGAAATTTTGGATTAAATTGAGTCAATAAATTAAAGAAAGTGTTTTTCGCACACTTAAATTTGCAACAGCTGACTTAAATTATTATTTCAGTTTTAGCACGTCGGGTAGTAACTTATTAAAATACACCGTTAAAAATATAATATTACAATAATTGAACAGAGAGAAACTTTGTTTCGTTTAGAATGTGGGACAATTTATGTTATCTTGATGGTTTATCGCCATATTTAATCGGTATTCAATCACGAAATGCAGTGATAGATGCCATTACAATGTGATTTAAGAAACTGAAACTTTTTAATTATAATGAAGCAAACATTCAGTATATCACATCAACACTTACTATTTCTTCAATTTTTGAAATGCTAACCTAACTTTTAAGATGTTTTATACCATAAAATATAATCAAGTGCAGATGTATCCACACCTTTCATTCTGTTTCGGAAAAATATACATAGGTACGTGCAAAAATTTCATGGTCATTTCACTGTATCCTAATAATATATTTGTCTATTATTTCGCCATTAAACCTCCATAACCCATTGTTTTTAGAATGTCTTCATCAAAATTTGCATTCTTGAAGGTTATAGGAAAAAATCTGTTTGCATACTTAAAAACCTTATTTTCCAAATTCTGTTGGTCGTAAAAGAGGAAATTTATTAATATAACTGAAAAAATGAGTTTAAATTATCCTATTATGTATTCAATCCACAATGTACCACTTGTGCAATCGCTATTGTAAAACAGTAAGTAACGTTCCATATAGGAATTGGTTACAAAAAATATAGTAATATACGGAAGTCGTGGTTCATTGCACCATAAAGGTACTGCGATAATTATATTACGGTTTATTATTAAAATCGATAGATCAAGTTTATAAATCCATAATTAGATAGTAGTAAATGTAACATTTCATTTTCACTTTTTTAAGTTTATTAGTTTGATAGAACTTTTATGGGTATATTATAAAAAGGATCAGTGGAACTGTTGTAAAATTAGCTTCCAAAATTTCTTAAAAAAAAAAAAGTTTTTTTGATCTAACATAATAAGGCAAGAAGTTTTTCCTCGAACAGATCTGATCCTTTTACCTTCCTCATTTGACCTATGGTATATGTCAACTTTCACATGGAAAGGAAGATATAATTGCAGAAAAAGCCAAAATTGCACTAACAATTTAGTACCATTTTCCTTGAACTAATTCAATTCACTTTACAGAAAAGTCAATAATGTTTAAGGAAATGGGATATTCACGACATTCACGATTCTTGCTGAATGCTCATCTTCAAAATTGCAACATACTGCACTTTTAACAATAAAATATCGATGCACTATTACTTTTATTTTAGTTAGGGTGGGTTATCAATGCAAGGTTAAAAATAAAATATCACCAAGTGCATCAGCACATTTTTGATTAATTTTGTAATGAAATAAATAATTCTTTTTATATTAGGTACAACTTCTACTTCACAAAACCGACAACTTTTTCGTTTTTACCTTTGATTGTATTGAAACCTCCGATTAAAAAGATTGCCATTAAGTTCTATTTTAATTAGAGTTAGGCACAGAAATAAAATTTGAAACGTCATGTTATTAAAAAGCAAGTCAGTAGATAATCGTTTTTGTTTAACAATGTTTTAGTTGTTTTGTATCATTTTTAACACTTTCTCTACTTCTTTTAAAAGTTTTTCTTGTTTCACATTTTAAAACTTGTTAACTTGCTGATATGATAAAAACGTCAACAAACAATGAATTACAATTAAACTAACTATACTAACAAGTAAAAATGTACAATAAATTCCAAGATTCAACAATAAGACATTGACTGATATAATGGCACATTTGATATGTTAATCAAAATTTTAATAAAGCGTTTCGTAAGCATTTTAAATAATTTAGCATTTTATTTCTGTTGTTTTATTGAAAAACCTGTAACTCTAGTTTGGCAAGTTGAAATTTAAGTTAAATTTAAGCTAATGACATTTTAAGGAGCAATTCATTTCGAGCGTCGTCGTCGGTTATCAAAATGTTAACTCTTCGTTTTGTTTAATTAACTTTAACTTCTGTAAGTAATTTTTTGATTATAAGTAATCAAAAATAGCATTGTGCTATAATACAATTTTGTAATACTTTTTACATGTTAGTGAAAATAACAAATGCAGGATGTAGTTTAAACTATCTCCTGATCTTGTTTGTATTTCTTAATTTTGTGTTACCTAATTTTTAAATATCTTTTTTTCTTGTAGGAAGATGAAAAGGCCACCGGAACTTCTTCTGCTATCAGCAGGTAAGATCAAAATATTATTAGATTATGCTACTAAGATACAACTAAAAACATTTTAAGATGATTGAAAAGATTTAATTTACTAACGTTTTATTGTACCGGTCGTTTATTTGATTGCATTGCAAGACACGACTCTCAGATTATGAAAATGTAATTACCGACCTTATAATTACTAATCATAAGTCATGCACTGCTTCAAGAATTTTCGTTTTGAAGCATTCTACTTGAAAATGCATTAGTTCTACTGACAAGACGTGATACCGTGGTAGGTGCCTGTAATAGATAATAATTCACTTTAGGATTTTTTTCTATATACTTTCTTTTTCCAAATTTAATGTTTTTTTCGAATTTTTTATTTGCTGTACAGAAATTTCACACAGAATCGCTCAAAATTTATCATTTTTTTAAAACAATCCAACTGTTTAATTGTTTTACAGCAAAAATATTTTTTGCTACTTTTTTCACTATTTTGAATAGTGTCATGTGTGTGAAGTCATTCAAATATTTCCAATATCATTATTAAAAACAAAACCATAAAATAGAAAGAAAGGTTTGCCTTGAAATAACATTCTATTTTTGGATAGCTAAGGAATATTCGATTCAGAAAATTGGTGTGATTTTGATGCAATTTACCTTCACCTTATGTAGGTTGATGACATATTTTAAAAAATACAGGGAGTGTTAGTATAATGAAATGGAAGGAATTTCAATATTGTAATTTATTATTAGCTAATGTCTTTTTTACATTCCTATTATCGATTAAGAATTGAATTTTTTATCAATTATAGTATAATTGTTCAGCATAAAGTTCAATTTTGCCAATGTTGGATACATAGATTCATCATCATCATGCAGCTATAACATTCATTGTTGGATATAAGCTTACTCTAGCGGGGGGGAGGGGGGTTGTTAGCCATAACTCACTACGTTGGCAAGGTAGATTGGCGAGTGTAGTCCGCAGATAAATTTTGATCACACAACTTATCCGGCGCAATCATCAGGATTTGAACCGTGGTTTCCCGCTCTTTAATCTTAAGAGCAATTAATAATAATTTATTAATAATAAAAAAGCTTTTAATAACAATTAAAGCTATTGTAGAAAAATGAAAAAATTAATTACGTCCATCAGTAAATTTTTATAATATTGATATTATCCTATTCAGTTCCAATTTTTTGATATAGGATTATTGTTATTATTATAATATTATTATTAGGGTATTCCATATCCCCCAAACTCCCCGGTCTCAAAGACTAAATTTTATTAATTTCAATAAATAGTAATCTTCCCAAAAAAATATACTACGTCAAGAGATTAAAAGTTACATTATTTTTGAATGTACCCAGTAAACTTTGTCAATTATATCTTAATAAAAATATAATGGATCTTCCAAATATTATTGATGTGGCTGTTTGATATTTGGTCTCAAGAATGTGACCATACATAAAATTCATAATTAATCGGCTTCCCGCCTCGCTCGAGGACTTCTTCTAGGTTGGTAAAGTTTTTTTAGTTGAAGATAAACAAACGATAAATCAATGAAATGTAAATAACACGAAAGGGGAAATTTCTAACAAATTATTATATTGGATGATAACGTAGTTATTCTTAAAATGCTTTCATGATTGGTGGAACATAAACTGCCCTATGTGGCGCAACGCCTAATGAGAAGGTTGCTCAAAACCAAAGAAAACATCTCTAGTTTGGGTAGCCATAGTGTTGTACACTAGCCCTCAATTCGTTGCGAAAGCAAGGCCGTGAATTCTAAAATAAAGGGCAGTTTGGGGAACTCCAATAAAACACAGGTGATGGTAATTTTGCTTTAATTGACAAATATAATTGAGAGCAGTCATAATTCTAATCCAATTGTATGAATACTAGGCAAAACAATACAGACAGTTGTTAATAATTGAATAGCTGGTATAAGAAAAAGTTATTCCATCGATAAAAAACAAATACATTGTCAAAATAACCTCTAATAGCAAAAAATTGAATGTAAAAGTGACTTGCGACTTTGAAGGTGATGAATGATACATTTGTTCCAAATTAACAGACGACACTTGACCGCCATTAACGCGAACACAAAAAGCACTGCTTGTAGAGGTGTGGCTTTGACTATTGAGAAAGCTGTTGTTGGTGACGCCAAACAAAACTTGACCATCTAAATATGTAATAAAAAATTCCCCCTCAAGTGATTCGTAGATTTCAATTAAGAACGAAATTTGTAGGTTAAGTTGACCAGAACAACAACGACAAAATGCTACTACTTGTAAGAAATTGGAAATGATGGTTAGAGACAAAAAACTGCGTTAAGCTCACGTGCATAGAAGAGCTTCTCTGTTGCTCACCAGGTGTTTTACAGAATCCAAAACCACAAAAAACAGAAATCGCCAAAACTAAAAATATTTGTCAGCGCAAACTAAATCGGCACTCAGAAAATCGTTGTGACCAAACAAATTACGTCCGCTTTTTGCTCTGGCTATCAAAAAACTGAATTCTATGTCGAGTTCAAAGCAGAACTATCAGCATTTTCACCCAAAATAAATGAGGTGCATGTCAGTGGCCCTCCAGTTTCGAATCTTTCAATGAATTTGATGTCAATCGTCAGAGCATCGCTTGAGCCTGAATGAGTTTCTATTATTTTTGTTTGAGCCTTAAAGGTTGCAGAGTTATTTGCAAGAAACTACTGGAAGGGAGGCGTAGACAAAAAATATAAATTAGCAGAGTTGGATCAAGAAATATCGTGAAATGTAATTCAAGGAGAAAATAAATAAGAAATACAAAAATTTGTTGCATTGGGACGTATCCTTGTGCCCTTTAAAACAATCCGTCACTAATTATTACCTTCTTACTGTACTTTTTGTGCTTTGTCTTGTTATTTTTTGGCCTTGTCTTTTTTCTATCCCATTTTCACATTTTTATGATGTTACATGGTATTATATTTTATTAATGAGATGAACTTGGAATTATTTAGAATTTCTTACTACTAACCATTTATCGTACTTGAAAGTTATGTAATTAAAGTTTAGACCCTATTGTGGCAGTGATGACGTATATATGCAGAACCGAAAATTTGTAGGTAAGCTTCATTTACATGACAGCACTCACAACATTTTTTCTCTACTCCCTACTGCACATAAGATGGCATCTCTGCTATCTCTGCTACTTAATTTGGTGTATAAGTTGGTATGTAGATCTATCTCTTGATTAGTAATACTTTTGGGTAGTCTTCAGTTAGAAGGATTTTATAGCAATTTTTGGTACACTACTTTTCTGACATGATATGTTGTATTAGCACTAGTATGTCGATCTAGATGGTTCTTCAGGGGGACACTATGTATTTCATATATGGCTATCTTTCGTTTGTTACTGTGTTTCTCTCTTCGTGATTTGTATGACATATTTGTGTATAACATAATGTATTCTACAACAAAACCTAAACTATTCATTTGGTGATGGTAGTTCCCAATAATAGGTATGATATATTGTCGTGAAACAAAGCTTCAAAAGGAAGGATTTTGCTTATTTGACAGTAAGGGTTCCTGAGAGTCATCAAAAACCCAAGTAAAGATTTGCTTGAATTTTAAAAAGATATACGTAAAACATAAAGAGGTTAATCAGGAACAGAAAACACAAGTAATAATTACCTAACACATACAAAACTTACAAGTTTTATTTTTATTTTGAAAGCGATGAAAAAATCCAAAATTGAAGTAGAAGTAAAAAATCAATTCTTTGCTGGCAAACCGCTTTGAGGTAAAGAGTAAGATTTAAAATGGCATTCTTTTTTGAATATTTTGAGAAGGACATTTTTCTCCACTTTTGCATAAATTTGTTTGACTCTGCGAAGATATTGCGCTCAAATAATAAAACATCGCTTAAAAATAGTTAATTCTCTAGAATTAGTTACATTGATGCCGAGACGATCTAAAAATTAAAATTTGTATGTATCAAATTGTCATTTTGTTTTCTATGGTTAGAAAAGTACGAATTACGTTCATCACAAAATTGAAAAATTGCTTACGCTTAATCTGAAAATTAGCGAATAGAGTGGCAGATTGGCTAACAAATTGGACGATCAGCAAGTCGAATTGGTTTGGTTTTAAATAAATCAACAAAAAACTGGCATTCAGTAAACAGATTCAATAATTACCCACTTAAACACAGTAGCGCCGCAGATAAAATTTTTTGGGGATTTAAATTTTTACTATAATTATGTAAAATTTATTTTTTTAACACAATTTACAATCTTTTTGTGGCAAAAGCGTGTCTAATTGCACATATTTTGATTATTAAAACAAAAAAAACGCTTTTGGTATCTAATATCACAATTAAGTACACAAAAACTTTCTGGTACTCGTAAATTTGTCTTTGGGTACAAGATATTTGATTTTGATAAAACTTTATTTGCTATTCAGTTACAATTATAATTATTTTACCACTTTATTGGTTTTTAATGAATTTTCGTCGCCTATAAAAATAAGCAAACAAAACCACGTACCCTCGGCAAGATTTCTCACGGCTCACCAAAGATATGAGTTAGCTTGGCAAACCAGGGGTGTATTTCACATCAAAATTATGATAAAGTAGCAATTATATGAATATTCCACATTTCTACAATATCCCACACTGTCTAAAAATACTTTATAAAATACTAATCTAGAGCAGTCGTTCAAAAATTATTTTTATTCCCGACCCCCTATTTTGTGTAAAATTTGCGACCCCTGAATAGACGGCAGACGTTTTTTTAATCTTTGTTGTAGTTAAAGTGAGATTTTTTCTGGGATTATTTTCCCATTTGTGGAATTTCGCAACGCACAACATTTTTCTGTAACCCTACTTTGCGTACCACTGATCTAGAAAATTTAGAATTTAGAGAGAATATAAGGCAGTCAGTAGTATGATAGTTTGACTACCAATGCCAAGTGTTTGAATGAACTTTTTCCCTGCTCTTAGCCGAACCTTATACTACTGGCCGTCTGCACTCTGAAGGTAAAAGCAAACCACCGTCGTTCAATCTTATTAGAGAGCATTTCAAAAATGCCACGGCTATGTCCTTTTGTAGTATAAATAATATTTTTTGGTTTTTCAGCAATTAAAAACTTAAGGAAAATGCTTATCAGACCACCTTATCATAAAGGTGACCTTGTGAACATGTGTGTGACTTTAAAATTTTTAAGTCGTTCGCATACGCACCAATAAATTACAAATTTAAATTTGCATAATAAGTATGTGAAAATTTCCCGTATGCATAATGCTAAAATTCAAAATGAAAATGTAGGTTGCTTGTTCTATAATATGGAGAGATTATTTTATAAACGAGATTTCAAATTAAATCGACCGCTCAGTAAATTTGCACGACTAGCAGCGGTGATTAAGGTGATGTTATGTGATTGGGTTTCAAAAAATAAGTGATAGCAGGATAAAAAATATCATAAAAAATGAATGTAACAGAAATTTATTGACAAACTTTTGCCATTTACAAATTTCAGCACAAATTTTTTATTATGATTAAGTCACATTAAATAGAGAAAAAATATAGAAAAGCCTTTGGGAGACTATCACATCATATTTGTTCCAATACCCAATTTTTTCCATCCTGTGAAGCTTTTCACCACAATTTTAAAACACTGTCAACAGGTGGCGCTAACTAAATTTTAATGATTTAAAATTGCTTAGAACCAATAGGAATCAAGAATTACAGTAATATTACAGCGCCACCTGTTGATATCCCTTTGAAGTAGATCAGGTGTTTCTAAAAGCAACAATAGAATTGCCAATTTGATACTATGATAATAATTGCAATAAAAATATTGCATCTATCACCGATCGTTGATATTAAATATTATAGTATAAATCAAATAATTTATTTCCTAATTTAAGATGCCCAAATGAATATAAAATGCATATAATTTGCTTGCACTATGACGTTTCGTGTGAGTTTGTTGTTAACTACTTCTTGAGTCCATCCATTCGTGATATTAATTCGTTCCGATCTTTTTCTGATGATACACTTCTGTGAGTCGAAAAATTAGTAAACTAATTAATTCATCGGTCAGACTCGTATGGTTGGACAATAAGCTTTATAAGCATTCATCCTATAAGTCATTTCGAAACTTATAGAAAATTTTATTTTGAATTTATCATGCTTGATGAGCAGAACGAGCAATTGATCTCTTCATTTCTATGGTAATTATATTTTTAAATAATTATGTTTCCGCGTCATTATATCTCAAGTTTTGTTTGTTATTGTTTTAATTTCAAACAACATTTCTTAGCTAACACATTTTGTAATTAATTGCAAAACATCCGTAAAAAATCGCCTGCGGCTCTTTAAACATTGGAATATAATAATGGAACAGTTTTATTAGTTGCTTAAATCTTGATTTCCAGTTTTCTTCTGATAAGAGCTAAAGACTGGTGAGTTATAGTAAATTTCAGTCTGAAACACTTGAGAATGAAATTAACTTCTTCTTCACTTTTCGCATTTTCATTATTCTTTAAGGGCTGTTACGGTTCTCACCTCTTCTTCGGCCGTCCAACATTTCTTTTTTCTTTTGGATTATATGGTGTTATTTCTGCTGGTTTTCTTTTTTCCTTCATTCTGTATGCATTTATTTCCTTTCAGTTTATTTGCAATATTGAAGATTCCTAGCTCTTCTCTAATGGAAATTAACAAAATGAGAAATAGGTATGTGAAATTTCCTGATGACACACTTTGCCAGCTGCTTTAGGTATATTTAGGAAAACTATACAAATCAAATTCTTTTTGATGTTAAAGTCACAGCTATGGTATTGTATAAGTACTCAAAATATCTTGAAGTATGACGAAATTAAAGTTGTTTGATTTACAGGGTTTATTATAAAGTAATTATTATGACCTCCAGTTAATTTGTAATGTTTTGAAAATTAAAACCGATTAAATTGTTTAATTAGAAATTAACAGAAATCCGAATCATAATTTCAACTATAACCGTGTAAGGTGTGCCTAATAAAGAAGTATGATCGTAATTGTTTATTATTATATGACATAATAAAAATAATGATTTCTCTTTGATAAATTAAAAATATACTTTAAGGTAATTAAAGTGTTATTTTGGATCCATAGAAAACCATAAGAAAAAATATTTTTAATTATTATTAAGCATCTGCTCTTTTTATTGATGATTGATGATAAAATTGCTAATTTTACTACTTATTTGGTATTCTTAAATTTACCTTTGAAAAATTTACCACACTTTAACTTGATTTCTTAGAACTTTCTAAATATGAAATAAACAACACTGCTAAATTATAAATCTTAATTTTAATTAAATCGAACTGAAATAAGGAAAAGTCGTAAATCTGCTAAAATCACCAACAATTTAAAAGCGTAATATAGCAAAGCACAATAATTTAACGACTCGTTTTTGCTTTCGTTTTTTTTTATTTAATAGCTGCTAAAGCTCCTTTAACACTCAACATCCAAATTCATTAATCAACGTAAGAAATTTGCTTGGAAAATATCTTTTCATTATGAAATATTACTTTAGGTGGAAAATTTCATTTACTTTTTATCCATTCAAATTGACCTAGTTTCATTATTGGTGCTAATTATTTTAAAGCGTTAAGTAGGTACGATACTGGATAATGTTGTTTAACCTTTTAAGGAAAACGAGTTCTCAAGAAAAGTAATTGGTATATAGAACCACTTTTATCAAATTCTCATAACATGATTTGTCTGGGTTTTACTTAATTTACTTAATAATTTTTTTTATTTTCGGTTTCAGTGATACTTGTGGTGATTTTTCAAAACATTGACGCACTGAGAGGATCCCAGGTGGTGTTCAGAAAAACGACTACCACAACAACAACAACGACAGAAACCGTACCTGAATCTGAAAGGAGGAAAGATGAAGTAGGTACCAAAATTGTAACATTGCACTTGGTGTACTTAATTTTTAGAAATGAAACCGTTCGTAATTTTTAAGTTGCTCAATATACAAATGCATGTGTCAAGCAAATATAATATAATTTAACGTATGGTGCAAATTGCACATTATAAGCCAAACAAATAAAATGTCAAACTCGCATTATATAATTTGAATGTGAAAGTTTCAGGTAGTAGAAAAATTGCATATCGAAATTATCAACGATAGATAGTGACGCAAAGTTTTGTGGTTAGTAACTTTTCAAATTGCAATAACTTTTTTTTTTCAACATAAACTAAACAATTTTTGGTGAATTGGGCTTTCTCATCGTTCTCCTCGCTGCAGAACGCCACAATCTCATCCAATTTAAAATTTCATTTCTTGAATTTATTATCTGCCAACCCTATCTTGTATTGTATCACTTGCTTTTCTCCAGAGCCAAAGTGTTCAACAAGTAGAAAGTAAATATTTAGACCGAAACGGAAACCGTAAGTCTTAATTTCTTAATATTCAATAAACACGTATCATAAATTTCGTTATGATTTCAAAATTTTATCACATTTTCGATAAACTTCTAGGAAGCAAATTACTTCATGTAAATATTTTATTGGGCAATCGATTCCATTTCGATTATTCCAAGGTTGTCACTCAACAATTAAGGCAACTTTTTTGTTCTCTTTTATGGTTTGCATATTTTGGTTTTTAAGTTATATAATTTACGTGTAGGTTGAAAGTGAAATGACGACCCAAAAGTTTTAATCGGCCATGAAGAAAATTGCAGTTTTAGATTTCCATACTTACTATAATAGGAATCAAAAGTAATCACTAGGAAGTGAAGTAGTAATCCAAAATTAGAAACCAATTATATGCATCCAAAATTAATGATAGGAAACTATATGATTTTGACCTTCAAAGCTCTTATTTACGGTTATACGTGCAACGTAACTTTATTATAATTAGTCTTTTTTAAATTATTAATTAATTATCTAATAAATCATAAGAGAACCTTATGTAAGTAGAAAACGATTCTTTTTTTAGACGTAGCTAGGATGACTATCGACGACCTTCAAGGTCTGTTACATAATTTCTGCCTTTAGCTCTTAAGAGTTATAAATAAACCATGTAATTTACACTGTGCAAGAAAGAAAATCGCTGGAAGATGTGTTTTAATACTTTTACAACAATTCAAACAAATTTGCACTTCTTGTTCTCTTCGGAAGTCACATATGAAGCATATTGGATCCTCTGTGGGGGAGAATTGCCAAAAAGATCACAAACGGACAAAAATTTATTTTCTCTGCTTACAAATAAAATTTAAAATATTAAAACACAAAATGTGTATTTTACTAGTTAATATTGCATAAACATGAGGAAATTTGAGAACGCTGATGAACAAAATATTGAATTATGATACCGAAAGATATGATACTTTTGGAATAATTAACTCATTTCCTGGTATTATAGCATTGTGTGTTATTGTTAATTTATTCCCAAAATTGAATTCAGATTTTCATGTCAGGGTGGATTTAATATTTTACTAAAATTTTTAGTCAAATCAATACGATTTATACATTCAAATGACCATAGCATCGCAACTATTGCTTTTTCAGCTTTCAGCAACTGATTGAAACTAATCAAGCCCAATTATGTAAAGGAAAATTCAACAAGTCTTTCTATTTTTATAAATTTAAACGTATTTAAGAAGTACCTGCCTATTTTCTTTGACTTACTGAAATTTATTGAAATAAACACTCATTGGAGCTCAACAATTTGCAAAAGAAAATAAAATGGAAAAACATGTCTGTAAACTCCCCCTCCTCCCGCTCAGAAAAAAGATTTACTACTAAATAACTCTAGAGCCGTTTAGAGCCGTAAAAATTTTACTTGGAGGAGCCAACGTGTCTACGCCCCCGCTCTTTTCCAAAGATTTTTCAAACAATTAATTGTTGTTTAAGGCTGAAATGGCAAAAATGGTAAGCTCATACAGACTCAAACAATTGACACCAATTTCAGCCGAAAAATTCGACTTGAGAGATCCAAGGTACAAAACGTACTCCCGTCACCTAAGTTTTTGCAAATATCTCCGAGTTAATTGAGGCTTAAACAAAGAAAATTATTGCTCAAACAAAGCTCAAATGTTTGACATCAATTTTACTCTAAAATCCGAATTGGAGAGGGGTAGCGACATGTACCTGCTTCAAGAAAAATTAAAATTAACCTCTTTAATCTAAAAGACGCTATTGGAGGTGACGGTGACGTAGCAAGGATTATTTAAATAAAAGAAGAATATTTTGTAATGATATTTTAATATTGCCAAAAATGCGTGTACACACTTGTATGGTTTGCAACCAATTAACATAAAAGTATCTTGTCTTACATAATCTGATCAAGTTCGGCATCTTGACTTCAAAGTAACTTAAATTTATTATTTCCTTTCTACAGTAGTCAACACGAGGGTGCGTAACATAGTATTGGTAACACCTGAAGTACATTTAGTATCGAGTGTCAATTTCTACATTTATTGTTTTGCATATTTTACATTTGTAGTAAAAACCAACAGACGCTTTGAGCATATTACAGGAGGAACACATTGACTAAAAAGTAATAAGAATTTGTTGCTGAACTAAACAAGAATTGCAAAGCCAAAATAAAAATAAAAGGGGAATTTACAGATGAAGTGAATGTATCATCTGAAATAAGGCAAAGAGATTATGGACAAAATTATAAAGTGTGTAAAGACAGTGAATATTGGGTACAGATTGGAAAATAGCACAATAAAAATTGTATAATCTTAAAACTTTAATTAATACAAGTTATTATAAATTAAAAATTCAATAAATTAAATTATTTATTAAGCTTTCGGAAGATTACTTCATTCTTTCATCAGAATAATGTGATACAAGTCTCTAAATATGATTGAAGTTATTTATTCTGATGAGGGAATGAAATAATCTTCCAAAAGCTCAATAGTAATTTAATTAAATTTTTAATTTATGGTAACTCTTATTAATTAAAGTTTTAAGATTATTTAATATCAACGAGTTATAATAATAATATAACATTTTCAATAAAAATTGTATGCTATATTGACGACGCAGTGTTATTTTCAGAACATAAAAACAATTAACAACGTTTCTCGTACAAATTCTAAGACACTGGTAAAAAATACAACATAAAGATATCTATTAAGAAAACCCAATCAATGGCAATATCCAAGGAACCCATCCGCTGCGTGCTTGCTGTAGATAATTAACCAATCGCAGAGGTCAATATAACATCGGTGTGAACAAATCCAGTAATAGATCCCAACACAAGGTACGTAGCCAAACTGCAAAAAGCAGCAGCTCCAGTATCAGGTTATAATACGCAACGTCATCTGAAAAACCAAATACACGACCAACAGATATTAAACCTATACTATCATATGCTGCCGAGACAAAAACAAAAACCTCATAAATAAAGAAAATCTTTTAAAGCACAGAAATGCAAACACTACAATCGATAGTGAGAGTCTCTAAAATTGATAGTATAAGAAGCGACAATATCTGAAAAACATGCGGTATTTAAGACATTGTAAGATGGATAAGATGAGCTAAGTGAACGGGCTAAAGACCGGACTCTAGGTTAGCAGCCCTATGTTCGATCCCCAGCCCGGCTACACAAATTATCGAACTTCATTATGACCCTCTCCTCTCGAAAAGCAATGGCAAACCACCGAGAGTAATCTGCCAAGAGAATCATTAATGGTCACGATGCTTCTGTCAAAAAGCAAAACGATGAAAAAAAAAGAAAAAAAGAAAAAAAGATGGATAAGAGAAAAAAGCAGACAATGGAGAAACTACTTGGAAAGAATGGACAAAAACAGAGTAGCCAAAATGGCGATGGAAGGTAAACCCATCTCCAGAATAATTCTGGGACGACTACCCAAAACTGGTACGACAGCTGGACCTGTGAATCTCAAGATAACCCCTGACAAAGTATGATAAGATATTGGAAAATGGAGAACCTAGTTCTAATATACGAAGAAGAAGAAAAATTTCAATTTAATACTATGCTACTTTTTACATTTTAGTTTGTGAATTTTGATATATTTAATTATTCAATATTTAAACACTTTGATTTTTATGTGACCAACTTTACTTTAGAAAACTTTACTTTAGGTTATCTAAGTCAACGGGATAAAGACCGGACTCTAGGCTAGAAGTCCTAAGTTTGATCCCCAACCCGGCTACAAAATTTTTCCGACTTCATTATGACCCTGTCCCCTCGGAAGGCAATGGCAAACCACCGAGAGTAATCTGCCAAGAAAGCCATTTAATACCTAATAACATATTAAATTGATCACGACGCTTCTGTCAAAAAGCATTACAAAAAAGAAGAAAAAGACAAACCTTACTTTAATCCCATTGCTCAAATATTTTCCCGTATTTTATTTAGTACGCTGCTACAGTAGTCTCCTTACTTTATTTTTATTGTTAAAGATACAATTACACTAACTAAAAATGAAATTTTACTCTATAAAATAAAAACAAGAAGTATATGGACGTACAAATTCTACAAATTCTACAAGTACAAATTCTTTTTTGGAAATACCCGATTAACATAAGTTCCTGCTAATAAGGTCATATCAAGGAATCATAAAAATTCCTCAATATAAATGTTCTTTTTGACTAAAAGACTGCATCTTAACAAAACACGTGACCACTGACCAGCAATGAATGCTTATAACGTTATAAATAACCATGCCAAATTTTGGCATTGTAATAATGTCAAATTTCCAGCTAAATAAATATTCAAGAGGAATTTTGTCACCGTTAAGATCCTTAAAGACCAGCAGTCTGGCGTAAATCAAACAAGTGTATCGTGGGATAAACTAAAGAGCGAAAAACCGCGGTTCTAATCCTGGTTGCGTCGGATATGTGGATCTAAAACGTCCAAAATTGATCTGCGGACTACTTGTTAACTCGTCTGCCCAGCTTGGTGAGTTATCGGCAAAAAACCCCTTTTGCCCCACTTGGGGGGAGTCTAAACGAGGAAGCCTAACGTTCAGGAGTAAACGAATAACGGCTGATTGTGATTGTGAAGATCCAACAAAGGCAGATTGGTAAATTTCTGAGCAGTTCTTTAGAATTTCCAATAGCTCAATGAAGATCAAAAATTTTTCAAAAACGTTGTCATTATTTTTGATGATCTTGATTTACTTTTTGATGCGTTCATCAAGTTCATAAGCTTCTCTTGTGCATTGATACACTCAACTGTGTTTTTCCACATACAAATTTTTATTTTAAAAGTTTGGTAGAATTCGAATTAGAGCACCATCAGGGAAGTATTTGAAAGCTTTTAACCTAAAGGAGATTGGCATAATATACTATACGATAACTTAAATCATTCGTCGCCTATTTATTATCTCTGTAATTTCCTATAGATAGGAACTGCAGCTAAATATATCCGTCCTGTTAGCCCGATTTGGCACTTTCACTTTCCCTTCTCTGTCCGATTAAAGTAGCACCTACCAGTTTGTTTACATTTTTCTTCTATATTATGGCGCTATGGTTATTTATAACTAAATAGATAGTATAGATAATATCCATACACGGTGTCTGTAAGGTTACGGGACGTTAAAATGTCCAGTTTATAAAATAATTATGTTACTGTGTTAATAAGTTACCCACTATTTAAGTTCTATATTAAAATTAGAAAGTAATTTATAAATTAAAATTAGTTCAACGAAAATTTGAGAGCAAGCAATTAGATATTAAAAAATAATAATTTTCACGGTACTGAGCACATAATTAGCGGTCATTTTCTTTTTTCTGTATTCTTTTTTTTAAGCAACAAACCTACCTAATTAAAATAAATAAATCAAATATTTATAAAATATTTACTACTATTTCAAGGTTCACAAACATTTTTTTTAAGTTTTATATGCCAAGGTTAATATTATTTATTTCTTATTTTTCAGAATTCTGAAGTTACCGAAATCGTGGAATCGACTGAACCGACTACACCTAAGAGTAACTTAACGGGGATTCCTCAACAGGATTACATTTTTGATCCAAATTTACCACGAGAACTTAATGGGTACAATCTTTCATCCTACCCATTTTACAATGGCATGCCTGATAATATCACTTTCAAGTGCGATGGACTTCACGATGGTTTTTATGCCAGCGTTGACCATAAATGCCAGGTAAATTATTTACTATGTGCGAAAATGTACTTGTTAAAATGAAATTGGCCGTATATCATCAATAATATGTCTACCATAACTACTGTTAATGTTTCTTGTTAAAATGTTTTATACGCATGGTTAACTTTACCTACTATAAAACTTTTTATTCGGTTTGGTTCTACTACTAGTTGTTGAAATGGTAAACTTCTCACTTCTCAGCACAAAAATGGTGCAATATATTTATGTCTTTTCTTTTCTTCAATAGTTTCTCGTGTTAAATTAGAATCTTCTTTTTTCGGGTACCATGCAGTGGGCGATTCTTTATTCTTCCTTTTTCAAAAGTTTCTCATTCTGAACCTCTTGTTTAAGAAAATAAGGAAGTACTAGTCTAATTTAATAATAGGTTATGTAAGTAAAATGTATGTTGTAGTATTATGATATAGTAGATAGAATAACATATGAGCCAATTATATCATTTCAAAAAGTGTAACATAAAGCAATATTAACTTCCTGTAAAAGATGAAAACTGATAATTTGTGAAAATGGTCAAAATCTAACTCAATTACATAATTTTCTTGGACCTACTCGAAAAATTGAACTCCAATAATTTTTTATTAACAAAGTAACTGTTTAGATTGACCTTGAATTCCATAGACAATATTAAATAATGCGTTCACTTTCTCTACCAGTGAAATCCGATTTAAAAAATGATCACAAAATGCAAGGTTTATCGACTACGAGTTCGCGTTTAATGTGGTCAATTTAGCAATTTCTAATTTTTAAAATTATACACAAAATATTAGTTTCCACGTTTTAGCCTACATTTTAAAAGAATTTTGAATGCAAATTTTAAATAATATAAGATTTGATTCTTTGTTGTCATTTGAAAGTATCGCCTCCAATGCTGCTTTTTTTGTAATCAAAAATGCAAATCACAAAAGATTGGGGTCACTTCAATTACCAATTGTATAAAGTCATACAGATAAATATAGGTACCATATCCTGATTAAGTCTTTTTAACAAAAATTTCTTGTTCCAAAATTACCTTTAATCGCTACCAGAAATAGAAAATCCGGAAGTTCCACTCAAATGATCTATCGATACGCATTTGAAACATAAATTATTTAAATGTTTTATTTTGTGTAGGAGACATTTTTTTAAAATTTAAATTTTAATTGAAAAGACAGTTTTTATTAACTGGACGTGTCACTTTCATCCTTTCACTCGAATCAAATTATAATAAGTAGTTTTCTGTCAAGTACACCAAAAAACCATTTCATTATTTACTATAGTAGTAGCCAAATTACTACTACATAATATGAATATCAAAGTTAAAGGTTTAGCATTACATAATTTTTAAAGGTTAAAGATTCATATGGGCACGTGCTGTTTAATTTGCATTATTCATATGCTAAATTGTTTTGAAAATGTCAAGAATTACATCTTTAAAATGCATGAAAGTGTTGAGCAATTCATTTACACAAATAATAATTTTCAGGTGTATCATCAATGCTTGTTTAGTACTCGATTTGATTTCCTATGTGCCAATTATACCGCATTTGATCAAAAAACCTTCATCTGCCACTTTGTCTCGGAAGTTGATTGCATCAATTCTCCCAAGTATTTCTCCAGGTTAGTATTCTGAAATAATCAATTTTTTTGAACTAATTTTTATAATTCAACAGAAACGATGCGTTATATCAAACAACGACTACTAGCACCGTGAAACCAACACCAATAGTGGTTTCTCCTGCGCTAACCGCTGTGCCAAGAAAACCTCATGCGGGCCTGCGAAGACCAAAACCAACTAAAAGAAGGCCACAGTATGAATATTACGATGAAGAATATGATGACGAGAGTAAAGAGGAGGACTACGAAGAACCTCCAAGGAGACGTAGAAAACGTCCCAGGCCACGTCGTCCAAGACCAATTTATGATGACGACTACGATGATTACGAAGATGAGAGATATGAAAGGAGAAGCTCGGGAAGAAATAAAGATGATAATTATAGAAAATCCCACGATAGAAGACCCTATGAAAAGGAAGAAAATTCAAGAGATAAGGATGGATTTGAAGAAGCTAGAAGTAAAGGAGATCGTAGAAAACCTGATGATCAAAAGAGTAGAGATGAAGAACCGGCATATAACGATAAAGAAGATGATCGTCGTTATGATTCACGTGATGAACGACGGCCTTACGATAAAAATCACAGAAATAATAATAACAAACATTCCGATAATAGTAAATCAGAAAATCGCAATGTAGAAGGAAGTAGAGTGGATAGCCCCAGAGTCGATGATAGAAGAGTTGATGACCGACGAAACGACGATCGACGTAAAGATGATCGACGTAACGATGATCGAGAAACTGACGATCGCCGGGTAAAAGATGACGGTCGTAGAGGAGATGATGACAGAGTAGATGATCGTAGAGTGAATAAACATAAATCGGGCGACAGACGTCCAGATTATGACGACAGAGACGAAGATAGTTACCGATTTGATAGAGATAGAAGGAAAGGGGACGGTCGTAGAAGAAGACCCAACAATGATGAAGTTGTAGATAATGAAAGACCTCGGGTTAAAGCATCCAACAGCAATAGAGACTACAACGACCGAAGACCGTTAGAAACTGCTAGCTCATTTGATAGCCCTAGAAAATATAACAGAAAACCATACGAAGACGATGAATTCAACAATGACGACAAAGATGACAGGCGTAGCTTTGATAGACCGCGAAAAGTAGAAAACAAAGATAAACCTTTGTTAGACAACAATGATCGAAATATTGAAAATAAGCCTAAATCGCAACCAGAAAAAGAAGAAAACATTTTGGTTAAACCAAACAGCGGTAGTTCTGTTTTTAATCAACCAAGAACTCCTCCACGAATTAAACCTCCAGTTCCAAAGAACGAACAAAACAAATATGCTTACAAAACCTCAACCGAAAAAGCCATAGTAAAAGTAACTGAAAAAGAAGAAGAATATTATGACGATTATGAAGACGAACCAAATTTAACTTCAAAGTTTAAAGAAAATGACAGGAAAGCCCAACCATCTAGTACTGAAAAAGAAGAAATAATTGAAAGTAAAAGGACTGTAGAACCAACTTATGGCAGATCTAAAGTTCAAACATTTAAAGCCCCTACTACTGAACCTACTAACGACTACGTCGAAAATAAGCAAAGACCAAGACGTCCTAATACAAAACCCAATTATGACTATAGAGAAAATTATGGTCCAAATAATCCAAATAGAGCAAGATTACCAGTTGATGAAAAGACTGTAGCCCCGCCTGTTGTACGCTCAAAAAATAATTATTTTAACAGAGAACAGAACTCAAATCAGTATTCCAATAAGAACTTGAAAAATGAGATCGAAATTTCTTCTACAACTGCACCACTCAGAGATAGCGAACCCGTAGTTAAAATAGTAAAAAGACCATTTTTGCCTAGTCGTGGAGGTAATCCTTACGCAATGAGAGGTTTACAACCTGTAGGTTCAAGATCGTTAAACATTCCAACTTCAAGCAGTCCAATCACTGACGATGAAACTATATCAAAAATTAACGAAGATGTAAATAATGAATCTCCAAGAGGGAAAGAAAATTATAAATCGACGACTAAAAATGTCGAAAACTATTCAAATTTAGATTTAAGAGGAAGCAATATAAAAGCTCCCGAGCCTGAAACTGAAAACCATCGAGAAGAATCGGGTTTTGTAAATACTCAAATTCGATTTTCCAGACCAGATGAAAATGACGAACAAGAAGAAATACGACCAATTTCTAATCGACCGGAAACCGTTCTTGCCCAACAAGCAGACTTTGACGACTACGACATTAACGAAAGTGAAAAATCCACTAACCAAGAAAAAAATCCACTTGATATAATTAACGAAGACGAATATGATGTTACATTAAACGACGCTCTAAGTCCAACACTGCCTAATTTGCCTCTTAGAAATTTCCGATCGCCTTATTCTGTATCGACAGATTATACATTTCGCAACTTTCAAAGACCTGGATTCAACGTAGCCTCTAATCAACCTCCGGACAATAGTTATCAAGTTAGATCTTCTAGTCAAAGAGTCGAAAGTGTAGCAAAACCTGTAGTAGTTGAAGACTCTAGAAAAAGGTATACTAACCAATATAGGAATCAAAACGAAGACGTTTATCAAAATCAAAATTTTAGACCACATTCTCAAATAACGCAAGCACAAACACACGCGTTTTATCCTGTGTACTAACAAGAACTAAAGTGCATCAAAATGAAGGATTAAAAATAAAAATCGCGGAGATTCCATTTTAGTTACTTAATTTATTACTTTTTATATAAACCGATACGAAAAGAAGAGTGTGATAGAAGAGAGCAGAAAATGTGATGACATTTTTTTTAATGTGAAATCTAAAGTTTTCAATATGAAAAGTAGTTTTAAGGGTAACTTCTAATTTATTTGTTTTAATGATGTACTTTGCGAACACCTTGTATATTGATTGATCGACACCAAGATGCCATAATTAAAGTAGTCTTATTTCAAACTTTCTTGTATATTATAAAATATTACTTAGATAAATTTATACTTCGTTTGTTTATTTTAAGAATTTAAGCCCTAAGTTGGGCGCCAATATAATGTTTTCCTATCACATTTTAACCAATCGGAGAAAAGAACTGCACTTTTGAAATAAGCAAACTTATTTTCTTCAATTTGTAAATCATTCAATTAAGTAACACATAATAAAATTTTTGTTTTAATTTAAGTAGTTTTAAGTAAAAAAATTGTGAAAATAGATAAATTCGGACAGATGTATCTTAAAGATAAGATTACTTTGATTATTAAACTGTAATTTAATTAAGTGCTAATGTGAATGTATACGTAGGTACCTACATAATGTGATAGAAATTTTTGAAATAACAAATTCTTCAAAAATTACAATTTTGTAATTCTATTTTAATTTATTTGGTGCTTATTATTTTGTATTTACAATTTTGTAATTATTACAGTCATGCATTTACAATAAAAAAAAGTGTATACAAAAATTATTATTATTTTATTTATTATTATTTTGATTTTAAATTGGGAGAATTACTAGTTCTAATTCAAAAAGAGCCACATTAGTCATTGCAGCCACCACGTATAAGAAATTGCACTTTTACCTATCAAAACTCTGCTCTGACGTAAAATTAAAGTGTATGGTATACGTAAAAAAACTTCAGATCATAGAACTTTTTCCTAAAAACATATCGGATTATTCCGGCCCTGTAGGACCTACAAAGTTTTAAAATTGGTACATGAGTATTTCACCCTTTAGGGCCAGTTGTATAAAAGAGGATCATCCTTGACCATGGATCAAGCTCCAATTTAAACCAATCAGTATAGTTAAAATTTTATTTTAAGTTTTCTATTGGTTTAAATTGAAGCTTGATCCATAGTCAAGGATGATCCTCTTTTATACAACTGACCCTTAGATTACTATACAGTGGTTTAGGACAGAGGTCATTAGAATTTTAGCACAGATAATTTGAGGAGCAGACATTCTATATGCAGTATGTCCATTTTCTGAAATTTTCACGAGAACAGTAAAACTACCACAGGTTTAAATGATAAGTTATTAAAAAAGTAATTTTTGCAATAACACAGTGTAAATTACACTATGAAGTATCCATAAATGAAGCAAATATTCGATTGGCGGTTTTGCAAAACAGCTAAAAAATGTATTGAACAAACTGCACTTTGTATTTTCTACATTGGACAAACTGCATATAGAATGTCTGCTCCTCATTTACTAAATACATTATCATCATCATAATTTATTTTATGGGTTAGATTGCTGACCTATTTTGGCTCATCTTTTCCTCGGTCGTCCTAACTAACCGAAGTCCTCGCGAAATTACGCCTCGTATTATATACCTTTCTTTATTGGATTCAGAACAATAGGGAATAGCAGTCCATTTATTTTAAGAGGTCCGTAATTCCAACTGATGAGAATCAGAATGAGAACTCTACAAACTATCGATAGTAAAAATTAAGTTGTAACTGACCAAATACTATAGATTATAATACGTACAACTCAGCCAAGAATTCGTAGTCCAGCACACTAGCGCCAACTATCTGTAGGAGTTCCAACCAAATCATTTTGACAGTAGATTTCGTGCTTGGCGTACCTCGTACAAAGGGTAATATAAATGTTTTTGTTGAAATAAATTAATATTTGATAGAAAAACAGTACTTGTCGCATATATCCTGAATTAAATATTTAAGTGAATTTTTATCAATATGTCCGGAACTACCGTTAGCGGAGAAAAATTCCGAAATGTATGTATTGGGTTGGGTCTGCAGCAGACTGCCGCATGAAGATTGCAGAAATGCCTTATGCGACTTGAACAATAATTTCGATATTTTAAATACTTTTATAGAACTGGTGTTGATACATGTAAATGCTAACTAACCAATAGAAAGAGCTTATTGGTAGCCATTGAATGTTTTTCATTGGTTAGTTACCATTTACATGTAAATTTTAAGTAAAATTATGTAGCGTGTTATACGGGCTTTAGCTTTAGTACTAACTCATGCAAACAGATAGCGCACTTTATCGTGCTACGAAAATTCTATTGTTATAGGCCTAAGTTGTACGTATTATAATCTATAGTATTTGAACTAACTATCGATCCAAAACTTTTGATAGTGCACATCCCACATCACTATAAATTATTTCCATAAAAAAAATTTTAAATTCGAAAATTTATCACTCATACCAACTGTGTAACTAAAATGTACCCGTTATTTATAAGCGAGTTGAGTTGATAACACAGAAATTTTTTAAACAGTGAATTACGACCATCTATGATCCAGTTTCAAAAGAAATTTGTGTTTTTCAGATTAACCTCCGAATAATATTTGAAAAGTGTTAATTTTTTGGAATTGTTTTTGCAAAAAGTAAATAAAAGTGATATTTCCATTTAGGTAGAAGTAAAGGACAAAATATCATAAATTTGTAGGTTAAGTTACCCTAATTACAGTGGTTTAATTTATTTGACAATCACATGGATTTTGCTAAAAAAGAGTTGGAAAAATATGGCTGGCAAGAAGGTAAACAACTTGTTTTTGCTTTCTATTAACATATTTAGAACTTTAACTTTTAGGAAAAGGTTTAGGTAAGCAAGAAGACGGTATTAGCGAGGCCTTAAGACCGTCCCTTAAATTTGATACCACTGGTGTCGGATACGATCATTCCAAACAGTTCACTAATAATTGGTGGGAAAAAATCTTCAATAAAACTGCAGACAATATTCAGGTAACGTTGGGGTTTCTTTTTGATTCGGTAATTTAATTTTGCTTCACGCAAAGGTTGTTAAGTCTGAAGAAGGTGATGTTTGTGTGACAACTGATAACAAAGCTTCGAATATTAACGTTCCCGAAAAGCTGAGAAAGTTGAGGAAATCCACTGATGTTAAAAAGACAATATTGAAAAAGTGTACCGAAACTGTCGTCTCGAAGAAGAAAATCAAGTAAGTTGTTAATGTCGTTAATATTGATTTATCTACTTTTTAGATTTATTACCATAAATAGTGCTTTTGTATTTGAGTCTTAAATTAAGATTTTATATCAAAAAAACTTTCATAACCTATTTGTTGCTATCTACAGGGTGACCTACTTGAAGGCCAATAATTGAAACAAATGTATAATATATTTTTATCATTGTATACAATAATTTAAAAATCGGGTGTTTTTTTAATTACAATTAATTTCTTGTTACAAGTCGAAATATGTAATTCGAGACTCGGAATTAACTCTCGAATTGCACACTTTTGACTTGCATGCAAAGAAGTAAACTCGTAACTAGAAGAATATGATGCAAACTTACTTGAAATTCTATGAAAATTATATAAAGCACCTCAGTCGAAGTAGTATTAAGTAAGGTTTGGATCACAGATTAAGGAGTAGGACTACCGTTGTAAAATTGTAAAAAAAATTTTATGAGAATTCAATTTTGTAGATCTTTTTCCTGTCGAAATGGCGAAATGTGTATAATTTACTTTACAAAATAACTTACAAGTATTTATTGCTTACCCATAATCACATCTACTGTTCTTTCTATTTAACATTAGTGTTACCTCATCATTTGTAAGCCCCCATTGGTGACCCATCCAAAACAGCATACTTGATTAGTTTTATTATTACGATATAATTTTAACCTCTTTGCTTTCTATTCAAGCTTATCAAATAATCTTTCCTAACTTCAGTTCAGTTGTATATTAACGCAATGGTTTTTTTTAATTTTAGAAGTGGTAAAATTTTACACGTAGTAAAATGTAAAGGGAAATTAGCGCGGTTAGAAAAACAAGAAAAAAAATTTCTAAAACAATTACCTCCAGACTCATAACTTCCTTTGAAGTTTTATTTAAATTTTCTCTTAGTTAATTGTTCAAGTTTGTTAAATTATGTATATATTTTAATTGTTTGTGTATGTGATTTTGAATGAATAAAAAAAAACAATGAAGTTAAAATGATTCATTTTTCAAACCAAAACATTTCATTTTTTAACCCAGATATACCTAAATGTGTGGGATGGCTGCGATAATTTGAGTCGCACCTGCACCCTTTTACCAAGAATTCCAAATATATGTTGCTCATGTTATTAGAGTCGTCCTATATAACATTAGGTGTATCTGGGTTAATAAGGGAGTTTCAATTTTTTCACTTTTAGGTCTAAATCAGGTGATTTTCGGCAGAACAACATTTAGCTTTGAGGAAAAGTAATTAAAATTTTAAAAGACAAAATACTTACTTTGAACATTTTTAATTCCAATGCTGTACAAATTGAGAAATTTTTGAAAGGAATGTGTAAGGAGATTCTATTAATCACGTGAGGTCAAAATGAGGGAGGGTGGTAGAGTCAGCAAAAATCTCAGAATATACTGTCTTATAATTTTGGGATGGAGAAGTTTTATAATGAATTGTCAAAATTTGTATTTTTTATCAAAATTTTAATTTTGTAAAATAAATTTGAAAATGAGAGATTTTATGTGATGCCCCTCATCACATGACCGAGGTGGGAAAGGTTTTTGAGTTTTGGATGGAAAGAGGATGGAAATTTGTGAAAAGTGTCAATTTTGGAGTTTAAGAGGGGCATTTTTTCAGGGCTCTTTTAATTTAATCAACAGATGGCGCCTACTTAAATATTTTTATAAAATAAAAGGAATTTGCTATATTTAAAATATAGCAAATTCGTTGAGATAATACTATTCTATAAACAATATTCTTGATCTTAAGCTATTTTGAGTTCGTAATATTTATTTATAAAAACACAATTCATAATTAAAGTTTAATTATCTTTTTTTGTAAGTGAGTGTGTTTTAACATACTCAATACGAACTCAAAATAGCTTAAGATCAAGAATATTGTTTATAGAATGGTATTATCTCAACGAATTTGCTATATTTTAAATACAAAAGCTTCCTCTTATTTTATAAAAATATTTAAGTAGGCGCCATCTGTTGATTAAATTAAAAGGGCCCTGAAAAAAATGCCCTTCTTAAAAAAAAAATTGGTAATACAAAAGAGGGCGTTTTAATTCTTTTAGAGTGATCTACAAGGAAGAGAAATTTTTAGAAAGTCAAATAAAATTGATTTATAATTAAATTTATGAAAATTTTGCTAGGTCCGTAATAAGGGAGCATTTGAGCGATAAGTTGAACTGGACTAGCCATGGCTCATGACTTGAAATTTTTCCAACAAGCTGATTTATTTTGGATGTTGATTATTAATATTTTTACAAAGCATACAATCGAAATTTATCGATAGTATTTATTTAAATTATTTAACATAATTTATTTAATTAAAAATACGATACATTTATTATGAAATAAATCTTAAAAAAGAAAATTTCAAGAGTGAGGTGTGATATTAGTATGTGTCTAAAATGTACTGTATGGAAGACATCAGTATTAACGCTTAAGTATTAAGTAGGATCAAGCAATAATAAATTTAATTTTTGGGAAAATCTCACGTGAGGGGAAGTCCTACCACATCTCACCTTGGGGGGGGGAAGTCAAAATTTAAAAAACACCTTACGTGCTTAATGGACGACCCTTAATTAGTAACAAGTAAAATCTAAATTTTTTTTAAGGAATTTTGTATATCTCTCATTTTGTAGAAATGTTTTTTTTTTTATATCAAGAAAAGCCAGGTCTAGTTCATTATCCGGTACTCTAAGATATTAAATTTATAAAAGAGAACTCAACGGAATTTGATAGATAATTTAAAATGAAGCGTTTAAGGTAAGGATGGCTCACCAATATCGATTAGCAATAATTGATTTTAAAGTTTGGAGTTTTTGTTCAATATTGACCTCTAATGCCTTATTCTATCATTCGTTTGTGCACTCAGATATGGTCTTACGGTCGGAAAGTGGGGATCGTCGGTACACCTTTAGTTGTACCCACATCATCGCACAGTAAACTTCGAGCAAAATTTCACTTTTCAGGGGTATTTTTGACTTAAATTTGACGAAAAATATAGTAATAACCACCCCCTTCTTAGGAGCACCTTTGCCGATCTGGAAAGCTCTAAAAGATATTAACTAATATAGCATTAGTCAAAATGGCTTGGAGGCTCCAAGGCAATTTTAACAATGCAACTGTATTCGACAATGATGCATCATCTCTTTGCAAGTTTTTTTTAGTCCTTAAAAAGGACTTTATTGCATAATTTTCCATATTTTGTTAATTTTTGGACAAACTCGCTTATTTTAAGTTTAAGAACATATAACTGCATATTTTGGCGATTTAAAGAAAAAAAAATTCGTATTTAAATTAATTGTGTTGTACTCGAACACATAAGCGAACGTACCCATACTACGTGACCTATTTTTACCCCCTCCTCCCTCTCGGCGACCACCCATAGTATATGCTAAGAGCCTCCCTCTCTTTTTGTTCACGTAGTAATTCATAAATTTAAATCATTTTTTGCTAACAGAAAGTTAAAAAAAATTAATTTCGCTCATATTTGTCTTTATTTACAAACAAAAGTCTTCTTTTCACTAATTCACATTTATTAGGGCTAAACGCTGCGCGCCAAATTTGAATATAGCTTTAAAAAGCGCGAGATTTTCTTAAAAAATATTGACTACGTGCCCTTCCCCCCACCCAAGCGTGGTATTTTGAAGACCCCTTTCCTAAACGGGTCACGTTCCCTAATTAAAAACGAATATTTTTCCATGTTCTGGTTTCAGATATTTATTTTTAACATTTTTTTTTATTTCTTTTGTTTTAATAAATAATGTTAGCAGCTACAACTTTCTTCATTTGTTATTTTAAGATCATACAAAAAATTGCATATTTGGCTAAGTTCTAGTTGACGGTCATAATTCAGATCTTCTTCATATTTGGTGTGGAGAAGCCCTATGATGTCCTGAACATGAATAACTAAATATTTTTGCGCGGAAAAGCCCGTAAAAAAATTTTGAAAATCATGGTTTTCAATAGTAAATGTGCAGGAAAAATGGCTTAAAGCGCTCGAGCGCAGCGAGAAGTGCTTTAAGTCAATTATTTCTTGCACAACCACCCTGCTTTTAAAATCCACGCAAACGAGTTTCACCCCTTAAAGATCTACCATTTTCCTTAATCCACGGGCCTAGAGGTATGTTTTGGCACGAGGAGGATCCACGCAAAAACAAAACAAAAAAATTTTCCGCGCAAAATTTTTGGCTTTTTTCCGCGACATTTTAACCCACTCCTCCCTCCCATAAAAAAATTTCAATTGCAGGCTATGACCATCAACTAGAATCATACCGCATATTTTTTGTTTTTTTTGTATTATCCTAATTTTTACTGCATATTATACCGCATATTTCTCTGTTTTTTAACGCATACGTATGCACATATTTCATTGTTTTTTAGCGCATAAAGTTCCGAGCCCTGGACTAATGATTATAACAGTGAAAGTAGTTAATTTGTGTAATTTAAATTAAAATACAGTGGAATAAAATGTAAATGTCAAATCTAGTTGACCATGTTTTCCTAGGTGGCGCAACGACTTTTTAACATGGAAGTGTCTATTCTGTTTCGATTTAGATCCATTATTCTATGGAACAAACTGTAGTTTTCACCTTAATATGAAAACACTTGATCACCAAGGCCCAATTTATTAATCTCTAGTTCCAAGTAAATTTATCTGACAAATAAAGAAGTAAGTATGAATTCGAACCGATTATTGGTTGAATTCATACTTACTTGTCAGATAAATTTACTTGAGACACTAACTAGAAATAGATAAACTGGGCCTAAATAAACTGTACTTCGACTTGAATTTACAAAATATTTTAAACTGTACAAAGTTTGCGACTCTTGGTACCATTGACTGACCGCTGCCGAGTTTCTTATCAAAACCACGTTTTCCTCACCTGCTATTTTTGAAAGCAGCGGCGTCACATAAAAAAAGTTATCTCATCCCCCTAGATCAAAAAAAATTCACAATTTATAAACTTGGGGGGTGGTCGGAGCTAAAATAACGAAATCCAATACAATCAGGGACGTGCTTAATCAACTCGTCTTTTTTCAGGGGGGAGCAATCCCAAATTTGCCAACTGAATTAATTCAAAATTGCCAACTTTTTGTAAGTTTTGACACTTTTTGTAAATTTAGGCATAAAAATAATTCCAAATTGACCAACTGTTTGAGTGTTTTTTGCCATCTTTTTTCCAACTTTTAAAAATATTGGGGGGGGGTTCTCCCATAGGCAGAGGGCTTTGGTTTATTTCGCTCAAATTTTCGAATGATCCACAAAATGTTTGGATTATATTTGTAATTTACAATCAACTACCATAATTTCAATAGAAAATTTTAATATCATGGGTCCGGTTACCGTGCTTGCCTCGAAAAATGTTTTAAATTTAACCTCTTGGTGTCTTTCTTTGTCTACTTCTATAGAGCTTGAAATACTGAATCGACTACATGGGACCGTAACTGACTAATAGCTCTTTGATCCGCTAGTAACATTACGATATGTAATGACTGTATTATACTGCAATTTATGGCAAGAATTTATGAATTTGTAATCTGGGTTCCAATGAGTAATGAGCCAGTAATGATGTCATTTGAAATGACGGTAGTATCACATTAACTGGGTACAGAAGATATTAATTTTATTCATGAAACTCAACGGAATTTGATAGATAACATTAATATAAAGTATTTTAGATGTGGAGTAATTAATTTAGCCAAAATTCGATTTTAAAGTTTCCATTTTCTACGCAAAAATTGACCTTATTGACGCATTCTATTACTCATCCATGTGCTTTTACTTCTGGCTGGACGTGGCGAACGACCGCGGCAGCAGTCGATCTAATATTTTTTGGCTTAAAGCCGATTTATAATGTGTTGTACTGTCTCAAATATCAGCATTTTCTAATATCCCGGTTGAGGTGGTGGTCGGGCTTCAGGGATTACTTTAATGAGTGGATTACAAGCAAAGTTCTCGGTTTTTCTAATTTTCAAATTTAGGTTATTTATTGGTCCTGGGATATACTTTAAATAAGTTAAACTGTCTCAGAGATTCTGGTTAATTAGTTCCGTGCATTAAATCGAGCTAATAGTTATTGCTTGTAAGCTTTTGTGAGAGTGTGCTAAACTGGGAGAGGGGGAGCTTATTTTATCCCAATAATCAATACACCGTCAATAGTCAGTACAAGACATTTTTCATTCTTTGGAAAAAATTAATGCCTATTTCAAATGTTCCATATTTGTGTTTTATAATAGTTTTTTAAAGCCTTAAGCATCATCTTATACTTCAGAAATTTTTAAATTCGTGTACCAGGTTCTTGAATCAAATGCACCGCTACCTCCCGTATTATTATTATTCCATCTTGTATATGGCTTATACATAGACTTTTATACAAGATACACTTTAATAACTTACTAAAGAAACTTTTGTAGAAAAGTAAATGAAGATATTAACACATTTTTTAATTTTAGAAGTGATAAGATTAGAGGAGTTGATAAACGGAAGAAAAGATCAAATAGAATAGATAAACAAGAAAAAATATTGTATAGGCAACTGCGAAAAATTTCTTTAAACGACAATAAAACAAAAGACGAGAAAAAAAAGAATGAAAAGAAACTGAAACGAATAAGTATGGCTATGAAAGAAGTAGGAGAGATATTAGAAAGAACCATTAATTCGGTAAACGGTTCCAGTGCATCTAACAAAAAGGATGTAAAAACTGAAAGAAAGCGTGTTTCTTTTAACAATACTGCTACCGAATACTTACTGCAAGATGCTGTTAATAGTTCCTCAACAAACAGTGTTCTCGACACAAGTTGCGAAAGTGACACTAATTCCGCCCAAACACCTTTCGTAAAGGTTCAAGTAATTTCCGTAAACGATGCCAAAGATGTCTCTGATACAAATTCAGAACTAGAAGCAAAAATTCACTTGGAGTATCGCTCAATGCGAAGAACACTGAGAAAGCTTCGAAAATTAGAAAAGGAAGTAACTGACATGAAGCCTGGACCTTCTTCTGATATTTTACTAGTAAAACGACATAAATCGATGAAACGCAAAATGGACGTAGATTCATCAGATAGTGAACGAAAAATAAAAGTCAAAGTGAATGGCTCGATTCCGCTACCCAATCTAGGAACAGCAGAGGATAAACGCCGGAGAGTGGAATTGAAGAAAAAGATTCGTTTAGAAAAAAAAATTAATAAAATTGCCAACTCGCTGGATAATTTTAACATTTCTGAGAAAACTAGTGATTACTGAACTTGAACCCCGTCTGTTTTTCTTTGTAAATTTTTCTTATTGCAGTTTTGAACAATAGCATTTTTCGAGATTGCGAGGTAAGTTTGTAAATCTGATATTTTTTATTAAGTAATAAATTAAGTGGTGCTACGAGTTCAATAGTAGTACAAGGATAAAGTTTTGCAGTATTACAATTTATTTAAACTAATTTTCCTGATATCGATGTGTTCTTTTTTAGATGTAAGTAGGTTTTTTTATTTTTAATTGGTTTATTGTATTATTACATATCTTGTGATCTCGTGTAATACTTAGGAGATAGGATTGTAAGTAAACATAATCAATTATTTTATTTTGACGGCTAACGGTCGATTTATGTTCATCATTTAACCTTAAGAGGATTAACCAAAGATTTGATACATAACAGTTAAAATAATTTGGTTAATTTCTTAAATGATAAGTGTTAAATGAAATGAGTATAAACGGACCTTTTAATCAAGTTTATGATCTATTCCAGTAATCGTTTTTATAAGCAGCTGATTTACTTGAAAGTTTTTATTTAGCCATAGTCTAAATGTTGGTTGAAATTTTAAATGATATAATATTTTTGTATATATTTTATAATATCTAATATTTTGACTGAAAACAGGGTGAAATATGTTACGGTGGAGTTTTTTTATTAAAAAAAAGTCAATTGAAATTACCCCTGAATAAAACTCAAACTCAAAAGTGCAATTTTTATTCAGAATAATTTTTTTGTAAATTTATAAAAAAAAAATTGTGCTATATTCAAGGTATGTCTAAGGTGAAATATTATAGGTATAAGAAGATATTTGCACTTTTGAAGATTATAAACTTTTTAAGCCTGTATTACACGATGCATAATTTTGCATAAAATTTACATGTAAATGGTAACTAACCAATAGAAAGACCGTATTAGTATCTATGAGACGTTTTTCATTGGCTAGTTTCTATTTACATGTAAACTTATGCATCGTGTCAGACAGGCTTTATTGTAACTAAAAATTCTGTTAATCTTCAGTTACTTTTTTATTTAAATGAACTGCCAATTTGATTACACTAAAGTAGTTATTTTATACTGAACTTGTATCTGATTATAGTTTTTATTAATAAAATTTTAATTAAAATCAATGTTATTTGTTTATCAATTACTTATTATCTCTTTTCTTTTTTAGCTTTGTAAATTGAGATTTCATGTTTTGTTTTATTCGGGTAGGTACTTTTATCGCATACATCTACTCAAAAGCAATAAACATTTATTTATTCACCCAAATAAATTAAATATTTTTGTCCGTGATCCACTTTACTCAAGGTTTATAACTAGCTGAAAAACCCGTCCATGGACGGGTAGCTAGACGGTGAATCTTTTTTTTGCGGTATTAATTAAAATAATATCGTTTTCTAATATTAACCTAAGCTTGACCAATGGATCTATGCACAGAAAAAGAGGTGTACTTAAAAGTAGAACAATTTGTACCTAGATTGTCTACAAGTACAATTTGTGTAAAAATTTAGCACAATTTGTGATATAAAATAGTACAATTGCGCTAGAGATGACTAAAATTAAGTACAATCGTACCTAATTTTCACCCAATTTGTACTTGTAGACAATCTAGGCATAAATTGTTCTACTTTTAAGTACACTTTTTTTCTGTGTGTTTTTACGTGATTCATTAAAAAATATGGTAAACGAATTAGGTTGGGCCATTTTTAACCAATTTTCCAGAGTCCTAGAGAGCTAAAATTCGGTACACACCTTTCACTTGCGGCGAATTTTCATTATTTTAATATTGTTTTTCTGAAAAATAATAATACGCGGATGTCGTTGTGTATATGGTTTTAACATATGGATGGAAAGTAACATTTCTAAATTGCATTTTTGGAGACCGCATTCAGCGCAGTAAAGCTCTGTTAATCCGAACATCAAACTTTAACTGTTGCTCAAAAAGATGTTTTATTGCAAAAATTTGATAGTGGTTGTTTAGTCTTTTGTCTAAAGTATCTTTAGTAACAGTTTAATCTATTTATTACGCCTTTGCTAATTTACTTTCAAATTGCTCCAGCAATCCCGATTTTTCATTCATTCGGATTCGACCAGTTTTAATTGATCTGGATTAGCGAAACTTTACTGTGCCTTGAGGATTATAGGATAAAGACTGTGGTTAGTTCCTAATGTCCTCCTTAGACAGGGTTGCCACAGATACACTTTATTCACTTTTTTGATAACATTTAGTAACTATAATTTTAAAAATTGTCGACGCTTGTTGCTTGGAGCAAATGTAGACTAGCTAATCAACAAGTAAAATTATGAAATACGTAGAGTTAAAAAGTCATTCAAAAAATTTTTCGGGGAAAAAATTAGATGCCACCCGTAAAAATTTTGCTTGGAGGAAGTGACCCACGGCTGGAATGAGTTTGACACCTCTGTACACGGAAAATAAAGATTCTTGTAAATTCATTCATGCGCGTCACAAGTGGCGTAACTACCGGTGTGCAAGCATACGGTCCGTGAACTCTTAGGGGCCCAAAAGCAGTGACGTAGTAGGAGGTGGTGCCGGGCCACCGAGAAAATTAAGCAATCATGTTAGAGTGTAATTTCTTATGAAAGGGAGATGTAATGGCTATTTATACGCAGTAGACATACGTGAAAATCGCGGACACCGTTATTTCGGCGATTCCAGTTCGGCACCGTCATTTCGGCGACCCGATATTCGGCTTTGTTAGTTTCGGCGATTCCAATTCGGCACCGGCATTTCGGCGACAGTAAATTCGACTACGTCGATTCGGCGACGGGAGATATACTTTTGGTTTATTCAATTTATTTTTCCAAATTAAGACGAATTTAAAAAACTTTCGACACAGAATACGAACGTATTCTAGCCGGACATGCACCTCCTGAAAAAAGGACGCGGTACCAAGCGGCTGATTCTCGAATATTGGCAAAGGTAACCAATTATAATTCTATTAATATTATAGAATATCTTCTATGACGTCACTATACAACTTTGTGCAGGATAATTTTGCACTAACTTGCTCGGTTCAGACAAAGATTATAAGAGCTATAAAGATGAATAACGCAATGTAAATTTATATGCATCAAAATTCTTTCTCATAAGTAGATGGCAGCACTATTTTGCGTGATCAACTTTTGAAATGCCGGTATGTAGTTATTGTGTTTTGTTATTATGTAGTTTTCTTTGGTTTATCATAGATGTCGCAAATATAATTTTAAATTCGTTTATTCGGTATTTTTAAGGTTGTTAAGAATGGCGGTGAGTATAAGTTGTGGTGGGCACTCTGTCCTATGCTAAATACATAAGATAAAGCAGGATAAAAGTATCCATTGCCAAATTAGGTAAAATTTAGATTTGTAACTTTGCTAGAAGTGTGAGTTATCCTTGTTAGAAAGAAACGAAACGATACAAATACAATTTAATAATTTAGTTGTATATGCAACACATTATACACTGTAACCAAATTTGTGACATATTGAAACCTATAGCTTTAGACATCTTCTAATTTTATATAATCTTTGGTTCAGGTTAGTTCATACAAACGAACAGAGCTAATATGATACCTGTGTATGTATACAAATAAATATTTAATTTAAAAATAAAAAATAATTTTATTAAATATTTTTAGTTTAAAAATTTTTAATAAATTTTAACACTTAAATTCACACAATAAATTTCCCGTTGCCGAATAGACGTAGTCGAATTTTCTGTCGCCGAATTGGAATCGCCAAAACTAGCATGGCCGAACATCGGGTCGCCGAATATACGGTGCCGAATCGCTTTCGCCGAACTGCGGTCGCCGAAACGACGTGTACCGTGAAAATCGAGTCGGCACTGCCTTCTACAAAAAAATACGCTATACACGGAGCAAATATTGGAGTAGTACGCATGTTGCTCGGAGGAAATGTAAACTGGTTAAAAAAAGGTCATTTAAAAATAATATTTTTGGAAAAAAAGGCCGAGAGGTACAAAATGTGTAAAAAAATTGAACCGTTTGCAAGTTTTGCTTTTGCAAATTTAGCCAGGGAGTCAAAAAAGTGTCTTTCAAAAAATTTTGGGAAAAAGTTCTCAAATGTCCAAAGAGCAGTTTTAAACACTGATTCTAAAAAAAGAGTCTAATTGTTGGTCTTGCCTCTAGGATTTGTGGTGTTGGCTTGCTACGTTACTGCCCGAAGTAAAATATTTTTACACTATTTGTCAGTTTTTTCAAAATTTCTATACACTTTTCTTCACTTTTTTTGAAAATTTACACACTTTTTTCACTCACTTCTTGCTTAGAACTCTGGCAACTCTGATTAGAACGTTAGTTTCTTCAGCGTACAAGGTAAAAAATAAAATTTTTAAAACTTCCTCGTACTTAATATCATCGACTAAGGGCCAGTTGTATAAAAGAGGATCATCCTCTGATCAGAGTTAAACCAAGGATCAAAGCAAATGTCTGTTGTATGAGCGAGAGTCAAGTCAAGGTTAATCCACCGATTTCTCGGATCAGGAAATCGGTGAGTTAATCCAGGATCAACTTTATTTACTTTTAATTTTATTGTGATTTATACTGTTTGTCTCAGCTACAGCAGTGGAGTGATGTGATCGCTGGTTGAGTATAGAGCGGAAATTCTGGGTTCAAATCGCGGATTGCACAGAATTTCTTGGCTCGGCCTTCCGGTGAACATCCACACTCTGTGGTGATCCCTGATGTTTGTGTCGACGTCATTACCGTAAATACGGCTGCGTCACACACGCAAAGCTAGCAAGATAGGTTAGGTAAGCAGGGAAAAGCCATGGGCCTTCTAGTCCTGTAGAGCTGTCATATATATATATACTGTTTGTCTCAATCCATTTGTCATTTATTAAAATAACACCTGGCAACATTGTTTTTTTGTGTATAAGTAATAATAACAAAATAAAAGGAAATATACGTTGATCCTGGGTTAACTTTTGATCCAGGATCAGCTGATTCCCGAGTTAATCCTCCTTTACACAACTGGCCCTAACAATCCCCAATTCCGTTTTTAGAATTATTTACAACTTCTTCTTTGAGATCAATAATTATTCTGTTCCACCATGAACTTCGTCAAGTTTCCTTGGCTCTCTGGGAGCATATAAATTGTTTTACATCACCCTGGTTTTTATGTTGGTATTTTATTAACTCAGTGAAACCGCCTCACGTGCCCTCCGAAGCACGGAAACTTGTCATAAAGAAGTTTTACTTTTCTGCAGATTTGGACCCGGATCGCGTTAGCTGCAAGGTAAAGACCGTCTCACTTACAAATTAAAATTTAAAATAAATTTGAAAAAGTATGACTAAAAAGTTAGATCAAAATTTTTAAAAATATCCCTTTTATTTAAAATTAAAAAGATGCACTAAAAGAAATTATTCAATTTTTAACACTAAAATTTTTCAATAATATTAATTATAGAATTAGTCCAGTCAAATAAGCATTTGACGTCGGAATGAAAGCAAATAAGCTGAAACTTTGCATAAACCTTTATTATGTCATTCTATAAGTTGTCTCAAAAATCTTATAAAATCTCGTGTTCGCGTCACAAGATACTAAAGATCACGAAAATCGTTTTTTTTTTAATATCTTGGTTTTTTTGCTTTAAATGACATTTTGAGCTATAGAAAAGTTGTAGAACATAAAATTCGGAGCGCTTAGCCATATATGTACAACGATAACTTTAGGTCAACTGTGGAAACCAATACATAGTATGGTATGTAATAGTTATTTACTAAAAATGTTATAATTATAAATAAACCTTAGTTACTTACTAATTAATAAATAATATTTACAGATTATGATGTTCAGATTCTGCAATGGCTATTTTGACGATAAGAACATCATTTCATCATGGTTTCATCAAAACAAACTTCATAAGATATTGAAAGAGCAGCAGTTGTTCTATTGATTTAACATTTTTAGTAAATAATTAACTTTACATACCGTACTATGTATTGGTTTCCACAGTTGACCTAGCGCTATCTATGTATATGGCTAAGCGCTCCCACTCTTCGCGCTCTATCTTAAGAAGGTTAATTGCACAAAATATTCGTTAAAACTTAATTTGTAGAGAATTTTATGCTCTACAACTTTTCTAATGGCTCAAAATGTCATTTAAAGCATAGAAAACGAGATATTTACAAAAAAAACGATTTTTGTGACCTTTGACCTTCAATATCTTGTGACGCGGACACGAGATTTTATGAGACTTTTGAGACAACTTATAGAAGAACATAATAAAGGTTTATGCAAATTTTCAGCTTATTTGCTTTCATTCCTAGGTTTATCTCTTTTTTCTGCTTATTTGACTGGGCTAAATCGTCGAATTCTCTTGTAGATCGTATTGATTAAAACCAATTCGAATAAAGTTTTCCCATGCAAAAAGATTGTAAAATATTGCACAATTTCTAAACGATAAGATAGGTCGCCCACCACCAATGCCACCTTTACTATACAATCCATGAAGATACATTTGGCAGCGTCACATCGAGAGCACTTGATGGTCTTACTTTCAAAAGTTTCTTATAATGAAAATACGTGTGCGGTCGAAGGATCCCCGTCAGGAACAAAGTAAATCCGCGGAGCGAAACCACGCATTGACTCTTTCCGACGAAGAAATGACGGTTGCACTGCCAGCTTCGTGCCGTGGTTAGCCTCCACGTACAATTGGGAGTCACGTACAAAAATATGAAAATGGTAGCATGTTGGACAGTGTAGATATGACTACTGTGCGAATCCTACTCACTCTCCCCTAATTAATGCAAAGTAAGGAATAAAATCAGAGTTTTATTCATTAAACGTATGTAAACAGTAAATAATAATTGTATCAAAATATAAAATTTTATTAACATACTTTTCTATATTTGTATTACTTATTACTTGCTGCAGTTTTCATTTCTTGAATCTCCATTACAAAATTGCAATAATCAGTCAATGTAACTGATATATAAATTAAAACAATTACAAAAAAAAATTGGCTGTCTGTAAAGTCGGTTTACGAACGATGATAATTTTACGTGATAACGTCATAAGAAAACATTGATGAAAAATTGCATACTTTTATGAATTGAATTATTATCACTAAATTATCATTATTTTGAATAATACAAAGGAGTTAATTGAAAATTACAATTTTTTTGATAAATTAACATTTATTTGCACTCGAAATTTTTATTTTAATAAATAGAGCTTATATTGCCAATTAAATTACCTCTAATGATTTTAAAACACATAATTTTATGATTCCTCATTATTAATATCCGTGGTGTTTGGGAAAAAACTGATAAGTGCAAAACATGGAAATTTTCTGATAAGTTCGATTTCGTGGATAATTTGTGCTATATTTTCAATTTATATGATAATTCTAGCATTGATAAACTCGCTGATAACTGTAGAACTAATAAATTGGTCTTTTATTGATATTATTACTATTTATTAAACGATGTTGAACTTTAAAATTGTTATTGTACCAAAACAATGGTATTCACATTAAATATTCATTCACTTTACTTTATAAACAGTTGAATGCAGTGAACTGTATGCCACTGTGTATCTTTCACTCGGACGCATCGGCTTGTTCCGCGCTCTCTCGCGAACGCACGGCTTGGCGGAACGTTACCAATGAGTCATGTTTTTTCGTGTGTGTCGGCGTTCATCAATTTATAAGACGTTATCACGTCAAAAATAATTCATTTGTTTATTTATTACTAGCTGACCCGGCGAACTTCGTTTCGCCAGAGAATCGAAAAATATTTCATGTTATTTTTATGAAAAATTATGCATCGTGTCATATAGGATTTACGATAGGTCCGTCACGAACGCCATCTGTGGAAAGTATAAAATTGTTTTTGGCAATTTTGTATCTTTTTGGGCAATTTTTTAAATTTTTCTTTGCGTAAAAACATTTCTTGGTTAATTACAAACATTTAAAAAAAAGATGAACAAAATCGGTCTGGCCGTTTTCACGTGATGTCGTGACAAAGATTTCACATTCATTTTTATTTATATAGATTAACAAGTATGGCGGCCAGCGCTTGACGATAATATCCGAACTACGCCGAATAGAACCAAACGTCTACAGAGGGGCATAACGCTTTTTTCTTACATGACGTTTTCTGCCATTTCACTTCTATCGCAAGTTGCGTTAAGGAACTTCGTTCCAAAAAAGTTAGCTTAAGTACCAAACCACATCAATTCAAATTTTAAACATCGTTGCGCTGCGACAAAATTGATTGTCGACAAATTGGCTGAATTCCGAATTTTTAAATTTTTACCCGATGAAGTTGTAATTATAATTTTAACTTATAATGGTTGTGGTGAAGATCAGGAACAACCAAAGTAGGCCCTCCCTTAGTTAGATATGAAAAACCATTATATTGCTATTGAAAGGTCATCAGGTTTGACAAATAAAGCTCGTTTTTCTAAAAATACTACTTGTATAATTCGAAATTATTAAGATTTTACTACTTTTCACACCAATAAGCAAAATTGTTCAAACATTTACAAATATTGCTTGTCTTTGAGATTAGTAACTGTAAGTGATTTTCGCAATTTATCGGCTGTTATTGCTTCTTCACTTAAAAAACTGATCACTTTTGTTGGCGATATTTGTAAAAATCCATTGTCGGAAAACCGACCAGCCACGTCGTGTGCTTCTAGCCAAACAAATAATGAAATTGCGTTTGTTTCAATTTCAATTTGAAATTTCTGATCCTTTTCAGTTGCGTTAACTTGAGAAATCTGAAAAATAAGTGAAACTTGCAGTAAACATAATCAGAATTTCTAATTTTCCCACTACCTGCAAGATTGGAACTTGTAAATCTGACCATTTCAAACTTTTCGGGAACACAAAATTATCAGATGTTATGGAATTATTGTTGGCATCTCTCAAAGTTAAGTAAATAAAATAGTTTTGCGAGGTGAAATCGTTCAAATGAAATATATTTTCTATGGAATCCGAAATTATCTTTTGGGACACACCCGGAATCTGGAATATTGCGATATGTGACATTAATTAATCCAGTTTTACATACTTACGACATCAATGGTGAAACTATGCTGATGTAGAGGAGTAAAAGAATCCCAAGTGAAAACATATACATTAACTTGAATATTTCTAATAATCTCGATTTGATCAGATATTACAAAAACACTTAGTAGGTTATCTATTGTTAAGTTCCCTGTTATTATGATTGGTGCAAAAAAGTGTCTTGCAAAATAATGTAACATTTTCCATCTTCCGCCAAAATCTGAATTTTTAAAATAAAATGAGTAAAACCTTCGAGGTGGTTATTTCAGGGGTTACCTATACTTGACCATGTTGGTGCAGCCCATACATCATTGAGTTGCCAATATAAAGCACCCATGGTGAGACCCTCACCAGCATCATTTACGCGACTACGCCATTGCCTGTAATATTCTACTTCCACTTTCACTGCCATTGCTTGCATAATCTAAAAATAACCCAAAAATGAATGGATATCTTACTCTTTTTGGTAAGTCTACTCACCTGACTGTAATAGATGAAAGTTTTACTAAAGTTGTTGCTGGATGTATCGGGTAATTTTAATTCGTAATCTATCAAAAGGACCATTTCGGAATAACCCATTACGTGGTGTTGTCTGTGAAATAAGAAAGGACTGTCGAATATTAAGTCACTTGAATTACTGGTTGCTGTTAGCAACGTTGCCATGGATGGCATAGATTGGTACCCAAATTCTGAAGCAAATCTATTTATTGGATACGTACTCGTCGTCCAACCATCAAGAATGTAATTATAGAAGTGAACTAAAGAAGCTCGAATAAATATTGAATTTTAGCATAATTTCTAACATTTTTTACCATCGCCATAATAATTACTCTGTGGATTTCTAGCTACGTAATCTTCTTGTTCCGATTCTATTCCATTAGTCGGACTTGATGTAAGGTATGGGCGTGTCACATCGTTCAATAGAACTTCTGTTTTAATTGTCTTTACATACAAAGTTTTATAGTCTTCTTTATACAAAGTGAAATTTTCTTCAGTTTGATACCTAAAAATTTTATGATTATATGCAATAAAAATTTATTTACTCTGCAATTGTATTTACCAATTTTGTCGCAAAGCAGCTTCGTTTTCGTTATTTCCTGCCCAAATTATTATACTCGGATGGTACTGTAACCTTCTTACTTGATGACGAACTTCCTCTTTGACGGTTCTAACATAATGAAATCCTATGTTACGATAAATTTCGCAAATAATTTTTGAAGCCCTTACTCAAGAAATTGATCATTTGTTGGATACATGGAACAAGCAAACATAAAATCTTGCCAGATTAATAAACCCAATTGATCTGCAAGTTCGTAATAAAAATCGCTTTCGTATACTCCACCACCCCATACCCTTAACATGTTCATATTAACATCTTTTGCAGATTGTAACAAAAATCGCACCGTGCTCCTATTTTGACCAAGTTCTGGTAGTATATTGATCGGTATACTATTGGATCCTTTAGCAAATATTGGTACGTCATTTATTTTAAAATAAAATGTTCTACCCATTTCTAAAAACGATTTTGATCAACTCTGTTTAAAAAATTTATATTGACGAACCTATCGGATTTTGAACTAATTCAACCGTTCGAAAACCAATTTTTATTTTCTTTGAACAACGTTCACTTTTATCCAAATTCAGGAATGAAATCTCCAAATTGTACAAGTTTGCCTGACCGTAACCATTTGGCCACCATAATCGTACGTATGACTAAAAATTGAGATTATTTTATTTCACCCTTTTGGTGATTATTTTTACCTGTGGTATGGAAATGTTGTGGCTTGAAACTGTGTCGTTAGTAACATTTAAATTTATTTTGTAAATTTTGGTGATTGTTGCAATGTGAGTTTCTAATTTTATCGTTATCGTTCCAAAAATTTTACTTTGCGAATTATTTGCGTAATAATTTTTTATTTGTATATCCCAATGATCATTAACCGTATTGGAAAATATGTCAACTGTAACATCTCTTATCGCAGTTGAATTATATCCTTCTAAATATACTTTCTTCCTATTAGTAGTACAAACTTTTGTTAAAACTTTAGATTTCACTCTTAATTATTTACCAAATTCCAACAGAAGGCAGTGCTGGACCCCAATCCCAACCAAATGACGATTGCATTTTTCGGATGTGGTTTACGTGACACTCTCCGTGTAAACTTGATGGTATGCATATTGGAGGAACAACGTAACGCTGGGATTGTTCTTCAAACAAGTATTGAGCTTGATTAACCGGAGACTGGAATTGAACCTCAATTTTGTTGCTATTATTTCGCTAAAAAAATTTTGGAATTAACAATGTGGAGACATTTGCACTAAAAATTTCTAGTAACCTGAAGATAAGGCTTAACATCAAAAATATACCTAACAAACATATTATCAGTAGAACCAACTACGACATCGTTTATTAAAATTTTTGAAAATGTATCGATTCCATCAAAGATTAGGTTGATATTATCCTTTTCGAAAAGCTCAGAATCAACTGAAAATTGAAACATTTAATTTTGAACTGTTACGCCGCTGATGATGATTACCTGAAAACGATTTTGAGTAATTCCAATTTGTTTTAGATACCCAACGACTGTTAACATCGTTAAATTCAAAAAAAACGTCTTCAATAATATTATTCCTCATTAAATCGGTATAAATTCCTCCTGGTACAATAGCCGAAAAATTTAATTCTGCAAATAAATATAAAAAATGCAAGTTATTTAAATGACTTAATTTTTTAACTTACCATGTTCCAAATTTTGTACACTCCATTTACCACCCAAGTTTTGAAAAATTTGAGAAACTGCTGGTACATAAAAATGAGCAAAAAAGCAGAGGAAAAGATACACTTTTTGTTGTAGAGACATTTTGTAAACAATGAAAATTATTCAATTACATCCAATTGCTGGATCATAAATGAACCGCTGTTTCATAGGTTTCTGATGTTTACCAATATTTGTAACAAAAACATCAGCTTATCAGAGCGTTAAACTAAAATTATTTAAATTATCACAAATTACTGATTAATTTTAAAGCAGACCCGTATTAAGCAAATTTTTTAAAAGGGGGTTTCATAAAGTTGAATTAAAATTGTAAGTATCTAAAAAATTTAAAACTAATTGATGATTTCTATTGACTTACTAGAGCTATTTTCGCTTGTAACTATTTTTAATAGTGTTTGTATAGCCTCTAAAATCCTTTTTGAATATGTCGATTTTTGTATGGAAAAATGGAAAAAAAAATACCCAATAGGTAGGTGCTATTTGTGTGTATATTTTTATTTATTTCCAAACCTTTAAAACAAAAGCTTACCAGATTGTATTTTTGTTTGTTCCTGCCTTTGTAGAGCCTAAAATATTGACAGATTTTGACACAGGACTTTTATGATGGATAGCTCTTTTATCCATGGGTATATAACATAGGGATGTAACATCACGCTTCCATAATTTGATAGCTAAGTTCTATATAATTTGCAAATCCCTGGTTATCTTTGATTATTATTTTATAAATTGAGTCTGAATTGTTTGTTTCCGCATGAAGAGTGCGCTGAGAGAAATGAGCTTGATAATTTTAACAGCGTTGTAGTAGTAATTAAAAATTAGTTTACAAAAACAGAAAAAAAATTTACTTTAACCATCAATTCTATTATATCGTAGGTACATATACAATTTTAAGATTAAACTGAAATTGACATTAAGATATTTCAGTAAATAACTATTCCTAGAACACCAAACACGCAACAAGTTAATTTTTCATTGATTTTACCACAATTTCTGTACAGAAATTAATATTAGTTGTCGGGGTGCAAAATTTAGCACATGCAAAAAATTCTTGTAACCTGCGATTAGGATAGTTTAAAAATCTCATGTTTTAATAAATACAAACATAGTTTCTTATTTTCAACACGCGGAAGCGACAAGAAATCGTTCAAAACGACTTACAAAGTTGAAAAATTGAAAATTCTTTATTGCCCCTTCAATTGACCGTAAAAGTTTAATTTTAATACTTACTGCAAAATAAACTTTGTCAGGCTAATTTTCAGATCAAAATACATGAGAATACGTCGAAAAAGCAAAGGATTTCCAATATTTAATTTTTGGGGTAAAAAAATTCATCTATCATTTTTGTAAAATCCGACCCCAATTTCTAAGTCGTTTTAAACATTGTACATATCGCATTTGAGTGCGCAGAGTCCGAAAATCTTATTTGCAGCTTGCGGAAGCGACAAGAAATCGTTCAAAACGACTTACAAAGTTGAAAATCTGTTGTTACCATACTTCAATGGACCGTAAAAGTTTAATTTAATACTTATTGCAAAATAAACTGCGTCAGAATAATTTTCTGATCAAAATACATCATGAGAATACGTCGAAAAGGCAAAGGATTTCCAATATTTAATTTTTGGGGTAAAAAAAATTTTTTTGTAAAATTGGGAAAATTATTTCCATGTTTTTTGTGTTTTTGTATAAGACATGTTTTGTTGCTTAGAATGCGAAGAATAGTATATTAAACAACGAGTTTTATAATCGAAGTTTTTATTGCACGAAATCTGTTTAGAAAACGAGCCGCGAAGCGGGGAGTTTTCTAAAAGATAAGTGCAATAAAAATGATTATAAAACGAGTTATTTATAAAATTTTTTCTATTTTGCATTTTTTTATGGCTAAAAATTAAAAAAATGTGTTTGTAATTATTATAGTCAATTTGAAATTTTGTTTTATTTTTAAGTTGATTGGTAACACATTTGACATTTGAAACAAATTTAAAAATTTTGAAACTTTGTGTCAAAAATTTACAGGTTAAGACATCGCACAAAAGTTTAAATAAAGGAAATTATACTTGCAGTTAAGAATTTTCTTTATTATTGTCTCTAATTTACAGTTAATTAAAATGTTTAACCCAAATTTGAAGATTTTTAATTTCATTTAAAATGACATGTTGTTTTAATTTTCAATGACGTTTCTGTCGCAAACCTCATAAAACAAAAAATTGCGTTTCATAATAGGGTCCATTTCGATACGCGATTGCGTATCGAAATGACTTTGTTTTAGACGCAAAATAGAAAAACACATTTTTAGCAGGCGCAATCGCTGACAAGTTCGTCAAAATGATTTATAAAGCTAAAAAATTAAAAATCAATTTTTAGAAGTTGAATCGACCCTCAAAGTTTATAAGTCACAACCTAAAAAAACCACAAACCGCGTACGCGCGACCGAAGCTCTGGCACTGGACGGGGTGGAATTTCTTAGTATCATTCCATCGTAAACTATCCACGCAATTTGCCCAGTTAAAGTAATTTGTGTTATACCCATTTGGTGAACAGATCCCACCTGCTAACTAAAATGAGGTGTTGAAACAAGAACCAATAAATTCTTTGAATCATTTTCGTAAATGTAAAACGAAAAATTCTTCTTCCTTGTCATGTAACACCCTATGTGTGCTTTCAGGTTTATCAAAAATTAAAATTAATTTTTTACCTAAATCAATATTAATTAAAAATAAATATTTATTAAAAATAAAAAAATCCTAAAATCAATTTTAGGGATTTTGACAAACAGAGGTTGGTAACACAGGATTCGAAATCGAACAAGAAAGGAGTGTGGTGTTAAAAATTTGGAAATGACTTCTTTTTTAAGATTTTTCTGGATCGATTCTTGATCCAATTGTGTGATTTGCATTTTTTATGGTAGCTTGGTGTGCAGTTTCTTGATTTCTAAAATCACGTAAGTGATTTTACACTTTTCCATTAACATCTTTTAGCTGCAAATTAAAAATCTATTTTGTTGGTGATAAGTTCTTTTATCATCAACTGGCGCCCAAAATTCCATCGTATGCAGATTGTGTCATCTGTGGGCACTTAGAGCTTTTTGTGGTGAATACACTAGATAATTTTTTTTTAAGAACCTATGAAACGCGCATTTGCGCGACCCGTTGTCTCTTCGATTGCGGTTAAGTACAAAAGTTAGCTACCTTTTCTATCATAAAAGGATCAATTGGCGTTGTGACCAACTTTACTGCCAAAGTTTGGTGCAGTCAAACACTAAAATCGTCGTCGTTAATTGACTCTGTGAAAAGATTTTGTTTTTAAATTAGTAATTATTTATTAGTAATTGAGTAATTATAAAGTAGTTGAGTATACGCAACTCTATGATTTAGAACATGTCTTGAAACTACTCGGCTGTAAGAGGTGACGAGAACGAAAAGCAAAGCATTATAACTATAACAGCATGAGATGATTATGACGGTAGATAGAAGACCAAACAAAAATACGATATAGTTAAACTCGTGTACAATTCAGTATATTAATTTGGAAGATTTATATGTTGCGGCTAATGTTTCTGGCCAAAGCGCATACGATAAAATGGAGAAGCGAATGGCTCCACTGAACAAGCAGCTGATTGGAGTCATCTTGGCGAACGATTAGTTTGGAAAGAGTTGGAAATCAAGAATATCACTCATGCTGAAGGATTATTTGCAAAAATATGAAGCTATTATTTTATCATTGACAGTCATGCAATGGTTGTATAGTACGTCACACAGCAAGATAATAAAACTACGTACATTCTTGAAACTGCATGGTTATCCGAATCTTGTGCATGAGTATACTGCGTTCAAACAGCTCGGTGTGAAAACGAGAATTGTTGCAATATTAGCCGTAGACAATATAATATAGGCATTATTACGTGTGTTATAATTGCAGTTTTTTTTTATTACGCCTAAATTAACTAACAATCCGCAAATTTTTATATTTATATTTATAATTTACAGCCGAGCCACAGCCGTGGAGTAATGTGACCACTGGTTGACTACAGGGCAAAAATTCTAGGTTCAAATCGCTGACTAGACAAAATTTCTTAGCTCGAGCTTTCAGTGGGCATCTACACGCTATGGTGAAATCGATCTAGAGTATCGAAGAAGAGAAAACGAGAAGTGATTCACCTCGGTAAATGAATCGTAAAGACTTCCAAGAAAGTAGGCATATTCTAAATGGAATGGATACCTGATGATAATAATAATAATAATTTACAGCCTCAACTGCCATAATTTTAACAGCTTCTCTTCTTCTCAGCTTTTCAAGATGTCATGTAACATTTCTTATTAGTTCTGAGCCATTCTTTTTTATCCTTTTACAGTCCTGACTGGTGTTAGCCCCTACAAAAATAAATATTGGTTCTTTAGAATTAATTTTATTGCAATTGATGCAACATTTCTGTTTTAGTCGTGCGTCTTCTTTTTAAACGATCCAAATACATTGCAATTTTTATTGCCGTTGTGCATTTTAGTGTATTTCAAATTGAATTTCTATATAGAGAAATCATGTGGCTTCAGATAAACCTGTATTTTTGGATAAGATACTCGATAATTGTGCTCACACTCAATTTTTACTTAAGTAACGTTTTAAACCTTTAAGCGTGAACGTCTAATCGTAATTAGTGTTACCATCATCTCTTGGACATGTGACGTGTGTATTCAATTTGTATCACATACTCATATTAACTTAATTAAAGATTATTTGTTTTGTTATGTTTCAACTGTTTAATTGATTTTGTGTTAGATTTGGAACTGTAACCCTTATAAGGGCGGTGTTATAACACACAGTAATTAGAAACTACGGTCTAGCTTCGCATTATATAAGGAGCTAGCTTATACCGCCCATTAGGACTAATGTACCTACACGTAACCGCGGAGTTAGGGCATTCCGAATTGATTAGGAAGATCTACATCTGTGATATCCGCTCTCTCATGGTTACGTTTGCATCATTTCAGCATGATCGAGTTTTTTGCGGTACTAGTTTAAGGGGGAAGTCTACTGTGACAAGAGAAAAAACAGGCCGATTTTTCGGATTTTTTTTCTAACAAAATATAACTTGTACATTAAATTAAATCAAACCGTCATCTTTATTATATTGTCGTGTTCTGTTAGAACAAGCGCTTAAAAGGTCCAGCTACTCAGATTATTTCAGAAGCACAAGACTCGCGCAGTTTGTGAATTCAGTGAGATTTCAAAATTTTCCACAATCAAAATAAAACAAAAATTACAGGGAATTAATAGTAATTTAATTAGACGAATATTGTAATAAAAATTTATCTGATATACCAAATGAAACGAAATTTTCGAGTTAAATTTCATCAACACAGTTGTAAAATCAAAAATTGGACGCAATTCCCATACAAGCTTACACATTTAAAGTATCAAAATTTTTCACTGCAACTTGTAAGAAAATTAAACGCTGTAATTAAATTTTTAAACATCTGAAATAAAATTATGCACAAATAAAATAAATTGTTTTAATTTCAAAACCTGGCACCAAAATGTAGTAGTTCACATCAACAGTAGCTATAAACACCGATCGCATAAACTGTCTGTAGTTGATAGTTACAAACATGCACAAAATGTGGTTTGCACTTGCATAGCAAACATCCTCGTGAAGTTGAATTTTAAACCCGAATAAATTGAACCAGAAATTATAATTTTTATATTTGTGATTTTAATTGTTCGAAGTTTGTTTAATATGCTCGATATAAACGTTGAAAACGAAATTCTCCAATACGAAAACGTAGTTTGTAAAATAATTTTAATCCATAACATCAATTGATTATTAAGTTGTCGATAAATTATGATGAAGTCGCGTAAATTAATTAAATTTAAATACTATTTACCATAGTAATGACTTCAAACGACTATGCTTAGGCTGGAGAAATTATCATCAAAACTTCCCGACAAAAATGGCGGGTCATATCCAATCGACATGTAAATCTTGCTTTCCAAATTTTCACTCCATCAAATCAATTCTCACACTCGAAACTATCATCGCACTCACAATTTAATTCTTTTACTCGTTGCTTTATAAGGTTGCAAACTATCTGCAAATTGTTAAGTTTTCAAAACACCAAAATTCAACTCTGAGGTGGTTGAGTTCAAGACTTCACCATCGTTTCTCCGCAACTAACTTCCCTTCTTCAAAATTTTCAACTTCCTGTCATTTTTTAGGTTTTTGGAAAATCGTGTCCGACGCTAATTGGTCAATTCAGCCAGGCAAATTTGAAACCTCCAATACAAAAATTAAACGTTTTTAATTATCCACATTATAAATTACTTAGCACACCATCTTGCATTTGCAAAGCGCACCACCGATTACAGTTTTCTACATCCGAACTACACTTTAATTTAAAATGGTATGTAATACAAACAATTCAAAAAAAATAAATTAAACTAAATTGAAACGTTTATCCATTTTTGATTGATTTAAATTTTATTATAGGTTTTTAGACAATTTTCCACCTATGAAAATTACGTTTCTAATTACACCTACATCTGTACAATAATTGAAAACAAATTACATTTCATTCGTCTAAGTAAACAAAAGAATAAAAACTCAAATACGAGAAAAATATTATGGTGAATTTTTAATTGTGGAAACTTTAAAATTATATGACTGGGGTCACAACAATATATTCAAGTATTTGTAAAAAAATTTTCAAGTTGAAATATTCAAAATTGCCGTTGTGGCACTCCTTCGACGCAGAAGTGAAATCTCACGTTTGGGTAATCTAAAACAAACAAAAAAAAAATGGTTATCATCTGCACAGCATTGACTCTCGTTTGTAGAAGGATTTTTTCGATAAAAAATTTTGGCGCCGAGAAAAAAATTCTTGAACTTTTTTTCTACTTTTTTTGCCCAAATTTGATGTTATTATTGTTTATAACAATTAAACAAAAAACGATATCAAAAAAATCTCTCTACAAACGAGAGTCAATACTATGTAGATAATAATTATATATTTTTTGTTTGTTTTACATTACCCAGACGTGAGATTTCATGTACACCGTTAAAAAAAACGGACCTGCGTTGAAAGAGTGCCACAACGGCAATTTTGAATATTTCAACTTAAAATTTTTTTTGCAAATACTTGAATATATAATAAAGATGACGGTTTAATTTAATTTAATGTACGAGTCATAATTTTGTTAGAAAAAAAATCCGTAAAATCGGTCTGTTTCTTCTCTTGTCACAGTAGACTTTCCCCTTAAGTGTAATTCATTAATTATAATTAAATTGTAAATTTGATTACTTCTCAATCACGTTTGAGTTTGACAGACACATGTATAGCATATTCCAAAGTTCCAAAATAAGTAACTCGAATGTTATTGAAAGCAAAAGATTTTAATGGTGAAAATTGTATTACAATAAAACAAAAACACTTATGAAAAGTCCATAAGGTTTGAAATGGTGAGTGAATCCTGTAAATCCACTAAATCTGTAGGCGCGGTTGCTGTGAAATTTACAGATGTTTTAGCTGTCACTAACAGAAATCCGTTATCTGAAAATTGACCGGGAATATCTTGTGTTTCAAGCCAGACAAATAAGGATATAATATCAGTCTCGACATCTATTGCAAAAGTTTTGTCATCTATTTGCTTAATATTGGATACCTGAAATTTAAAAAAAACTGTAACCAAATATTGCAAATTTTGAGATATCCTACCCTTGTGTTTGGTTTTTGTATAGAAGCAGATTTCAGTGCTTTCGGAAACACATAATTATTGGGTGCTATTAATTTCTTATCTTGGTCGAGTAAGGAAAAATAGACGAAGCAGTTGACTAAAACCCAATTTCCACATGGGTTACCATCGATTTGAGACAAGTAATCTTTCAGATTTAAGCTGACGATTTTACTAGAAGCTGCAGGAATCTAGAAATTCACTTTACGATTTGTTCAAACTATTAAAAAATGTATACATACAACATCGATTGAGAATGTTTCGTTATGAACCGAATTTAATGAATTCCAGTTATACACACTTATAACAGCAAAGGCTTTATTAGGCACAGCTTCCATTAAATCAGATACAACATAAACGTCCAATACACTTTTGGAATTTAAACTTCCAGTTATTATTATAGGCGAAAAAAAGTTTTTCGCAAAATAATGCAACATTTTCCAATTATTTTTAAAATCTTAAAATTTTAAAAAGTTAAAACATTTTTCAAGTTTTTTACCTGCATTCTTACCAATTCCGGCCCATGTTGGAGCCACCCACACATCATTTAACTGCCAGTAAAGAGCACCCATGGTGTAACCTCTTCCACTCTCATCTACATCACTTCGCCACTGTCTATAAAATTCGGTTTGAATTTTTTGGGCTTGAGCTTGTATAATCTGTAATTTTAAATTTGAATCGAGTTATCAAAACCTTGATAATTTCATTACCTGACTGTAGTAAATTAAAGCGTTGAGGTAATTATCGCTGTCTTGCTTTGGTAGTCGCAATTGGAATCTTATCAACGATTTCATGTAAGTGTAGCCTAAAGGTTGATGTTGTCGGCTATTTAAAAATTTACTTCCAAATATCAAATCGTTTGTTTCGTTTGTGGCGGTTAAAATTGTATTCATACTTGGAAGTGCCTGATATCCATACTCGGATGAAAATCTGCAGATGGGGTATGTTCCAGATTTCCAACCATCAAATACGTAATTATAAAAATGTACTGAAAAACTTGAATGAAGATCTTATCAAATAGGTTTACAATTTTTACCATCGCCATAAAAGTGACTTTGGGGGTTTTGGTCAACAAAACCTGCCTCTTCAGATTGAATTCCATTTGTTGGGCTCGAAACTAAATAGGGTCTAGTTTTATCGTTTAAGTGAAATTCATCTTTAATGACTTTAGCGTATAAGGTAACATAATCTTCATGAAATTTGGAGAAGTTTGCTTTTGTACCATACCTTAAGCAATAAGAAAGCTATGACAATTCAAAAGTTTTTTTGACCAACAGTTTGTTTACCAATTTTGCCTTAATGCAGCTTCATTTTCGTTATTTCCAGCCCAAAGAACAACACTAGGATGATGATGCAATCTTCTCACTTGATGTTTAACTTCTTCTTTTACCGTTCTTAAAAAATCTTCAGATGTAGGGTACATGGAACAAGCAAACATAAAGTCTTGCCAAATAAGTATACCCATTTCATCAGCTAAATCATAAAATAAATCGGCTTCGTAAGTACCACCTCCCCATACACGTAGCATATTCATATGAACATCTTTGGAAGACTGTAATAAAAATCTAATTGTGCTTTCCGTTTGACCCAATTCTGGTAAGACACTAATTGGTATACTGTTTGATCCTTTAGCATATATTGGGACGTCATTTATTTTGAAGTAGAACATCCTGCCACTGCCTAATAATTATTACACATGCGATAAAGTTAAAAAATGCAACATTTAATTCAGCTTACTAATGACATCTTGAACAAGTTCAACGGTACGGAATCCAATTCTAATTATTTTAGTGGATACTTCATTCCCGTTTTCACTAAGGTAAGTAATGTTTACCGTATATAATTTAGGTTCTCCATATCCATTTGGCCACCAAAGCCGAACATCGGATTTTGATACAGTTAATTTTCCGTGATAAACAAAGTCGTTATATTCGTTTTCTCTTACATTTAAATTTTCAAATCTGGCGCTTTTCTCCCCTGCTTCGGACTGAAAACTAATCAGCAACGTTCCCTTAATCAAATCGTTATCATTTTTTTCAAAATAAGTCCCAAAATCTATATCCCAAGTATTTGTAGAAATATTTAAAGTTGTGTCGACTGTTACGTCTTGTATAACTGTGGAATTATAAGATACCAAGTGGACGTTTTTCCTGAAAAGTGTAGTTTTAAAGGAATTGTCGGGTATTGAGAAAATTGTTTTACCATATACCCATCGATGGGAAGGCTGGCCCCCAATCCCACGAGAACGATGCCTGCATTTTGCGGACGTGATTTGCATGACATTCTCCATTGTATTCTTTGGGAACGCATAATGGTACGACCTTGTAATCTTGGGCTTGCTTATCAAATAACTCTTTTGCTTTATTTACTGGTGATTCGAATTGAACTTCGATTTTATTTTCACCGAGCTGAAATGATTTTTATGTCAAATGTAAGGTAAGGTGTACTATGCGCAAAGAAGAAGTACCTTGAGATGGGGCTTTACATAAAAAGTATACTTAACAAACATATTTTCAGTAACGCCAATTTCGATTCCGTTTATCAATATCTTTGAAAAGGTATCAATACCATTAAAAACCAAATTTATATTACTGTACTGTAAAAATGTGGATTGCACTAAAAATTTTAGTATGGAACAAATTTTGATTAGACACAATATTTTTTTATTATGCATTCAACTACACCTACCTGTAAAAATTCTATTGTAGTTCCAATTTCTCGTGGAAACCCACCGCGTTTCGACATCATTGAAACGGTAAAAAATGTCTCCGATTTTCTCATTTTTCATTAAATCGCTATAAATGCCTCCTGGTACTGTAGCATTTATTTCGTATTCTAAAATTTTGGGGTATTAAAAAAATGTACTCTGTACTGTACTAACATTGTTTTTCTTACCATTGCTGGAATCTGATGCCGTCCAAATGCCTCCTAAATCTTGAATTTGTAAACAAATAATAAAGTTTACAAAATTACTAAAAATGAATAAACTTAAAAACATTGTTATAGAAGTGAATTTTGTTAACAATTAGTGTAAACTAAAAAATAATATTGAATTTTGAGATAATAACTTTATAAGTGCCAAATAAACACTTCACTATAAATGGATCACTTTTCAGTTGGTTACTGCAGTAAGTATGACCTTAAAATTAAATACTATACATTTAATTTTTAAAAGATAAACTAAAAAATAAATAAATAAAAAAAAATTAATAACATTTTAAAAATTTTAAAAATAAACATTTTCTAATTTATTGTATAAATTAGAAATCATAAATTTTACATATGGGATGTATGTAGTGTCAAATGAAGTAAGCAGATAAAAATGTCAAGTTTTTTAAGAATATTATAGCGTATTCTTCTTGGAAAAAGATCTAAAAAATATATATCTATGTATACCTATTATGTACTTTAGCCATAAGAATCAGCCATCCAATGAATATTTTTAAAAAAATCATTTTTTAATATTTTAAAGATACCTATATGTATATAATAAAATACAATCAGATTACTCGTATGTAATTACGTCATAAAATGAAGGGTAAGCGGAAAGAAAGAATCTTTGAAAAAGTGGATCTCTGAGACAGTCCGCTTTTAAAAATATCCCTTTAGGCCCAAGAAACTGTTCAACCATCAGAATCTTAAATAATGTGGATATCTGAAACAATCCAACTTATTAAAAATATACTCTGGGGCCAACAAATAACCGAAATTAGCAAATTTAAGCCAAAAGAACTCCTAAACCGTGAGCAACCATCAATAGCACAAACGGCGTCGAAGATGCTTCTCGAGAATTAATGAGTAAGCAGTCGTAAGAACAAGAGGACAGATGCAAGTAGTCGTCCGAAAATGCAATGTGGAAATTACTAAAAGAAAGAGAAAAAAGCGCTACAAAACGATTAATTCCGCAACACCTTCCCAATGGACGTTCTTGAAAAGAACTAAAATTAATGAAGAGAACTAGGTCTAAAATGTGAAATATTTTTTGTGTTAATCGAGAAGCTCTAATCAAAATTAACATTTGAATTATGTTAACTTCTGCTAGGTGGCAATTTAAAAACAAAATGTGATATATTTTGTTTTTAATTTTTGATGGATATAACACGTAAAAGGCGTTAGTTCCGACCTCTGTGAGGTAAGGTCCTTATACCAACAACAATTTGTAATACATTGCAGGACTAATATTTGTGTACTATTATAATGTAAAGAGTCTTTCAATAAGGCCTCTAGATCTTTACATGTAAATGTAAAAGTTACGTGTGAGATATCTACTCAATTTTTTCTTATTTGAAAGAATATTTTATGGCAATAAATGTAGAATATAACGTCGCCGTCGTTTAAATGTCCGCCGGGGCTTTGCTTGGTGACACGTTTGAGAAACGTTTTACGTATTACGTGATTTTTGGTGACCAAATTCGAATCAGTTGGTGCGATAATATTAATCAACCAACACCCGTACGTCACCAAAACGCAAAGCTCTGCTGAAAACATTGATGCTGTGGGTGAGAGTGTACGGAAAAACCCGAAGCAGTCAATTTCTTGTCGTTCACAAGAACTTGGCCTTTCTGAGACTTCAATTTCAGGATTTGGGTCTACACCCGTAAAAAATCAACTGATCCAGGAAATTATGATAAACGCATTTATAATGGACATTCTTCACGAGCGCAAACTGAACTGAACTGAACACCGAGATCGTGCGGTTTAATGCTTTTAGACTTCTTTTTTGGAAAAAATGGAAAAAGTCACGATTAGTCCTCCTCAGAAAAGAGGATAAGCCTTTAGAATGTCCAAGCTCATACATACAGGCCCATATGCCTGATCGACGGAATAGGTAAACTATACGAGAGATTACTTCTTGGGCGATTGCAAGACCATGTTGAGAAAAGGGAAGGACTGTCCGACAAACAATTCGGATTTAGAAAGGGCCGATCCACCATAGATGCCCTTAAAAGGATTATAGACATTGCCAGGAAAGCGAAAAGTGGCACTTAGAGAACAAGAAGACTATGTATCTTAGTGACATTTGATATAAAAAACGCATTTAACTCTGCGAAATGGTGTCACATCATTGAGGAGTTGGTAAGAAGGAGGACACCTGTCTACCTGATCAATGTGTTAAAGAGCTATCTAAGCGAGAGAGCCATAATTGTGGAAGAAGAACTAGTAAACGAAAAGGCATCAGTGAGCAGCGGAGTTCCCCAAGGATCGGTACACAGAAAAAAATGTGTACTTAAAAGTAGAACAATTTGTGCCTAGATTGTCTACAGGTACAAATTGTGTAAAAATTTAGCACAATTTGTACTATAAAATAGTACAATTGCGCTAGAGATGACTGAATTTGACTAAAATTAAGTACAATTGTACCTAATTTTCACCCAATTTGTACTTGTAGACAATCTAGGCACAAATTGTTCTTTTTTTTTCAGTGTACTGGGACCGACTCTAATGTATGACGGGGTGCTGCGGCTGAAACTACCGGATGGGGCAAACTTATCGCTCGTTGTCGTAGCAAAAACGCAGAAAGAGCTTGAAAAAATAACCATGGAAGCCATACGCATAATAAGCAAGTGGATAGAAAGTAGGGGCCTAACACTCGCGCCCGAAAAAACCCAGGCGGTCCTGCTAATTGGAAAAAGAAAAATCGATGACATAAAACTAACACTTGACGGACATCCGATCGTTCCTGGTAAAGCGACGAAGGTGTTGGGTGTACAGATCAACAAGCGGCTGTACTTCGACACCCATATTAGAGAAACAGCCAAAAAGACCTCACAAATGGCGACGACCTTAACAAGATTGATGCCAAACATCCAGGGGCCGACGTACACAAAGAGAAAAATTTTGGCAGCCGTTACAAATTCCATAATGCTTTATGGAACACCGGTTTGGGTTGGAGCCATGAAGGTAGAGGCATACCGCAAACACTTTGAAAAAGTCCAGCGACGGATGAATATCCGAGTTACCTCGGCATGCCGCACAACATCGAAGGATGCCATAGCGGTGGTGGCGGCGATGCCTCCAATAGAACTCCTGGCAATGGAACGAGCCACAAACTATCACGAGGGCGCGAAGACTCCAGCCCAAAAAAGAGTAAACAGAAACAAGATCATGGACGAGTGGCAAGATATGTGGACCAGTACAGCTAATGGAGCATGGACGAGAACACTCATACCAGTCCTAAAGCCGTGGGTCGAAAGAAAACATGGGGAGCTGAACCATCAGCTTACCCAAGCACTAACTGAACACGTGTGTTTCAATGGCTATCTGTACAAATTCAAGAGAATAAAATCCTCGAAGTGTTCTTACTGTGAAGAAGAAGTAGACAACGCCCATCACACCATTTTTAAATGCCTTAGGTGGAGAAACACGAGGTTGGAGCATAACTTAGAAAGCATTACTCCGCAAACAAAGGTGAAAGAAATGCTGGACAGCGAAGAAAGATGGGAGCAGATCCCAGGTAGCAAGCTGACGTATTTATTACGTTTTTTTTTGGTCATGTCATGACGTCCAAAATACGTTAATAATTGGGCATAATGTCGCGGGTCAGCGACGTCATTTACTGACGTCATATTTACGTTAGCAAGCTGACGTGCAAAATACGTCACATAATGACGTAATTAATACGTTTTTTGTAACGTAGTTATTACGTTTCCAAGCCAAGCTTACCACGTCTTTAAGTCGTACTTAATACGTCTCTAAGTCGTACTCGTTCACAACACGTGAATATCTTGGCATAATGTCGCGACTCAGAGACGTCATGTATTGTACGTAATTTACAGTTTAAAGACGTCTGTTCATCACGTCATAAAGTCGTCTTTTCTTCACGTCATAAAGACGTGTATATTACTGCTTAAGTCACAGCTTAAAGACGTCTGTTCTTTACGTCGCAAAAACGACTTTTTATCACGTCGCAAAGACGTCTCTCTGTCACGTCATAAAGACGTCTTTTTGTCACCACATAAAAATTATATAAAAAAATTAATTTCTGCAATTGCTTAGTATTGAGTATCATTTTTTTGTATTATGTAGATTCGATTGTTGCCCATTTGATTATTGTTGCCAGCCAAGCTAAGTTCCTGAAAATTTACTTTAATTTATATAAATATTAATATGCACTTACCATTTTTTTTTAACTATCTGGAGATTCGAACCTGCGACGAGCACTTGATGTACGTTGGAAGGCAACTGCTTAGCCTGCTGACCTACCGAGGGTGTTCATGTAACTTTGGTTGTTTGATAGTCAACTTCAATTTTTTGACAAAACAGTAATTGTTATAAGATTATATAACTAATTTATAAATAAATTTTATGGATTTAAGGTATTCGAAATATTTAACATTAAAAAAATATTTAAAAAATTTTTGATTTGCAATCCCATAGCATAATATGGACGATTCAAAAATAACCGTGTCTTTAATCGGCTGACATGCGTTTCATATCTACTGCTTTATATTTTATACCTACTGTTTTGACCAATTATATTGAAATCCAATAATTAAATTTCTTTAAATTAAAACCTCAATAAGCAGATTCATTTTTCAGTAAGGAATTAGTAATTTTAAATAATATAATACCTAATATTTAAAATACAGAAGTAAACATAACAATTTTTGTTAGTTCCATTTTCCAAATGACGCTTATATAGTTAATTCAAACTTTACTAATGTTCCTTATTTTTGAGTTAGAAAACAACTAAAAATATATAAGCAATGTATTTAAAAATTTCTTCAAATATAGTGTTTATAATTATTATAAGGTTTCATTATCTCGAAATTCTAACCGTTTCAAAATCGGTACAATTATTAAAAAGTTGGAATTTCCCTTTATCCAAAGTTTTTAAAACATCATTATAATATTATTTTAAATACTTTCAAAATTAAATAATTTATGGAGATGATACTTTTCAAAAGGAATTGACATCGTTTTTGAATTTAAATATAGCTAATTAATTATTATAGATTTCTTAAATTTTCAAATAATTTATTAATAAAAATAGGAACAAACTATCTATTGGGTGATTCCGCGGGAGACGATTTTCGACATCAATTTTTAAATCAGAGTATTTGACACTTTTTTTATGCCAATACAAAGAAAAAGATCTAAATTTAATAATAAAACTACTTTTATGAACCTAAGAAATCCATATTTGAATTTTAGGCGCGCTCAGAATCGGTAGTGCCCACAGGTTCGGTGCAAACTGTACATCGAGCATCGGCCCCAGTAATAGTTTTACTAAATCGTTGATATATTTATAACATTTTTAGTAAATTTTGAAAACAAATAATTAATTTAAGTAACAAAGAAGTGTAGATACTAATTAGTCATTATACATTTTTTGATCTCTTATTTCTTTCATTTATGTATTTATAATGATGTTTATGTTTACTTGGATAATTTTTTTTTTAATAATTTTTTTAAAAATGATTTTTATTTTATTAGTAGGAAGCCTTGAGTGAGTCTAAATGTTGCACCCGCGATAATAGAATCGCCCTAATTGCAACCGGTAATTTTATGAATTTGAAAAAATAAAAGATGCCGAAAAAAAATAGAAGAAATGCCGGTAAAAGACTAGACTTTGCATGGCAAAATTTTTTAAAACAAATAAAAGCTATGATAAAAGCGAAAGGGTTTTAAATAGAATTACATAATGAGGAAACTCATACTTTTTGTATAGTTTTTTTTTTACACAGCTTATTTTGTATCCTATTAAAATAATATAAAAAATTTGGGCACGGTAGGTAGTATATATAAAATAACTATTAATTTTATAGGTATCTACTTATATAGGTGGGTGGTAAAAATTATATCAAATATTATTTGAATTTAATTACACTAATGTGCATAAAAAGCTTTCAAAAATATTCAAACACAAAACGGCAAAATGTGATAGAATACTGAAATTTCTTTCAAATGCCTTTACAACATGTGTTTCTAATAAAAACATCTCTTTTCATTGTTAGCTTGTCCTTCGAGAAATGGTATACCCATGATACAATAACTATCATGTGGTATACCTACTTTTGGAACTTTTTTTTGCTTGCTTTTGAAATTTTGTGTCAAGTGTAAAATTTAAAATTGATAAAATAGTGTTAATGATATTATCACTAACTTGTTTAAATTAAACAAAATATTTCAACCAATATTTAAATCATTATAAACATTCATCATTGGCTGTGTTCCACCTTTAATGTAAATTCGATTTTAAATAGAAAATGGACTATTTGGTGTACAATAGCAGTAGCTGACCAAGTTACAATTAATTTAAATAAAGTAACGTGTAAGAAAAAATTGCAAATGCAGCTAGGAACAAATGCCACTAGGAACAGTCTACGCGTATTTTAGTGTTACTTTTATGTACCATTTTCAAACTTCACTTTTCAAAATAATGCATTCAAATTTTTACAGTACCATTTGTAAAACGTTATTATAATATTATGTCAAAACGAAAATTTTTTTTAAATTGTTATTAAAAATTTTATTTGCGAAAAAACGCATCGACATAATATTATATAAATGTATTAGACATATACTGTAAAAATTTTAACACATTATTTTCTAAATTAAAGTTAGAAAATTTTAAATAAGAAAGAACGTTATTAACTTAAATGATACAAAATTAAAATTATTATAGTATTGCAACTTTTTACAATGCACAATTTCAACATTAAAATTATCAACGTTACAACGTTAAAATTATCTAATTTGGTCTAGTACCTGCTTTTTAGTAAGAGCACCCTTACCCTTACAACGCGTTTATGAATGAAGTCGTTAATATATAAATACCCCCGCACGTGAATTTCAATCACTTAAATTAGACAGCCACATTTTTTATAAAATTTTCTTTTTTACCAAATATTACCAATTCAGTTACATGAATAACGTTTCTCTAACAATCTATAGCGTTACGCAGACATTAAGAACACGTTATTTAAATATCACCTTTATTTAATCATAGTATAACGTTTTCTTACGTTATTTAGTATAGTTATTATATTAGTCATTAGGTCATTACTCATTAATAATAATTTATTGAAGTTTTTATTTAGTCATATGTATGACGTTTTATCAGCGTTACACAGACGTTAAGAACACTTTATATAAATGACCTCTTTATTTAGTCATATGTATGACGTTTCTTTAACGTTACATAGACGTTAAGAAGTAAACACACATCAGTTAAGTGACGTTTCTATTTAGTCTTTGTATAACGCTTTTACAACATCTCATAGAAGTTAGCATAAGTTATTTAAAAGACGTACGTCTTCAGTTAGACATTTTGTAACGTTACCTTATAGTTTTATAGACGTTAGTCACACGTAATTTACTGACGTCTCTATTTAGTTATATGTGTGACGTCTGTTCAGCGTTACGTAGACTTTAAAAACACGTCACTTAAATGACGTCTCTATTTAGTCTTTGTATAACGTTTCTACAACGTCTCATAGACGTTAATCACATGTAATTTAATAACGTCTTTATTTAGTTACATGTATGACGTCTGTTTAGCGTTACGTAGACGTTAAGAACACGTCACTTAAATGACGTCTCCATATAGTCTTTATATAACGTTTTTATAACGTCTCATAGAAGTTAGCATAAGTTATTTAAATGACGTCTTTATTTAGTAATTTTATAACGTTACTTTATAGTTTTCCAAACGTTAGTCACACGTAATTTCATGACGTCTCTATTTAGTCATATGTATGACGTCTTTTTAGCGATACGTAAACGTTAAAAACACGTCACTTAAATGACGTCTCTATTTAGTCTTTGTATAACGTTTCTGCAACGTCTCATAGACGTTAGTCACACGCAATTTAAAGACGTCTTTATTTAGTCCTATGTATGACGTCTGTTTAGCGTTACATAGACGTTAAAAACACGTTATTTAAGTGACGTCTTTATTTAGTCTTTGTATAACGTTTTTACAACGTCTCATAAAAGTTAGCTTAAATTATTTAAATGACGTCTTTATTTAGTTATTCCATAACGTTACTTTAATGTTTTATAGACGTTAAACACACGTAACTTAAAGACGTCTCTATTTAGTCATATGTATGACGTTTCTTCAACGTTACACCTACGTTAAGAACACGTTATTTAAATGACGTCTCTATAACTCTTTTAAACAACGTTTCTTTGACGTTTTGATTACGTTATTTAAATGACGTCCAAATTTGGTCAATTTATGACGTTTCTTCAACGTCTCGTAGACGTGAAGCACACGTTAATTAGATGACGTCTTTTTTGGTAATTTATTTGACGTTTCTAGGACGTCTATAATTGGTCGAATGACGTCGCCGTCGCATTATCACCAGTTATCGACGACATTATGACGTCATTTTGATACGAATTGCTACCTGGGATCTCGAGAGGGGTAACCTCAATAATGTCAACAAAACAGTGAAAAATTAACAAGACAAAACACAACTTAACAAGAAAAAAGTCAAAGAAAAAAAACTCGCTAAACCTCGTGCAAAAATCTTCACACGCGGGATGAAAAGTGGCACCTTAGTCCCATGATGTATAATATACTATTGTAATCGTAATATTCTAATATTATTCCCCTACTTATGTACCTACCTACCTACCCTTGGAGTGCCTTATTATTAGAATGGAGCCTGAAAATATAAATTTCAAAAATGTTATACCTTATGGGATTCGAACTTGCGACCTATATTTCGTTGTATTTGGAATGCCTAGACAATGACCACTCAGCTATCGAGTTTGGTTGTAAAAATTGTGATTATTTGCTTCAATATTAAGATGGTTTGGTTGTAAAGTTAATAATTTATGTGTAGAGGGCGGAGATAATTTTTTTTTGTATTAAAATTATTTAAAGTAGTTTTGGTTAAAATTGGTTCAAATAAGTTTTATATGCGGCTATAATTTTTTAAAAAGGCGGTTAAAATCACCATTTTATGTCACTGAAATCACTAATAATAATATTATATGAATTTAAAAAATACATATTTATTGTATTGATATAGAAAAATACAAATTTATTTGAGATTTATGCTAAAAATAAATAAGTACTTATCTAGTACCAAATTTTATAGTATTTTACGGTATTTTTATGGGTAAACCTTTATTACTTTGCTAAACACAATAGAGAAGAATACAAAAGAAAAGTTGGAATTTTTATGACCTGACAAAATGATATAATAGAATGTAAAAACCCGAATTAAAATTTTAAGTTTAAAGTTTTTTAATTGTAGTTTAATTTTTTTGAAAAGTTTAAAGAAAATTGTCAAATATGGACCATATTATGCGATTATATGCGAAATATGGATAATAATTTTATATGCAGTAAAAACCGAAAATATTAAGTTATATATGCGGAAACATGTAAATACGTATAAATCCATCCTCTATATGTGATTTGATTACTGATTATAATCACATAGATTTTTTTAAAGTTGATAATTAGATAATGGTGAGTTTATAATAAGTATAAAAAAAAGATGAATTATCACAAACATTATAAAATTATTACTCTGCATTGAAAAGCTTCTAGGTAGTTTTTACGAATATTTTACCATATTATAAGCGAGTCGTCAAATAACTACTTGAAGTTTATTGAGCATAAAAAGATCGACCCTTAAATTAATATAAATTAATTCACTTCAAAAGTTACAATTAATAAATGAATTAATTTTTTATGTCTCCAAAGATAACCTGAGCTTCAATTTTTTTAAATACAAAAAATGTATCCTTTTATCGTTTTATGTATATAAATTAATTTTCAATAATTAGATTAAATTCAAATTTAATTTACGTTATAATAATATTTATGTGAACAATGTTACAAAGTTATTTAAATTATATCCCTGTCTCAACGCATTAAGGAGGTATATGACGTACAGTCCAGTCAGAAAGTCCCGTCAAATTGTACATGACAGAAGTATGAGCCTACCCGTAGAGAATGAACTTTTCTCAAGAGTGTACTTCAAAAAATTAAAAATTTCAGCTGGCAATAACAGCCTTTTAGCATGTTAAAGTCGATATGTTATGAATCATAAGATTAAATTAGAACATAAAATTTCGATAGTTAACAGGAAATTTAAGTAAAATAAGAAAATAAAATAATTAAATATCCTTTTGAAATTAATAAGAATTTCGACAACGTCGCAGATCCAGCCTCGTTTGCGCGGAGTAACTTTGTTATGTAAATGAAATAAACGTACGTTGCATTATAATATTACATCTGTCACTTCGTTAAACTGCTTAATTTTTATTTACATTTATTTCTTTTAAATGTACTTGAAACTTTTAACCATTCCTAATCTTCAATCTATTGAACTTGACAGCAAATGAGCAAAAAAACTTGACAGTTACATTTTATAAGCACACATTTGTGAGGTTATATCTCTTAATTTAATGAACTCTAAGACGTACGTTTTGTACATTTTGATGCATATAATTTTTTCGATGAGTCATACTCGACTTTAGGTGAATTTGACTATAGCAATTTATTATTTATTAATTAATTTTGTTATGTTTCGTAAGAAATAATAAAAAAGTTTGAAAAGAATTGTCCATAATACACCCGTCTTAAGCTATTTCATGAAACTTGAAATTTCCCGCGCTATCCACCATTTGCGACGTTGCTGTCAACATAACCCACATTAGCCATGGCTGATATTTATTTTAAAATTTACATTTTTAAAACTTAATTATATTTATAACTAGGTATCCTCAACGTGATTTTATGTTTTCAAAAGTTTTAGCAATGTTTTTTCTATGCACCGTGAGTTTTTCAAACATTTCTCATTATTTTTTCATTATGAAATTGATCAAAACGTGAGTAGATGTGAGACCTAGTATGCCATAATAATGTTAAATGAACGATTTTTAATCTAGTCTTAAAAAAAAACCGTGAACCCTAGGTCTCTGAAATTTTCACAGAACACGTATCAATTATATTTTTGTCTATTCTAAAAATTTCTAATTGATCTCATTATTTTGACTTAACTCCTAAACCTCCTTAATGTTAAAAGCGATGTGAAAATGTAATATTGAAGCAATGTTGGTAAAATGTTACTATCACATCGCATTAATATTAAAGCGATGTGAAAATGCAATATTGAAGCAATGTTGGTAAAATGTTACTATCATATCGCATTAATATTAAAGCGATGTGAAAATGCAATATTGAAGGAATGTTGATACAATGTTACAGATGTTAAAGCAACATTGACGCAACGTTTTATTGTAACGTTGTATTAACATTGAAAAATTAACATCGCCGATGGTAATTTAATGTTACATGTCTAGTCGGTCATCAATCTTCATGTTTTTCATTCTAAAACAATTTATATAATAGTAACATCTACGCCACTAGATGGCGCGCCAATGAAAAAACAACATAGCGCCATCTATTGGTGACATTTTCCTCCATTAAAAAAAAATCCTTTAAGAGGGGCATTTTTTTCGGGGCCCTTTTAATTTAATCAACAGATGGCGCCTACTTAAATATTTTTATAAAATAAGAGGAATTTGCTATATTTAAAATATAGCAAATTCGTTGAGATAATACTATTCTATAAACAATATTCTTGATCCTAAGCTATTTTGAGTTCGTATTAAGTATGTCAAAACACACTCACTTACAAAAAAGATAATTAGACTTTAATTATGAATTGTATTTTTATAAATAAATATTACGAACTCAAAATAGCCTAAGATCAAGAATATTGTTTATAGAATAGTATTATCTCAACGAATTTGCTATATTTTAAATATAGCAAATTCCTCTTATCTTATAAAAATATTTAAGTAGGCGCCATCTGTTGATTAAATTAAAAGGGCCCTGAAAAAAATACCCCTCTTAATAAAAACTGTCCTTTTTCACTTTCCAGTGGGTTTTCTAAATTTTTTTTTCTGGATTCCGTTAAAGATATAGTAAGTAATCTTTCATAATTTTTTTCATATTGTTTGGAATTGTATTTGATTTGATGCCAGCTTTTTAAGTCAAATACCCCACTGTGCGACGTTATATTCCATACTTATTGTCATAAAATATTTTTTCACATATAACATGTAAAAATTATAGAGCCTCGTCACGCAACGAAGTGGGAGTGCTGTTGCGCGTTAGGCAATAATATCAGCTTTCGGAGAAAATTGCAAGTAAGAATTCATAATGGTTCGATATAAAAAGGAGCCGAGTTGCAAAATGATAAATTTTTCCCCACCTACATTCTTAAAAACTAATCTAGATCGATTTTGATTGAGTAAACACCTTAGCTGTGACCCTGAAACCAAAAAGTGTGAACCTTCATTACCTCGGTCATTAAAACCGAGTGAAAAGCTCTTGGTTTAACTCAAAAAAGTCGTATTAACTTCTCAACTTATTGAGGTATAACATCTCTTTGAGACAAATAAAATTTAAAACCAAAGTCACTTTGTTTTTAATGTCCATAGCCATAGCATGACAGAGTTTTGTGCGCCTCCATCACCTCTTTCAACATCTAAGAACATCATCGCAAGGATGGTTGGGTGTGTATGTATAATACTAGCAAGCGTAGAGCCTTGTATCGTTTCAAAGTAGAGTGTTGATTCGCGTAAGGCGATAATCAACCTTTGATGAATAATTTTGAGAGTTTGAGATGGCCGAAGCAACAGTAACCCCCCAAAAACGTAGCGTCGTGGAGCCCAAAAGGGTCCATTGGAAAGAAAAAGGGGTGACACAGTCGCAAAAAAAAGAAAAAAAACACGGACTGTTAATAGAATGCATCAGTAAAGTCGAAATTTGCGTAAAATCGATTTTTGGCTAAATAATCAATATTGGTGATTCATCCGCACTTTAAACTGTTCATTTTAATGTTATCTTATCTATCAAATTCCGTTGAGTTTTCTTTAATAAATATAATATCTTCTGGTCAGAGTTATGGTCCTACTATCAAAAAATGTAATTTACTATTTATGCAAAAAACCAAATAAAAAGTTAAAAGTTCTCCCAAGGTCGCCCATGACAGTATTTTTGGTTTGTCCATATTTTTACCCATATATACAAGTTAAAAAAATAAAAGCTTCTACCCACCTTTGCAACAAACGGTACCTCTACTGACTGGCCTAGGCATACTTGTGCAATATTCTTGATTAAATTAATTAAAAAATCCCTAGTTCTGTTAACAAAATTAATTTCAGATATGCAGAAGACACAAAAATGTAGCAAGACATCACACACTTTCTCCAGCAAGAAGCAACCAACTACAAGACAATAAAGCAAACTATAACTTTTAATAAAATCATTTAATACCAAGGGTAGAAAAATACATAAAAACATATAAAAACTTAAAATGTAAATATACAACGTAGTACCATCTTATATTAAAGATTCATTTTTTAACAAAATAATTAAGTAAGGTTGTACTTCTAAACTTTTTTGCTACAGGCTGTATAACAGTTTCTTTATCACGTTTCCAAGCATTCCACAACTCTTCTTGTATCTCCACCGGTAAACTTTGAAATACATCTTCCACTATGTCCGGTGGACAGCACACATTTTTACTTGTATTATTTGTACTGCACCCTTCCATGCTATCATCTTCTATACTCAATCGTAAATTAGCAACGCTTAGCTTAGAAGGAGACGGCATTTCCGAATCAATCAAGTACTGACGATTCACAACACAGGAATCCAATTTAGACTTTTTCGGCGATGGTGAGAGTTCGCCTTCGGAATCTTCAACAGTCGAACAACTGTGTGACAAAAACGAACTATTGCAAGTATCATTATTGGTAGTAACGTTATCAATATTTGTCACCGACTGTACAGACATGTCTTTGACGAAATACGACGCTATGGAACTTTTACCGGTCACTGGGTCTTGAAATTTTGTAAACGAGAGACCCAGAAGCTTAATTTGGTTTGACTGTTTTGTATTAATCAATTTGTTAAATAGGCGCCTAATGGTGGCCAACAATTTCATTTCTGATTGTTCGGTCAATTTTATATTGTTGTTTTCAATTTTAAATAAACTCGGTGAAACTGAGCATTGCCGTGTTTCACGATGTGCTATTGTGTTATTATCGACAGATTTTCTAATGGTAACTTTTATTGTCGTTGGTATACGACCATCCTCGGTAACTAAAATCATAAGACGCTTTAGCAATTGTCGAAATTTCTCATTTATTTCGTTTCCTAAGTCAATATTCCTAAAGCTGTCTTCCAAACCGATACTCTGTGGTTTTGTACTTGGTTTGACGGCGGACGTGTCGTAACCATAACTTAAATCTAAAATTACTTTAGCTTTCTCTCGTGTAAGAGCCAAATGAAGTGTATCTAAGTCAGAATTATGTAACTGCTCTACTGTATGTATGTTTAAACCCCGTAACCTTTCTAAAGTCGACACACCAATACCGGGTATTTTTGATAAGTCACCCAAGGATAACATAAACTCATAAGCAGCATACGGTAAAATTGTGGTCTGTTGATTTGGCTTATGTGTGGAGCCAATCAACTTCGCTAACAGTTTATTGTGTGCAATTCCCGCGCAACAGCTCAAATTAAATTCTTTAAAAATTCCTTCCCGTAATTCCTGAGCTATTCGCGACCCAACCGCTAACCTTTCACTACAACCGCAACTGCAAACATTCGTTCCATTAAAAATATAACCCGTAATGTTACTATTTGTTTGAATTTCATTTCGAACCAATTCGGTCACATCAATATAATTTTCGTCCAAACCTAACCGCTCGACAAGAGGCGAAAACTTTTGTAAATAAGCCGTAATTTGGTTAGACGCTTTCCTGTAGTCATACAAATCTTCTCCATTAACTAACACCAAATTGGGACAAATCTCCAAAGCTTGTTTCACAGAACCGCATTTACTAACACCACAATTTCGAGCAACATAATTGGTGGTTACGATCAAATTTTTCTGTTGTACTCCTAAAGGTACACCGCGTAGCGAGGGATTTTTGTTCATTTCAATTTGTGCATAAAAGCAATCCAAATCTATGTGTATTATTGTGCGAGAATGATCGTCCATGTCCTGTGGTGCACTGTTATTCATCTAAAAACGAAATGTATAAGTAGTGCGATTTGACTATACAAATTATTCATTTACCTTTAATTTTATGGAAATAAACTCAAAATTTTAAATTAAAAAATGTAGGCGTTATTAAAAAAGTTTACAACTGTTCATCGCTGCTCATAACCATGAAAGAACAACCACCCTACTTTACCGACTGGAAGGTTTTAGTTGACGTGTTGGCCACAAGAGAGTGTTTCAGTAGTGTACTTGCGTAGGTTCGAAGACTTTTTTTGAAAATTTAGGTACATGTCGCTGGCCCTTCAAATCAAATTTTTTGAATTTTTTTATAGTCCAGTCATTTAAGGAGTTCACCTACGAAAATTGAGATACCCAGCTGTAAACTCGTGAAAACTTGAATTTTGACATCCTAAAACTTTTCTTAAAATTCACACATGATCCGATGTAAGCAACTGTAAAAATCGCAGGTCAAAGGTCACAAAAATTGGTTTTTTAAATTTTTTTGCGAAACGGTTAGTTTTATGCGAAAAATAATTTAGACAAAAATTGTAGATCATTTAATTATCTACAAAAATTGTCCTTCACTTTTTTTCCTAAGATTCACCATTTCTGAGAAAAAGCGATTCTAAAATTTACTAAAGTTGTATTCTCCATAGTACATAGGTTGCGTGGAAACGTGTGCATTAATACAACTACTATACAATAATTCATAATGGTATTTTAACCGCGCGCTCTCTGCCCTCTATCTCGAAAACGATTCAACGTATGAAAAAATGTTTGAAACAAAAGTTGTAGAGAATTTAATTTTCTACAATATTGATAATAAATACAAATAGCGTAAAACACGTAGGAAACGAGATATTGGCAAAAAAATCGATTTTTGTGACTTTTGACCTCCGACTTTTACAGTTGCTTACATCGGATCATGTGTGAATTTTAAGAAAAGTTTTAGGATGCCAAAATACAAGTTTTTACGAGTTTACAGCTGGGTATCTCAATTTCCGAGATTTTTACCTAATTTTGACTTAAATGACTGGACTATTAAAACCTCAATCGTAGCGAAGTAATTCGCAAAAATTTTGGGGGAGGGGATAAGCGCGGGGACAAAAGAGAGAAATAGTGCAATTTGGTTCACGACCAAAGCACTTTATTTTGACCAATTTTAAAGTTTTGCAATCATCATAAGGGCATCTCCACTAGACATGTAACATTAAATTAACATCGGCGATGTTAATTTTTCAATGTTAATACAACGTTACAATAAAACGTTGCGTCAGTTGCTTTAACATCTGTAATATTGTACTAACATTGCTTCAATATTGCATTTTCACATCGCTTTAATATTAATGCGTTGAGACATTAATTTTGAGATTATTAATTAATTATTAATAAATTAATTAATTTTTTATGTCTCCAAAGATAATCTGAGCTTTAATTTTTAATAATTTATAACAGTGTGGTCTAAGTAGTCAACTTGATTTCTTGATTTAGAAATTATACGAAATTTACATTGTGTCAACTTTTAATATTTTAGTTCCAAAAGTGTCGATACATTTTTGGTTTGTCTAAAAAATTGTGATATGTTTAATTTTTAAAATACAAAAAATGTATCCTTTTATCGTTTTGTGTATATAAATTAATTTTTAATAATTAAATTAAATTAAATTAAAATTAAATTAAACTTTTGAAGTGAATTAATTTTTAACTACCACGTGTTTAATTTCACGCACCTATAAGCTTTTCAATGCAGAGTAATAATTTAATGTTTGCGATATACCTATCACTACCTGTTGTTGAGACGCTGTTGTAGTTATGAAAGAAATAATTGTTTTCTTTAATTTCCAGGACGTTACAAAAATTTAAATAATTACTAGCATTACACAATCGTTCAACACATTTTTATGTAAACCTGATAAAGGGAATTGATTTGCTTATTTGAACATCGCGTCACATAATTCAAAAACTGAGATTGGTGTATTCCAAAAAATAAATCAATTTTTTTTAATTTTTATAGCTTTCTGGAAATAAATGACATAAAATACAAATTATTCAGTAAGCTTTTAAGAATCCTTAACCTAATTAACATTTAGGAATTTTGACAATTTGATGCTTTGGAGTCATCCATAAATTACGTCACACGTTAAATGGGTGGAGGGTATCACCAGAATGTGACAGTGACAACCATCGATCTTATATTACACTAGATGCAGGACTCCTATATAAAAAGCATTGGTTGTTGTGAAGCCACCCATAACATGTTTATATTTACATTTTATTTGTTTACTGTTTACGCTACCGGTGGTGCCTCTATTTTTAAAGATTTTTTCAAAAACTATTGATTTTGAAATAAAAGAAATTTGTTAATCTACCTACTTCAAGAATGAGCAACCTTTTTTTTACAACGGGCCAGGTATAAATTTAAAAATATGTATAACCATTTAGGTTAGAAAATTTAAATTTGACGTTGAGGGACCAGGTAAACATAAGCAATCTTAAAAGCACCAATGAGATCCAGGGACTCGGTAAACAAACAAAAAGCACGCCACGCTAAAATAGACCTTATGGTGGGCTTCAATATTTCTACCTGTATCCACCATCTAGTTAAATAATAGATCGTTGGTGACAACAGGCAGGGGGGGGGGGGCAAAAGCTTTGTGACGTTACAGTCGTTTGTTTTCTCTATTATCAAAAATATTTGACTTTATGTTGATTTTATAAAAGATTATTTAATAAAAATAAGAAAAAAAATGAAAATAACTGTTTACTTTTGATTATCTTTAAATACATGCATAAAATTAAAAAATGTGTGACGTCACATCAGGGGGGAGGGGTTCTAAAAATGTGACCTTTGACAAGGACGGGGGGAGGGGTTAAAAAGTCCTAAAATTCGTGTGACGTAATTTATGGATGGCCCCTTTAGTGCAGTATTTAAGGTTGTTCTCTCACTACCACTTTATTTTTAAGAATAAAGTGTTAAAATTTTTATAGTGCTTCCAAAACGTTATATTTATAATACAAATAATAAAACTGACTTACACCATTCTACGTTTCATGATTCATTATGGTACTACATAAAAAGTTTTCATACAATATTTTTTATTTATTTATAAAAATTACATTATTTCTTTTATTTACATTTTTGTCAAATAAAGGGCCAACAGTGAAATTAAATTTTCTGGTAGTTGGCTTAAATCTATTAGAAGTAAGGAAATAGGTCTTATTACTTGCTGATAAATAATCTACTGCTTTAAGTGTTTCCACTTTAAATTTGTTTAACTGAGTACTATTAACATTCTTTGCTACATTAAAATTGTGTTCTAATGGATTTACTATATATAACGGACTCGAATCTTGCTTTGAAACCAAAGTTTCCCTATTTAAATTCACTGTATTATTTTCAAAGTCAAATACTGATGCATAAAATTGAAAAAATTGTATCAGTAACGTCTCTAAATTTTCGGTATTTCTTGTTTTAAACTTTAACTTTTTAATATCGCGCAAAAATGTACAATTTATACCATCGGTTACAAATTCGTCTTGTTCACCTAAAATATCAAGATTAAAAACATTTTAAGGATCTAATTCAATTTATTTCTTACGTGAATTTTCAATCAGAGTACTAAATGGAGGAAGCACAGGAGGAGAAAAAGTTGGATTTTGTAGAAATGCTAAAACAAGAAGAGTTAACGAAAAATTTGTTATGCAAGCACCTGGAATTCTCTGTGTTATTCCAATTTGATTTGCCCAGTGCCGTATTGCAAAAACTAATGGGCGTACTCGAGAGTCCATAGAACCATACATATAAAGTAAGTCAGACATGTGAACTCCAGACCTGAAATCGAAGCAAAAATGTATCTCTCCTAAACTTACTAAATGAGTTTATATTACATGTTGCCCATAGAAATATCACAACTGATGTTGGTAAAATCTTGATTTAACTTTATAATTGGAATGCGTGCCTTTGGTATCCTCATTGTTACTTTACAACCCGGTAAAAATTGTTCTAATATCCCAGCCATGACCTCCAATCTTTTTTCATTAAACCACTTGTGCTGAATCTTCTTTTCGTATTTAGGTAATGCAATAAATTCATTCCTCTCTCTAATCTGAATAAGTAATCTATACAGTACATCATGTTTGAGATGCTAATGCCTCCAATGTGACGAAATAAAAACTTTATAGAAGAAAAAAAACTAATTTTTTAAGAACTTATAACGGACAGATCTGAAAAATTGTAAGCTGATTAGTTGGATAGAACCTGATTACTTTTGTTGTCAGAAATTCTTTCATTTTGTCAAAAAATTTAAATTTTTTGGTATAAAATTGGAGGTATTAGCATCTTGGGAGTTTCCTTTACATAGATAGACAAATGAAAATTTAATTTTGTGTACAAAATGATGAAATATAACAAAAATATTTAAAACATTTATAGATCCTTCCCACAGACCAACATATCAAAGTGGATTCAGGTACAAGACACTCTCACTGTGACGTCTTAATCTGTGGCATCCTTAAGTTAGTCCAGTTATGTTCAGAGAGCAAACTTGTAAGCTTTTACCCTTTGTAAATATATAACAATGTTAAATTAATTTTACCTCATCGTCATTAAAAAACCTAAGGACAATGTCCAAATCACAGCCAATTTTTCCATATCCATTAACTGAAGATCCAAAAAGATGGGCCCTTGCATTAGGAAACATACCAGTTACAGACGTTTCGATTTGGTGTCCAACCAAAAACCTCAATCGTATATCGAAATCGGTCAATTGGTAAGTATTATACAATGTCATTATTTGCTCAGAAACCTACAATTAAGAATATTACGTTTTCTCTTTCAAAACATTAAAAGAAAAACGGTAACTTACACTTTTGCAATTTTCAACTTTAACCTCCAAATTTTTTAAAATTTCCTCGGTTTCTTTCAAACGAATCTTTTTTAACTTCTTCTTGCTATTGTTCGTGTTAGATTTATATGCTACAAACGGTGATCGAACTGGACAGTTCTTATCAACCACTGCATTGCTCAATATTTCTTTCACATTGAACTTATCATTAAATTCAACTATAACGAGGTGCTGTAACGATTCAACTGTTAATTCAACTATTAAAGTATTTAAAAGTACATACTGAATTATTACACGGTTTAACACAATGTATAAACTTATTAACATGTCCTAAATGATTGCAGTAAGTATGTAGATCTAATAAGCATTGTTCCGATTGTATTTTCACCAAGATACTTCGGCTAGCTTCCTCGCGTCTTGTTTTTGCATTTTCCAGAAAAGGCACAAAATTGATTTCGGAAGTTTGAACTAAAAATAAAGTTTCCATAAATATACGCAATACAACCTATAAATTTTAAAATACTTGCCCATCTTTGAAAAATTTCGAGAAAAATATTTGGCATTTTTACATCGTCTGTGAACTGCATGTCCAATGTATTTATTATTTAATAAATTTTTAAAAAACGAATATTGTACTACTCCAAAATTTATGAAAACCATAATAATTTAGGTTATAAAATTATTAAAAATAAAGGTTACATCGAGTTACGTCTGTTAAATGAAACTTCTAGCTACCGGTAGGGGGCGCGCCTACTCTTTTATTGTGGGGGAAATATGTCTATGATAGGCTTCATTTTTAATGTGACATCAAAACGCCTAGATATAGGCCATGCATACTACGCAAAATTGACTCATGTTATTGGCCATATGCACTGGTACAATCTCATATACTTTGATTGGCATATATCTAGGCGTCTTGACGTCATCGCTAATAAAATCAATTGCACCCCCTTCTTTATATTTCAAAAAATTGGTTCGTTTGCTTGAATTTTGCAAGTTAGTGCAAATTAAAGAGTTTGTTTGTATGAACTGAACAAACAGTGTACCTTAAACCATTTAAACTTATAGACACGCCTTGATTTTCAAACAGTGAAGCAAACATAAGTGACGTCACTGGTGGGGTAAATGCTAAGATATACCTGTAAATACCAACTATAAATGAAGAAAATAGTTTATTTTAGTATACTGTTAATATAAATCTCGATAAAAACCCACCAGTGACGTCACACATGTTTGCTTCAGTTTCTATTCAAGGAGAGATAGGAAAGGGCGTGTCTATAAGTTTAAATGGTCTAAGCTGTGTACCCTCATTGTTTGCTGTTTAGATCACGTATACAAAACACAAACTTTGGGTCTCTGACATTAGCTCTCGGTCGAAAGTATAATATTTATGAAAAAAAACTCGACGGAATCTGATAGAAAATATTAAAAGGAAGCGTTTTAGGTATGAAGAGATGTTGTATATCGATTAGTTCAGCTAATAATTGATTTTAAAGTTTGGTATTTTCATGCAATTTTGATCTCTATTCAAGCATTATAGATAGTAATCTGCCAAGATGTAGCATTTCAAATGCTCGCCAACCTCCGATATCAATGCTTGAATCAAGCAGATTCAAGCATTCTGATAGCAAATTTCGAAGCAAATTTCAGTTTTTAGAGGTATTTTTGAATTAAATTTTACGAAAAAGTAGTGGCAACCACCCCGTTCTTAAGAGCACCTTTTAGAAGGTTGGGAGGCTCCCAGGGCTATAAAAAAAAGTTATATCCACCCCTTCAAATTAGCACTTTTTTTGAGTTGAAAGGCCCTCAAGGATATTATTAGCTAGTAAGCGTTAGTCAAAATGGCTCAAAACGCTCTAGAGCAACCAGAGGGAGCTATTCAATTCTACCCAGAAGACATTCCTAAAAATGAGCCAGCCTGTGTGATTTTGCATTAGGAGGTTAAAAATTAAAAACAAGGGTAAAAGAAAAAATAGTAGTTTATATCACAAGGACGTAAAGGGTCGTTTTTCACCACGAGGCGATGTTTGTGACCCGAGCCGCCAGGCGAGGGGAATAACAATAGCCGAGGCTATACGAACAACTTTTCGTGATTTTGGGGATAATATCCGACAAAATTCACGATTTTTTTGCAATAATTGCATATATAATATAATAGCTCTGAGATAACTATCGATAGATGGCGTGAAGGTTGCAAGTCATTTGTCAAGTTTTTAATAATTGTGTGGGGTAAGAAAGCCCAAGAAAATTGGAAGGTAAGAAACGTAGACCCTTAAGAGGGGCATTTTTTTCAGGGCCCTTTTAATTTAATCAACAGATGGCGCCTACTTAAATATTTTTATAAAATAAGAGGAATTTGCTATATTTAAAATATATTTAAAATATAGCAAATTCGTTGAGATAATACTATTCTATAAACAATATTCTTGGTCTTAAGCTATTTTGAGTTTGCATTGATCCACCAATCACGAGCGACTTAACTTGAAAATTGCTATGAAAATCGAGTTTTTTTAAAATCAATTTTTGAAAAAACTGGTCGTTTTAAGGCATTCTTCCTCACCTAATTCTCTTATTTAAAATGTGCTCTTTCAGAATTAATCGAGGTTTCAATCGTAAAATTTTTATTGTAGGGTCTACGTTTCTTACCTTTCCCCTTGTGTGGTACACAAGTTTTTTTTTCAAAATTTTTGTTTTTTTGTTTCGAAAAAACCCGAAAACCCGTTTGGGAAGGTACCCGAACAAAGTGTGACGAAAAGACCTTCTTTGCAACCGCAAGACAGGTCGTAAAGTAGTCACTTTACACCCAAAATCACGAAAAATACATTATTGTTATGTGTTCCTATACACATGAACCCCCCCACCATGTCTAGCTACAACTGTTGAACGCTCCTAAAATGACATTGCGATAAAGTAGATATCTGTATAAAATGTAATTTAAACCAACCTAACCTTAAATTTTATACGGATGTGTAAAGTTGAAATCTGTGATAGAAATGTAAACTATTCTTAATTTCACTGCAATTAAATCATTTAAAAATGAATACTTTAGAAACTGCTCACTATTTTCCATTATCGTCTCAAGGAAACATCTACACTTTGACGGTGCTACGCTTGCTAAATAATATAAATAAATTATTAGTTGCTTCCCTAAGAAGAGAAGTTATATTCTTTGAATATAACGAAAATGCATCAGGTGTTTTAATTCCAACAGCCAAAGAAATCTCCTTCACTTATTTACCAAGTAAGAACCTCTGATTTAACCATTACACAAATTGAAAGCAAACAAAACCTTTATAGGTGGTGCAGAAATCATTTCTATGACCGCTTTCAATAAATCGGAGATTCACAACGACTTTGTAATTGGAATAACCATCATAAAAGTGAGTAAAAAGTAATAAACTTAAATATACAAGTTTTAAAATATTTCTTTTGTTTTAAGAACAGCAACGATTTACACGCACTGGAAACTTATCTAAATATTTATTCCGGATGGGAAGAAAGTGTAGATTTTAATATGGAAAGTATATCTCAAAATTGTTTAAATAATATCGAACTAAAGTTTATTCCATATCATTTAACTCACACTTATTTAGTTACTTGGGTTGAAGATAAAATCGTCAGTAAAGAAGTAAGTTTTCTCACGGCTTAAGAAGTCAACATCTAACTGTTACTTTTCAGGTGGTTTTCTTGCTATCCGGAAGTGATAATAAAGTGCATGTATTTCAGGAGAACAAATCGAAGCACACTTATAAAGAAATTGATTGTAAAGATTATTTTCCAGAATTCCTGAAGCCTCCTAGTATAGTTATGTGGATGGATGTTTATTATTATCAAAATAATGAAGAGTAAGAGAAACATTTTAAACAGACTTTCATAAAAAAATTTTAAATCTGATTTCCTGTTTCCTGAAATGAAATATAATTTTAAATAAAATAAACAAAAGTTTCGTGAAAATTAAACCCAAACAATGTGTAACAAGCATAAAAATTGTAAACGAATGCGTTTAAAAAAACAATGATGAAGGATTAAATTTCCAGCAAAAGAGTCCCTGACAGCATTTAATCACATTAATCTGTAATATCATTTATCTTTAATGATTCTATTGTATGCTGTTGTTTATTTCATTTGAAACTATTCTATTTTAATCTACCTATGGTTCCACCAGCCCATAATTACAAATCAATCAAATGTCTTTTAGGCGTCTAACAGCTTTTGGATGTGAATGTGGCTACTTGAGATTATGTCGAATTAATGCCAAGTCAAATAAAATCTTATTTAATTGTTCAACTCGATTCAACAACACAATTTCGATGGTTCAAATTTACCAAAACAAAAGCCCAATAAAAAAACCGGATTTTATCAACGAAAAGCTTTTGAAAGATTCAAGTTCAGAAAACTTAGAAATTAATTTGGTTGTCACCAATACGATTTTGCCAGCTGTATTCTTTAAGTAACTGCAGATTATTTTTTATAACTTGAAAATAAAATAGAATTTTACAGAGATATCTCAATTTATGGTTTAAAAAAATACGACACTTTACTTCGATTAGAACTTGTTAGTGTACTTTCATGTGCAGCTATTGGTGATATTGATTTTGATGGCATAAATGAAATACTTGTAGGAAGTAATAATCAGGTAAAATAATTTCAAAAATGTTTAGGTGATAATAATCAGAATTGTATTTTAAAAATGTTACAGGAAATTGTATCTTACAAATTTAATAAGGAAGAAAGTAATTGGATTATAAATGAAACTAAAAGAGTTGCTACTCCTATCTTTGGATTACAATATGTAGATTTAACGGGAGACGGGGTTAAAGAGTTAGTCATTCTTACCATGAAAGGAGTTCATATTTTGCAAGTAAATGTGTACTTTTTTGTAGTTTTCTATTTAACTAGCTTGTACTTTTTTAGCATAATCATCAAATCCTACAAAAAACTTTCGAGGAAAGATGTAAATCGTTGACGATTCCAAATATCGATGTGATATGTTTAGACGACTAAATAATGTTTTTGTTATGATGATATATTTTTTATATTTAATAAATTTTTAACGAGCAAACTCAGTTTTTTGACTTATTTTTCTCCTTGAAATTTGAAAAAAAATAATTCAAATTAATTAAAAAAAAAAATTTAATTATGAAAAATAATTAAAAATCGCGAATCTGTTTTGCGTAGTTAATGGTTTTATAAAATACATAAGAAATTTCAAATAAAATGTGCTTTAAGGAGGGAACCCAATGTGACCACCTGAAAATGAGGATTGATTTGTGGCATTTTTACAAAAAAAAAACTATTGTACCAAATATATTAGAAGTTTGGGGTTACATTATATTTAACAATGTTTTAAAATGTTCCAAAACAAAATTCATATGAAAATATGAAGCTGTAGTTGAGATATTGGTCACTTGTTAGGGCCACATTCTATAAAAGAAGCCTAAACTGCTGCAGTTGTTACTTACAACTTGTAAGTGTAAGTGACGTCAGAATACTTACAATGAAAAACAAAAATAGGGGATTAAACTAGATGGGTTCTTCTATACCATGAACCAGAAAATTTAAAAACTATTGAAAATTTAAAAAATGGGGGTGTTTTGAAAATTTAAAATTTTACCTAAAAGCATGACGGTTTTTTGCATTGAAAATTCATTCATTTCTTAAGCTGCCCGCACACTTAGGCGACGCGACACCACACCACAGACAGAAGCCCACAACACACCAGGCGACGCGACAGCTTGGTAGAGTCCGCACATTTTTGTGTGTGCTTCTGTGTGTAGTGTGGTGTCGCGTCGCCTAAGTGTGCGGACAGCTTTAATTCTTCCAATAAATGCATTGCATCATTATCAGTAAAATTCGGTGATTCGATTATTTCAAGATATGGACCCCTAAATTATCCACCTCATTTGTATGATCCTCCACTGTACTTCTTTCTGTGGGGCTACATAAAGTCATTCGTTTACGTACGGCAATCATCCAGAAAATTTACACGATTTACAGATCAATTTTGGGTTCATCAAATTCATTCCTGCAAGTGATTATGTGGAAGACATTTGAATGATGTGTTGTTTTATAACTAATGGTATCCATTATACCTACTTTATAATGAAATAAAAATTTCCATAATTTTCAAATAAATATTGTGTTTTATTTACAAACCAAAATTGAAAGACCCTTTACAACAAATCTAGAATGAAGAAATGTCATGTAAGGATTTGGATAAATGGTGAAAGCCAAGAAATAAAGGCACTAAAGAAAAATGAAACATAGGAATTAATCGTGAAAACAGACGCCAATATTGTCATAAAAAGTAAGTGGGTTTTGACGTGACAACGTCTTATAAATTGGTTTGCCGGGTGACACTTCAAGAAACTGCGTTACGCTCCGCTCACGTTATGCGCTCACAATGAGAGCGAGTGAGAGGCACGCGTCCCTTCCACTCGGGCATGGTTAGCCCGCCTAAGAGCGAGAGAGACAGACATAAAAAGTGAAAGGCACGCGTCCCTTCCACTCGAGCACAGTTAGCCCGCCTAAGAGCGAGAGAGACAGAGCGAGATTATTTCATCCTTCTTCCTATTATACGAATGAATATTCACATTAAAATTATTTTACCACTCAAAGTCGTTGTCACGTAAAACTTTCGCCCGTATACCGACTTTACAGGCAACCAATTTTTTTTAAGTTAGAAAACAACTAGAGATGAGAACACTAAGCGAAACAAATTACCTCTTTGTGCAAAAGGTTTTTGCACTGAATGAAGGTATTGACTTCAAAGAGATGTTCTCGGTTCTCACCAAAGACTTGGTGTAATAAGATTTTTCTTAGCCATAGCAATTAAAAATGTCATATTTTTCGCTTATTTTTGCTCCGCAAGTGAAAACTGTGTATAAAATTTCAGATATCTAGGGCATCGGGAAGTTGGTTAAAAATGGCTTCAAAAAAGTCCACCCACACGGACGACTGACAACGCTCACATCAAGTTAAATAAGAGCTATTAATAAAAAGAAATTGAAAATAGTACACAATATTATGTAGCTAAAACTAACGCAGATGTGGAAAGTTTTCAAGTTTCTGTAATTAAAGCTATTCCAGAAAAAATTATTCAAGATATAAGTGAAAAACAAGAGTTAGACGACCAACTCAATGTTATTTCCACCCCACTAAATGAAGGAAAAATCTCAGGTCATGAGCTTGATGACAAGGCGACAGGAATACATTCTACTGAAAACATAAAAAATATCACCGAAAATGAACATAGTTCTTTTACAGAAGAAATTGAGATTGCTCAATCTGATGCAGAAATGAAGAAAATACAAATTATTCAATTTATTTAATAAATTACAAAAAAATTCAAATTCCTGAGATTATTAAATCAATTGAAAAAGATCACTGTTATTATTTTAATCAAACCCTACCACATAAAGTTGAAAATAAAAATGATGAAGATAACGTAATCAATTTTATAAGCAATAAAAATAATGATAGTTTTGGTTCTATAGATAAATTGGTTCAAAAGAAACGAATGAATTCAATATGGATCACCAGGACTTTGGATTAACCTAATTTATAGACGTCCCGATTTTATTCGAGCAAATTAATTTTCAATAAAAATTCGATCAAATAGATATAAATAACGTAGGAATTTACAAAAAACAAAGTCTTGCAATAAGTTTTTCCATTTGTTACGTGGTTTTACTTTCCATTTCATTCTTCATACAGGCCCTGCTTTATTATTTACGTTTATGCGCATTTAAATGCATGAATTGGAGCGCAATTGTTGATAAGCCAACGCGGACGAATATTTTTGATTTCCACATCATTGTTATCGTGCCAAATTCATGTGTGACCAGTCGTCCAATTATCGCTTTCCTTCTGTTTGTTTCTGATGAAACATGTAACATATGGGGAACCTCTTTTTTTTTCTACAATCTGAGGTGCAATTCTGGAGATCATTTCCGATCTCCTACGCAGAGTTGCCACAGAGTTCTAAGTAAGAAGTGAGTGAAAAAAGTGTGTACATTTTCAAAAAAAGTGAAGAAAAGTGTATAGAAATTTTGAAAAAAGCGACAAATAGTGTAAAAATATTTTACTTTGGGCAGTAACGTAGCAAGCTAACACCACAGGTCTTGGGGCAAGACCCACAGCGGGTCCCCTTTTTTTTAGAATCAGTGTTTCGAACTGCTCTTTGTGCATTTGAGAACTTTGGTATGATTCTAGTTTATGGTCATAACCTGGAATTGAAATTTTTTGATGGGAGAGGGGGAGGTTAAAATGTCTCAAAAAAAAGCAAAAATTTTCCGCGGAAAAAATTTTGTTTTTGTTTTTGCGTGGATCCTCTTCGTGCCGTGGTGGTTTTTACAAAAATTGACCCTGCGCTAGCCTACGCTTCGGGCCACTTTTGTAAAAACTACACTAATTTAAAAAATACCCCTAGGCCCGTGAATTAAGGAAAATGGTGGATCTTTGAAAGGTGAAACTCGTTTGCGTGGATTTTAAAAGCAGGGTGGTTGTGCAAGGAAAAATTGACTTAAAGCACTTCTCGCTGCGCTCGAGCGCTTTAAGCCATTTTTCCTGCACATTTACTATTGAAACCCATGATTTTCAAAATTTTTTTACGGGCTTCTTATAGTTTCCGCGCAAAAATTTTTAGTGATTCGTGTTCCGGACATCATGGGGCTTCTCCTCACCAAATATGAAGAAGATCTAAACTATGACCATCAACTAAAGACCTCTTTTTGACTCCCTATTAAATTTGCAAAGCAAAACTCGCAAACGGTTCAATTTTTTACACATTTTGTACATATCGGCTTATTTTTTCCAAAAAAATTATTTTTAAATGACCTTTTTTAACCAGTTTACATTTCCTTCGAGCAACATGCGTACTACTCCAATATTTGTTCTGTGTATATCGTAATTTTTTGTAGAAGGCAGTGGCGACTCGATTTTCACGAATGTCTACTGCGCATAAAAATGGCCATACCTCTGCCTTTCACAAGAAATTACACTCTAGCATGATTGCTTAATTTTCTCGGAGGCCCGACACCGCCTCCTGCTACGTCACTGCTTTTAAGCCCCTAGGAGTTCACGGACGGTATGCTTTTGCACACCGGTAGTTACGCCACTGCTGACGCGCATGAATGAATTTACGAGATTCTTTATTTTGCGTGTACAGAGGTGTCAAACTCATTCCAGCCGTGGGCCACTTCCTCCAAGCAAAATTTTTACGGGTGGCACAAACGATTGTTTTACCCCTTTCCCCATCTAATTTTTTCCCCGAAATTTTTTTTGAAGTACTTTTTTTTTAACTCTATTTCATAATTTTACTTGTTGATTAGCTAGTCTACATTTGCTCCAAGCAACACGCGTCGATAATTTTAAAAATTTTAGTTACTAAATTTATAAATGTATCAAAAAATTTAATTTTTGTAAGTGAAATCGTAAAAAAAGTGAAAATAGTGATTATTTTTAAAAAAAGTGAAGAAAAGCGTAAGATTTTCAAAAAAGTGAATAAAGTGAATAAAGTGAAAAAAGTGTATCTGTGACAACCCTGCCTACGAGTAGCTACGTTTTAGACCAGCTTCGTCCTTCGTTGGAAGACGAATCACTTTGAGGAATTCTTTTATCATTTGGATAAAAAACATCTCCAACATCAACTCTTTCACTGGTTCATTCGCAACATCAGAAAGCAGTGTTTTTTGTGTTTGCGTTTTCAGCATCAGGTGCAACCTCTTTATTGGCAACAAGATTTCCAGCTGTACTGGAGAATTATTGTACAATTACTGGTGAAATTGTGAACACACTCTCAAATTTTGTTATAATTAAAAGAATTTCATTATCTTTTGCGTTTTATTGGAGTTTACCCCAAGCTACCCTTCTTTTCCAGAATCAACGACCTTGCCTCCGCATTAAATCGAAAACTGGTCTATCAGTATCGTGGTTAAATGAACTTCTCTCCAGATTACGATAGAATCTGGTCTCTGTTTTGGTCAACTCCCTCTTTAGGGGTTGTGGCTCACATATTAGTTTTTGTTTTAGTTTTACGTATCCTTGACGTATTTATTGAACGGACATCAACAAAGTTTGGACAAAAGTAATACAAGTACGGAAGACATGAATTCTAAAAGTACCTATATAATGGAACAAGTTAGCATCAGTAAAGCGGCTTCTTGTGATTAACAAAATAAATATAACAATGCGCAATTTTGCATAGAATTATCATCCGGATTGCACACCACTACTCAACACAAAGATTAATAATAATTAGTCTAGATTTTGAAATGCTAGTTCCAAGAAATGAACAATCAATCCTGAAAAACTTGAGTTAAGCTATAAAATTTTGTCACCTCAAAAGTCTCTTTTGGACGTAATTGCCGCGCAAAAGAATAGAAAAATCCGATACAATTAACCTGTAAATTACAGAAACCTAAAGAATCTAACTTTGAAGAATTCTGTAATTTTGTATGCTTTTTCAATTTTGTACTAGGAACTTAATTATAATCCTTATCATTGGTGAGATAGTGGTGTTAGGTCAAAAAAAAATTTTTAAAAAGCGTACAAAATGGACTTATTTCCAATAACTAAAAAAGTATACAAATTTTTGATAAAACCCTTCTTACGGCCATCCATAGATATTAAAAAAAACAGTAAATAATTAGTTGAATATTATTTATCTATGTGTTTTTGAAAATATTCAACATTAGAAGCTCAAACAACCTAATTTAATATTACTGACCATTTATAAGAATTCTATCTTCTATAACAAAATTCACAGTTTGTAGAATAAAATTAAATTGTACTATTGGATAATTTAATAATTAAAGTAGCTTGTTATAGTTGAAATAATTCTTATATCTTTATTTATATGTTAACATTTTCAATTTACATAGTTAAGCAAAATCAATATAATTTCACTATTCTTTAAAGTATTTAAAAATAAATTATTCATTCCTGACTAAAATTATTATTAACTAAACACAAGACAGACATTCTCAAAAACTGCTTCTATTATCTAAAAATTTAAATGTTAAAGTTAAATTTTATTAATAGATCTTAAACTCACCCGCAAATATTTACGAAAGTTTCCCTAATTTTTTTTCTTCGATTTACTTTTGACTTTCATGGGTACAAACAACTTCATTTTGGTAATCTTTTTCTTCTGAGGTTTCCTCTTCTTCTTTTGTGTTGAATCGCACGTTTTCAAGTAACTCCTAAGACCAACTAGCATGGCATCAAAACCGTAGATGCTATCTGCAACTTTGTAAAATTCTTCGTCGTTCTGAACTTCTTTCGATTTGTACGCTACAGGTTTACCAAATTTTAAGGCTTCTCCAGTTTTATCACAGATTGTGTAGACTCTGCGTGGATGATTAAGAATATTGTACAACCGATCATTATTTTCTTTTCCAATTTTGAAATCATCCCAATCAAAGTCAATATTTTGGTCCAATTCGCTTAAATTTTTAGTAGACAACCTAAATTCTTCTTCATTTATTACTTCTAACTTTTCAAAATTGTTTTCTTTGGATTTTTGCTTTCTACCAACCGATTGAACTTCTTTAATTAAATTTCTCTCCTGGACTTGTGCCCCTTTATCTAAGTGAGATGACTCATATTTTTTAATTGAATTCACACCTTCATCTATTTTTCTGTTTCTTCTTTCTAATGTATTTTCTGATTTACTTGTGGCAAACGATTTTTCAGATGCTTTACGAATCGACACAAATTCTTTAGAATGATACGGTTCCCTGTTATCTGTTTCTATCATTTCCCAATCGCTTACTTTTGATTTTTGCTTTATTTGGGTTAACTGAACAACTGGAGTTGATTTTTTGTTTTCGTTAAACTTCCTAAATGGTAATTTTTTAGAAGCCAATACTTCAAAACTATTTTCTTTTTCTTCGCTCAATTGAACTTCTTCTAATAATTTTCTTCTTTTTTCACTTTTACTTGTACCCTCTTCGTCCGGCAAACGTTTCTTGGATTGCAAAGTTAGGTCAAATTCTTCTTGATCATCCATTTTTTTCTTCTGCACTTTTAATTTTTTAAAATCACTTCTTTTACCGTCTTGTGACAATTTCACCGTGTTCTTCTTTTCACCAGAATTGTTCAACGGTGATGTATTAGACAAAAAAGATAAGAATTCATCAAAGTAAGATTCTTCAGGTTTCTGTAAATTGCGGGTTAATTGTATCGGTTTTTTCCTTTCTTTTGCGGCAATTACATCAAAAAGAGACTTTTGAGGTGACAAAATTTTAAAGCTTAACTCAAGTTCTTCAGGATTTGATTCTTCGTTTCTTGGAATTAACATTTCAAAATCGGTCTCTGTGGATATATTAGTTTTACAAGTTGATTTAGTACTTTCCGTCAGGCTTGTATAAAATTTATTTAGCAGAAACTTTTTGGGAGGTAAACCTTGAGTATTATGTACTTTTTGTATATCCTCATCACTTATTTCATATATTTCATTATCTGCTAAATTTGATTGATCTTGAAATGATTTTCCTTCTACATTTGTAATAAATTTATCCAGAAGAAAATTATTATCAGGCAAACTATTACTGGTTGACTCGATAAATTCTTGAAAACTATCTATTTTATCATTTCTATCTTTGTTTGTTTCATGCTCTTGCGTCAACGTTCTCTTCTTACCTTCGATAGATCTATTTTCAATATCTTTATTGGTTTGTAAATTAAAACTTAACTTTAGTGCGTCTAATGTTTGCGTGGTATGGGCTAATTTAGCGTTTGCTTCTCTTAATTCACTGATTAATGAAGCGTATTTTTCATCGACCAACTGATCATTTCTGTGGGACCGATTAATCTTTGCATTGAGTGGCGGTGCAATCCGGATGTTGGATAAAATTTTTATTTTATTCTGTGCAAAATGTGTATTGGTAGATTTATTTTGTTTATCACATGAAGCTTTACTGCTAACTTGTTCCATACTTTTAGAATTCATTACTGTAAAAGAATTTTCCAAATCTTCCGTACTTGTATTACTTTTATCCAAACTTTGTTGATGTCTGTTCAATAAATACGTCAAGGATACGTCAGACTTTGTTTTGCGTAAATCCACTACGTGATTTTCCCCCATTTGATCGAATTTCTGTTGAAAATCAATTTCCTTTACGTCTTTGTGCTGGGTTAATCCAAAGTCAGGGTGATCCATATTGAATTCATTCAAACCATGCATAGATAATTTATCTATGGAACCGGAACTAGCACTGCTTGTAAAGTTGATTACATTATCTTCATCATTTTTATTTTCAACCTCATGTGATAGGTTTTGGTTAAAATAATAACAGTGATCGTTTTCAATTGACTTAATAATTTCAGTAATTTGTTTTATCTCCATATCTGCATCAGACTCGGCTATATCGTCGAATTGCATAGCAATCTCAATTTCTTTTGCAAAAGAACTATGTTCATCTTTGGTGACATTTTCGATGTTTTCAGGAGAATGTATTTTTGTTGTCTTGTCATCAAACTCAGCGCCTGAGACACTTCCTTCAGTTGGTAGGTTGAAAATAACATTAAGTTGGTCGTGTAACTCTTGGTTTTCACTTACTTCTGGAATAGCATTAATTACAGAAATTTGAAAATTTTCCGCATCTGCATTAGTCTTAGCTACATAATATTGTGTGCTATTTTCAATTTCTTTTTCTGCAATTACACCATCTTCAATTTCTGTGACGGTATTATCAATGTTATTATTAAGTTTAGCGTCCGAGACATTTTCTTCTATAGATGGGGTGCAAATAATATTAAGGTTATTGGGTACTTCTTTTTCACTTTCACCTTGAATAACATCAGGAATTAGCAAGTTCTTCATATGTTTTATAGTTTTAACCATGTCCTCAAGCTGATTATACTCCATTTGTTTTTCTGTAAAAGTTTTATTTTTAATTTGATAATTTTTAACCATTTTTTTTGAAACATTTTTCAAAAGTTTTTGCACATCTTGGATGTCTGTAGCTTTTGTTAAACTGTTACAAAACTCAACATCTGAATAAATTTCTTCGGTTGATGTGATGGAAATAATACTAATATTATCATCATTATTTTCCTGATCTTCATTCGTATGTAAATTTTTGACATATGGAATAATTTCTTTTGATAACTCCCAGTTATCAATTTTACCTTTTTCGATTGATGGGTGTATATTAGTAATTTTATCAATTTCCTTGTTCACATTTTCATTATTGGTGTTTAATTCATCAACGGTTTTAAATGGATAACCGCATGAATCAACAATACCTTTACTTTTTTGAAATTCCTTCACAATTAAATTATGGTTCTTTTGTATTTCTTCTTCCTCCAAGACTTGTTCTTTGGGATATTTAAGGGTGTAGCTATGATCTCTCTTAATTATCTCATTCGCATGTGTTGTAGAAATATTCGTGTTTGCATTCTTACTCTCTACATGTGGACTAAAGACATTTGTACAGTTGGCAAGTATAAAATCAGGTGTTGCAGAACGTTCACCGAGTTGATTGGATCCTTGGTCATCTGAAGCAATAGGGAAATGTTCACTTTCTTGAAAAAATGTTTCCACATGTGAATCAATTTCTTCAGTTGATGAGATGGAAATAACACTAATATTGTCATAATCTTTCTCTTGATCTTCATTTGCATGTAATTTCTCGATATATGAAAAAATTTCTTCAGAAATTTTATGAGGGAGTTCCCAGTTATCAAGTTTAACTGTTTCGGTTGATAGGCGTATATTAGAAGGATTACTAATTTTTTCGTTTACATTTTTAATATTGGCGGTTAATTCATCAACTTTTTCAAAAGTATAATCGCGTGACTCAACAAAACATTTGCTTCTTTGATAATCTGTTATAAATAAATTATGGTTCTTTTGTATTTCCTCTTCGTCCAAGACTTGTTCTTTGGTATTTTTAAGAGTGTAGCTATGATCTCTCTTAATTATCTCATTCTCATGTGTTGTAGAAATATTCGTATTTGCATTCTTACTCTCTACATGTGGACTAACTATATTTGCACAGTTAGTAAGTATAAAATCACGATCAGGTGTTTCAGAACGTTCACCGAGTTGATTGGATCCTTGGTCATCTGAAGCAATAGAGAAATGTTCGCTTTCTTGAACAAATGTTTTCACATGTGAATCAATTTCTTCAGTTGATGAGATGGAAATAACACTAATATTGTCATGATCTTTCTCTTGATCTTCATTTGCATGTAATTTCCCGATATATCGAAAAATTTCTTCAGAAATGTTATCAGAATTCCAGTTATCAAGTTTAACTGTTTCGGTTGATAGGCGTATATTAGAAGGATTACTAATTTTTTCGTTTACATTTTTAATATGGGCGGTTAATTCATCAACTTTTTCAAAAGTATAATCGCGTGAGTCAACAAAACATTTGCTTCTTTGATAATCTGTTATAAATAAATTATGGTTCTTTTGTATTTCCTCTTTGTCCAAAACTTGTTCTTTGGTATTTTTAAGGGTGTAGCTATGATCTCTCTTAATTATCTCATTCTCATGTGCTGTAGAAATATTCGTGTTTGCGTTCTTACTCTCTACATGTGGACTAACGATATTTGAACAGTTGGCAAGTATAAAATCACAGTCAGGTGTTTCAAAATCTTCACTGAGCTGATTGGTTCCTTGGTCATCTGAATCAATAGAAAAATATTCGATTTCTTCTGAAGAACTGACTGGTTGAACCGTTAACTCCAAATTTGTACTGTCTTCATTTTCAATCACTTGCTCTGTGATGCTCTTGAGATTATAACTGTCACTTACTTTAGTTAACTCCTTCAATGTACCTACGGTTAGAGTAGCAATGTTTCCATTACTTCCAACATTAAATTTCAAATCAGGAGTTTCTGAATTACATATCTTTATATCTTCATCACACACTTCGTTATCTTCAGTTAAAATAATTTCTGGATCAAATGAGTAATATTCGCTTTCTTGTTGACCTAAGAAGAAATTGTTATTTTTGCTTTCTTCGTTAGTTGTTTCTTGCTTGCAAAGTTTTTCAAAATTATTTTCAACTGGGGTGTCACCTGGATTAATTGACCAACATTCGCTTTCTGCAACGTTAACAGTTTGATTACCTAATGTTAACAAATCATCATTTTTTGTCATATCAACAATCTCTATATTCTTAATGTCTTCTGTGTTCATGTTAAATAACTGCATCAATGCATTATTTTTTTCCAAATATGAGGCAAATGCTTCAGAATAGTTGGATTCTTTATTTTCTTCTGTTGAAGCGCTATCCGTCACAATTGAATAATATTCGCTTTCTTCTACAATTTGTCCATCTTTAAACGTTTCTGAGTTTTCATTCTTATTTTCTTCGTCTTTCACGATTTCGGCATCAAAAACTTTTTCGTTAATCAGTTTTCTATTCTCAAGAGCATAACTATGATCGTTTCTGTTCAAATTTTTTCCATCAATAATTTTATCAGTGTTCTGAAATGTGTAACTATCAGACATTTTCAATTTCGTACTTAATGCACTTCTTGTCTGTTCTTTATTTTTAATTTTGGGTAAATTTGTGGGTAAGTTCACAATATTTTTGAAGTCATGCATCCAACTTTCTTTGCTAGATGACGGTGCAAGAGATAAGTCAAGATCTAATCCATAATCTTTAGAGATAGTTTTGGAAATTGATGAATTAGTGCCGGAATTCATGCCTTCCGGTTTAAAATCAAATATTGAATCTCGACTTTTTTCAAAAATAGATAAACTGTTATCCTCGCCAAATCTGTAATTAGATGGATTTTCCATTTCTTCCTCTTCACGTGGAAGTATATTTGTAGGAAATATTTCAGAATTTTTTGTCATGTTTTCTTTAGATTCAAATGTAGATAAAATGCCTGAATCTGAATTTTTTAAAAGTAATGAATTCCTTTTCGTTACATCTTCGTATTTCTTTTCTTGTGTTTTTAAATGAGCTGCTGCTTCTAAGTTGTTTTTCTTTTTTGAATTAATTTTCAATGTTAAATTTGTTTTCACAGCACAGTTGGAACTTTTAGATTTTAAAACACTTTTATCTTCTTTTGTCTCATTTACATTGATATTAATATTTTCTATCATCAAACGATTATTACTCAAACTCATATTAGAGTCAGAATGCATCCCAGTGAAGATCTGTGAAAATTCTTTACTATCTCCCGAAACGTTTTCTTTATTTTCAGAAGTAAATGAATTGTTTAACTTTAAATTTGGCGTTAAAAAACTCCCTTGACTACTTGTCATCGAGTCAGTACGTTTCTTCATTCTTCTTCTATTCTCAGCCCTAAATGACTAATAAAAATAATTCAATTAAAATTTTATACCTACTAAAAGATAATATGCCCTCAATAGCAAAAATTTAATTAAAAATAATAATCTTCTGTTCTAATTTTAATCCATAATTGAGGGAAGAATTAGACGACAATTATGACTTTAAAATTTAAGCTGATTTTATTTTATGATATTAAAATTTAATAAAAAGTCAAGCTGATCAATAGAATAATTAGATAAATTATAGAAGTTTCTTAAAAGGGCAGAAATGCCCTTATCAAAATAAACCCCTTGTACCTCCAGATTAGTACGACTCTGAACTTAAGCAACTACGAACAATGATATGAGTACTCACCAAACTCTGTGATGACAAGTTCCACCTTGAATCTGTAAGTTTAATTTAAATTATTATTCGAATTAATAAGAGCACCATCAATTAAATTACATCCAAAAAAATTAATAAACTTACGTTTTTTCCCTAACCACTTTCCTCTTTTAATTGGTGTCTGAATGTCCTCCTATAAAAATAAAAGCAAAGTTTTACTCTAAATGTTGAAACAATTATCCAGGAAGTACCTTAAACTTTTTACCAAAGAGTTTGATTAATTCTTCTTTTAAAAATTCCTTATGCACACCATTGGGTACCATAACTGCAATTTCTTTAATTAATGAAACCATTTCCCTTGAGGATTTAAATCGGCATGAGCATTTTCCGGACAATTTCAATACAAACATTCCAACAGCTGAGTTGTCTGTTTTCGAATCATTATTTCTAAATAAAAAATTTTTAAAAATGTTATAGTAATATAAGAAAGAAGATCTTCTTACATCAGGAGACAAACTTGACTAATATCATCAAAATGAACTGCAACAAATTCAAAGACGTTTAAATAATCATCAGGACCAGGAGGGCTTCTTAAAGAATTCTGATGACAACTGAATGAAAAAGTACGAAAACCATAATTGATATGCATCCATGTAACATCTCCATTCATGCCCTTTAAAATAGTAAAGAGTTTATTGCAGCATCGTCAAAAAGATTGGAGAAAACTTACTTTTAATGGAGAAATAACAGTTTCTTGTAAAGTCACTTTTAAGCAAGGTACTGAATGTACCTTATGAAAATGGTCATTAATGCTGCTTAAAAATACTTGCAAATCATTTACATAATCTTTTTGGCTGTGTACTGCAAGAAACATTTTAAATGTATCACCAGTACTACATACCTCATGTTCAAAAACGTATTCGATGTGACGCTTTTCACATATACTTATGATGCTTCTCACTAAAATAGTTTGAAACTCATAATCACCACAAGTCATTATTAATTTTAACCATTTTGATCTAAACAATAAATTTATGTAAAGGAATACAAATATGAATTTTACATAAAATTGGGTACTACTTACACTGTCTTGAAAAGGGGCTTTAATTCTTTTTTATGAAAGACAGCTAACTCATTGGTTGTCACAAAAACTCGGTTTAAATGGATCATAAATTCTTTATAAAACCATAGTGGTAAATCGTCTAATGTTGGGTTCAGAAGTATGGGTTTAAAAAATATAAATTTGTTCTTAATACTTTCTAAACTTCCAAGATTCTGAAAGTATAAAATAATTTTAAGAATTCATTCAACTCAGACATAGATTTCGGCAGCGATTATTAACATATTATAAAATAATTGATAGCAAACATAATATTTACAAAGCAAGTCACTTTTTTGTATATGGGTCATTCCACCAAATAAAATTTTTTTTGAAATGTGACCCCCGCGGATTTTTTTCAAATTTTGTCGAGTTATTCTCTGTATAAAAATAATGACTCACTGAAAAATTTAGCTCTTAATATTAAGTACTTTCGTAGTAATGATTTTTTGAATTTTGACAATTTTGAAATTTTTAACTTTTTCGTTAATTTTTTTGAAATAGAAAAATTATTTATAAAAATACAAGAAGTGCAGTTTCTTTTGTAAAAAAATCCTCGGCTTTTCAATGAAGATATTAATTTATTATTACAAGTAGCAAAAGACCCCTAAAATTTTAATTAAAGTAAAAAAATTGATTTTTTTGACAGTGCGGCAAGTTTTTTTTCAAATTTGATATTTTTTTCTGAAAATTGAGATTTTTTTACACATATTTTTTTTTGCACAAATTTCTAATTTTCACGATGTGCATATTTTTTGTTTAAATACAAATAAATAAAATGTACGATTTTTACGAATAAAAAACTTTTATTTTTGAATATATTACTCATATTGAAATTTTTTTTAAGATTTATTATGTTAATTATTTACTTTTTGTTCATAAAAAATTGTTTAATCACACTTTTAGTATTTAATTTCAGATAATATTTTGAAAAAAATTATGCAGTAAATAAAACTCAACGAAATTTATGGCGCTCTTAACAATAAACTATCACAATTTGGAAAATTACTTGAATATATTCAGGGTGGATTGTATGATCTTGACTTATTTTCCAGTAAGTAGATTTAAGTAATATTCCAAATCGTGATAGAAATTTATCGTTAAAAGCGATACAACTTTTGTCAAGTTTTTTTACTGTATAATTTAAAAAAAAAATTATCTAAAATTAAATACGAAAAAGTGATATTAAACAATTTTTTATGAACAAAAAGTAAATAATTAACATAATTACTCTTAAAAAAAATTTCAATATTAGTAATATTCAAAAATAAAAGTTTTTTATTCGTAAAAATCGTACATTTTATTTATTTGTACTTAAACAAAAAATATGCACATCGTAAAAATTAGATAATTTGTGTAAAAAAATTTCAGCTTTCAGAAAAAAATATCAATTTTGAAAAAAAAAACTTGCCGCACTGTCAAAAAAATCAATTTTTTTACTTTAATTAAAATTTTGGGGGTCTTTTGCTACTTGTAATAATAAATTATCAATCTTTATTGAAAAGCTGAGGATTTTTTACAAAAGAAACTGTACTTCTCGTATTTTTATGAATAACTTTTCTACTTCAAAAAAATTAACGAAAAAGTTAAAAATTTCAAAATTGTCAAAATTCAAAAAATTATTACTACGAAAGTACTTAATATTAAGAGCTAAATTTTTCAGTGAGGCATTATTTTTATACAGAAAATAACTCGACAAAATTTGAAAAAAATCCGCGGGGGCCACACTTCAAAAAAAATTTTATTTGGTGGAATGACCCATATATACAAATTACAATCATTTTATTATAACCAGGGAACTCAGCTTATCCCCCTTACCAACTTCCAGCTCCTGATCTAATAAGAAATTATTGAGGAAAAGGTAAAAAATATTGTATAATAATAAGTCTCGATAATACGTGGAAAACCGCAGCAAAACAAAAAATGATCCAGATTTTTTTAAATGAAGTTTTAACAATTATGATGTATTTATTTCTTTTTTTTTTAACGTGAAACTTTACAATACACTTCTAATAAGCAATAATTTTTTACTAGGAAAACACGATTTTGTTGTTGTACCCCAAATTGTCAAGACTAAATTAGGTATGTACTTAACAATAGCCCCTCGTATGTAGCCGGGTTTAGTTTATAACAGTTAAAGAAGAACAAATTTAGGATCAGTAGATTGCTAGCAATAATAGTTGCGAATAATAATACAAAAATAATAAGGAAACTAATAAAAGCAGTTAGCACAATAACAACCCAACACCGACTTCAATTCCTACCTTCGTTCTTTCGTTTTACAAAAATGTGCATCTGTCACCATACCACTAAAAATGGAATAGCAGATTATTATCCTCCAAGTACCTCGACAAATAATTAACGGTTTTGATGAAATATGTAGGTGTAAATCTGCAAATAGTACTTCCACAGATTACTATATAATATTATATAATCTGTGGTACTTCTTACACAAGAAAAAAAATACTCTAAAATCACAGTTTTTCATAATGTCCAAAGTTTGAGAGTTAAAATAAAAGTATACGTACATCTAAAATTGCCATCCAGCGATCGATTATATAAAAATGATCCTGTTGCTTAATGTAGGTTGAGTCCTTTATAAAAATCATAATGCATTCACAAAATCCCATTATACAGGAATGCAGCTTTACTGTTTGATACACAACCGGTCTGTATCCTCCTTTGAACAAGTTTCGAAATCTTTTGAAAAGTTTTTCAATGTTCTCTCGAGTCATGGCCACCTCTGGATACGGATCCTGAATTAAAGAAAAATGTAACTCCACGTTATACTAATGATATTAAGCAACTTACAAGGCAATTTTGAACTTCCTTCAACAAAACATCTAGAAGTGGGCCTGGCGAAACTAAAAAATTTCCCGACATGATTAAACTACACAAAGAAAAACGATGACTTTGTTTCAAGTTGACGACTGACAAATTATGTCACTTTTTTAAAGGTTTAAAATCATATTTATTAAGTTAATGTTCACTGTATAAAACCAATATGAACAGAATCTAACAAGTGTTAAAATCGTTAAAATTGTGGTTAAAATCGCCCGTTTAACACCAAACAATGCTGGATTGTTTGAGTTGCCGTGGTAACCACGAAAAACTGGCGGACGTTAGTGATACTAATAGTACATAAACAAAACTTTAGGCGCGTTTTCATAATTGCGGAAATGAATTTTGATTGTTATTTTTGTTTACACAACCCCAGTTTTGGTTACCAAATTATTTTAACTTATTTATTGAAAATTATTCTAATTACTATTATTATAAAAGTAATGCAAATCACAAAAAATAAATAAAGAAGTGATTGAAAGATTGAAACCACCGAGGTGGCCAAAACCAGTGCCTTTACGCTATCTACTGCTAGCAAAAATGTTATTGGAGCATTTACATTCAAATTTTATAACTAAAATGTTCAGATGAGAATATTCAGAAGAAACTGTGGCGTCACACAAACATTATTTTAAAGAATTTATTATCAGTAGGCTTAAGTTTTAATAATTAAAGAATCTCCATAGTTTTGGAATAACAAAAAAATAAAATTTAGATTAACAAGTCAAAAATAATAATTGTATCTCGTTCCAGTTAAATAAATATTTCAATTTTAAATAGTTGATTAATTATTACTATGTGGTAATGATACCACATATTTGGTGACCCCGATTTTAAGAAAACCACGCAGATAACATATATTACTTGAACAATATTTAATGCCAAGACAAAGAAAAATAATTGCACAGATGAATCAAACCGTTAATTTAACAAAATTTTGGAGTAATGTTAACAGAAAATGGAAGAACTTCTTTCAAATACAAAAATGGGAGACCGTAAACCATCCGATTTATTAAGATCCATGCAAATTCTCACAGGAGAAGGAACTACAATAAGTTCAAATTTACTAAAACAATTATGGTTCAAAAAGCTACCTAAATCAATCAACATAGCATTAGTAGCGAGTGGTAAAGACAATATAGATGACCTTTCCGATTTAGCAGACAAAATTTGGGAAGTTTCTGAATATAAAAATGTAAGTTCGATAAAAACTGTTACAAAAAATTATGATATTTCAATAGAATTATTAAAATCTTTTATCAACATGCACATTCAATACAGTGATATAAAAAAAGAAATTTCCGAATTAAAACAAACAATTTTAAATAGTAATAATTCAAGATCACGTTCTCCAAATCGCTCAGGTAATTGTTATAAAAGGGATTTAAGCAAAAATTCTGCATTTAGTAATTACGCAAATCATTTTAATAATTACAATTAAACAAAAAGGTTAACACAATTAAAACAAATACACCTTCCATTATTTATTTAGTTGAAACAAAATACACACAATTATTAAAAACATTTCCATCATTAACTTTACTTCCAAATTATTCTTTAACAGTCAAACACAACACACAGCACCAATTACAATCTCAATTCACCATCACAACAACAAATTCAATTCCAACACTTTCATCACTACATCAACTTCAACGATTTATTGGTATGGTAAATTACTAGCACCGATTTATCCCACATTTAGCAAAACTTTTATCACCACTTCATATTTTAACTACAACAACAATCAAGCAATCAACAACAATCAATCAATCAATCAATCAACAATCAGCCAATCAATCAATCAATCAACAACAATCAATCAATCAATCAACAACAATCAATCAATCAATCAATCAATCAATCAACAATAAATCAAAATTTAATGTATCAATACATTCCGCGCTTTGGAGTACCTTTAAGAATTTATTACAACCGATCAAGGTTCAAAATTTAAATCTAACATTTTTCACAATTTAACAAAATTACTTGGTGCTCACAAAATACACACCAATACATATCATTCTCAAAGTAACAGTTTTGTCGAAAAGTTACTTTCATGATTAATTGAGACGCTGTCACTGGAAGGGGAGTAGTTGTGGCGTCACACAAACATTATTTTAAAGAATTTATTATCAGTAGGCTTAAGTTTTAATAATTAAAGAATCTCCATAGTTTTGGAATAACAAAAAAATAAAATTTAGATTAACAAGTCAAAAATAATAATTGTATCTCGTTCCAGTTAAATAAATATTTCAATTTTAAATAGTTGATTAATTATTACTATGTGGTAATGATACCACAGAAACCAAATGAAATATATAAGAAAGGAAAGGTCAATTAAGGTACAAACACAGTAGGTATTAAAGAGTCGATGTGTATTTATACTACGTAATATTTGAAACGACGCAGATGTTGAAAATAACAAGCCTTAGGCTTAAATTCAGTTAAAGAAGAAGAAATTTAATTTATTAATAAATATTTTTAAAAAAATATTTATTGCTGCCCCCCCCCACTAAAATAACCCATTTGCTATCAAATTTTTTTCACTATTTTTATAGTATCGTATTCACAAGTTTAACAGTAATAAATTTTTACAAAGTTACAAAAATTTTAAATGAAATTTTCATCGCTTTCTGCTTCTTTCGAGCCAATCATAAGAACTGAATTGTTTCACTGTTTTTGCAATATTCAGAAGTTCAACTGTAATATACACAAAGTTTTTATAATTTAAAACAAAATTTTTATCGCTAACCCCTTTAACCCTTTGAACATCTAAATCGACCCAATTCCCCCAGTGTTTTACCTTTTTACGCGTAAATCAACTTTAGTCCATGGCTTGTAACCATTAACTTTATACATCTGTCGCCTTGCCTCAAGACACTGTCTCGATCCATTTGTCATTTATAAAATAAAACATATCATTTTTTTGGTACCTATATTAAAATAAGAAAAAAAAATAAAAGAAATTGCCACCCTCTAGCCGCTTAGAATTATAATTAAACTATTTTTACAGCGTTCACATAAAACTTCTAAATCTTATTTTATTAAAAAAAAAAAAACGATATCAATTAATACGCATGCTGCTCGGAGAAAATTTAAACGGCAAATTTTGGAACCGCAAATAATATTTTCTTGAAAAAAAAACAAAAAGATATATTTATAGATATTTAGAACTCAAAATAGTCTAAAAAAACTAGACGTTTGTGCTAGCTTTATTTTCGTTTTTACCCAAATAGTTTTTGAGATTTTTTAGAAAAACATCATGAATACTGACGCGCATGAGTGGCTTAACGAGATTCTCTTAGCACGGGGAAACACATAGATATTTTTAAAATTTAGAATTTTGGATTTAAAATAGTCTAAAACGTTAGTGCTTGTTTGTGCAAGTTTTATTTTTGTTTGTACCCAAATAGTTTTTGAGTTTTTCGAGATTCTAGGTAACACGTGGTAAAACAAAATTTCTTTAAAATTTCCAGTTCCTGATACAAAAATAGTCTAAAACGTCTGTGTTTGATTTGTACTTGTTTGTGCAAGTTTCATTTTCGTTTGTACCCAAATGGTTTTTGAGATTTTCAAGAAATACATCAAAGAAACTGACGCGTATGAGTGGATTAACGAGATTCTAGGTAAAACTTACAGGATCACGGTCAAAATATTGACTATCGTTTGTACCTGTTTGTGCAAGTTTCATTTTTGTTTGTACCCAAATAGCTTTTGAGATTTTCAAGAAAAACATCAAGGATACTGACGCGCATGAGTGAATTAACAAGAATCTTAGCACGGGAAAACACAGAATTTTTTAAAATTTTGAATTTTGGATTCAAAGTTAACGAGATTGTGAATAATACCTACAGGATCAACTTCAAAAGAGTTGCAATCGCCTGTACTTTGTTTTTGCCAAGGTGTGATTAGCTTTCTACCACCGTCATCCAAACATATGTTGGCAATAAGTCACTATATAGCGTGTTGCTACAAAAGAGAAGACAATCGATAGAAAAAATTGATGATCTGGAGCACTCGGCAAAGAACATGCGGTTATCTGAAATAGTCAATTATCAATTTCTTGTATACACATTATAAGACCTCTATCATCCTATTTGTCGTATTTATTTCCTTCACCCTCTTGGGGTAGAAAGAGATAAACACTTGGTACCGACTACTCTTGGAATTTGGGGGTTATTTACTGAAAGACCTTGTACTTCATTTAACTAATTCTATTAAACAATAACAATTTATATACATTCAACAATAAAAATTATAAATTTAATAATCTTACTCTAAGACCATAATTACGACCAGCATCTTTGACATCTTTGGGCACTTGTACCACAACACCCGACTAGCATGTATTACCAATGCTAACTCAAAGTGAGACTCTGATGCAACTGCCTCCGATTTGTTCGGAGCCCCTTTTTATGTAACTACAAACCTTTCTTAGTCTGCTGCCTTCCTTGAGTCGGTTCCTTTGTCATGAGTTCAACCTAGTACAATCGTTTGGTTTTTCCGACGACTTCCTTTTGCATACGCAGAAGTCGTCGTGTGCAACTTGCATATTCCTAGGCGACTCATGACTTCCTACTTGAGGGCATTTCCCTGTGCGGGTGTTCTACTTATTCTTAATTATTTATTGTTAATTTAAATTCTGAATTATTTTTAAATAAATATTTTTTAACATTATTTTTAGTTGCGACAATATAATTTAATAAATTGAACTAAACTTGTAAATTTCTTATGATAAAATTTGTAAATTTCCTATTGAACATTTGTAAATTTCTATAATAAATAAAAATAGTAAATACCAACTTGTATATTTCAAAAACCATGTTTCCAGTCCCCCCCTCCCCGGTACATTTTGAAATTTCCCGAAAACTATTTAGATACAAACAAAAATAATTTTTGCACAATCAGGAACAAAGAAAGTACAAAGGATAGAGAGTATTTTGGACGTCAACCTGTTAGTGTTACCCATAATCTCGTTAACCTACTCATGCGCGTCAGTATCTATGATTTTTTTCTAGAAAATCTCAATAACTATTTTGGTACAACCGAAAATAATGTTTGCACAAACTGGCAAAAACAAAGTACAGGCGATTGCAACTTTTTTGAAGTGGATCCTGTAGATGTTATCCAGAATCTCGTTAACTTTGAATCCAAAATTCAAAATTTTAAAAAATTCTGTGTTTCCCCGTGCTAAAAATCTCGCTAATCCACTCATGCGCGTCAGTATCCTTGATGGTTTTCTTGAAAATCTCAAAAACTATTTGGGTACAAACGAAAATAAAACTTGCACAAACAAGCACAAACAAAGTACAAACGTTCTAGACTATTTAAAATCCAAAATTTAAAAAAGCATGTCTCCAGCCCCCCCAGCGAAATTTTGAAATTTCTCAAAAACTATTTGGGTACAAATAAAAATGAAATTTGCACAAACAGGTACAAACGAAGTACAAACGATAGAGAATATTTTGAACGTGATCCTGTAAGTTTTACCCAGAATCTCGTTAATCCACTCATGCACGTCAGTATCCTTGATGGTTTTCTTGAAAATCTCAAAAACTATTTGGGTACAAACGAAAATAAAACTTGCACAAACAAAGTACAAACGTTCTAGACTATTTAAAATCCAAAATTCGAAATTTAAAAAAGCATGTCTCTAGCCCCCCCCCCAGCGAAATTTCTCAAAAACTATTTGGGTACAAACAAAAATGAAATTTGCACAAATATGTACAAACGAAGTACAAACGATAGAGAATATTTTGAACGTGATCCTGTAAGTTTTACCCAGAATCTCGTTAATCCACTCATGCGCGTCAGTTTCTTTGATGTATTTCTTGAAAATCTCAAAAACTATTTGGGTACAAACAAAAATGAAACTTGCACAAACAAGTACAAACCAAACACAGACGTTTTAGACTATTTTTGTATCAGGAATTGGAAATTTTAAAGAAATTTTGTTTTACCACGTGTTACCTAGAATCTCGAAAATCTCAAAAACTATTTGGGTAAAAACAAAAATAAAACTTGCACAAACAAGCACAAAAGTTCTAGACTATTTTAAATCCAAAATTCGAAATTTTAAAAAATTCTGTGCTTCCCCGTGCTAAAGGGTAGTTCACACTACATGATTTATCATATGACTTAGTCATAAGAAAAGTCATGGCTAAAATGATACCATCACAACAGCCAATCATAAAAACCATAACTTCTATAATATCATATAGTGTGAACGTAAAAAAATCTCTCATGAGAAGTCATGTGACAAGTCATATGATAAATCATGTAGTGTGAACTACCCTTAAGAGAATCTCATTGAGCCACTCATGCGCGTCAGTATTCATGATGTTTTTCTAAAAAATCTCAAAAACTATTTGGGTACAAACGAAAATAAAACTTGCACAAACAATCACAAGCGAATTACAAACGTTCTAGACTATTTTGAATCCAAAATTCGAAATTTAAAAAAGCATGTCTCCAGCCCCCCCCCCCCCCGCAAAATTTCTCGAAAACTATTTGGGTACAAACGAAAATAATGTTTGCACAAACAGGTACAAACAAAGCACAAACGATTTAGACTATTTTGGAGTCAAAATTCGAATTGGGGGGGGGGCTGGGGACATGCACCTCATCAGTTGTATATGTTTGTGCAATTATTACTTTTGTTTATACCTAAATACACCCCTGCCAAGCTAATTTTTGAAATTTCTCAAAAACTATTATATAAAACGAAAATATTTTGCACAAACGATTTAGACTATTTTAGATTCAAAATAAGAAGAGAAGGCATGCACCTCAAATTTTGGAAGTAAAAAAAATATCCTTGAATTATTTCTTCAATGTGTTGAAAAAATTCTTTTTATAATATCCTGATTCCCATAAGAAAGCCATTATTTTCTGGAATGTATTGAATTTTAAAAACAGAGCAATTTACGATTTAAAAATCATAAAATAAAAATTTATTTTACATCATGATAAAATGACTGGAACCTTTGCAATCTTTAAAATGCGAATATCTCAAAACAGGGTTTTGGAAGTTACGACACTTGTCATCTCAGAGTGCCATATTATATTAATTAACAGATACATGGTCAATAAAAAAATTCTGTGTGTGGCGGGAGGGGGGAAGCGTTCCACAATTCAGAACACAGCTAAATATATTTTTTAAATTTCTTTTATTTTTAGTGTTATAGATGTAATTAACTACAAAAAGCCAAAAAAAATTAATTTATTGTTGTAGGTACCTACCTTTAAAAAATGTGTAATCATTACATAAAATTACAATTGACCCATGTAACAATGATTATAAATAAAACTTATAAAAATTGTAAACAATGGAAAATATAGTGTTCGATCGGTAATCCTTAAATTAACAAGAACAAATAAACTGCAAATTTAAATATAATGAATCTTTATTTAAAGACTTAATACTCACAAATATCAGACATTTCATCAACTACCATAAAAATAACAATTGATATTTCAAGATATTTAAATTAGTAGGGTAAATTACTTTTACTAAAAAATAATATGTATATTTTTTTGTGAATATTCGATAGCATTTTAATGTTATGTTAACTAATTACTAAACAGTCTTTCAATTCACACATTTGCACTTCAAATCGTTAGTTTACCTAAATAAAACAGCTTATTTTATACGATATTTTATACATTATCAAAATTTTTCAAGGCTCCTTCATTATGTTTTAAGTTTCAATTTTTCTGTAGTGCAAAAGCAATAACATCGTCTACTAAAAACACCGGTATTACTTGAAATGGAATTATTGTTTATTTTTCGATAATTATTGGATAAAATAAAATGGTGAATAGCATACTCGTGTCGTCTTTAACGTCATCTTACAGCACTAAATACATTAACATAAGTGCACATTAAGTAAGTAATACAAGAAAGTTTTCCGATGTCATAATGATTCTTATATACAAATATAATTACATTTACTTATATGTTAACTTTTATTACAAACTAAAGTCATCGCTACTCCTAACAACAAACGCAAAATTACTTCTTTTTTTACCAAAAAAATTAAGAATAACGTAAAAAATTACAACTAAAAATACTCCTGTCCTACCTTATAAAATTACGCGATTTATTATAAATAAAGCTTTGGTAAATAAATCTACGTACTTCCACAGATATCATACACAGTAACATACAGATATAAAACGATCAAATGTAACAAATAACATTTCTTGCAACTTCAATCCACATTGTCCTGAAATATAAGCTTAATAAAACCTGGCGATGACAATGGGGTTGCACAAAATGGACACACTGCATGAAAACCATTCGTACCATGTGGAATTGCAACGTTTGCCCAATATCTGTAATTAAAAATTAACTTACAAATGATTTTTAACAAGCATTGTCAAGTTGAATCAGACAAAATCAGACCTTAGTATTTTTTAGAAATAACTTAAAAAAATTATTCCGAAATTAGGATAATTTTTTTTTATAAATTGTAATATTTTTTTATTTATTATTAAAAGTCAATTTAAACCATTCAAATCATCAAATAAGTAGACCTTGTGGTAGTAATAATTGCTATTGTATATTTATTTATTTATTCATGTCGCTTGCTTAATTCAATATTTATGCATTTATTTACAACTTTTCATTATAATATAAAATACGTAATTGAATTAATTTTTTACGTCTAACATAATTATATGAATTACTTTTTATTATTTATATAGTCATAACCAGAGCTCTAGTGTAACTCATCCATTTTTTCTTTAATATTGTAAAATAAGTTTAGAACAAAAATATTTATCTTTTTACACTAAATACTTTTGGCCTCTTTCAATATTTTTGATATCTCACCATTTTCGAGTTACAGTAGAACTTGTCTAGTCTGACACTTTTCGGAATTTCACTGTGAAAGCCAACAGAAGTAGGCAGAAACCTTCGATCATATATACATTGTATAGATGATCTAAGGCGGAAACTTACCTCATCTTATGAGCACCTGCTGTGATGAAAATTGAAATTTTTGAAAATAAAACTGGGTGAAATTTGACTAATTCTAAAATTATAATATTATATAATATAAAAGAGTGTGGTCAAGTGTTGTCATCTTTCTGATTAGTACGGCCATGTTTTTCTCATTAGGCGCACAATTCTTAATTTATAAACTAATTACTAAAAAATTTTTAGATTTAGATTAGCTTTAAGATGGTCGCCTAAAGGGCGCGAACCTTAACTCATGAGTCATGACCATGACTAGCGCGGAAGGTTGAGCCCTGATTGAGATTAATATCCTTAAATATTTATGAGTCAAAACTATGGAGGTCCTAGTAAGAACCCAGGAGACAATTCTTGCATATGCTTGCTTGTCCTCACCCACCAGAGTGGTTAGACTCGTGGTGGCTGTTGGCGACTGTTCAGCAATGGACCTCGGTACTCAGTGTCTGTAGTAGATCCCTCAAACCTAAGGCCATCCAGGTCTTGCAGCCTGTGATGGCTTGCCAAGGACACATCTTAGAGATATAAATCCCAGCCGTTATCTCTCTGGGAGGAAGATTCTGAGCAAATTAATTTATCTCCTAACATCTAAAATTAAATTGTTACTGAATCTATCCAAATAGTTTTCAAGAAGTTTCAAAAATTAGCTTGGGGGGGAAAGCTGGAGATTTGACGTTTGTACTTTGTACCCAAATAGTTTTTGAGATTTATAAAAAAAAAACTACACTGACGAGTATGATTGAATTAACGAGTTAATGAGGTTCTTGGTAACACATACAGGATGAAGTACAAATAATTTTCAAAATATATCGTCTATACTTCGTGTGTGTCGCGTTCTTGTGCAAAATGCGTTTTTTTATGCTTTTATAGGTCAAAATTAATTAAATAATTATTATTAATTACCATAGTAATTTTTATTTACTACCGTTAAATAATATAAGAATTACTATAAAATTTATATTAGTGCAGTCAGATGCTAGGGTAGGTCAAGTTTTTTAATTTTGAAAATTGTTTTATTCAAAATCAGTAGCTACTGTAATGTAGTTGGAGCGAACTGCTTCAAGCGCCAGGGCCTGAAGGTCGTAGTTTTGGGGGTTCAAAGTCAAACCCCTCCCATGATATAGCAAAAGAGTAAAAAAAAATCTAACAACTTTTTTTATAGCCCCCCAAGGCATAAACAATTTTTTTAGATAAAAAATCCCCCCCCCCCCAGAAAGTTGTCTAGCTATGGCCCTGTCGGGCGTACAAATGATGAGAAAGCAAAATTAGAAAGACTGAAAGAAAAATTAGTGAAAACTTTTGTTTTATTTCTCAATTAAATCGTATCATTTCACGCTTTTGAGCTTGAAAATTTGTTTATACAGTGGGGGCCGCTTAATGTGATCGCGGTTAATGTTATCATTCGGATATTGTTATCACTTTTGCCAGGAACGGAACGAACATATATTATTAAACACAAAAAACATCGCTTATAGTTATCATAATTCGGTTAATGTTATCATATTATTCTTAAGGTTATTTTCTCCCACGAGCAAAGGAGTTGATTTTCAGTTACAAGCATTTTTTTTATATTGTGCATACCACCCACATAATATAAAGTCAGGTGTTAGCAAGAAAATCAACGTCACACATGTGATATCACATTACATAATTTATGTTTATAATCAATTCCGTCGTTGAAATACATAAATGGACGATAGTTTGCTGTTAATGTGTGTTGTAAGATTTAGTCCTACTTGGAAACTTCACAATGAGTGACTATTATTAATTAATTTTTGTAGATGTTCTACATACTAATAAATAACCAATAAAAATTTTTTCCTTTTCATTGTTATTAATCGGTTATTGTTATCAAAAACCTCTAGTCCCAATGTGATCACATTATGCGGGCCCCACTGTATTTCGTTTGTGCAAAAATTATTTTCGTCTGTACCCAAATTCTTCTCGAGAAATTTCAAAATTTAGCTGTGGGGAGGCTGGATACATGCATTTTTAAAATTTCAGATTTAAAATGGTCTAGACTCTAAAATTTGTGTGTTCTGCAGAGACGTGCCCAAGGGGGGAGGGAACTTCCCCCCAATATTTTAGAAATTTGATAAAAACACTCAATAGTTGGTCAAATTAGACTTTTTTATGCATAGATAAGAAAGGGTAATACTACTCTTTTATCTATGTTTTTATGTCTAAATTTACAAAAAGTTGGTAATTTTTAATTAATTCAGTTGGCAAATTTGGAATTGCTCCCCCCTGAAAAAAGTTGGTTGGGCACGTCCCTGGTCTTCAGTTTGCGCTTGTTTATGCAAGTTTTATTTTCGTTTTTGATTTTCAAAACATTTCAAAAATTTGCTAGGGGTCCTGAAACGTCCCTTTTTGAAATTTTGAATTTAAAATTGTCATTTGTGCCTGTTTGTGCAATTATTATTTTCGTTTAAACTGTAGTTATAGAAATATTATTTCAAAAATTAGCGGTGGGGGAAAGGCATACAAATGTAGACATGTGTTGCACTCCCCCCAATTTTCGAAAGTTTTTCTATTTCTCTATCTGGGTAAAAATAAAAATAATGTTTGCCTAAAGAGGCACAAACGATTTAGACTATTATGAACTTCATCCTGTATGTGTTACCGAAAAGCACGTTAAACCAATCATCCGCGTCAATATCGTTGATGTTTTTCTTAAAAATCTCAAAAACTATTTGAGTACAAACGAAAATAAAACTTTCACAAACAAGAGCAAACAAAACACAAACGGTGTTTAAAATCTAAAATTTCAAAAACGGATATCTCCAACCCCCCCCCCGCTCCTAATTTTTTGAAATTTCTCGAAAACCATTTTGATACAAACAAAAATAATTTATGTAACAACAAAAAACAAACGATTTAAACTATTTTAGATTCAAAAATTGAAATGGGGAGGGCTAATATGTTTCCAACCCCGTTTCACCCGTTCTAATTTTGCTTCCCTATCATTTGTACCAGTACCGTAGCTAGGATTTCATTTCGGGGGGGGGGGGGGGAACACTTGTAAAAAGTAAAATTTTCGGTGGCTCCTCTTTCGAGAATTTTTATTATTATAAACAAATTTTCTTTTATTTTCTAAAAAAAAATTTTTTTTTAACATTTCGGGGGAGAAGGGAGGACACGTGCCCCCGGTGCCACCCCTTGGCTAGGGCCTGATTTGTACGCCTGGAGCAGTTCGCTCCAACCACTTCACATTAGCTACGTCTAATTTTTTTAATAAAACAATTTTCAAAATCAAAAAACTTGACCTACCCTAGCATCTGACTGTGCACTAATATAAATACATTCTTATGTTATTTACTGTAGTAAATAAAAATTACCATGGTAATTACTACTAATTACTTTAGCAAATAATAATTATTTAATTAATTTTGACCTATAAAAAGCATAAAAATTGATTGCCCTTATTAATATAAAATAATTTTAAATAATTTAAAAATGTTTCATTAATTATTATTAAATTGATCTTTTTATAAGTAAACGTTAGAAAACTTTCAATTTGATAATTATTTTGTCGCTATTTAAATTTCGGTTTTAGCAGAACATATCAGTTATTTAAAAAAACACAGGGTGATCTGATAGATAACACTAAAATGAACAGTTTAAGCTATGGGCTTGGGCTTCAGCTTAGGGAATTTGATTGTCAAGCTTCTAGTTTTCATTTAAAACCGCATAGTTATTACTTATCCCATTCTGTTGACAGTGTGTGCGCTCGACGTAAATACCTGCAGCAAGGCTTATTAGGAGGCAAGACCACCGCAGTTAATGATTACATGTGTGACTGACAACATCAAACTAAATGTTTATTTTAAATTTCATTTTGTTAAAAAACATACCACGCAAACTCGTGGATTTAAATATCTCAGTTAAAGAGTTGCGTGACTTTCAGGGACATTTTAATAAGTGTATGTGACGGTTGAGTTACAGAGCAAAAATTCTGGATTCAAATCGCGGACTTTATAGAATTTCATAGCTTGGTCATCTCCACGTTGTGGTGAAATCAAACAATCAAGGAAATAAATAACAAGGCACATTCGGGGTCTAATCCTCCCCTTAAAACGGATTTGTAAATCCTGGAACGGGATAGCTTATATTCATAACGAATATATGAACATCTTGGTTTTAAATATCCCAGCTGAAAAGTTCCGTGGCATTCAGAGATATTTTTAACAAGTGAGCAAGCTTAGAGATTCCAGCTGAGGAGTTATTACGTGGAAGTTTGAAAGATCCATGATGATTCCAAGTTAAAAACTAATCCAAAGAACCCCGAAAGTTTTATAGGTAAATCTGGGTTTGCATTTTGTAGCTAATGATATTGATAAGTTATCAAAAAATTAACCTCCGGGATCGAGCCGTTTACGAGTTATGCGCAATTTATGTTCAGATATAATTCATTCTATGGCATATCTTTCAATCAATTGATTCTACGAAAAAAAGTGTAAGAACCTTTTTTGTGTAGATTTTTATAAACTACAATTTTCTTTAAAAAATTGAAAATTTTCGAGATATTTGCGAAAAACTATAACTCGCCATCTTTTAACCCCTAAAAATATCCATGGTCAAAATTAAGGCTACTTTTGAATATGTTTAAGACATAAAAATGAAGGTCTTCGCATAAATTCAGCCTTGATGTCCCAAGCATATCCTAAAAAGTACCCTTAATTTAAACCATGGGTTTCTTTTTAGAAAAATTTATCAATTTCTCGAGGAAACATCAAAAATAAGTGAAGTGGCCTATTTTTAATAAGCGACTATTGAAACTTTGTGCCTCTTTAAAGACTGAACTACTGACCAATTTGAAAAACTGAAAAAAAACCAATTTTGATGGGACTTCCGCTGATTGATAGCTCTCTTAGGTTAGGTTAGTAAGATTCTTAAAAATACCGAACCGATTTTGAGGAGATTTTTAGTGAGTGAAAGCTTTTTTATTCATGAGTAACTTAGGGTATACGGCATTACACTATCTAATCCACGTAAATATGACTCCAATTTGCGATGCGCATGAATGGATTTACCAGAAAATCCCACTGTTATTTTAAAATTTTTTTAGTTATATCAAAAATTAAAAATATAATTAAAATATTAAACTTTTAGTTATATATTTTTTCGGATTTAATTTGTTTTTTCTTAAATTACTTTAAAGTTACTGGATTAAATTAGTTAATAAATTAAAATTTTTAATGATTTTGAAACGCAAGAGGTTTAATAATTAATACCATTTAATTTTCGACTGTAAAGTTGTTATATGTGTATTTTTTTAAGATATTGAACTACAAAATTCGTTAAAAAAAATAACAAAAAAATATTAAAAATCATATGTACCTTTTAGAATATTAATTAAAATATGTCGTAAAAAATAACACATACTTTTGTGTGGGGTTAATGTGACGCGTATGCTTGATGAAGAAATATACCAGGTGTTAATTTGTAAAGTTCCACCTTTAATGTATAGGGAGAGTTTAGACAAGATTTAGGAAGGAGATAAGAAAATGTTTTTATCAAATTTTTTTATCTTATAACCCCTACTGTTGTAATTTTATATTAAACACATCAAATTAATTAATTATTCTTGTTAAATATTGTTATCTTTTGGCATAAATAACTACTAATAGATTAACTACTATAATTTTGATATATGTGTCTGCTCGAGGTTTAAAGAATTAAGGAAGTTTTTAAAAAAATAGAGGATGAGTTGAAATTTTAACCCCCCTCAGATCTCGATAACTTTAAAAACGTACAAAATTGATATTTTTGCCCCCCTTCAAAAATCACCCCCTTTGCGATTACTGTCTTTGCAGTGGTCACAAAAGTATTAATATAGTGTATGTATTTAGGTACCAAGTTTCAAAAATTTTAAACAAACTTTTTTGCTGTTTTACCTTAAAAATCACCACTTAGCGCGCAGTGGTTTCCAAACTTTATATTAGAACTTTAATTTGATATAATTACACACAAAGATTTGGGTGCCAGTCAAGGTGTAAAAGTTTAATAAAATATTTTTTTCTTTCCCATACAATTCCAAGCATAATAATCAATCAATATTTGCAATGAAAAATCAACTTATAAATACTTTTAATCAAAAGTTAGCTACTAGCAATTGATTACTATTTTGGCAAATATCCAACAACCCAAGCAGTTATAAAGTTGAATGAGACAAGATCAAGTTCAACCATGCCGAAAAGAACAAATTGAAAAATGTAAAAATTTCAATAATAAATTCGATAGAAACTTACTTTACAGTTTTTTCGGTGGCCATATGTCCACATGGATTAAAAGCATACGTCAGCGGTCCTGTATCAACATAAAATGCTGGTTCTAATCCCATACAAACTTTAACTACAGGTCCCAACTAAAACAACCCAAAATTTAATGAGTATCTGAAACATTTGAAAGCTCACATTACCTCTAAACAAATGGGGCATTTTCTATCCTCAGAATCTTTGTCTTGGCCCCATTCATGGAGTCCTTGAACGTGGCCACAATTAAGATACACATAAGGCTGTTGTTGATTTTCGTTTCCTGTCGCCCTACGAGGAATAACTAATGTATTAAGACCTACAGGACATTGTGGTCTACCAGCATTTAATTCATCCACTTCTTTTTCTAAATCTCGTTTGCTCTACAAAAAAAAATAAAAATGTTATAAAAAAAATTTCGAGATCCAGAATCCAGTCACTTACAGGTGATTGTGCCAGTCCTTCATCAGATCTCCAAAGTAATGTCGCTCCACATAAATCAATTAAAGTGCCATCTTGTAAACAATTTGTTTCTCCTTCCACCTATTATCAAAGCGTTAGAAACTCAATGATTTTAGCAAAAATGCAACTTACAACATGTCCTTTTTGTTGAGCCGATCGAGATTCTCGTAACGAAAATACTCCTCCTCCTACAGACGTTTCTAACCAGTAACCGCATTTCGCCTCGCCGCCACAAAACGTACCCCTGGGATGCATAACAAGGACGCCATTTGTTGTTAAACCATCGATGTCGCCTCCATGCTCTTGCCATTTTGGAGCCTTCTCCTAAAAAAATTGTTAAATGAATCTTCACTTTGTAAAAAAAAATGTTATATTACACTATAAATCCAAAACCTTTTTCAAAAATTAAATTTTAATGTTCATAAATTTGTTAACAAATTAAAACCGCAACACACCTTCAAAATAAATTGTGTAATTTTTAGATAGTAGGTACTGAAAAAGTGTGTCCATTAAAGTAAGCCAAGCGATCATAAATATTGCACCATGACGCCTTGAAACTTGTGTACTTCGCGTAATAATTTTTTTTTTGAGAAATTTATAAGGTAAAACTTACGCCTAAAAATATGTTCCTCGAAGTATCAAATCCTGCAGCACAAACGCGACAAACATCTGTATTTCTGTCAGCTACGATTCTACAAGCAAATCTCGATATTGTGCTCTGTACAACTCGATTTTCACCAAATTTATCACCCGGAATTGTGTCCATAACTACAAAATCTATAGGACCTTCTGAAGATCGTCCAATCTGTAAGAAAAATTTTCAACATTGTTTCCTGTGAGAATAATAGGTATGTAATTTGATTTAATCAACAAACCTGAAACATATCTGAATCTTCATCTAATGTATACTCAACAATAACAGCATGATTTCTTGTTAAAGTATACGATATAGAATGTTGCTTTGCATCAAGAATGGCTTGAGAAGAATGTGGCGTTCTAACTACGTAATGTTTGGATCGTTTAACTCCATTTGGATTGTGTCGTTTATATAAAATAAATTTACTTCTTTTTCTACCACGATCACCTTGTGGCGGTAAATATCCGTTGTATCTGCAAGAAAGTTAATATTTAATATACGAGTGGAAAAAGCAGCCCTTAAATATTTAAAACGTAAGGGTTACCCCCATAAACGCAACGTAAACGTATTAAAATCCCAAAATTATGTTAACTTTAAAACATTTTACACATTATAAAATTAAAACTTTTCAATTACTGTGTAATTATGCACTTTTACAGCAAGAAAATAAAATTAATTCAATGGAAAAGCGTGTAGAAGTCTAAAAATAAAATTGTTTTCAAAATAAACCTAAAAATGTACTAAAACATCCAAATAGATTTAAAAAAAGCACGTTTTCATGATAATTAAAAATAAAGTTACGCTAACATGAAATTTTTACAGCTTCCAAATATAATATAACGTTAAATCTTAATTGTTGCAATGTGGAAAACGGTAATTAGTTTTCAAAATATAATCAGAAAATTAAAAAAAGAAAAAAAAAGTTATTTTAGATTGCGAAGTTTCCACACAGAAACCTTAGTAACTGCTCTAAGTGAAGTAATTTTTTTTTTTTCAAGAAATTCAATTTTCAATTTCAACTTTATTTTTTATAAGTTAAAAAATTAATTTCAGAACGCTTTCATAAAAAAGATTCGATTAAACACAACTTTGGTTACATTTTTGTAATATAATAGAAAAAAATTTTCCTTTATTTTTTATTACACTAAATTTCAAATTCAAGTGGAAAATTAAAAAACTAAATGAAGTTTTTTTGTTAAAATTGCCTTATATGAATCAGGAAACTTCGCTCTTAACTTGTAGGATTTTATGGATGTAGCATAACATAATGGAAGAGTTTTCTTCTCGGACCGTGCAAATACTAATAAAAATTATGGATTTTTTGATAAAAGAACCAAAATAAGGGGTGTCGCTCTAAGTATACTCCGGGGTGTACTATCAACTTCCGGGATTTATTTATAGCAGGACATATTTTAAGAAAAAAAAGTTATATGTGTAGACATAGGTCAGAAATCGAATTGTTCACTTAATTTGATGTCGAAAAGTTGAAATTTGTTCCACTGATTAAAGAAAAGTATTTAATAATATTATCATTTTTTTATCATTGCATAATTACAAAACAAATTCTCCACTCACTGGACTGAACAATAATTAATTGTATTTTGTATTATAGTAAGTCAGTGGAAATTTCATTACGTTAATCCGTTCATGCGAGTCATTTCCACTGTTCATTCTATAATTATTCTAAATCAATTTTGTCGAAATTAGTTAGTTAACAGTTAATTTTAAAATTTAAACTTCTTGAAATCCTAATTTTTAGAATAAAATCGGTGATTTCAATATGGAACGCTTCCCTTTTAAGACCTACTTCTTTTTCATATTCTTTCATGGCGTAGTGTTTCAGTATTCTCATTGCAAAGTTGTCGTTATTAATTATTTAAAGGCCAAATAACACCTCTGGAGTGTGGTTCCTATTTTAACCACTGCCATTTTATTTTGCTATTTTAACCATACATGCAATAAGTAGAGAAATTTGCAGATATCGTCTGTCCCACGAGAGCTCGGCTCTGACTCAATCAAGTTTTTCTGCAATAACTCGAAAATAGTGAAAGATAACAAAAATGTCAAAGAGACAAAAAGTATTCTGAAGAAAAAAACAAATATTTTTTTTGCTGAAATATTTTTAATATCATTTACCGTTTTTGAGTTATTCGAGATTAACTAATAAGATAAGGGAACGTACCCATACTACGTGACCTAATTTTTACAATTTTTTACCCCCCCCCTCGGTGACCATCCGTAGTATATGCCAAGACCCCCCTCTCCCCCTATTTTGTCACGTAGTAGTTCATAAATATGGTTTTAAACCATTTTTTGCAAACACAAAGTTAAAAAAAAATTAAATTGGCTCATATTTGTCTTTATTTAAAAACAAAAGTCTTCTTTTCATTTAATTTTGAATATAGCTCAAAAAAGCGCGAGATTTCCCTAAAAGATATTGACTACGTGACAAAAACTTAAGCCCCCTCCCCCGCCTCGGTGACCAAGCGTGGTATTTTGAAGACCCCCTTCCCCCCCCTAAACGGGTCACGTAGTATGGGTACGTTCCCTAAGTCGTACTCGAGCTCTCGTGGAACGAACTATTATTTGAGGTTAAAATAGCGACCACTGCCTTATAAAGGGTTAAATCAAAATAAAAACTAACTTTAAGAAAGTAAAACACATTTTCCAAATACAGTGGAACTTCGATTTAATAAAATTCCCAATTTCATTCGGTTGCTCCATATTAATAATAAAAAAAAAAAAAATTAGGAATGTAAACAATAATTCAAAGCAAACAATAGGCATATCATTTGACTACGCTGCACCAACGCTGGTTATTAACCGTAGGACCGAGGTTATTATTTCAGATTTGGGCCAACGATCTACCAGAGGTGACCACCGTCGGGCCAATGCTGGGTCAATGCCGGGCCAATTGTAATTATTTTCATAGGTCAGTGCTTGAACTAAAGCACCCTATTATTTGGAAACGTGGCATTTAAAATTTATTTTATTTTATGCTATTTATATGGGCAGAAGGAATATTGAAATTGTTCCATTTCAGACCCGTTTCGGCATCAAAATATCTTCTTCTGCTTCGAGCTCGGCTCTATTCCATAAGTAAAATTCTTAATTCAAATTCGAGAAGGTGAAAGGTATCAAAACCTTACTGAGAAATGGCATCCAGAACTTTACAAAACCCGGGGGAGGGGAGTATTTATATTTCAAAAACCTTGTATTGTATAGGCAATTTACATTACCGATTATGGCGCCACTGGCACACTAACATGGCCGTTGTATTGAGTACCTACAGTTGATATTGTTTATTGTGATTTACAAATTGTTTATTTGCTAATTTTATTGCTGATTGCCATAAAATAATAATACACTAATCATAAACCTCACAGAAATAATATAAACGCACGAACTGATAACCAGGGTATACTCATTTCACAAGTTCAAGTTATCGACGAGTGGTGGCGTTTAATTAATGTAAATTGCCTATTAACAATTAAGATGTTACTATGTCGCTAATCCAAATAAATTTAATTTAGCAAGTTTGAAGTTACAAAATTCTAATTGGACCTCTTAAATGGTTAACGGTTCGTGAGTTCCACAAGATATTAATTTTATAATATATAAGATCAAAAAAATTTGATTTTTAATTCATCATGCTCTGCCCAAAAAGTGTTAGCTTCAATTTTATCGAATAAGAAATTTATAATTTTTTATGAATATATAACAATCCTGAAGTCATATAGGGCAGTATTTGCTCCGGCTCCTTCAAGGAAAAACAATAGAACGCATTAGATCAAACGCTGAGACACATTTTTCCTCATTTTCCCTCTATTTTCATTTTTTTTTTTTAATAATTATCAAAATTAATGATGCATTTTGTTTAACTTATCAAAAATTCTATATATTTTTGACTATATTTTGATATGAAGAACTTCTGATATGGTAATAAAAAAAAACAGCTTATTTATTTATTTCAGTATTTTTTATACATTTTGTCGAATTTTTCATTGTGCCGCCAAAAATCTCTCCTTTCATCAAAAATGTTTGTCTTATTTTAGCACACTTTTGGCTAGATGATGATGAACTAGAGGTAACTCGATTACAGTCAAGGTTCACTCTGTTCAGCCTGCGGCCTCGTTGCTTATGTATTTACAAATGTTTTAAATAGATTATTGAATTTAATCTTCATCTTTTTCCTTTGATGTTAGATCTGAGACCTGTGTTTATCATCAGCAGCATCAGTGGTGTTCCAAAGCCATTTATTAAAGCTAGACTGACCTACATTTATTAAAATTACCTCATTTTCCTTCTTTTACACCAAATACAATGAACGGGGAGCGCTCAGCCTTTAATCTCGCAGGGTTGCCTACTACTAATAATTCTTTCTTTCTTTTTTTTGAGATATTATAATATTTTTATCCATTTCTTCCTTCAGGTGATCGTTTTTGAGATTTGATCTGCAAATCTTGATGTGCGGAAAAAGTTCTGATATTTTTAATTCGTTCTCTAGTTGCATTTTTTTATAATTTCTACTTGAAGTCACAATTTTAGGTAACATAATATTATCTATGTTAGCCATAGCCGTGGAATGCTGTGACCGCTGGTTGAGTACAAAGCGGAAATTCTGGGTTCAAATCGCGGACTATACAGAATTTCTTGGCTTATTAGCCTTCCAGTGGACATCCACACGCTATGGTGAAATCGATATTGATTTATCTGAACTATGAAATATGGGAGCTAATCCACCCCGCCAATCGGATTTGTAATTCCCAAAAAGGGAAAGCAATATTCTACTTAGAATGTAAAAAGCTTAATGATAATGATAATATCTATGTTGCTCTCGTATTCCTAAGATTTATTTGAGATTATTTCTATTTTAGAACGGTATTGTGATGCTACATTAATGTTCAAATAGTAATGTATTTATGTAATATTAAAAGAATTACTTATATAATTATGCTCTACGTAATGACGTAAAGTAAATTATTTTCAGCTTATCAGATCATTAGCTTAACGACGAATAAATGTTATTCTCATTATTGGTCGCCACAAGTTTATTGCATAGCCCATTACAGTGTCTTATGTACCTTATCAAAGGCCTGGTGGATATCCAAAAATGCAATAGAGCATATTCGCTTTTGCGTTCTATTCATTTTTAATTTTTATCTATCGCTCTCCTACCGCGTTAATTTTTGAATTCAAAATGGCGATTGGGATAAGATTTATTTTTTGTTTTTCAGCAAGTTTTTGTTTTATTATTATTATCATCATCATCGGAGTTGATTCTTTATTTTGGATTTTATTGCAATCGAAAGTGGTAAACCAATTCATTCTTTCTAGATTAGTTTTTGCCCGTTGTTATTCACTGCGTTTTCTAAGCTTCCTTCTGATTTCAGAGCCAATTTCAGAAGAATGTGTTCTTTCAATTCTGTTTTGAAAACATTCCAGTTGGTTTTATTGCTAAACAATTTAGGACGTCGTTGTTTGCCAAGAATTTACGAATACATTGTCAGTAGGATTAGTACTATCAGGATCAGTACAATTCTTATCTCCCTCTCCGAAAATAAATGGGAAGTTCTTTTATTATATTAACACTTAAATAACCTGACATTGTTTTCCAACGTTTTACGGCTATCGCTAAATCACCAATTTATAATAAACATTATAAATTATTGCTGACGGTTGTTCACGTACAGCATCAAATTAAACATCCGGTCGTTTAAGTGTTAATAGCTATTTTTATTCGATGAATGTTTAACCAGAAAATTGCAAATATGCACGTATCGATTAGTTTTCTGGATTAGTGAGTAAAAAGTAAATTTAATAATAAATCAATCAAATGGCCCAGCAACAATATAGTAGGTACATAATTACAACTTTTTAAGTAATAATTACATTGTTTATTACAGAATATTGATGTAAATACTAGCATAATTTACGATTATGGATGCAAAATATGATCTCTGCTTCCAGTTAGATTATTAAAATGTTTATGGTTTGTAATTTTTGGTGGTGTCCGGTGAATTTATCTCGTTTTCGAGCAGTGCCCCTCCGATGATCTGAAGATGTCTGAAGTTTTTGAGTTCAAAGGAAGATGAGAAAACTTCCAGTATGTCAAAAATATTCGAATATACGATGCTACATAGATGTTGCCATTCCACCAACATGAGGATAGCAGTATGGAGGATAGTGATGAGACATTCGACACTTCGACCCAGCTTCTCCTAAATGTATAATCAGGGGCTGGTTTACACGACCATAGTAGCAAAACAAACCGGAGGGTTCTCCTCTCCAGATTGAAACGTTTCATACATTCTTTGTTTGGACAACTAATAAAACCAAATGGTTTCATCGCATTTACCGATTAAAATGGAAGTCTCGTAGAGTTCTATTTAGGCCCGATGCTCTTCAGTTCTTCCTTTTTTGTTCACGATCTCTTATTCTTCATACCAAATTTAATTTGAAATTTCAAATTCAATAATAATAATAATAATAGAAAATAATTTAAATAGTTATGTTATCCCAAATAGGGGTCACCAAATTATTGACAAAAAATATTAAACAGATCAAAAGTTTGTTAGATCCTTTGATATTCTAAGTACATTTTCCCAAAATTTTCAAAATATCATATATTTTGTAGATACTTTTATCTTTCTTTATTTTAATTGGATTGAAAATAATACAGATGAAGCCATACCTATACACACACTACATCAGTACTATAAATATCTTATCACAATAGAAGACCTATGAAAAACGAAAAATTATAGGAATTTTATTTTCCCCAAATCCAAACAGTAAAAAATAAGATAGAAGATAATTGCAACCCAATTTTCCAATTAAAAATAGAAAACAAAAAGTTAATAAATTAACCCCTTATATGAAAACAAATAAAGAATAAAAGTCATTTAAAAATTTGCAAATCAAATTTGATTTTTCGATGTTTACGTTATGTACAATAAAAAGCATCCACGTAAAAATCCTATAAGCATCTGCTGAATAAAACTTTTTGAATACAATCGCTCGAAGCACTCATATGAATTCACAATTTAATAATTTTAATATAAAATTAGTTAAGGGCCATTGTACTATAAACCTTTTAGAAAGTTTTTAATTTTAAATAACAATAATCAGCATGCAAACAGAAATGTATAAATATAAAAGGACTTTCAGATTTTCGTTGATTACCACGGCTTTTGTACTTGAAGAAAAAACTCCAAAAGGAAAATATCAGCAATTTATTCATATACCAAACCAATAAAATAATTCAATAAGTTCAATGCACTCCCATAAAAATATTATTTGTGGTCTAAAACTTACCCTAAAATGACTAGTTCTCCATACTTAACAATCTGTGGAGGCTTATCGGATATTGCATTTTCCTGCTCTTCCAAAATGGGAGACTCCGTACCGTCCGTTCTGTAACAAAATGTTAAATATAAAATAAAACTGTTGTAAAAGGTGTAGCTTTTTGATCTTAACAAAAGAAATTTAATATCAAACTTTTTTCGGTAAGAGAATGTAATTCGAGGATTATCGATCTCCAAGTAGTTTAAATGCAATTTGATCGTGTAACTTCTTTAATGTAACTTGGTATCCTTCAATTATAAAAGAATAACAAGAGCTTACATAGATTTAAAATTTAAAAAGCCTGAGCAACTAAGAAGCCAAGTTGAACAAGAAGGTTTTTTATCCCAAATATAACAAAACATGTTCAGGTAAGATTCGCTTTTAACGAGATAAAATTCAAAATTTATTCGATAAAATATAATTGGTAATTTTAATGGTTGCTTGTGGGCAACATCGAAAATTGTTTGTCAAGCAGAACCGTAGCACCATATGAATTTTTTTTTTAAGTTACTATTTGTAATTTCGCTACAAAATACTGCATAAAATCAACACGATACTTTTCATTTTTCAAAGAACCAAAAACCTACCTGCATGACAAGATTACAGTAATTTTAAGTGAAAAAGTATTGAAGGAAAAGATATATCATAATTATATGTTTAAAAAAGGTAACCCACTATTCCCTACTATATCAAGGCTAGGACAAGTCTATAATTTTATTACTTCTTGATATATCGATGCGTCAATTAGAGCCCATAGGTTATAAAAATTGGATAGTATAGCTAAATAATAAATTTTAATTTAAAAATATGCTTTTGTGGTTTCGTTATCTGACCTAACCTAATAAATGATATAATAGAAAATGATAAGAGAAATACATCAGTGAAGCCGCTCGCCTACATAAAAACATAAAATATTTACTATTATGGAATGTGAATGTTATTTCTTTGTACATCCGCATGTATTTTTCAGTCGAAAATCGAATTAGTGAAGTTGGGAATTCAATTTGGACATTTATAAAATAAATAGTTTGTTCCTCCCTGTCGGAGCTAAAAAGCTCGCCAAGAAAGTTCCTTCCTGAATTTTAAAACACCTCTTCTATTACTGCCATCATATTGACATGAAATGCTTAAGAAATACCTGTTGCTTCATATAATAAAGATATTGCGATATATGTACAGCACAAACCGAAACTAAATAAAAAACAACAATTTGAAAATATCCAAACAGGAAGTTTTTATTTGGAGAAAAAGACTGAAAGTGCGGCGCTCTTATGAGTGAGGACTTAATGGTTATGGTACCCTTAAGCCCCATTTATTTTTTGAACTACCAAATCAAAAGAAATTATTTTACACGTAAATTACTAGTCCGCAACGGTATCAAAAAATTATCAAAAGATGTAAAGGCTGTTCGTGTCGATTCGGTATAAAATACAAAAGATAATTTTGTATTCAACATTGGAAGGTACCTTTAAATATATTTTTTACTCCGCATATGCATATTGTCATGTTTTGAACCTCCTCGTATGAGATTGCGACAGGGATGTGAATTTTTTTTAAATCTAACTCTACCCTGAGAAGTATGTCCCAACAGATGGATCTTTGTTATTTGTTTTTAATTTTAATTTCTGCTTTTGGTTTGCCAGACAATAAAGATGCAATAAATCAGTCATCGGAATTCCATAATGTTTATCATTATTTTCCCTTGTGAAAATCATTTGAAGGAATGAGAATTAGATCTTCTCAGCTGAACAGCTTGGTTCACGGAGGCAATTCCTATAGGCGTGCGGAATAATTTTAGTTGATTTTAGTTGTTAATTTGTACAGTTTTATTTTTGAAAATTTTATTTATGTGAGGCGTATTTGTGTTATTTGTAAATTGAGTGTAAATAGTTGAAATTTTGGAAGTGGACAAGAGACATGCGCACCGCGCAACAGTGAAAATTTGTAGAGCATTGCAACGTCAGGGGGGAGTGCAATTTTGGAAAAGGAGGCGAGCAAGCACAAAACGGCTCAAGAGTGGCTTTTGAGTGTTAGCGCCCGTAGGCGTAACACGTATCTGATTTGAGTGAGCTATAAATGCGAAGCAAAGTGTTTAATGATTGAAGATAAGTTTCGTAATTGTGATTATTGTACCTGAATGAAAATTGAGACTGTGGATGTGGAATTTAGAAAAGCCAAGCAGTATTTTTTTAAAACGAAGCGGTTAGAAAATTTTGTGCGTGCCTTGAAGCGGTTCAACGTTGGAACGCCACGATGCCTTCCTATGGATGGTAAAAATTTTAAAGTTTATTTTCAATTATTTCTTTAATTGCATCGAATATTTCTCTACGTTTTGTAATCCAAATTTACATTTTTGTAATTCGTGATTGCTACAAGAATTACAGAACTTTGAATTCATGCGCGCATCTACACATGGTTGAATTTGTTGACCATACGACGAAAACATTTGTTGCGTAGTGGACAATCTCATTTTACAACAGCAAATGTGCGATTATTTTATGTTTGATTTTGAATTGAATTTTGTATGAGTTTGTAAATAATTTTATGTCTCGTCCGATAACTGTGAAAGTGCAGGACAGTTTTGATTTGATTAAATGTCACTTTCACGGTTATTTGACCTGTAGGAATTTGACTGTAGTCATAATAGGCTTCAGAGAAGGTCTAATCTTTTGTTTAATTATTTATGGGATGACTGATTTATTCGTCGAATTACATTTTGTTTGCTATTATTTTATGAATTTTATTTTCCACCAAATGATAAGTGTCCATCATTGGGACGTATAACTCCATCACTGAGCTAGCGGGTGAATTTTTCATTTTTTTGCAGAGGTATAAAAGAAACCTTGGCGGGAAATCTTCGGTTTCCCGCAAAAGCTTTTTTATCATTGCAATATAGATATACTTAATTCTTTTTCTATAGTTAATTTTAGATATATTATCTGGCTTACTTATTAGTATTTTTTTTAGTTCTTTTGAATGTTACCCATAATCATGACATAATACATAAGAAGATTTAATGAGAAATTTTTTAATGAAAGAATACTAATTTTTCATTTTAGATCATTAATCATAATCTGATCAGCTAAAAGTGAAAATTATTTAAAATTCAATTAAGGAAAGAGGTGATTATTTTAACCAGATTGGCACGAGAGGCTTTTGAAGTGGAACAAATCCGTATCTAGGAAACCCCTAGCTGCCACTGCTCCTTGCGTTTGGATGATGTAGAACTAGAGGTATCTTATACATTTCCAATGAATTTAAATCCCTTGATACATTTTTCACACACCTGGAAAGAAGCGTATAGAATAATAAATAAGCAAAGGTAACATCCATTAACTATTACTTGTTATTTAATCTTTCACCTACACATCCAATTCAAGTAAAATAAAATCGAGAAAAGTAATTGGACGCGAATGGTACCATTTTTAGGGCCTGAATAATGAAATACCACGAGAAATTGACACTGAAAGGAAAGATCGACATTACTAAATAATTAAAAAACCAGTTTTATATTTTCTCAGGTATTCTATCTAAATTTATGTGAATTACGTTGACTTCCTTAAGAGATAAAGTATCAAATAAACATTATAATCAAATTATCATTAATGAAATATAAAATAAACGTGGCATTGGCAATTTAATGCTTCCATTCAATTGGTCAATGAACGATTAAATAAATTTTACAAATTTCCACGGTTTATTATTTCCTACCAGAGGTGAATCCAGTGAAAGATCAAGAAGATGTACTCACTTTGCAGGGTTGAATTTTGATCTAAGAAAAAATTAATTAACCTTAAAACAAACAAAAATGAATCGACGATACATATTTAGATCGTACAGTTTATCTAATATTTCATGGCTGTAGGGGAAAAATACAGATCTTTAACTGTGAAGTCATTCTATTTCCGAAAATCGATATTTTCCGGACGTTTTTCTTAGAGAGAACTCCAAGGGGTGCCAGGACTGTTTGATAATTCCTTTTCCTAACATTTACCTCCTCTCTTGGTTTATGATTTCCTGAACTTTTGAATTGAAGGGGAATACTATTGATTGAAAAGCTGCATGTTGGGCTTCAATATATCTGATGCGGTCCTCATGCAGAGATGCGTTCAAAATCAGTAAAATTGCAGAGGCTTTTCTCCCCGATTTTTGGTCTAAGTGTGAAACTGTGAAGGAACACCGTCTAGTTGAATCCTGTAGCGGAAGGACGGAGGAGAGTTAACCGAAAGATAGTCTGTAGCCCCCTTTAAAAATATTGCTTTCGTTGTCAGTCCCGGCACATCATTCCAAGCATTGTTGCTTGAATTTTAGTTGTACGCCCGTCCGAAAGCAAAACATCTCGATGTCAGTGGTCTGTTACATCGTTAACGGTTTAGGAGTAGTATCTGTCGTTTTCCAAAGCGACTATGATGAGGGAATTATTTGCCTCACTTTCAGCAACATAGACATCAAGGATTTTGACGGTTTCCCCTCCAGTGGTCCATCTCCAGTGGCACATCTGAGGAATCTTTTGACAGGCTTATTTCGGGTGAATTATTCGGATTGCCGTCTAAATGGCTTACAGTTGATGCAGGCAGGGCGAGAAAAGAGAGCTTTTACCACAACTTTTCGTTGAAGGGCTAAAATTAGTAGCATTTTTAAAACTTTCCGAGTTTCTTGGAAATATGGTGACGAAATTTTTCCTAATTAAAGTGAGCATCTCGGAGATAAATTCTCAATGGAATGTCGCTTGTTAATAGCTTATCCTGATCAGCGCAGGATGAACTGGGACCATTTCGTCCATATTTGACTTTCATAATTGCGATACAAAGAGAGGGATAGGTCTGTGAATAATTCAGAGAACTCTCCAGCTATAGCTAAATGATTTCAGAAATAAGATTTGCCCTTTTGACCATGGAATCAAAGATTCCACTTTCAAACAGCTGCACACATCTCAGATACTGACATTGCAATTCCATACGCCTTCGTGTTTGTTGATGGGTTGACAGCATGGTTTCCAATTGAAGTCGTTGCCATGAAATGCTGCTTTATCCTATCCTATAATTCTGTTGTGCTTGGGGGAGGGGGGGCGAGATATGGTTATGGAGATTTGCCTTCTTTGTGGTTTATTGTGCATCTGATACAAAATATCTCCTAATAAACGACTAGCTCGGTGTTACATTCACACGCTTGGACACTCTTACCAAATCTGGTGTGTAAAAAAACACGAGCTTGGTCCTCAAAGTCCAGTCAGGACGTTTGAAAACGCTTTAAGAGAAGTGAGAAAGGTAGCTTTCCAAACTGTTCTAAATTCCAAAAGGTGAAAAAATTTTCTTTCGATAAAAACTGTGTTGGGTTTTCTTTGAACTTACGGAATGTACCCCGTAACTTCAATGAGCTAAGTTCAAATTAAGCGTCTTTATCGACTGTATATTTTTTGTTCACTTAATGAGAGCACTTTAATCTACTTACATTAAAATGTACTAGTAAATTTTTTCAATTTCATCAAAATAAAAATTTTATTTAGAAAATTTATGAGGATGATTGAGGTTAACATTACCTACTAAAAGTATTTATTGATTTTATACAATAAGGTGCCTATACAATCCGTATCCTAATTAAAATTACACATTTATAATATAAAATTAATAGAATATGTATAAATTTGACCGGTCTATTTAATGTTTTAAGTGGATTTTCTCGTAACCTTCCAAATGGTATTAAAAATGCAAACAATAATTAAAATATTATTAAAAGTACGCTTATCGGTCATGTGACCATCTAATTTAAAAAATATTTTTTTTTACAAGCCACAGTAATAATAATTAAAAGTTGTTATCATAAAATGTTATTTTAAATTTATTTAATCTAACTAAAACAATTGCAGGAAAAAGTTGAATGTGGTCTTAATCGTTAAAATTAAAAAATCTTTTTCTAATCGATCAATTAACGCCATCTAACGGTCAGTACAAATCCGAAATTGAGAATTAGCCTGCAAAACACCTTTGTGATCGAACAAGGACAATTCGGATGTTAATCGCATTCGCATGCAAGGATTTATTTAGCTGAAATAGCTTTATGTCAAATAAGGAACGATAAGGTGATTAATCGAATTGAAACGAAAATGTACCTATTTTGAAGTAGTAGAAGCTCAACGAAGAAAAAGGTTCATGCTATAGGTATTACTCAATAATTAGAAAACATTTAAAACAATTTATAAATCGCATCCAATCTGCAAGGTTGCTACATTAGTAAAAACTGACACATTGAGTAATTAATTTATTTACAACAAATTTCTCTAACAGGAAGAATACCTGATATAACTAAAACCTTGAAGATTAGATACTTTAAATATTTTAAGTAGGTTTCGTTGCAAATAACGAATAAGTTAATAAATAAATAAATTTTAATCGATATTGAGTTGGGCAACTTGAGAGACGAATACTCACAAATGCATGGAACGACAGGATAATAAAAAGTAGTCTCGGCATATAGACCAACTTACAAGTTTTTACATCATGGTAGGCTTATCTCCTCATGCAGTTGTATTATTTCGATTTTAATAAAACGGACCTGGTAATAAATTAAACATTTAAATTCGCTAGGGAGAATCGCCCCAGTAAATATTACGAAGTGATGAAACTTGAAATTATTCGATAAATACGTGACATTTTCCAAGTTTGTTGCCCTTCATTTAATGCCTTCAACTTGAAAACTAATTAAAATATTTTAATTTGAATATTTTTTGGGGCATTCAACGCGAAAGCATTCGTAAACCGCTGGATATGGTTAGAATTTTTTCCGAATTAATGGGTTTATTGATGTTATGGTTAGAAGTGTGTCCTTTAAAATATGTAAATTGTTAGACAAATTAATGTCAATTTTAATAACCGAAAAAAATAACAATGAGTGCTAACTATCAAGTTATTAGTGTCAATTCCTCGAATAATGGAATAAGGTAAAGGTATGAGAAATGTATGGATAATGGAAGTTGGGTAGTCGATTTAATAGTATCCTTGACACAGCACAGGAAAAACACTAAACGCACGTTTTTAAATTAATTCCTATTTTTAGGTGCCCATTAATTTCTTACAATTAAGGTACATTACAATATATACCTAAGATAACCATCACCTTATGCGTTTGATTACACTCTTTTTAATATAGTATTAATAAAATTCAGTTTAAAGCTTGGAGGTATAAAAATAGCGTGGAAGGACATTACACAATCTATGTATGGAAACAGACAACAAACTGCAAAAGCATCGTACAAAAATATGCCTCTGGGGAAAATCTGTATTAATTCGTGGGTTTATTAATATTACAGTTATGCAAATTAGTAAATAATTTATTTTAAAACTAATTTATATGGAAGAATAACTTTAAAGCAATTATTATTTTAAAGTACAATAAATTACCTACAGGAAAAATAATAACTTTTTGCTCTATGTATTTTTATCGTACCTATACTCACAAGCATGAAAAGGCACATATCTATTGCATGCTCAAATTATAAATAAAATATTACAATTTCAAGATAACAGGAAAATGTGTCATCGATCATTACCATAAATTACACAACGTCGATATAACCTGTGTAAATACATAGTAATTTAGTTAGACTATCTCAACAAAATGGAGAAAGATCAAAAATAATCACTATTTGCCTGATATTGAAAATCATTTTTGGGTTAATTTTATTAACGTGATCAACGTGCCATATGACGCCCACATACTAATTTAGGAAAGTGTTTGAAATGCAATATCGTTAAGTGGGAGAAAACCTCTTGGCAAGGGCTGAGGTATATCACGTAGGCAATTATAGAGGGAATATCATACCTTACAGAAATCTTGTGATACTTTATGATAGCATGAAACCGGAAGAACGCGAGTAAGGGCACATCCACATTCTCGCTAAAATCCAAACCGTCCTAAAGGAATTTGAAGGCCATGATATGGCCTTCACTTCAAACTTCGTAAATTTGCTTACCAAAATATGGATAAACTTACATTTCATCATATTTGATGTCGGAGCAATAACTTGGTAGTAATGGATTGTCAAATAGCATTAGTGGTTTGGTGTGTAAAAAACAGGGTAGCAAGGAGTGGAACAAAATATGTAATTAAAGAATTCTAAATTGATATCAAAAACAGAAAACCTAGGATATACTGACAAACTGTAAAAATTGTTTGGTAACTCAAATGCTTATGCCAGCGGTGGCCAAATGTACGCTCTACGAGGGACCACGCAGGTGGTTGGTTAAATTAATGAACACGGTCGACCACGTCCTAATTATAGCAAAAAAAGCTGAAATTTAGACTAAATTTTATGAATAATTTTTTAATTAACATTTTATATCATCAACGGGTGCGGGCGGCTATCAACGGCTACGCAGTCGACGTTTTGGCCACGTTTACTGCACGTCTTTATAACAGGATAGCTCGATAACAAGAAGAAAGGGTTGTTTGGCCAAGCTCAAGTTAAAAAAGTATTTATCCGTTAACTTGATGATTTTCGCTTGCAGTCGACTGTAATGATCATTACATAAAATTTTAAAAAGTTGCCGACACCTAATTCCACTATGAGAAAGTGTGAACAATACGTAGGATGAACATTTTCATAGAAAATTTTTTGTTCAATTTTCGTCACATAACTTCCTTCATTAACAATTATGTGGGAAATCTTTTTGGTAAAACCGCGGATTTATCAAATATCCACGTAGTCAAGGTTTTCTGGCGTTAAATTACATATTATACAATGGTACCGCCCGTACACGCGTATCAAAATCATTTGTAATAAATTAACAACAGAGCAATGTTACTAACAAATTTCGTGTTAGTATTTGAGCCATATATTTCAATAGATCAATATACAACCGAAACTTATTCAATCAATATAAAAACCGTTATTTTTTGTGGCTAACTGACCTTTTAAAGTCTTCTCTCGAAAGTAGGTCAATTATCAGGAAAGGTCAAGAAGTTGTTCACTAATAAGTAATTTTTTAAAAGTGATAATACGCGGAAGTTTATAAGTTAGTAAATAATCATCAAACCTAAAATTCTGTATTCGATAGAAGACCACTTGAAAGTGTTTATGGAAAAGTGAATGGAATATATTATTATGCTAGAAAAACATAATGGAACCACCTTTTTCGCGATTCCGCCGTAAAGAAATGGATGCAAGAATGATAACGCTAATCTAAAATCCAGCGAACAATCAATAACCAATGGCATACTTGACACGGCTTGTAACATATTTCTACTGTTTCGTCTAGGTAGAAACGAGCGAAGGACTTTTTTTTATTATAAACAAGTTTTTATGAAAAATTAGTTAGTACGCTTGTAAATATTTATAATGAGATTCCCAGCAAACGACTATTTTTCTCACAATAGGTCAATGTAACAACAATTTATTTTACAACAATAAAAAAAAATTTATACAGTTTTTGCAACAAAAATGTATTGTTAAATGATTTAAAAGCTTACTAATTTGTTTATACATACCTACTAGAAATGATAAATCCGTGAATACAATAATGAGTTTTTCAAAACAACAGTCACGGACGTTATTATACATTTTCAGTACATCAACTTCATTTTATTATTTAAAACGATCAATACCTACGTTAATTATATAATTTAATTATTAGTACAAAGTTATAAAATAATATTTACATAAATATTGCGTCTTCAAACAATAAATTTGCCAATTTGAAAATGCCAAGAATGAGGAAACCAAAAGTTATTTCGAGTACATAGTATTAAATTTGTATTAACGTAGTTGAATGAACAGAAAATTGCACAGGAAAAAGCGAAAATCGTCTATTTGCGTACTAAATAACAGAATATGGTGATTTATATTAAAAATAAATTAAAGATGATAAATATTAAGAAACGAGGCAAATAATTTCTGCTAACTAATATTAGCCTTAGCTCCGAGGTTCTGCTGTGACATTTCAATCGATCTGAAGTTAGTTGCTTTGTTTTATTAATTTCATTTTACAATCAGTAACAAATCAGTGATTTGCCATTGACTTTCGAGGGGAGACGGTCAGAATAAAGTTCTTCCTTCACCAAGAGTCGAACCGGGTACTTCGTATTCAAAGCTATCACCGCTTCATTATAAAATTTTTGTAAACTAATTAAGTAGTGTCCTTGTCTACCGGAACCAAGAAATTTCGTTAAGTTCGATATCTGAATCCGGGATTTCCGCTAAACATTCAACCAACGGTAACAGTAAGTCCGGGTTCGGATATTTCATAGCATATGTACATTTAAACATACAAATAAATTACTGACTAATACGAGACAATTTGTGGTTCTTAAAATTGAATGTGTTATTTCTAGAGTACAATTGAATCGAAACCATTTGTGGTATTATAACGACAAATTACAAAAAAAGGTATCTATATTAGAGGGCGTCAAAGAAATTTTTTAAATTTTAATCTATACAAACCTTATACAATAAAAATCTTATATAAAAATTAAAATAAGATCTATGTATTTTATACACAAGTAATCACAACCTTACAAAAATTTTGCCTCCTGCATGTAATTGTATACAATTACAAATTATATATAATGGGCATTTATTTTTGAAATTTTGGGTTTAAATTGAAGGTAGGCAATTGGACCTTTGCGATATTTTATAGGGTCGGTGTAAACTACGCCAATTCGATAAGAAAAAAAAATTAAAAAATTCAATTTTTAGATTTAGAATACGTTGGAAGATAATACTATATGACCTCGGGAAAGAAAACTAGAAATGACATGCTAAACAATTTCCTGAACGAGGAAGGGCTGTTTTGTAAATGAATACGTTTTATAAGAAACGAAAACAACCAAAGTGGATTTGGAGAAGCCCAGACAATAAAACTAAAAATTAAATCGACTATAATTATGTCCAGTGGCGAAGAAATAGAGACGTTACGGTTCTGAACCGATTTAATATAGGCAGTGACCACCGACCGGTGAGAGCGACTACTATTATCAGTAGACTTCAAACAAGATAAAATGAAACTCATTCAGAAACACAGGTTCCCGACTACTGAAACGCTAGGAGCAAAAATGGGAAAATACCAAAAGGAGCTAAATAAAAAGCTAAGTTTCCCTGAGACAACACTGACACAAGCGAGTGCAGAAAAAACAGCAGATAAGATCTACAAGCCAGGTCCCCTAAGCACGTTAGACTCACTGAAGACACACTACAGCTATTGGAAAGAAGAAGAAACACGCACAAAAAACAGACGAATATAAAAGAATAAATAAGGAAATCGAAAAGAATATTCGAAGAGATCTAAGAAGCTACAATATACAAAACTCATTCAAGAGATCATAGAGAAAAATGCAAATATGAAGGTATTGAGGTGAAGAGTAAATACTGGCAGAATGAAGATAGTTAAAATAAGAAAGACAAGAATGAAATAACAACCACTCTATGAATTTTACAACAAACTCTACAAATCTGGAATACCAAGTACAAATGCGATAAATAGAATCATAACAAATGTTGGTTCAGAAGATATGCCTGAAATAACAGGAGAAGAACTCAAAAACGCCCTCAAAAACATGAAGAATAATAAATCACCGGGAGAAGATCAAATAACAACTGAAATGCTGAAACTGGGTGGAGGCATTCTCAAAAAAATGCTCGTTATGCTTCTAAATAAGTGTATAACATACCAGAGATAAAAAAGGTGACAAGACCAATATTAAAAACTACAGACCGATAAGTTTACTGCCACAAGTAAACAAAATTCTTGGTAAAGTAATACAGTGGGGCCCGCTTAATGTGATCACATCGGGACTTGGGGTTTTTGATAACAATAACCGATTGACAACAATAAACGAAAAAAAATTTTATTGCTTATTTATTAGTATGTACTACATCTACAATAATTAATTAATAATAGTCACTCATTGTGAAGTCTTTTATGTATTTAAACGACGGAATTCATAATAAACATAAAAATGTAATGTGATATCACATATAGGTATTATGTGACGGTGATAGAAAAATCTTCTTTGAAAAGAAAAATCTTTGAAAAAAATGAACCATAGGCAGATTTTCTTGCTAACACCTGACTTGAAATTATGTGGATAACTTTTGCACAATATAAAAAAATGCTTGTAACTGAAATTCAACTCTTTTGCTCGTGGGAGAAAATAATCTTAAGAATAATATGATAACATTAACCGAAATATGATAACTATAAGCGATGTTTTTTGTGTGTAATAATATATGTCCGGTCCGTTCCTGGCAAAAGTGATAACAATATCCGAATGATAACATTAACCGCGATCACATTAAGCGGGCCCCACTGTACTAATAAATCGCCTAACACAAAAACTTCATTTCTACCAGCCAACAGAACAGACAGGATTTAGGAAAAGCTTTAGCACCGCTGCCCATCTGTAGATATTGCGGCTACTAATAGAAAAATGCACAAAATATAATGTGCCCATGCACCTAGATTTTGTCGATTATATTTAGCAAGGCTCCATCCAAAAATGGACAATCCTTCAAGCATTACATGACGTGAGAGTGAATTCAAGATATTCCAAAGTCATCAGGAATACATACAGCGGTGCCAGCATGCACGTCAAGATAAACAAGGACACAAAAACAGAAAAGATTATTCTAGAAAGAAGATTTAGGCAAGAAGATCCAATGTCATCAAGCTCTTCACTCTTGCCTTTGAGAACGCTTTCAAGAAACTGCGTTGGAAAAAAGAGTATAAATATAGTAGATTAAACCTATCTGAGACACCTGCATTTCGTAGACGATATAGTCCTAATAAGCACCACTCCTAGAGAACTGGAGAGTATGCTCCAAGATCTCAATGGGCGGGATGGGAGTGGACGAGGAAGGCACAGAATAGAGAGGTTATCATATGGCGAGAGGCTCGCACACACAAAACACTGCTTATAGATGCAAAATGCTGCTGGACCAGAGAAAGATGATGGAAAATTCCCAAAGTAATCCGTGGCCTCCAAGAAAGACCGACGTTTAATATTTAAAGATTAAACTTTGTTGTCAAAACAACAACACAAAAGTCGCTGCCAATCGTAGGATATCGAAAATGATCATTAGACTGTCTTACCAAAGCTGCGTAAAGCTCGTGCGTATGAAAGAATTTGCCCGATGAAAACTCACACCCAATGTTGTAATACAGAAGTTACAAGATACCAAGACAGTTGAACGACTCATCACATACGAATTTGGCACAATGTCAATGACGATAAAACCAAAAATATTCCTCTACGATCACTAAATCAGCACTTGACAAATTCGGCCAGCCTGCTTGTTCAAATCCTCGGGGTCGACTCTGTGAATTCCTACGCCACGTTCAGCTTATCAACACTTGCACTCCAATCCATGCATGCAATCTCAATTGAAATCGAATGCAACAAAATATTTGCATTGAATGCAAATAAAAATACAAATGAATGAAAAGTAAAACTACGTAACAAATTTAAAGGTGTTAGATATTCCAGTAACATAAAACATAAAAAATCGAGACACTATGGTCATTATTATAAGATCCACCTTATTTTGATATGTGTTTAAATGAAATCAAGAGATTTATTGGTCTAAACTAAAATAGCTCACTTCCATGCAGACGTTAAAAAAGCTCTTACCATCTTCGAGATGTTTTTACCTTGTACGTTTGGGTTCAATTTTGAAAAATATGTCTAAAATTAAAATTTCTAATTTTCTTTTCAAGTTCACATTAATTTTAAATAATTGCGTAAGCAATTTATATTGGTGAGAATTATCCGGTTACGTACGCAATATTGCATTGTCATAACTACAATGCAACTATAATAAATTATATTTTTTGTTCATTCCCATTTGTAATTTATCAAACATTCATAATTTAACGTTTTTTTATCGAATTAATTTACTCTCGAAATGGATGCTGCTTTCATTAATGTAATTGAATACATCGGGACGTTTTAATTCTAACTTAAAAATGCAAGAGTAGGTTAACAACTCGGTGCAGTGACTGCTGCACATTCAAAAGTGCAGATTTAGAGATAGCTTATTCCACTTCACCTCTTTCCCTTTATCACACCGAAATTGTCCGGACTGTCATTACCACCTTTCTACAACTTGACTTTCTTCTGGTTACAATTTGAAAGCAATGTTCCGTTTACTAATTTTTTTCCGGTAAATCCAATACCTTCCGTTTGACAAACATTACGAAAAGTTCAAGGTATCTGTGAACTAACCCATAAAATAAGCGTCTACTCATCGTCGCGTAAAAACGGCACAATTTGTATTTAAATATAAACTACACGGTGTTGGGCTCATTCGCAGTCTATTAAAGTACCAAAGGGTCGATAACCGGCTATCTTGAATATTGTACGACCGACTTGAGCTGCACATTTATTTACAGCTGCCTCCCACCGACCAACTAATAAAATATGTCACTTAAAAAGGCAAACAGAAGTGAAGTTTATAATATTACTTCAATTATTGTTCTAGATAATTACGGAACCTGCACTTGAAAGTATATGCAAATTTATCTTGCTGGAAAAAGTAAAAGGAGGCGGCGTAATTGCTTTTCGGCTAAGAAGTCATGTTGGTCGAATGAAAACCGCAGCCTGATTTTGAGTTTTCCTCAAACACATTGTTTTAAAAGGATTTCAAAATAAAATTTGTTGGTATGACCACAATGGAAATAAAATTATGCGATTGCCAAGGATATGATGCCATATGATGAAAGTCTCGTGCTGGTCTACCGCGCCGCTTTTCCACATCAGATCTGATAGTTATAACTTGGTCCCGACAAGCACAAAGAATCACTTTCATGGAATGGATTGTAAAAATTTCTGTGAAGAGAATCGTACGATTGAATAAGTAGCAGATATTTATTTCTTGCACTGTCGTAAGTGGTAAATTGGGCAACTTAAAATTAAGTACTTTTATCCAAAACTTGAAATGGACAAAAGTTATGCATCTCAGACCTTCGTTATCAGTGTTAATATGTGAATAACCTTCCATTATTAACAACTGCAAGTAAAATAGTATAAATGGCTGTTAAAATGATCTGTAAGTAATGTTAATTGCCATTAGCTGGCTCATGAATAAGACTTAAAATGTTTTGTTTATGAAGCAGAGGTTGAAACAATTTTATCGAACATTACACTCTATGGTTTCCTGTTTCCTTTGCAACAAATAACAATTTGGTTAAATTTAACAAATCAAAACTAAAATAAGTTATCTGATTAAATAAGTAAATGAACTCGGATCATTACAAACTTTAACTTCAGATGAAGAAAGTTTCGGTATCTATTCCACTACTTTTGCTGAAGTTTGCGAACAGTAAGTTATTAATCTACGGTATTTACGGATAAATTAACTTATTAAGGCATAAGCTCACACTAACGAATTGCAATTACAAACTTTATGTGGATGTAAATAATTAGAATCTCCAACTTTACGTGAAATCCGAACCACGACACGAAGAATTCAAAAATCTCCGAGATAGCGTATAAGACAAAAGTTTAGGTCATTTTTTTTACTAGGGCCAATTCGAATGATCAAAGTTCGATTTAATGAAGTTTTACTGTAAATTTCACAATCACACGCATACCATGTATTTGTCATCACTGGGCATTAATGCCGTTCATGAGTATTAATTATTATTTATCATGGTACTTAAAAATTGAGTACTCGGTCTTCAAAACGAGAGGCACTCATTTAATATTATGCTGTTTTTTTAAACTGAAGTGCAGCAGCTAATCCACATAAATCATTCACTATTTTGCGTATGTACATCCATAATACTAATAACATCTCATATCTGTCTGTTAGTAACGTTGTTACGTACAACCAAGATTTATGAGCATTACTCGTACTTATGGACAAAAAATTATGTAACCAGTTATGAAATGACAGATTGTAATTTTCTTAGACAAAAGCTATAAAATACACTAAAGTGTTTACTAGCATAGTTCACAGCCATAAAGATAGTGACAATCACTCATTATGAATTCTACTGGGTGCTACATTATAGAGATACGAACAAGAAATACTTGAAAAGGTTGAAACGTTTTATATATCGTTTAATAGCGAGCAAAGCTTTTTCCCTGGTGAAATTTATACAAATCCAAGAATGCGCTTGGAGATGATGCCAACTATTCCATCTGATAAATATTGTGAAAATAATGAAGAAAAATGTGATATAAATATAGTTAAACAGAGCCAAAAAGTTATTGTTCACATTTTAAGGTTAACTTCAAATAATTTTTGGATATGGTAAAAAGTTGACAAAAATTGACTTATTATCTTCGAATTTCAAAATATAGGGTAATTAATTACAAGGATGAACATAATATGGAATTGGTCTTACATTTTCAAGCAAAACATCTCAATTTATGTGGGTACATGTAGATACAATGTGTAATTTAATCCTCTTTCTATTATTGAATTTATTTAGAGAATGCCTTTCAACTCTAATAATAAATAATTACATTCGAGGTCACTTGGAGTTCTCAATACCAAAACTAATTTTGTATTAGAACTAACTTCCCGTTAAGCGCTTCCTTAAATGTTCGATAGGAACGCCTTACATCAGATAGAGGCAATAATGAAACCCAAGTTTAAAACACGCAGCCGAAGTGATTTACAGAGTTCGTCACGATTTTGTTTGAGAGAACACAATTCTGCCAACTATCGATAAACAATTAATTGTTCGAACTAGAACAAAATATTTTACATTTTTTCTCATTTTTTTAACCAAACACGAACGTCGAACATTAAGGTTATCAAACTGCCAACACAATTATATTCAATTTTAGTTGAAAAAAATTGAACTGGATAATGATGATGATTTCCAGTTAAAATTTGATCATTATAATTTACTACTGCAAATTACAATGTTATATGAAAAGGTTCGTGATACGCCAGAAAATTTATTTGTTTATCATCGGAAACTAACCAGGAACGATGAGGGCAGCTACTCCAAATTTACAATTTGTATGGAAGAAACTTTTCCCACTAATCGAGACGCGTGAAATAGAAAACCATTTAGTAGATTTTAAATTAACTTCACAAACAATGCAAAATTAGTAAAACTAAATGAGTGCTTTGTGTAACAAATAGCTGTAAGGAATTTTTGGAAAATTTTCAACTTGAAGTGCAGTTAATTAAAGGATGACCCAATTAAGCATTTCATCACAATAGTCGATATTTAAATTTTCTAAATTTAAGAAAAAAGAGTCAGATTTTTGATAACTGATGAAAAAGAATAATAATAATTATTCTACTTGGACGTTTTACGAGTGATTTTGTACAATAGTTGGTGTACGCATTTGAACATAAAAAATAATAAATCAGTGCAATTTTCGTGATAATTATTATGGCATAATTTCAAAATTAATAAAATACGATCTCGTTAGTTCCACTGTATTATTTTATTAGTTATTACACACATTATTACATATTTTGCAAAAAGTCCTCATTGTTTTAACGTTTCTACAGTTAGATTGGTATTGCAGATTATTCGAAATTTTTTTAGATATGCACCAAATATTTTCGATAATTTCTGTAACAATTACCAACACCGTAATTTCTATTCAACTCAATGAAAGCGATAAAATTAATTGTATTTAATAACAAATAAAATCCAAAATTACAAAGTTTTGCGAAGCTTGGGACAGTCTTTACTTCTGCCATTAAATTTTAACTGTAGTTAAATGAAAAAATTATAAAAATTGTTAGCATTAGAGAAAACGAGGACGCCGGTTAATTATTATTAAGCATAATTTTGGAATAGTTACAATAACGCAACACGCAATTTTTGTTGATGCAAAGTGGGATACTTTGACAAAAACAAATAAGAAAAATTTAGGTTATCTACCGAGGTTAATTGAGTCCTCACGAAATTTAATGACATTCAGTGCTATAAGAATTATATACGTTAGGATTTCAAAAAAAACCTCTTTGAAAAAATTAACCAGTGAATTCACACTTGATTCCATTGATAAAAAAAACCAAAAATGTCAACACGAATTTCTAAAATTACTACAAATTTTGAAATGCTTAGCATACTTTTATCGAAGTGGTAATAAATTTAGCCCAATATTAAATAAAATAGAACAGCCTGGCTAGAACGGTTAATGAAATTTTATAATTTTAGTTTTCATTGATTTCAAGGAAAATTTACAATTATAAAAGCAGGGTCAATAACTTCGTTTATGAAAGCATAAACTGAATTTCGTATTTTGATACTTAGAATGACATGAAATAAGCAAGCTATTATATTCAATTTCCAACCATTTCCAATTTGTCATGCTTTTCCATTATAAAAAGTTCTAACATTTGAAAGTGATAGTATTTGCCACTCAATTAGCCAAATGTTGGAAGCTTAAATTAATTGGAGAATCCGAACTAACGGCGTTTTATCAAGATGATTCGACAATGTCTAATTAAGTTTCGTTTTAAATAATCTTTAATATAACATTACAGGAAATTGGAATGATTCCAATAAAATTCCAAAGAGAAAATTTAGAAGATAATGACAATGCGGTGTCTCCACGAATTCTTAATTTTAGGTTTTAAAATAAGCATTTTGAACTGCGGTCGGTTATTTTTGTGCCACGTCCCAATTCGAATTAACGCAACAAATTTTCTTCAATTTACGCCTCCAAATGAACCAACAAAGAATTACTTGCTAATATTAGTGATATTTGCGTGTGTCTGTCTAGGAGGAATGATTATACATAATTGTGCACTTGAACAAGCAAGACATGATTGCAGAAAAGCAACACGACGTATAAACTTTCTTCAATTAATGAATGGCTTTATTATTGTTAAGCATCATTTCGTACATTTCATTTTGTTTGTATGGATATTGGATTCGGCAATAAGCACGAATATTGATAAAACATCTATTTTAATGGGAAACTTCTAAATACTTTTGAAAAGCATGCAAGCTAAAATAACAGTTCATTAATTTGGTCTAGCTAAATATGGTGCATTGCGATAGCTAAAATTGGAACACGAACAACTTTCTTATTCTTATTGTTTGTTATATCAAACTAATAATATAATAATTAAATAATTGTTTGTTAATTACGTAACAAAAGATTAGATATGTCGAAATACAAATGGAAGATGGTCCGAAGATCTGTACTTCGACTATATGAATGCAGAAACGCACAGGCGTCGGTGATAGTCAAACCAATAAACAAAAATGTAAATTTAAAAATTTAAATAAATAATCGATTTATAATTACGTCGTAAAAATTAAATATTTAGCGAATGACCGATAAAATAATTCCAAAGCAAAAATATTATTCAGATACAAAAAACAAGATAAGAAACAATAACATCATAAAGTACAATCTAAAAATACAAATTCGACTAAACTCCAAAAAAATAATAAGGTAAAATTAACGTCCAAGTAAATGGATCGCCGAAGCCATTTCACTAAAAATGAAAATTTTATGCCGAGGCTATATCAAATAATCCAATTTAAATCTAATTTGAAAAATCCTTGAAGAAATTAGATGACTTGTTTATCAAACAAATACAGTTTGTTTACTTGGTAAATATAGCACAAAATTCTTATAACGAACAATAAACTTTACTTTAAATTATAATCGCGACTCATAAGAACACAGACAACAAAGAAAATAAAGAAAAGACCAAAAAAATCGCCAACACGTAATACATGAAATTAATAACCAAAAGATGATTTGGGTAAGTTTTGGGGAGAATTAATTACACCAGTAGATGATGAAAATTATCCCCCAGGGATCTCAAAATTCTTCATCAAAAAACGTAGTAAGCTCAATAACGCACGAAACAGGGGAAGATTGGGTCTCGTAATCAACTTTCCTCCCCGATTACATGGGGTTCCAAAAATACATTCCGTTAATTAATAAGATGAAATATATGGAGACGTCTACCAATTAACTTTTCAGATCAGTTTTCAATATATGTAAATCATTGCTCCCTCGAGAACTACGTTTTAAACTTTCATCGCTATCAGTTAATGTAAAAAATTATAGTGCGATTTGAAGTTTGCAAGTCATGGAAGAATTGTTGATGACTTTTATCCTATAAATAAGTTTGGAAACAAGTCTGTCTTATTTCCTTGCACATGCATGGTTTTGTTGTCGATTGTAGCAATTTGTTGTTTAAGCAGCTGGCTTAGTTAGCCCTATTCGTATCAGTCATGGCTGTTCAATACATTTTTCCCCTTGTGCAACTGTAATGGTACAATTATCTTAATCCACCTGCCATTTGTTGTCCTAGTGACGTTATGGTTGAGTTCCACTTAATCACACGCATGCTTGCTACCACGCGTTCTCTTCCAGTTTCCCTCTCGATTGCTTATTGTACGATACCACTCAAACCCCTCACGAAAATCAAGTCAATGAATAAATTGCAACTTAAACTGCGGAAGGAAGTTCTTCCATGGTTCAAGCTGAAGGTGTGCCTGAAAGCCCAATATACCGACGAAAAAATTTAATTTATATTCAATACCAAGAAAATAATATTTAGTAAAAAAACCGTTGGAAGTGGAACTACGGGTTCAAAAAAGAATAACATGTAAATTTTTAAACAAAATAACGATTTTGTACACCTGGCGTTAATATTTTGCTACAAAAATGCACCTTTACATAAAGTCGATAAGTCGGACTAGTACGCGAAGTTTTCATTAAGTCAAAAATTTATATCATTTGCATAGTAAAACAGATTTAACATAATTGATTACCAAATTTTAAATAAATTATTATAAAATTAATTGCCATTTCAAATTTGTTACTTAATACCTACTATTTAAAAAAATTGTCGTAACTTCAAATTTAGAAGTAGTACTTGCAACATAGCAGTATAATACAATAAAAAAATAGATTAAAAAAATGTTTCGGTATAAGTCTAATAAAATATAAAAGTTTACTATATAGAATACCACATAAAAAATTTTGAAAAGAAATATTTTATCAATATTCTGGAGTTTTTCAATGCTTAATTAAAGTTGAGATAGTTGATACGAGATATTAAATTTCTTGCCACGAGGAGTTCAATCAACACTAAGAATACAAAAAAACCTGAAGTTGGAAGCACGATAAATTTTTATAGTAATAAAAAGTGGATTAAATAAGAAACTATCTTGAAAAAGTAGTAATGAAATTAATGTCCAGCTTATTATAAACATAAATAAAATTATATAAAAAAATAAATATATTGTACCGAAGTTTTCTATTGAAATGTAAAATTCAGAATTTGCTTTTGCAATATTAAACTTACGAATGTTCAATATTCAATATCCTGTACCTATACTTGGGATTTAGATAAGAGCTTTTCAAAAAAATTTGGGATTACTTGGAACTCCCTCGAGAACACTGATTCTTATGCACGCAGCACGCTTCGGTAATTTCAACTTTCTTGTTTAATTTTTTCAACATCTTATTCTCATTATCTTAACATCGGATCCATACAAGAAATTTCTAATAATGTTTAAACTTTATGTTATAAAAAATGTTTATCAAGTATGGAAATGACGATGCGTTAAGCGGGGGGCGCAAAAACCCTAAGGGTGGGAAAAAGTTCCAATTAAAATTAAATTTCTTATACATCATCATCAAACTTCCTGCTTATGCTATTAACAGCAGCGAAATTCGAAGATTATAAACAGCAACAAATGAGCTAGGATGACATTGGGTAAGTTATAATGCAGTACACCTCGGATATAGTGAACTCGAACATAATAAACGCTTAGTTAATTATAGCGAACAAAAATTAAAGTCTTCGTTAAAATCGTATACTTTTTAGATATATATTACTTCGGTTATAATGATTCATCGGATATAATGAACTAACCTAATTCATGTAAAAAAATTAATATTTCAATCAGATAATAATAACGAAGTGTAGGCGGCAATTTTTTCTTATAATAAATCTTCCGCAATTGTAAACAAATTAAAAATTATAAGTGAAATTGGAATGGACTACATTTTCAATATATCGAATAAATCGACTGATTTGACAATAAAAAAAACAAAACGTGGGAGATGCTTAATTTAAACCTTTAAAAATATATATTATAAAAGTAGAAAACTTTTAGAAAAAATGTGGGTAATGAGTAATTACTTAGTTTTTCTATCAAATAATCCACATCAATTGGTCAATTTTTGTCAATTCTTCGTTTGTTAAAGCAAATTAAATAATTTATCACAATTCGCTCAGGTAATTTGAATGAGAAATGATAAATTTATTAAAGTTAGATTATTTTATATTTTTAAAGATAAATTTTAGATTTCTTTTATAGTGAACCCGCAGGTCAAACGTACAGGTCTCTTAAGGTTCATTATATCCGAGGTCAACTATATTATATTATTATAATGGTACCTACCTAAGATCCATTTTTATAAACCCTGTCAATGTAAAAAGTTTAAGGAGAATATTGGAAATATCAAGGAATTCAAACCACAATCACTAAAATATAATAATATAATTATCATAATTTTTGACAAAAATATCAGTTACATACTATGATTTTTAATTTATTATATGAGTAATTGGTAAATACCGTCCGTTATAATGCAATTGAGACAAAAAATATTGTACGAAATTATAATTTATTGTTAAAGTGCACATAAAAATTATTAAATTGTTTAACTTTTTGTAGAAATAACCGATTTACTACTCGTTAAAAAATCAATATCTCTGTCACGTTTTGCCAACATTGTAACAATTTGACAGGAATTATAGAAGTGGAATGCATATTATATTATGTAATATAATATTATGTATTCAATGTACAACATCCGGAATATCATCTTTAAGTTAATTTTAAAATTTTCAAATCAATTTCAAATAAAATTTTTTGTAATTTAATACTACAGTTCAGATTATTGAAGTTGCACTGTATTGACTTGTTACGTTTTCCCTCAATAATTAACATTATATTAGTGGTGTGTCGAAAGTTACGGTAGGTCAGGTTTAGGAATCTAAAGAATCGCGCTTTTTGGTGCATTTTACGATGGAATCGAGTAATTAAATAACTTTTTTTATAAAAATAATGTTTACAAAAATTTGCTTAATTACTCAAATCCATCGAAAAATGCACCAAATGTTTGTGTGTTTGGATCCCAAAACCTGACCTACCATAATATTTGATAAAACACCAATATTTAAAACTGCATTACTTCTGTTTTTGGTAGTCGCATTAACCAGGTACAGATGATATTAATTGTATTAATAAAAAGCGTTTTAGATATGGAGGAATGTCCAAAAACCAAAAGTTGCACCTACACACAGTCGTAGAGTTAACATCGAGCTAATATCACGGTTTAGGGTTCTTTTGGTTTAAATATACCGATTTTTAATGAATTAGTAATGAAGATCTACATTTTCTAATAGAAATCCCGATTGAGGCAGTCGACAAGATTCTGAAATTGTTTCAACGAATCGACTGAGAGTTTCCGGTTCCTTTAACTGTGGTAGATTTTTAACGACTGTACCCGGTTTTCGTGCTATCCTCATCTTCGTTAACGTTAAGCCCCTATTCAATTGAACATCAAAAAATTTATTTCTAGAAAAATCAACTTTCCGGCTCCAGTGGCACAACTCAACTTGAACATTTCAGTTTTGTTTCTAGTTGTATCTGTTTCGCATTGTTGCGAGAACAAACTGCCTCCACAGTTCAGAACATTGCAACTTTAGAACATATTAAAAAATGATTTCATCGTATATCAAGGTAATTCACCGATGGGCATTTTACAAATGTTATTACAATATCAAGTTGAAATTTAGAAAAAGTTCCTCTTGGTGCTGTTTCCACAATCTTCCAGGTTTTCATCTAAACGCTTCCAATGGAAACATACAGCAACCACCAAATTTTGTTTTTGTAACTAGAGCATATGGAACAGAAACATAATGGTCCTGTGATGAATACATACATACGTTTATTTTTATGAAACGCTCAAGAAAAATAAAATGTCAACAGGATGATTAACAAGTTACACGTGACTAACCCTTTAATGTGTTGACCAAATAATCATCGATTAATTAAATCATTATTCATCTTTGTTAGTTATTTATAATATTTTGTGACTCCGATAACTGCTAATGAACAAACATATGACTTCCAGCGAAACGTTAAGAATAATTTTGTTTAGCTATGACTGTGTATAAAACAATCACAAAATACACTTCCTGGACGAGAAGGTCGTATATATTCGAGCCACGCACTTTCAATAGTGCGCCTTTATCAAACAATAATGAATTTATTAGCGCTTATTACATTTCGGCTTGTTTGTGCTTAGCGGCACCAACAAACCTTGGTAGAATATTTCAACCTATATAAGTCTCATCAGTACGGCGACGGCATAACTTATCAATACATGCATTTCTAATCTTTTGTTTCAAATGAAGAAATGAACCGTTACAAAGTAAGACTAAAAATTGGAACATTTTTCTTCAACTAGGAAATAAAAATCGTTGAGAATATAAGTAGGTAAACGCGATAGTTGAACGAACTGATAAAGTGCTAAGCAAAGGGTAAAAGCTCTACCTGACGCTATACTAAATGAGTTTACCTGAGCAGTCGTCCAGCCATACAAGTAAAATAAAAAGAAGAATATTTTGGTTGTGTTGGTTGACCTGGTGTCTACCGTCTGATGAATCAATTGTAACCACTTTTAAAATTGAATTACTTAAGATTATTTCAATGTTCAGATTAAAAATGCTTCGTTAAGAAGCTGACGATCGATTACTGAACCCATCACATGGATTATTAACCAAAGGCCCCCTTATAAAACTTACGTCGTGATGGATGAAGGTACTGAAAATAAGGGAGAAAAGCAAGTGCAGCATTGTGATTCTATTCGCTTGACAATAGCATTTCAATCGAACAGCTTTTTCTAAAAATTCGAATGCTGCACTTGATTTTTTTCCTCCTTTGTCTCTGTTTCAATCGAGAAAAATTCTATTTATCCATACAATAATAACTCGAGTTCGTCTTTTGTGGTTATCGTTATTTTTAATTATATATCAAGACGGCGGTGACTCAAAACAACAAAAAAATACCCTTCTTTTATGTAGTGAGCGCCAGAACTAAACTTTTATTGCAAAATAAACAAGACACTATCGGTATTGAAATATAAATAATTAAACATTGATAACGATGTAGGTATCAAAATCAATACATAGGTCTGCATTAAACTAGAACGACATTCACAACAAAAAAATGTTCGATTTTTAATTATTGTAAAACCGATACTACCCTAATGAAACAAAATTGGAAGAAATTTAATTATGTAGTATACCATGCTGTGGATCAAAACAAAAACAAACGCTTTCTCACCTTTTAACCATATCTGCCGATTTTCTGAACAGTTTGACCGATATAATTTAACCACAAAAAAGAAAACATTCACATAAAATAATGCACAATTATAACTACTGCACGTTTTGTGTGTTTACAATGCTTCATTTTACAAAAAATACACAACGCCTGAGAGAACGCACCTTCGCAAGTGAACCGAAATATTTCGATATATTTATAAACGCGAAGAACGATTTTATTTATAAAAATGTAAATGTGGACCACGAAATGATAAAACGATTTATTGGTAATCAAAATTTGCTATTAACTTTAAAACAACACCACGACTTGAAATACTTCAACTGTATTATGTGCTGTGGTCGCAAAACAACGATAATGATTCAGTGGTAGGAGAACCAGAGTATTTTATAATAATGTGTCGCCATCTATCGAGAATTTCTTGCACATCGTACAGAAAACCGAAATCAACGTAAAGTGTCACTTGGGAAAGACAGGACTGTAGTTAAGTATTTCAACGCGGCGTTCACACTACGGGCAAAATTCTAAACAAAAAAATTTTATTGATTTTCTTAAGAATAAATTAGAATCAGTAAAGCGGAAAATTTTTTTCTTTTAGTAAAATTTGTCCGCGCGGCTGCACAATCGATCATCGATATTACAATGGCTACCCCTGGCGTGTTAGAAAAAGTGATCGACTGGAGAGTACTCGAAGACCACGAGAACCACAGTGATCACAGATACATTCGCTACGCAGTCACTGATCAAAAAAAGTTAATAGACAAGGGCATAAAAGAATGGACGGTTAAGAAATTAAACACAGAACTACTCCGGGAAAGAGTAAAAAAAGCCACTCTATCCAGGAGTGTCGGCGAACTGGCGACAATGTTAGAGATGCTTTGTGACGAATGCATGCCCAGAAAAAAGAGAATACCGAAAGCAAAGATGCATTGGTGGAACGAAGAGATTGCCGAATGTAGGAAAAAGTGCACGGAGGCCCGCAGAAGAGAAGAACAACCTGAAAATGCAGAAGTACAAGAAGCCAGAAAAGAGCTAAAACTGGCAATCATGAAAAGCAAGAAAGACTGCTGGCTGAAAGTGGTGCAGGAAGTTGACGATGATGTGCGTGGGGCATGGGATACAAGCTAGTCACTAAAAAGCTTGTCAAGAGCGATATCCCAAGAGCAAAATAGAACTGATTCGGAAAGAAGAGTTGCAGACTGCGGCAGCACAGATGTCAACGGAAGAAGCGCCTGGCCCGGACGGAATACTGTCGGAAGTACTGAAAATAGTGGTCGAAGAACACCCACATATAATTCTGGATGTATTCAATGATTACTTGAAAAAAGGGGAATTCCGGGACACATGGAAATTGGCCAGACTAGTGCTCCTACTTAAAGGGAACAAGCCATTGCAAAACCCCACGTCTTACAAGCCTATATGTCTTCTGGACAATGTAGGGAAACTGCTGAAAAGAATGCTTCTCCAGAGAATCAACAAAATATTGGAGGAAACAGGTGGATTATCTGACGAGCAATTTGGATTCAGAAAAGGCGGATCCACCGTAGAAGCCTTATTCAACATGGCAAAGTTTGCAGAATCTGAAACTCATCGAACCAGAGAGTTTTGCATGCTGGTAACGCTGGACGTGAGAAACGCCTTCAACTCGGCTGCATGGAAACACATAATCACCGAATTGGAAAGAAGAAATATTCCACCTTATTTTCTAAACATACTGAAAAACTATCTCACGTCCAGAAGAATCCAAATAAACGAAAACATGGTGCAGACTGAAAAGGAGGTCACAAGCGGAGTACCACAGGGGTCGGTATTGGGGCCGACACTGTGGTACATTATGTATAACGGAGTGCTTCGTCTGGAGTTACCAGAAGGGGTGAAAATAGTGGGATTTGCGGACGATCTCACGTTGATAATTACGTCAAAAGATATGGATACCTTATACGCAAGATTGAAAGAGGTCTTGGAAAAAATTATAGATTGGCTGGAAAGTCGAGGACTTAGTCTGGTGCCCGAGAAAACAGAAGCACTAATGGTAATAGGCAGACGACAATGTGACGTAATCCCATTTAATATCCGGAGATGTAAAATCATGCCAGGAGAAACAGTCCGCATCCTGAAGGTCACATTTGATAAGCATCTGAAGTTTAAACAACACATAATAAAAATTGCAGAAAAGGGCGACCACATTGGCCAGACTCATGTCAAACATGAGGGGAACTGGATCCATAAAACGAAGAGTCTTGGCGTCAGTAGTGAATTATATCCTGCTTTATAGAGCCCCTATGTGGAAACAAGCTATGGAAATTCAAGACTATAGAAAAGCCACGAAAGAGTCCAAAGAAAAATGGCAATAATAAAAATAATAATTATGAGACCCCATACGCCCTCTTCTTACTCCCATTCGGAAATCCGCCACTGTATAAATTTCAGGATTCGTTATTTTTGGTTATATTGTAACCTAACCTCAATAATATTCTGATAGTTACTGTGGAATTTATTTCAAATTCCATCACAAAAGATTCTATAAACGTTGAATTAGGTTTTAAAATGACAAATAAAACAATAGTTATTGAAATCGGTGTCGTTAATAATGTGGTTAGAAAAATAGAAGAAGAAATACTTAAAGAAGAAAACTTATGCTACTTAATTAGTGCTTTGGAAAAAGCTCAAATAAGTGCAAATGTTGCTCTCACGGAGGTAATAGAACAAGATCGATTAAGCCAAACATTAGATGGTAACACAGAACAGGATGGTAAATAGAAAAAAATATGAAATTCTTTTATTTTGTTTTTTTGTATCTTTTAGAAGAAAGTGCAGAAGACGATGATGATACAGATAGTGAGTCGGATGACGTATCCACCCCTGCTTCTGTTAAAAGAAAATTACAAACAGATAACGGTAATTGTAAAAAAATTAAGAAAGCATAAATGCAAAGTTGGTTATTTAGATATAGAATTTATTATTAATATGCATAAACATTTATTTTAATAAAACCATTCTAAAAATTAATTTTGAATTTGTTTCCCACATTTACAAATAGCAAAAACAACCAAGTTTTATGAGAAAGATGGTCAAGTTGCAAATTCAGAAGACAATTGATCACGTGGCAAGATTCTACTTAAGAGGAATCATCTTTTTTTTTAATTTTTTTGTCAAATGTACATATATTATAGGTAGTTGATTAAAATAATTCCAAGTCGAAATTTTAATTTTATTAAATTCATTGGGGTAATCAGACCTCAACCATTTGATGAGAACGGGCACACAAAAACTTTTGTTTAAAAATTCTGTCAAGGTAGAAGATGTATTAAATATGGGTTGATAGAAAAAATAATTAAAAGATAAACAACTCTCGGTATGTAGCTCTATTAAAAAGCAAATAATTTATTTCAGGTATTTTTACAAACACAATCAATTGCTTAAAGTTAAAAATTAGATACATCGACAACACATCTATAAAATACTTACTAAATCATCAATGTTAGCAGCATAATAAATTGTGCATTCAAGTCATTTTGTAGAAAACGATTTTGATGTGAAAAAAATAATGAAATTGAAAACGCACATTGCATCAAATACAACATTCACACTTTCTAATTAACTATGTTTAACAAGTTTCAATTACCTTAATTCTTACACAAAATCAAGATACAGTATCATCCATTAATTACTAAACTATAATTACATTATAGGTTTTACTCCAAGTTTAAAATAAATTTGAAATGTGATTATTACAACTTCATTTTGATAAAAAACAAATGTCGATTAATAACTGTAACCGCTACCATAACCACCCCATTGATTATAACCCCCGTAATTACCCTGAGAATACTGCCAATTCTGGTACTGATATTGGTCATTTTGCCCATACTGAGAATAATTATATTGACCTTGTTGGGATCCTGAGTACTGATTGTATGAATTCGCAGCTGAAGAATTCGAGTAATTGCCGTAATTACCATATGAATTTGACTGAGAAGACTGAAGAGTTTGGTTTTTATCCTTCTTATTTACACTCGTCGCGTCCCTAAAAAATATTGGCATAATTCAAGCACAATGATGTACTACTAAAACTTACACTTTCGAAACATCTTTCTTCTTATTGTCTTTGCCCATTTTCAAATATTTCTGATATTCTTCTTGAGCTTTTTGTACCGATTCAATATTTACACCAAAATCTTCCAAAAATTCTAACTTGCGTTGTGCAAATAAGATTTTTTGCTCTACATCCACACCTTCTTTTTCCAAAAACGAGTCGATGTATGACAAAATTTCACTTTCAACAATGTCACCTTTTTGCATAGATAAATCTATTAATTGTAGGTATAGTCTGGCATTATGTAGGTCTTTGGTAATTGCTAAATTTAAGATCTCCACTGCTTTGTCAATATTTTTTAAAATTTTATGACAAAAACGTGCGTATTTGATCGCTATGTTACTAGAAATGATTTTGCTTTTCGAATTGTTTATGTAATGCTCGTAAAGTTGACAACATTTTTCGTGATCGCTTTTTCTTCTCTCCAAATTTATTCGTCTGTAGGCAACCTGAGAAAAAGTAATCAAACGGTAATTAAAGAATAAACGGTATAAAAAAATTAATCTTACTTGTAACAAATTAGGCACCGACTTCTCCAAATTAACCAATATTTCTGCGGCACGACTGAAATTGTTTAGAGATTCTTCAAAAATTGCCCACTGTAAATGCAAGTTTGGTTTTTTTAAATGATGTATTGTACACGCACGTTCGTAAACATCTTTAATTTTTTGTTGCATTTCGGAGTCTTTCAATTCGCTGAGGTAATGTACAAACTGAAACAAAAATTGTATAGTGTGTTTTATAAAAACCAAGATAAAAACTCACCTTTAACCAAAATTCTTCGTACAAAGCACAAGCGATAAGACACCGCTCAAACAAGACAATAATTCTTGCTTGTTCCCCTTGTTGGATTTCAAAATCTAAGTAATCATGCCAATTTTTCAATTGGCAGCGTTCCAAAGGCTTAACGTGAAAGTAGGGACGTTTGATCTAATAAAATTAAAACAGAAAAATTAGTAAATTCACTTTGAAATTGTTTTACATAGAAAGAAATTAATTGAAATCAGATGGCCCTTGCAATTTCTACATAAATGTTCAGGATTACAATGAGGCGACGCTCAAAATAACCTTTAGCAAAATCATCATATTTTACATCGTTTTATGAAAGAAATTTAAGAAACTCACCCCTTCTTCGTAAACCCATCTGGCTGTAACAGCATTTATGGTATTTTTGTGAATTTTTCGCCTTATCGACACGATTCGTTCCCGAATAACTTTAGTTTCTTCGTCGGAACTCTAAAATAAAACAATTAATATTTATAAAGCAAATTTTACAAAACTTATACTGTACCACTACTTCGTTTGTGTCGTCTTCTCCAGGTGGTGCGTCTGGTTTTACGGCATCAGGTTCAGCGGGAACGTCATGTTTAAGAATATGTTTCACCTCTTTGCGTAAAGCAAGAAATTCGTCCACTTCTAACACTTTTTTAGGTGGATACGAAGCAATGTGTTCTTGGAAACTATGAATAAAAAGAGAATATTGGATAAGAATAAATGAACGTAAGAGAATATGAAAACGACTACTTACTTATCGAAGTGTGTAGTGTAACCTTGCGTGGGGGTGGCCAACAAACGATCGTAGATGGCGGTGACGTGTTGTAGTCGCTTAGCTTCCGTTTCCCATTTGATGTAACTGTCCCACAAACGATCGGAACGGAATTCTAAACCACACATGTTAAGAGATCTTTCATACTGGGAGCGTATAAATTCTTCATCCTCGTTTCTCGTGGCACGCACGTACGTTAGGTAGTGGATCCAGAGATCCACCGATAATGGTATCGCTTTGAGACCTCGCTCGAAAACCTTTACAGTTAAAAAGTAAGTAAAAATAGAAATAGAAAAAGAGTCGATATGTATCAGTTCGTGCTTTAGTTCCATTTTGGTGTAGATAATTGGGACGCTTACCAGCGTACACAAACAAATGCATGCCGACTCGTAATTAAGCCTGAAATTTATTTTATGTATTATTAAATATTATAAATTGATGCAGTATTCCATTTATCGAATAAGTGGAACCCTTACATTTAATTTCAATAATTTGGTCCATCGGCGGCTTCTCGCTGGAACTAACCGCAACAACGATGATCGACAATGCGCCGAAATATCTTACAAATTTTGACATGATATAACATAATATTGATAATATTATAAATCAAAATATCATAACCTAAATAATATACATGTTATATAATTATAATAATTTAAAGTAATAGTAATATTATATAATAGGTATTTCATAGTATAATAATTAAGTAATTTATTTAAGAGGTGACTTATTCGAGACGACACACCACGGAGCTGTAGAATTTTAAAATAAAAAAATTACGTGAGTGTATAAAATATTACCAAAAATTGTTTCCATTTTTATATACGTACCTCTTCACACCTCTTTTTGTTTCCTTTACGCTTTTCGTAATCTGCATACTTTCGCCAATAACCGTAACAATATGGATAATGAGATAAAAATGCGTCGTATGCTTCTCTGGCAGCTTCAGTGTCATTCTGCAATTTTCATTTGTATTAGAAAAATAATAATAAAAATTAATATTAGTCAGAACACCCTAAACCAGGCATGTCAAACTCGTTTACCACCAAGGGCCACATCAAGTATTACACACAGGCCGCGGGCCGCCGCATTACCAAAATTAAAGAAAAAGTTAATTACACAGCCGCGGGGCGGGTTAACAAAAAAAAAAAAAAGAGAAATGAGCTGGCGGGCGCGGGCCGCAGTGAACTTGTAGGCGGGCCACATGCGGCCCGCGTGTTTGACATGCCTGCCCTAAACTATCTTATCATCGATTTCATCTTTAGTTTTTTGTTGACTGAAGGAAATTTGCCTTGATTATCTGACGAAGGAATTTTCTGATAAATTTTTCGTTTTCACCAGGTGTATCTTTAGACGCGGAAAATAAAACCTTTTAAATTGATAACTTTTTCGTTCTTTTCTATTATGAATGGGAAACAGAAATTTAAAAAAAAATATCAATTTTTCCATGTTATTTACCTATGATTGGATGTCTGGTCGATCATCCAGTTTAGAACCTCCTACTTGCAAATTTACATTAGTTATTAACTTGTAGGGATCACAGATGTTTCAAACTTTGAAAATACTATGACTTTGAATTTTTATTTAGCACATCCCACAGGCGGAAATTTGTAAATTCGTGGACAAAACTGCAACAAGCAGTCACTAGTCTCCAATTCAGGTTTAAAAAAAAGCTGGATTACAGACAGTGCCAGAGAACTGAAGTGCCAGATTACCGAGAGACCACTGTATTCAGATTGGCTCTAATTTAATAAGAATAATTCAATCTTTTTTAAATTTTTGAAAACATTCCAAAATGTCTATAAAAAAGAAAATTAAGAACATACCTCTTGATCAACATACTGCAGCAAATATGTCCATCCGGTAAAATCAGCCGGATCATCATTGACAGCCTTCCAATATTTATCCAATTCAGGTAATTTCTTGGGTTTAACTACTTTCTCTTCTTTTTCTTTCTCACTTTCAACCAATTCTAGATTAGGTTTTTTTGAAGCACTTTCATTTTCTGATGTTGGAGAACCCGGATCATAATCAAGTGCACTGATTTTACGCTTTCCACTTTCCTTTTTAACACTGGGTAACTCATCTTCTGACACCACCTGAAAAAAATTCCGATTTTAAAACTTAAAAATTGGTTAATTGAGAAAGCAAAGTACAAAAAACTTTTGTTAACTTTATTACCTCGGTATCAGCAGGCAATTCGGCACGTTTGGGTCCAGGTAGTTCTTCATCAGAAACTTCTTCAGTTTCTGGTACTTTTGCAACCTGAACACCGGGTAGTTCATCTTCAGAAATTACTTCCGTATCTGGACCACCATTCTATAAAAAAATATAGAATAAATTTTATGGGTTTCTATGAAACAAAATACTTACTTCTGCCGTATCCATTTCACTGTCGGCTTGTTCTCCAACATTATCCAATGACTCCTGTTTTGGAAGACTGTCCTCTGGGTTTACAGAGTCTTGTGTATCACACACTATACTTTCAGAAATCTCTTTAACATCTTCACTGCAGTCCATTAACTCAACTTTTGTTTCTTCTTTTGTTTCCATTTCTGTATCATTATCTTGATTAGATAAAGAATCCTGATCTTCCAAAAGAGATTCTATAACAAAATTTATATTTATTTTAGTTTAGAGCAACACAAATTTACTATAAAAGTCGAGAACCAAGTAAGTTCTTTTGATTTATTTATTTTTTATTACAAAATGAATTTTTAGTGAAATCTAACACCCAATTTTTTAAAACGCAGCAAGTAAATTTTTTTTTGGTGCTCCTAATAATTTTTTGAATAACCTTTTTCCTAATGAAAAAATTTCTTTAAATGTCACGCCTGGGGCGGTCCGCCCCGGGATTAGCTAAGCTACTGTCAAGATGATCCACAAAATTTTGGTCTTTGAAAATATCTTTGATTGGGAGGATTTGGGAACTTTGATAACTCTAATTTCAAAAACTGAGTTAGAAAAAAAACTAAAAGCGGATCTGAAATGAAGGGCATAACCACCTCCCCCTAAGGATTGGCAAAAATGTCCAGGGGGTTGCCGAATAAGTGAAAAAGCCATCAGAATTAACTTTTTACATTACTTTTTAAGTGAAATGCGAAAGATTAAAATATTATAAAAAAAGATAAAAGGTTATTGCTGTTCCCGTGGGCTTGCAGAATTATTCAAGATAAAAATTAGAATCGCTAAAAAAAAAGAGAAGTGCTGCCATAGCCTAAAAGCTAGCGACGGATTTCAAGAGTTCTAAACATTTTATGGCTTAAAAATAGATACCCCCCTAAATACAAAAGCATAAATGGCAAAGATTTTCCTGGTCCAATGATAAATCTTCCAAAACTTCTGACGACTTCACCAAAGGTTACAAGTAGAAAATGTAAAAAAATCGATAAATGAAAATTAGATCGGGAACATGACTATTAAATGAATTTTTAATAAAAAGGGTAAAAATTAGTTAAAACCAAAGATATATGAACTGTATAGATGAAAAATACTAAACAAATTTATATGTATGCTATTTTTTACTGGTAAATGGATGGTGTTACTAATTTTCTCCCCCACTTGCAGATGGCGCTACCGATTTAAGAATACTATTTTAAAAATTAACAAATAAACTGACGATATTTAAAAAATGCAATTTTATTGCATATTGCTTCTATACTTGAATAATTTTGCTCATTTTTTTCCAGAGATTTCCAAACGTTATAATATTACTACACCCCCCTTGAAAAAAAAACAACAAATCTTGGCGTCTCCCCCCCTTATTTTTATTTACAATCAGATGTTATAAAAATTACATTTCTGTAATTTCATCAGTCTGTGCCTCCTTTTTTTTGGAAATCGCTGTTCTAGTCTATCTATTTTAAAAATAAAAGTATACAAAACTCGTCAAGTATAACGGCAATTATGTAATAAAATCGTTTTTTTTAAGAGGAGGTTATATACAAATGTGTAGATATATAAGAGAAGTATCAGAAGTGAAGTAAAATTTAGTATTGTTAAAGTAAGCTTAGAAATTATTCAAATTTTATTAGTACTTAATCTTACCTTCATTGTGCTGATTAATTTCCGAATTACTTTCAATGTTCTTGTAAGAGAAAATTTCGTCGTTCTTTTCATTATTACCAATAGCACCTTCAAAAGTGTTCAATTCATTGTCAATGTTACTAGCCTCTTCAGGAAAACGTGCAGTGTTACTACAATTATCAATTTCAGAATTTTGGTTGTTTATGTGGGACTCCAAATTATCGTTAGTATTATCTGAATGTTCTATATCAAAATTAGTCAATTCAGGGGTAATTAATGGATTATCTTGAATATTTTCTTCGTTATCCAACACATTCCCTTCAGCCCCTTCATTCTCCAAAGTGTTTTCCTCAACGGCCTCATTTTCCCCAGTGTTTTCCTCGGCTGACTCATTTTCTACAGTATTTTCATCAACACCATCATTATCTACTGTATTTACATTCTCAACCGTTACTATTTCTGCCAGATTAGCTTCAATTTCACTTTCATCTTTAGGTTCTGGAAGCTCTTCGGGAGTTTCGTCGATGACAGCATGGTTCATATCATCATCATCTGAAACTTCTATTTCAACCAAAACTTTCTTTTTTTTCTTCGCCGCCTTAGTAGCCGATGCAGGGCGAACCACTCGTCCAGATCGCGTACGTCTCACCCCTAAACACAAAAGACGACGTTGTAGTTAACCCCCCTGACTTGATTATATTCAAATTTTTAAAAGTACGATATATTTAGTGATATTTAATCTCTTACCTTCTTCATTGTTGACCGAATCGTCTAAACCGTCCATTTATAACGCGTTTAATCAAATTAATTTCGTTAAAATTAACAACAAAACTATTGGCGTCACTTAATTAATAAACTCCACACGCCATTACTTTTTCTCAAATTTTCCAATTCTCAAATTTTCCAAAGCAAATTTATGTAATAAATAAGGGAGTTTTTCTTAATTTTTCATAATTATTAATTTAGTAATATTACAGTTTCTATCAGCTATTATCCACAAAAACTACTTAATTATGCTAAAAATAACAACAAAAAGATTTATTTTTAAAACGATATTAACGCCATCTTGAAACTAACAAAATAAATAGTTTGAATTAATTATTCGTCTCGTCGAGAAAATAATTATTTCTTCAATCAACGCTAAAAACCCCTAAAATGTATCATTCACAGCATAACCCCATAGTAAATTTTTTAGAAAATCTAATGTTTTATTGGCTTAATCATTGCCATCTTTATTTTTACAAGCCGTGAAGTTACATTTGGCAACGTCGCATTGACAGCGCTTGGTGGTCCTATTTTCAAATGTCTCTTATAAAGGAAAAATTGTTTTGTGTTATTTTAAGTTAATAAACAGATAAAAAAATGATGCAATTTATGTTTTAAAAGTTTATTATGAAAAATATTAATTAATTGTTACAAAAACATATCTTAAATTATAAAGATTAAATAAAAACAATACATAGGTTTATATAGTGCTGGGCGATGTTCATCGATGTTTTCTAAACATCGATGTTAGCCCGACCGATGTTCGATATTTTGACATCGCGTCAGACGTTTTGAAACATCGAAACCATCGATGTTTGCTTTTCAATGTTAGCCTTTCGATGTTACAGGTAGATATGCAAGGACGTGCCCAACCAACTTTTTTCGGGGGGGGAGAAATTTCGAATTTGCCAACTGAATTAATTCAAAATTGCCAACTTTTTGTAAGTTTTCAGCATTTAGTAAATTTCGACATAAAAAAATGGCAAATTAACCAACTTTTAGGTGTTTTTGTCAACTTTCTGCATCATTGGGGGGGGGGGAAGCCCCTCCCCATGAGCACATCCCTGTAGATATGTAGCGTAGCCACTAAATAATTGCTTATTTTATTTGCTAATTTTGTAATTTGTTGCGTTTATTAATATTCATAAATAAATTTTTAGTTATAATAGTGTTCTTCCTGATTTATTTAAACTAATATGCAATAACATCGATGTCACGAAAACATCGATGTTTTGCAACCGATGTTATGCTCACATCGATGTCCAGGTTAGTGCTGGGACATCGATACAAAACATCGATGTTGAACATCGATGTCGACATCGAACCTGGACATCGATGTGAGCATAACATCGGTTGCAAAACATCGATGTTTTCGTGACATCGATGTTATTGCATATTAGTTTAAATAAATCAGGAAAAACACTATTATAACAAAAAATTTATTTATGAATATTAATAAACGCAACAAATTACAAAATTAGCAAATAAAATACGCAATTATTTAGTAGCTACGCTACATATCTACAGGAACGTGCTCATGGGGGGGTGACCCCCCCCCCCCCCATGCTGCAGAAAGTTGACAAAAACACCCAAAAGTTGGTTAATTTGCCATTTTTTATGTCTAAATTTACTAAATACTGCAAAACTTACAAAAAGTTGGCAATTTTGAATTAATTCAGTTAGCAAATTTGAAATTTCTCCCCCCCAAAAAAAGTTGGCTGGGCACGTCCCTGCATATCTACCTGTAACATCAAAAGGCTAACATCGAAAAGCAAACATCGATGGTTTCGATGTTTCAAAACGTCTGACGCGATGTCAAAATATCGAACATCGGTCGGGCTAACATCGATGTTTAGAAAACATCGATGAACATCGCCCAGCACTAGTCCAGGTTCGATGTTGACATCGATGCTCAACATCGATGTTTTGTATCGATGTCCCAGCACTATTTATGATAGTGTTTGTAGTTTTCTTTTTTGTTACAGTTTCAATACTTTTAACTGATCATTCTTTTGTTTCGTATAATTGTTTAATAGAATATTGCAAAACTTGTATATTTCTATAAATAAAGTTTTAGAACATTGCCCACATGAATAACATTTAAAAAAATTATCTTCAAAGAAGCGATTGGCGTTTAAACTTATTAGCATTGCAAGCTTTACTAAGAAAGCTTTTTGGTTTAAAAGCTTTTAAAATTTTGCTTCCAATTTTTTCAAAATTTCCAAAAATTCAGATTTGTTTTTGGGGAAAGCAAATGTGGTAACCACGAGTGCACCCTTTTTTAATGTGCTATAATAATTCGATGTGCAGCCTGGTACACAGCAACAATATAATAATGTTAATGTTATTAATGTAGTATACCTATAATTAATTATTCAAATTTCTATTCAAATTATTCTATAAAATGAAATACGAATTATAAAAAGTAAAATTTTAAGTTACAACTACCTCTAATCTAACGAAGAATTGAATCTATATTTTCGACTTTGACTTAATGTATTTAAATCGGTACTTGTGTAGGGGAGAGTCGGGTAATTGTGCGCGGCGGCTAATCGTGCGCATGCCTTTATTTCCATAACCGGCTGATATAATTCGAAATTTGGTATTCAGGCGTTATCTCTTGACAAACCTATGTACTACGACATATGAATCAGGTGGATAGTTGTACTTTACCTACCTATAATGGTCGTTTTTTTGTTTTTGTATGTCGTGTTCTAGTAGGAGCTTCGAAGAAAATAAGCCGTAAGTATTTCCACTTTTACATTTTTTAATAATTGTGTGCGTAAATACATTGCATAATGAGTCCCCTTTACACTGATATATGTAGTCTAGGCAAAAAAGCGCGTTTTATTCTTTTATACAATTTAAAAGCGAATCTGCCACTGTCGGTTAATCGGGTGCAGGACGCATAGTGATGATCCTGTCCCCAGTACATCTGCTATTTTAGAAGAGCTGAGTCTTCTTCCAAGACCAAATACAGCTAAACGACAAAATCGCAAAAAAAAAGATTTTTGTGAACCCTAACAACCTTTTTTATTATTTTCATTTTATAATATTTTTTATATTTTATATAGTTTAGTTTTTTAAATCATAGGTTATATAGGCTTTATTAAATAAATAAGTATATTTTTAGCTTTAATTACTTGTGTTATTTGTTTCCCTTTTCAATGTGCACGATTATTTTACCTATGCGCACCATTAGCCGCATACGTCGGGTAATTGTGCGCAACGCCATTTTTTCTAAATTAGTGTTTTAAAGTCACAATGTGCATTTTTATTTAAAAGTGACTAGAGAATATTACAGCCAAACTGTTAAAGAATCTTGATAGCAAACCTGTAAGTCCAATCTTTTGTCATTTCAGAAATATTACAATTTTGGCTTAGGTGCGCACCAATACCCGACTCTCCCCTACTCACCTTTTGTTGTGTATGCAATGTGTACGAGTCCATTGCCAATAAAATATTATTAGAATGATTTTACACTGATACATTCAAAGATAATATCTTTAATAACCGTTAATTTGAGCAATTAATGAATTATTACTAACAAAGTGTTATCACTGTCATTGAAAAATAGGACCACCGGCGACGTTGCCAAATTTGCGTCTTCACGGCTTGTAAAACTAAAGATGTCAATGGCTTATGGTGGGTTTATAGAGCGAGATAAGCGATAAAAGATAAGAAATAAGCGATAGTGACTAACGGATAAGCGGGTTTATACAACGAGATAAAGAATTTAAAAAATGTGCATGTTACGCATGAGCAGTTCAAATTATTTTGAAACTTTGACAGGCCACGACAGCTTATGTTTATAGTTTGGTTTAGTCATCGTGAAACATATTTTTCAAATCTTTTAATTTTATGGTTTGATTACCCAGAAATTGGCATCTTTTATACTAAATAAATTTTGCAAACTAAATTTGAGAATATTTTAAATGAAATATTTCGAATTCATAAAATACAAATGGATAATCAAGATTTAGCGCGAAACAAAGCCTATATAACCCAGAATAATTTAATAATTACCCTTAGGGTGACTTGTATAGATCTAGTTTAAAATTTTAAACTGTAGATTAGCCAATCACAATAGTCAAAATCCGAGTTTAAACCATTTAAATTTTAAATTTTAAAATTCGATTTATCTATATATATAAAAATCAATGCAACTTTTCTTTGTAATTTTATAACTCAAGAACGGGCTCACTAATCCAAACCAAATTTTTAGTGTTTGTTCAGACTATTTAGTAGATGGTTTCTGTGAAGTTTGCACAAAATCGGTCAAGCGGTTCTTTATTTATCACATTTTTTGTGATGAATTTCAATGAATTTAACTAATTTCACAGATGGCGTTCGCAAGCAACCTACCGTAAATCCTATATGACATGCATACCTCCATACTGTGTTCGGTAGAGGGCGATACCTACATATGTTGTCAGTTATGTTATGTTCAACTGCCTGCATAAATCCATTCACCAACAACAAAAAATCATCGAATGATGATTCATTGCCGGTGACCTAAACTGCAAACACTCCGCCTGGAATTCGAGAGCCACTAATGCAATAGGACGCAAACTCAAACTTCTTGCAGAACAATTCCCTTTCACGATAGACGCCCCAACCGACCCTACCCATTATTCTAGTATTCACCATTCCTCAGATGTGCTCGACATAGTCATCTTTAAAAACTTCCTCCTCCAGCACCAACTGGAAGTAGGTGAACACCTACTTTCGGATCATTACCCCGTTCTTCTCACCCTGGGTGTCCCCACCCACGGTGCTCCGCTCCCCGACAAGACCCATAGCAAGACGGACTGGCCCGCTTTCCAGGACCACCTCCGCTTGAACCTGGGCAAAATCCCCATCATCAATACTGTTGCGGAACTGGAGAACTACGTTGTTAGCTTTGAGCAAGCCATCAATGATTCTATCAGTTTCGCAACAAAGACAACTTCCACTCCCTATTCCCGCCCTGCAGTCCCTAAATATTTACTGGACCTTATTCACGCTAAGCGGCGTGCCCACAAGGTGGCGAAACGCACTTGGCATCCCGACGACATCAGGCGTGCTTCCGAGCTTCGGACGCAACTCACATCCGAACTCGCGAAGTACAAAAGCGACAAATGGGCGGACAAGATCGAAAACTTGTCCTTCCAAAACCGATCAGCTTGGAGCATGGTGAAATCCCTTAAAGGCGTTCGCTCCTCTATTCCCCCCCTCAAAAAATCAGATAACTCCCTCGCTTACTTTTCCCTGGACAAAGCCGAACTGTTCGCCGATATTCTTCAGGAACAGTTTTCCCCGAACAAGGTAAATACGTCCGACCGTGAACTTCTAAAACATATCGATAAGATTAACAAGACGGTGCGAGACAGATTAATGCAAGCCGACCCCGATCCCATCCCTCCCGCCTCTTATTTTGAAATAAAGAGTGCCATAAAATTTATTTCCCCCAGGAAAGCCCCCGGTCCTGATCAAATTCCCAACTTAGCGCTGAAAAACCTTCCTAAAAAGGCCATATCAGCGCTAACTGCAATTATCAATGCCATACTTAGACTGAAGCATTTTCCCGGCAGGTGGAAGTTGGCAGATGTCATCCTCATACCGAAGCCGGGAAAATGCTCGTCCAATCCCCTCAACTACAGACCGATATCTCTCCTCTCCTCCATCGCCAAGATAGCGGAGAAAATCATACTCTCCCGCCTTCTTGACGAGGTGGAAAGACTCGGCATCCTCCCCGACGAACAGTTCGGGTTTCGCCAGGGTCACTCGACCACCCATCAAATTCTTAGAATAACAGAAAAGATTACGGAAGGTTTTTCCAGAGGCCATAGAGCTTTGGCTGTCCTGCTCGACATAGCCAAAGCCTTTGACAAAGTTTGGCACACAGGTTTACTGTATAAGCTTTACATGGCTAGAGTTAATCCAAGCTTAGTGAGGCTTATCACATCCTACCTGTGTGCCAGAACCTTCCGTGTCAAAATCAATGCCCAATTCTCCACGATTAGACCTATACACGCAGGGGTGCCCCAAGGATCTATCTTATCCCCCGCGCTCTTCAACATATTGACATGAGCCGTGATAGATACAAAAATTGAAAATTTCCACAATTGAAAATTTAATTTAATAATTTCTTAAATTTGAATGTTTTTGACTTTTGCTTGGACGAATGGAATTATTTGCAGTCATTTGTTGCACTAATAGTTATGGTGCGCAGAAACGTAATTTTATAGGTGGATTCTTTGTTCCGGAACCTGAAAGAGTTGGATTGATCGAAGATGAAAAAGCGTTTAATTTTGGAAATGTAATTTTTTTTATGTTTTGTTTTCTTACCTGATTTTAAATTAAAGTGTTGTGCGGTTGTAGCAGACTGCAATAGTTGGTACGCCTGAGAACTACAAAATGGTGTAAAAATTTATTGTGTGGTAACTTGGAAATGTTTAACTTGGCAATGGATTCTTCAAATTTAGCGGGTGAGATTGACCAATAGGCATTTGACACGAATTTCCAAATCTGAAGAGGACAGGAAGTGAAAAATTAGAAAAAGGGGATAAGAAGGTTAGAAACGATGAGCGATGATGGAGTCGTAAGCTCAACCACATCGTCGTAGTTTTTCTGATGTTAGATAAATTAAATAATATGCAAGTAGTTTTATAATAATGTTGACCAACTAAAAAGAGAATTGTGAGTGCAAGGATAATTTCATGTGATAGGATGATTGAAGAAACATCGAAAAGGCGACTTACCTGTCATGCTGTATAATCTGCTCGACCATTTTGTTAAGTCATGAATGTAAATTTTATATGGCTCAATTTTGGCTTCTTTGCAATATCTTGTTGGTAAATAATATTTCAATTCTTTATTATGAACGTTTTCAACAATTGTTTTCAACAATTTCATTACAATACAATTTAAGAATTTGAGGTTAAACAAGATGCACGCTATGGAAAATTTGAATATTCGTGTGCAGCTAATAATTAATTTATCTCACTTTTCTAATTAAATTCACTGAAACTTTTATAATCACTACTCCATTTTATTCGGTTATAAAGAAGATTAATTAATGTGTTTAACTTTTCGATGTGTTACATGCACGATAAGTAGTTGCTACCAATTTCGTATCAGTGGTTTCAAAACTACCATCAATTTAAACTATTTGATTCGGCGACAGACTTAAATTTAAATGAGAACAATTTATAATTTTTTTTTTGTACAAATTTATTCCAGATTTATAAAAATTTATTAAACGCTATAATTGTTTTACAAGTTGTAGAAATTATTTGGTATTTAAATGTGTAAATTTGTAAGACAATTATGTGAAATATTTGATATTCCAACTGAGTTAAATGATATTAACGATAAGATTACGTTTCATTTGTGTAATTCCTTTAGATTTGAATACAACATTCGTCTGAGTAAAGATTTGTTCATTCTCTGCATTTGTGTTTTATTTTGGTTGGGAAAATTTTCAAAGTTTTAATTGAACTCACTACTGAGAGGTCTCAATAATGCAAACTACCGACTATAACGGCTACGGCTTTTAAAGAGTTGTTCGTCAGAACACGACAACTTATTTTGGCGCACGAACGTGGGGCTCCGAAAAACGATTGTAGTTTTTTTTTTGCTTGATAGAGTTAGTTGTAGGATTTTTAAGATAAAGGGATTAATTTTACAAAATAAGGATAAAAATGGCGAGGATTTTTGAAAAACTTGATTTCACAAAATTACCATACCCAAAGGAAGTTTATGATATGAGGGAAATGGTAGCTACGCATAGAAGCTCATCAATAAATAGATGCATGAGTAGGGTTATTTGGAATAGGTATCTGGAATTGTTAAAAAAGGGTTTATCAGAAAATGAGTGGACGGAAATTAATAAAAAATTGTTTGAGAGAAATTTACCAAGAATTAGTTTGGGGTTTGATAAAAAAAGGGAACAGAATGAACTTCAGTATTTGAGTAATAGAGATGAAGAAAATGAAATTATAAGATCAGTCAAAAATGGAGTAAGGGCTCTCGCGAGCAAGGAAGGATTTGACTTAGGTAAAATTAGGAAAGAAACAGCTGAGAATGAGCTGGCTTATCTTAACAAAAAGTATGAGGAATCAAATCAAACAAAATCTTACAATCACAAATTAGAGAATGATAATAAAAATGTTGATAATCAATTAGGGGATTTTAATAAAAACGAGAATGAAAAAATTAATAGCTCAGATAAGATAAATGACAAAATAGAGAAAGGTTTAAATAAAAGTGGACAAATTAATCAAACAAATGACCAAATTCAAAAAAATGAAGAAAGTTTGACTACTCCAAGTTGTTCAAAAAATAATGAAATTTTGAAACCTACAATTATAGGGGATGGTTGTGAAATAAATAATGAGGTGATAAAGAAAGATTTAAACCAAAATATTAAAATAGACCAAAAAAGTCAAATTAGGGATGAAAGCGTCAAGTGTTTAAAAACTTTAGAAAATAATGAAATTTGTCAACCAAAAATCATGATGGAAAATTTAGTAACAACGAATGAAAAGGTTGAAGGGGCAATTGACGGGATAAAGGTTTTAAAGACTCAGAAACATCAAACTGAGGGGTCATTAGTTAATAGGGGTAGTAAACAAATAGAAAATAATAACAAAACGAACGAAACAAAAGGAGATGATGTGATTGTAGAACAGCAAATGACATGTGCTATAAATCGTCTGACTGATATGATGATACTAATGTCTAGTAAACTTATTGAGATTGAAACAAAAATGGAAACTAAATTCTCAGAATTACAAGGGGATGTTAAAAATGATAGAATTCAATTAGAAAAATTAGACAAAATTGTAGACAATCTAATCTCAATAGAAAAGAACAATAATTTAGATCAGAGCAAAGAAACAAATTGCAAAAGTATTCAAATAGGGGAGACAAATTTGATTGCTTTAATCTGTCCTATCAATAATAAATTTTTGGTACCTGCAATCGCAGAGGAGCTTTCGAAAATAAAATTTAAGGGGATAGAAAAAGTTTGCAATAAAATTGATGAAGTAGGTCAAGCTGTTCGGATAGGGAAGGAAAGTTTGATTATTGAAAATTGTACTATTGATAATAAAAATTTAAAACCAATAATTGCAACGGAGGATTTAGTAATTGATAATTTTTGTGATAAAATTGTAGACGCTGAAAATAAAATTAAAATTTTCTCTCGTAAACAGATTAAGGGTATAAAATTTAGTAAATTAAAAGCTAAAAGGAAATTAAAATTTACAAAAGACCCAGGTATAAGTAAAACTAAAAAGAAAGAATTTAAATTTAAGGTAAAAGTTTTAAAAATTCATTCAGATGAGGAGGCTTTAGCCAATTTAAAAATTTCTCGAGTAAATGATGAGCTGGATGGACAGCAACAAAATTTATTTTCATGTCAAACAAATAATGAGGAAGATGAGTATGCGAATTTAGGTTATTTTATTAAACAAAATTTTGAAAATAATAAAAGTGACAAAAATTCAAAATTTATTCAATTGATAATTTTTTGTAAACTAATTTCTTGCACAAAGAAAGTTGCAGGAAAAGAATGGTTGTGTGTCATGTTAAAGTGGGCTTATCGCAGGGTGCGATGGAAAACAAATTTGTAAATAAAATTCAAAATCGATAAAGATCAGGAAATTTAAAATTAAAAGACAATTGCAATTAACATGGATTTAGAAAATTTAAGAAATTAGTTAAAATTTGTAAATTAGAATTTGTAAATAATATGATTGGTTGTTTAATTAAATTTAGAAATCGTTTTTAAGATAAGTTAAATTTAGGAGATAATTGTAAATTAGATGAAATTGGATTAAAGTTAAAATTGTAAATTTGATATTAACATAAAAATAAAAAATAAAATTATGAGTACATGCATCAAACATTCCTGAAAATTATTGTAATAAAGGATTTAAAATTAGAACATGGGTAGAATAAAAGTTTTTAAGAGGTACTAAGCAATTTTAATTAATTAAAGTTTTTCTAAAAATTAAGTGGGAAATTTACAACAAATTTAATAATGAAAATTAAAATCGTACTGAGCAAGATAATTGAAAATTAATAAAAAGATTGATAATTGTCTAAAGAATTTGTTACTGTGAGATTTTGGAATTTAAGAATTTTAGGGGTTAAAATTATAATGGGGAAAATTAATGAGAAATTATGAAATAAGATTAGAGTGAATTGATATGATGTTTATAAATGATTAATTGGGAAATAAAATAAAATGATTAAAGAATTTGAAAGCCACAGTAAAGGATTTAAGTAAATAAAAATTAATTGGAGGATTGAGATTCAGTAAGGTTGCAAGGTACGAGTGAAAGTTTTGGAGTTGTTAAATGTCCACAAGGGAGAAATTAAATTTTTGAAAAATTAGGAGGTATTTGGATGAAATTTGAATTCTATCAGTTTTGATGAATGAATTAGAGTTGCATAGTGTAGGGGATTGTGTTGATGAGGTAATCATTTAAATTGTAAATTTGATAACAACTTTGGAGTAAGTTTGGAATGGGATGGAAAGTTATTATTTGATGTTGATTTCATTTGTTAATTGGGATTTTCGTTTGGTTTGTAGATAACTTGTAAATAATTTGATTAATGGGAAATTTGAAAATTTAAAGTTTAGGGGAAATTATTTGTTGTTTTACTCACTATTTTTTTTATAAAAAAAAAATTGTATCGTAAAACAAAGGGGATGTTGACATGAGCCGTGATAGATACAAAAATTGAAAATTTCCACAATTGAAAATTTAATTTAATAATTTCTTAAATTTGAATGTTTTTGACTTTTGCTTGGACGAATGGAATTATTTGCAGTCATTTGTTGCACTAATAGTTATGGTGCGCAGAAACGTAATTTTATAGGTGGATTCTTTGTTCCGGAACCTGAAAGAGTTGGATTGATCGAAGATGAAAAAGCGTTTAATTTTGGAAATGTAATTTTTTTTATGTTTTGTTTTCTTACCTGATTTTAAATTAAAGTGTTGTGCGGTTGTAGCAGACTGCAATAGTTGGTACGCCTGAGAACTACAAAATGGTGTAAAAATTTATTGTGTGGTAACTTGGAAATGTTTAACTTGGCAATGGATTCTTCAAATTTAGCGGGTGAGATTGACCAATAGGCATTTGACACGAATTTCCAAATCTGAAGAGGACAGGAAGTGAAAAATTAGAAAAAGGGGATAAGAAGGTTAGAAACGATGAGCGATGATGGAGTCGTAAGCTCAACCACATCGTCGTAGTTTTTCTGATGTTAGATAAATTAAATAATATGCAAGTAGTTTTATAATAATGTTGACCAACTAAAAAGAGAATTGTGAGTGCAAGGATAATTTCATGTGATAGGATGATTGAAGAAACATCGAAAAGGCGACTTACCTGTCATGCTGTATAATCTGCTCGACCATTTTGTTAAGTCATGAATGTAAATTTTATATGGCTCAATTTTGGCTTCTTTGCAATATCTTGTTGGTAAATAATATTTCAATTCTTTATTATGAACGTTTTCAACAATTGTTTTCAACAATTTCATTACAATACAATTTAAGAATTTGAGGTTAAACAAGATGCACGCTATGGAAAATTTGAATATTCGTGTGCAGCTAATAATTAATTTATCTCACTTTTCTAATTAAATTCACTGAAACTTTTATAATCACTACTCCATTTTATTCGGTTATAAAGAAGATTAATTAATGTGTTTAACTTTTCGATGTGTTACATGCACGATAAGTAGTTGCTACCAATTTCGTATCAGTGGTTTCAAAACTACCATCAATTTAAACTATTTGATTCGGCGACAGACTTAAATTTAAATGAGAACAATTTATAATTTTTTTTTTGTACAAATTTATTCCAGATTTATAAAAATTTATTAAACGCTATAATTGTTTTACAAGTTGTAGAAATTATTTGGTATTTAAATGTGTAAATTTGTAAGACAATTATGTGAAATATTTGATATTCCAACTGAGTTAAATGATATTAACGATAAGATTACGTTTCATTTGTGTAATTCCTTTAGATTTGAATACAACATTCGTCTGAGTAAAGATTTGTTCATTCTCTGCATTTGTGTTTTATTTTGGTTGGGAAAATTTTCAAAGTTTTAATTGAACTCACTACTGAGAGGTCTCAATAATGCAAACTACCGACTATAACGGCTACGGCTTTTAAAGAGTTGTTCGTCAGAACACGACATTCCCATTCCCCAAAACGTAACGATGGGTATTTTCGCTGACGACACTGCGATCGTTACAACTCACCCGAGACGAAAGAGGAACGTTACTATCGTTCGTGATACGCTGAAGCTTCTTCAACCCTGGTTCTACAAGTGGAGACTTGTAGTAAACCCGGGGAAGAGCGAAGCTATCATGTTCGATAGAAAACGACACCCTCCCGACAAAATCGAGATGTTTGGCGAGGTAATTCCTTGGAAAGACTCCGTCAAATATCTCGGGGTCACCCTCGACCCAAGACTAAGCTGGTCCAAACACATTGCGAACTGTGTATCCCAAGCTAAAGCCCTTAAGGGCTCCCTTGCTCCACTGATCGGTAGAAATAGCTGCTTGCGCCACAAAGATCGGATCAGGATCTACAAGGCGGTCATCCGCCCGGTCCTTACGTACGCGGTCCCGGCATGGGGGTTCGCATCTTCTAATCAAATGAAAAGATTGGAAACCATGCAAAACGTCTGCATAAGACAAGCCATGGACGCCCCATGGTTTGTCACTAATAGACAACTCCAGGCAGCTTCCGGAGTCAAGCCCCTGGATTCTTTCATAAAAGACCTAACATCTAAATTGTACTTGAAAAGCTCCGACTGCCACAATCCACTCATCGAAGCCCTGGGTCGTTACGACACTAACGACTACCCAAGGACGCCTAGGCCCAAGGATATAATTATCCCTAAAACAGTTGTATTGCCTCCCCACCCTAGATCACCCCAACAAAGCAACCCAATACCAGACATCACGTATTCAGACTCTGACTCCGAGGACGGCGTGTTCCAGTGAGGAGTGTTCACGCTGCCCCGGGGAGGTTACAAATATTCGTCATTGTCCTGTCCAATTAATTTTCTTCCTTTTCAGCTTGTGTTTTTAAATTTTTTTTTTCAGCGCCTATTAGATTATTGTTGTGTTTGTAAATTGTAAAAAATTATTTTTTTTATATTAATAAAAACGCTGTAGCAACGGCGCGACTGAGGCTCTGTTATTGTAGAAAGGGCTCAAGGTAAGCACATCGCGCCGCCGCGGGCGCGGGGATTGTCTCACCCGTGCATGCACGCGCGTACAATTCGACGTTAGCCTCCGGCCCCGCAGTGCTTACCTTATAGCGTAATAACAAACAAGACACCGGCTCGACGCCGCTCCTCGGGTTTGAAATCCCTGTAAAAAATTCTCAACGTCAGGTTTCTAATCAGACGAAGGAGATAAGCGGGCTATCGCCCGCATCTGCTCCGCAGATGCCAAGTGTCAGCTACAGCTACAACAAAAAATCATAGGGTCACAGCCGAGGCGTTTACTCAATGTCTCGGCACCGACCTAGATCAGTTATTAAGTTAAGACGCTGCGGGCATGTATGGTAGAAAACTTTATTCAACCGTACAATCCCACTTCTTTTTGCGACTGCGTCGCCTTTTTCCTTTTCGCCGGACCCTTTTGGGCTCTACGACGCTACGTTCTCTGGGGGTTACTGTTGCTTCGGCCGTCTAACTCGTAAATCATTCATCAAAGGTTGATTATCGCCTTCGCGCGGGTCAACACTCCACTTTGAGGTGCGACAAGGCTCCACGCTTATAGTATTATACATACACACCAAACCATCCTTGCGATGTACTTAGATGTTGAAAGAGGTGATGGAGGCTACGCCTCCGCAAAACTCTGTTCACGAAGTGATGCTATGCTATACAAAAAATCATCGAATGAAACCTTCGATCACCTTTTTGAATTGTTGGCATCGAGAATATGTCCCCGGAGTGTGTTAAGCAGGGCCAACACATGGGTCGCTTTGGCGAGAGCATACTTCGGCAAAACTTTTTTGGGTGCAAATGCAGTTTGACGCAGACCCAATTCGGTGCGAGTACGGTTCTGTACTGCTTAACAGCGGTTCCAGGCAATTCAACGGAGTGGGGTTTTAGTCAGTAGGAATCTGACACTCCCCCCCTCTCACTGGGGGGCGCCTATGCAAGGTTTCCCCACTCAAACACAAAAAAAAAAAATTATCTTTTAATCTTTTCTTTACTTTAATTAATTCACTATTTCATCCTTCCCATTGGTAATTTTAAAACTTCTATATAAACGAAATATAAAAAAAGATTAAAGTAAAAATGTCATCATCACAATTTAAAAAGGTTGTAGAAGAGGCGCGAACTAAAATATTATCGTTAGCTACAAATGAAACTTGGGAAGTTAGACACGAATATGCTCAAGCTATCGAAAAATCTTTACAAGAAGAACTACGGGAATTTTGCGGAAACCCTATGCGCACTATTGAATTAGTCATTGCAAAGAATAGAGTTGCAGCAAAACAAATTAGAAAAAGAAAAAAAGAAGAAGAAATAGCCGCTGCCTATTTAAAAAAGAAAAAAGAAGAAGAAGACGAAATTTCAAATATGGTATCTGATTTTGAAAGATCCTTAGTAGAAGAGAATCGAGAGAGTGGAGAAGAGGGAGAGGAAGAAAAGGAGAAAAATTAAAAATTTTAAAAAAAAACCTTTTATTTAAAATTACAAAAGTGCACTAAAAAGTAGAAAATAATTTTAATAAAAGCAAACAAAGCTTCGTGAAAACATCAATATAAAAGCGTGGGGCTGTTTATAGGTGGATAAGCAGGCTAACTATTGGTGTACAAAATTCATAATCCCACGCTTTTATATTGATGTTTTCACGAAGCTTTGTTTGCTTTTATTAAAATTATTTTCTACTTTTTAGTGCACTTTTGTAATTTTAAATAAAAGGTTTTTTTTTTAAATTTTTAATTTTTTATTTAATTTTTTATTTTCTAACTAGTTGAAAAGCCCGTCCAAGGACGGGTAGCTAGCCGGTGGATCTCTATTTTAGCGGTATTAATTAAAAAAAAATGGTTTTCAAACACCAACACTAACATAAGCTCCACCGATGGATTTCTTGTTTTACAATCTTTATTAAAAAAAAATAAATTCCTAATACTGACAATTTTAATTGTTCACGTTCAAACGTCCTCAACATTGGAAACTCGTTTGGTGTGTAACTCGATCACAGGGGAGTAGATTTTAAGTTGCTAAAAACCAACGAAAACAACCAATCCGAATGCCTTGTGTGTCTTAAAAATATGACACGCTTAAGAAGTTGTATGTGCTGCCCGTTTATTATTGTGAAATACATTTATTGAAAATGTAAAAGTCGAATATTAAATTTTCTTAATGGATAATTTTTGGATTAACCGAGATAAAATTTATATACAGGGTGGCCCTTTGAAAACAAAAAAGACCTGGCCAAGCGTTTTTCCTTCTTTTATTCTTAAATGTCTTGAAATATCGGATTTATTTTGCATTTTTGCAGCTTCAATTTTTTTGTTGAATAATTGATAAAACTTTAAAAAAATTATAGAACTGAATTCAGGGAAGCAAGACCTTTCAAATGAAGTGTTACTTGCCATATCATCCCTATTATCATTTTAGGGGTTGTCATCGCAGCTCAAAAGGATGAAACATAGTTGCAAAAGTTGTCCCCCTCAATGTTGCAAAAGTTGTCCCCCTCAATGATAAAATTGACGTATTTTTGTATTTCTTAAGAAAAAAATTCTGCTGGCCACAATCCCGTCTGTTTCGTTTTCAAAGGGCCACCCTGTATAAGTACCCTAGTTGAAACTTACTTTGTATGCAACTCTATGCCAAGAGAGGTGATTTTAAATTGGTAAAAAATTGGATCATTTAATTAATATAGCTGGTTTAACCGCGGCAGGCCCGTAGCTAGGATTTAATTTGGGGGGGGCACTTAAAAAATTTAAATTTTTGGTGGTTCCCCTTCCGAGAATTTTTATTATTTAAACAAATTTTCCTTTACTTAAAAAAAAAAATTTTCTGAACATTTCGGGAGGGGGGGGGCACGTGCCCCAAGGTGCTTTTCCCCTGGCTACGGGCCTGAACCGCCTGAAATCAAGGTTGAAAACTTGATTGGTGTGCCACTCGATCCCAGGGAAGGTGATTTTAAGTTTGTATAATTAACGACAACGACCAATTAAAGCGCGTTGTGTGCTACTGCTCCAACGTATAATTTTTTTTAGAATACACAGCGCACTCTGATTGGTCGTTGTCGTCGGTCGTCGACGGACGGGCAGCTAGTCGGTGAATTTCTATTTTAGAGGTATTAATTTAAAAAAAAAAAAAAAGTTTATTTTAAGTTGCTAAAAGCCAACGACGACAACAACCAATCAGAGTGCGTTGTGTGTCTTAAAAAAATGACACGCTGAAGGAGGAGGAGGTAGAGGAGTATCGTGTGTTGGCCGTTTAGTATTGTAAAATACATTTATTGAAAATGTAAAAGTTTGATATTAAATTTTCTGGATGGATAATCCTCGCATTTACCGAGACAAAATTTATATATAAGTATCCCAGTTGAAATTTACTTGGTGTGCAACTCGATTCCAGGGGAGGTGATTTTAAGCTGGCATGATTAACGACAACTACCAATCAGAGCGCGTTGTGTGTTTTAAAAAAATGACACGCTGCTACTGCTGCTACTCCTCAAGCGCGTCATTTTTTTTGGACACACAGCGCACTCTGATTGGTCGTTGTCGTCGGTCATGCCAACTTAAAGTTACTTTACCACTCCATATAGAAATATATATAACCTTTTCTGATTAGAGTACTAAGGTACTTAATACCTAAAGTACTTAGTACTAAGGTACTAAGGCCAACAACCAATCAGAGTGCTTTATGTGTCCTAAAAAAAACTAAGGTTCTTAGTACCTAATGTACTTAGTACTAAGGTACCTAATGTACTTAGTACTAAGGTACTAAGGCCAACAACCAATCAGAGTGCTTTATGTGTCCTAAAAAAATGACACGCTGGAGGAGCAGCAGCAGCAGCAGCGTGCTGGTCTTTTATGTTTATGACTAGTTGAAAAGCCCGTCCAAGGACGGGTAGCTAGCCGGTGGATCTCTATTTTAGCGGTATTAATTTAAAAAAATGGTTTTCAAACACCAACACAAACATAAGCTCAACCGATGGATTTCTTGTTTTACAATCTTCATTAAAAAAAATAAATCCCTAACACTGACAATTTTAATTGTTCACGTTTAAACGTCCTCAACATTGGAAACTCGTTTGGTGTGTAACTCGATCCCAGGGGAGTAGATTTTAAGTTGCTAAAAACCAACGACAACAACCAATTCGAGTGCGTTGTGTGTTTTAAAAATATGACACGCTTAAGAAGTTGTATGTGCTGCCCGTTTATTATTGTGAAATACATTTATTGAAAATGTAAAAGTCGAATAGTAAATTTTCTAAATGGATAATCTTTGGATTAACCGAGATAAAATTTATATACAGGGTGGCCCTTTGAAAACGAAACAGACCTGTCCAAGCGTTTTTCCTTTTTTTATTTTTAAATGTCTTGAAATATCGGATTTATTTCGCATTTTTGCAGCTTCAATTTTTTTGTTGAATAATTGATAAAACTTTAAAAAAATTATAGAACTGAATTCAGGGAAGCAAGACCTTTCAAATGAGGTGTTACTTGCCATATCATCCCTATTATCATTTTAGGGGTTGTCATCGCAACTCAAAAGGATGAAACAATACGGAAGTAACATTAATCGCAAAAGTTGTCCCTCTCAATGATAAAATTGACGTGTTTTTGTATTTCTTAAGAAAAAAATTCTGCTGGCCACAATCCCGTCTGTTTCGTTTTCAAAGGGCTACCCTGTAGAAGTACCCCAGTTGAAACTTACTTTGTATGCAACTCGATGCCAGGAGAGGTGATTTTAAATTGGTAAAAAATTGGATCATTTAATTAATATAGCTGGTTCAACCGCGGCAGGCCCGTAGCTAGGATTTAATTTGGGGGGAGGGGGCACTTAAAAAATTTAAATTTTTGGTGGTTCCCCTTCCGAGAATTTTTATTATTTAAACAAATATTCCTTTACTTAAAAAAAATTTTTTCTGAACATTTCGGGAGGGGAGGGGGAGCACGTGCCCCAAGGTGCCTTCCCCCTGGCTACAGGCCTGAACCGCCTGAAATCAAGGTTGAAAACTTGATTGGTGTGCTACTCGATCCCAAGGGAGGTGATTTTAAGTTTGTATAATTAACGACAACGACCAATTAAAGCGCGTTGTGTGTTTTTAAAAAATAACACGCCGCTACTGTTCCAACGTGTAATTTTTTTTAGAACACACAGCGCACTCTGATTGGTCGTTGTCGTCGGTCGTCGACGGACGGGCAGCTAGTCGGTGAATTTCTATTTTAAAGGTACTAATTTAAAAAAAAATTGTTTTTAAACACCAACACTAACCTAAGCTCAACCGATGGATTTGTCTTTTAACATTCTTCATTAAAAAAAATAAATCCCTATTACTGACAATTTTAATTGTTCACATTCAAACGTTCTTAAGTTCAAAAATAATGATTATATAGCTGATTCAATCGCGAACGGGCGTCTCACCAACGTTGGAAATTTGTTTGGTGTGGAACTCGATCCCAGGGGAGTTGATTTTAAGTTGCTAAAAGCCAACGACGACAACAACCAATCAGAGTGCGTTGTGTGTCTTAAAAAATGACACGCTGAAGGAAGTGGAGGTACAGGAGTAGCGTGTGTTGGCCGTTTAGTATTGTGAAATACATTTATTGAAAATGTAAAAGTTTTATATTAAATTTTCTGGATGGATAATCCTCGCATTTACCGAGATAAAATTTATATATAAGTATCCCAGTTGAAATTTACTTGGTGTGCAACTCGATTCCAGGGGAGGTGATTTTAAGCTGGCATGATTAACGACAACTACCAATCAGAGCGCGTTGTGTGTTTTAAAAAAATGACACGCTGCTACTGCTGCTACTCAAGCGCGTCATTTTTTTTGGACACACAGCGCACTCTGATTGGTCGTTGTCGTCGGTCATACCAACTTAAAGTTACTTTACCACTCCATATAGAAATATCTATAACCTTTTCTGATTGGAGTACTAAGGTAATTTTAAGTCTGTACGACCAACGCCAACAACCAATCAGAGTGCTTTATGTGTCCTAAAAAAATGACACGCTGGAGGAGCAGCAGCAGCAGCGTGCTGGTCTTTTATATATGTGATTTAAAGCGCTCAAAGTAGGTTATTCCCTCCAAGAATTACACTGGTACAACGTTTAGTTTTTGAGCTGATTCATTTATTTACTGTACCATGTATATACTTACCACGTGACGTCATGCGCAACAATTACTAAAGTGGAACTCGCATCTGTCATACCTTATTTATTTCATTATATCAAAGGTTTAAAACTTGATTGGTGTACAACTCGATCCCAGGGTAGGTGATTTTAAGCTGGTACGACCAACGACCAATCAGAGTGCGTTGGGTCTTCTAAAAAATAACACGCTGGAGGAGCAACAGCAGTAGCAGCTTGTCATTTTTTTTTTAGAACACACAACGCACTCTGATTGGTCGTTGTCGTCGGTCATACCAACTTAAGGTTACTTTACCACTCCATATAGAAATATATATAACCTTTTCTGATTAGAGTACTAAGGTACTTAATACCTAAAGTACTTAGTACTAAGGTACTAAGGCCAACAACCAATCAGAGTGCTTTATGTGTCCTAAAAAAAACTAAGGTACTTAGTACCTAAAGTACTTCGTACTAAGGTACTAAGGTCAACAACCAATCAGAGTGCTTTATGTGTCCTAAAAATATGACACGCTGGAGGAGCAGCAGCAGCAGCGTGCTGGTCTTTTATGTTTATGACTAGTTGAAAAGCCCGTCCAAGGACGGGTAGCTAGCCGGTGGATCTCTATTTTAGCGGTATTAATTTAAAAAAATGGTTTTCAAACACCAACACAAACATAAGCTCAACCGATGGATTTCTTGTTTTACAATCTTCATTAAAAAAAATAAATCCCTAACACTGACAATTTTAATTGTTCACGTTCAAACGTCCTCAACATTGGAAACTCGTTTGGTGTGTAACTCGATCCCAGGGGAGTAGATTTTAAGTTGCTAAAAACCAACGACAACAACCAATCCGAGTGCGTTGTGTGTCTTAAAAATATGACACGCTTAAGAAGTTGCATGTGCTGCCCGTTTATTATTGTGAAATACATTTATTGAAAATGTTAAAGTCGAATAGTAAATTTTCTAAATGGATAATCTTTGGATTAACCGAGATAAAATTTATATACAGGGTGGCCCTTTGAAAACGAAACAGACCTGTCCAAGCGTTTTTCCTTTTTTTATTTTTAAATGTCTTGAAATATTGGATTTATTTCGCATTTTTGCAGCTTCAATTTTTTTGTTGAATAATTGATAAAACTTTAAAAAAATTATAGAACTGAATTCAGGGAAGCAAGACCTTTCAAATGAGGTGTTACTTGCCATATCATCCCTATTATCATTTTAGGGGTTGTCATCGCAACTCAAAAGGATGAAACAATACGGAAGTAACATTAGTCGCAAAAGTTGTCCCCCTCAATGATAAAATTGACGTGTTTTTGTATTGTTCAAGAAAAAAATTCTGCTGGCCACAATCCCGTCTGTTTCGTTTTCAAAGGGCCACCCTGTATAAGTACCCTAGTTGAAACTTACTTTGTATGCAACTCGATGCCAGGAGAGGTGATTTTAAATTGGTAAAAAATTGGATCATTTAATTAATATAGCTGGTTTAACCGCGGCAGGCCCGTAGCTAGGATTTAATTTGGGGGGGGGGCACTTAAAAAATTTAAATTTTTGGTGGTTCCCCTTCCGAGAATTTTTATTATTTAAACAAATTTTCCTTTACTTAAAAAAAAATTTTTCTGAACATTTCGGGAAGGGGGGAGGCACGTGCCCCAAGGTGCTTTCCCCCTGGCTACGGGCCTGAACCGCCTGAAATCAAGGTTGAAAACTTGATTGGTGTGCTACTCGATTCCAGGGGAGGTGATTTTAAGTTTGTATAATTAACGACAACGACCAATTAAAGCGCGTTGTGTGTTTTTAAAAAATAACACGCTGCTACTGCTTCAACGTGTAATTTTTTTTAGAACACACAGCGCACTCTGATTGGTCGTTGTCGTCGGTCGTCGACGGACGGGCAGCTAGTCGGTGAATTTCTATTTTAGAAATATTAATTTAAAAAAAAATTGTTTTTAAACACCAACACTAACCTAAGCTCAACCGATAGATTTGTCTTTTAACATTCTTTATTAAAAAAAATAAATCCCTATTACTGACAATTTTAATTGTTCACGTTCAAACGTTCTTAAGTTCAAAAATAATGATTATATAGTTGATTCAATCGCGAACGGGCGTCTCACCAACGTTGGAAATTTGTTTGGTGTGGAACTCGATCCCAGGGGAGTTGATTTTAAGTTGCTAAAAGCCAACGACGACAACAACCAATCAGAGTGCGTTGTGTGTCTTAAAAAAATGACACGCTGAAGGAGGAGGAGGTAGAGGAGTAGCGTGTGTTGGCCGTTTAGTATTGTGAAATACATTTATTGAAAATGTAAAAGTTTGATATTAAATTTTCTGGATGGATAATCCTCGCATTTACCGAGACAAAATTTATATATAAGTATCCCAGTTGAAATTTACTTGGTGTGCAACTCGATTCCAGGGGAGGTGATTTTAAGCTGGCATGATAAACGACAACTACCAATCAGAGCGCGTTGTGTGTTTTAAAAAAATGACACGCTGCTACTGCTGCTACTCCTCAAGCGCGTCATTTTTTTTGGACACACAGCGCACTCTGATTGGTCGTTGTCGTCGGTCATACCAACTTAAAGTTACTTTACCACTCCATATACAAATATATATAACCTTTTCTGATTGGAGTACTAAGGTAATTTTAAGTCTGTACGACCAACGCCAACAACCAATCAGAGTGCTTTATGTGTCCTAAAAAAATGACACGCTGGAGGAGCAGCAGCAGCAGCGTGCTGGTCTTTTATATATGTGATTTAAAGCGCTCAAAGTAGGTTATTGCCTCCAAGAATTACACTGGTACAACGTTTAGTTTTTGAGCTGATTCATTTATTTACTGTACCATGTATTTACTTACCACGTGACGTCATGCGCAAAAATTACTAAAGTGGAACTCGCATCTGTCATACCTTATTTATTTTATTATATTAAGTTTATATCAAAGGTTTAAAACTTGATTGGTGTACAACTCGATCCCAGGGTAGGTGATTTTAAGCTGGTACGACCAACGACCAATCAGAGTGCGTTGTGTTCTCTAAAAAATAACACACTGGAGGAGCAACAGCAGTAGCAGCTTGTCATTTTTTTTAGAACACACAACGCACTCTGATTGGTCGTTGTCGTCGGTCATACCAACTTAAAGTTACTTTACTACTCCATATAGATATATATATTGTCGTGTTCTAACGAACAACTCTTTAAATCCCGTAGCTGTTGAAGTCGGAGTTTTGCATAAACGAGACTCTTCCTCAGTAGTAGGTTCCAAAACTTATTTGCAAACTATCCACAATCAATAAAACAAAATTCTCAGGGATAAAATTACAATTTAATGTGACGATAATAGTATTCATAATCAAATAAACTAATAAATTGAGACGAAATTTTTTGTAATTAAACCTTATCGATTCAATCGATAATTCCAAAATCATGAAGAATTATTCTACAAATTTACACATTTAAATTTTCAAAGTCAGTATCTCCAATTTGTAGAATAATCAACGTCATATTATAATTTAAATAAAACATCTGTAATAAAAATCATACAAAAATTGAAAACTTGTTTTATATTTAAATATTGGCGCTTTTTAATTTTATAAAGAGTTGGTAGCATTAATACCTGATTGTCATATACCGGCGTCAACTGTTTGCATAAAAACCCGCACGAAAAAGTTGTGTACAAAAAATTTTAATTTCGCAGTTTAATAACACGACTTAATTATTAATATCGTTCCACTAGTGTGTTTAATAACCCAAGTGTAAAAGTCCGATCACAAACGCGACTTGAAATACAAATTTAGCATCAAGCGTAGATAACCTCAAAAATTCCGTAGCATAGTGACAAATCTCGAAGATAATCATTGAATACGTGTGAATAATTAATTCAAATGGTATTTACCAAAATGATGGCTTGAATAATTGATGATTGTCCCTGTAATTCTTTGCATTCACGATTTGACAAAATGGTGGCCTCATGTCATGACTGGTACGTAAACTTTCCAAATCTTCAAAAATTACAATGAATTTCATAACACTCTTCTTTAGCAGCACACACCATCCACAAAAACCCAGTTGCTCATAATCTTCGTTAAATTAATTACCAATGGGTAATTTTCACACATTCCAAGATAACACTTTGAAGTCGTCAAGTCGTAGACTTCACACCTCCAACACACTATGGCAACTGACCATTTATCTCGTTTCCTGCACAAAGTTCTCCCAGGAAAATCGTGTCGCACACTGGTTGGTTGGTTTTCCAGCGAAATTCAAACTTCCCGATGCCAAATTCAACATTTTGAAGTCACTAAACTTTTAATTGCGAACTTCACTTTTTGTTTAAGAACACTACATCAATGCTCGTAGCTACCATTGTACCAACTCAATTTTTAAACGTAGGTTAACAATTTTGAAATAAATAAAAATTAAATTAGTCTAAAATTTCAACGTTTTCATATTTGAAATGTTTAATTTTCAGGCTTTCTGGACTAATCTCCAAGCCTAAAAATCTCGTCTCTGCATGCACTCATTGGCACATAATTGAAAAACAACAAGTGACTACTATTCGTCTAATTAAATTTAAAAAATTTCCAAAACAAAACCTTGACCAAATGAAATTTTAAATTGTGGATAATTTAAACTTTTGGTAACTACCCCTGTACATGTCATCATCCCCTTATTTTACGAATTCAATTTTTTATTTATAAAAAATTGTGAGTAAAATAACAACAAAAAAAAATTTCCCTAAACGTTAAATTTTCAAACTTCCCATTATTAAACTTATTTATAAATTATTTACAAAATCAAATGACTAATTCATCAACACAATCCCCTACATTATGCAACTTTAAATTAGTTATCAAAAACTGATAGAATTCAAATTTCCTCCAAATACCTCATAACTCTTCAAAAATTTAATTTTTCCCTTGTGGATATTTAATAATTATAAAATTTTCACTCGTACCTCGTAATTTTACTAAATCTTAATTTTCAAATTGACTTTCATTTACTTAAATCCTTCACCGTGGCTTTCAAATTCTTAATCATTTTATTTTATTTCCCCATTAATCATTCATAAATTTCATATCAATTCATTATAATCTCATTTCATAATTTCTTTAATTTTCCCCATTTTAATTAAACCCCTTAAAATTATTAAACTCCAAAATCTCACAGTAACAAATTCTTTAGATAATTATCAACTTTATTATTAATTTTCAATTCCATCACTCAAGTACGATTTCAATTTCCATCATTAAATTTGTTGTAATGTTTCCACCTTAATTTTTAGAAAAACCTTAATTAATTAAAATTGCTCAGTACCTCTTAAAAACCTTTATTCTACCCATGTTCTAATTCTCAATTATTTATCACAATATTTGTTCAGGAATGTTTGATACTCATACTCATAATTTTATTTTTAATTTTCTCTGTTATCAAATTTACAAATTTAACTTTAAATTCATTTTTACCTAATTTACAACTATCCCCTAAATTTTATTTATCTTACAAACTAATTTCTGAATTTACTTAATCAATTAACCAATCATACTATTTACAAAATTCTCAAAACAATAAAAAAAATGTTTCCCTTTCTATAAATCAATTTCATTTTCATTACTCATCAATTGGGTTTAAAAATATTCCCTCTTCCTGTTGATCATTTCCAACATCATCATAAAGATAAATCATATCCAAATGAAATTTACCTCTTATTTTGTTGGCGTTAGGATAATTAAGAGTATATGAATTTTCATTTTTAGCAACAATGACATAAGGTCCTTCAAATGGTAGCTGTAATTTTTGACAAAGGTTCTTAGACCTCATGCCAACTCTCAAACTTCTCACAATAACCCAATCACCTATTTTAAACGTGCATTTCTTTTTGACAGCATCATTAACTTTGCGTAAGTATTCCTCACTTTTATTTCGTAAACGTTGTCTAACTTTATCTAATTTTTCCACATAGTTGACATCTCCCTCTACTACCCAAGGTCTATCTGGTTGTTCACCAAACATTATCAAAACGGGTGATTCTTCAGTAACTGAACTAGGAGTGTGGTTAATGAAATTTTCTACTAGATGAATATGTCTTGACCAAGATCTTTGGTCCCTGAATACAAGTAAACGAAGAAATTTAATTGTCTCTTGTACGTATCTCTCACTCATGTTGCCCTGAGGATGTCTTATTGAACAAAAAACTACTTTAATTCCCTTGTTATTCCAATGGTGTCTAAATTTGGTACTTTGAAAGTATCTGGCATTATCTACGAGAATAGTTTTAGGAATTATTACATCTCTACAAAATTTTTCGATACATTGTATGGTTACATCAGATGTGCAAGTTTGTGTAGGATATAATTTAACGTACTTGGAAAAAGCATCTACTACAACTAAAATGTTTTTGTAATCAGCCCCGCTAGAAATCAAATTACCAATATAATCAATCGCTATTAATTCCCCTGGTTCAGAAATTTGAACACTCTTAAAATAATTTTTGTTGTGGTAATTTTTGTATTTACCCATCGTACACAAATTACATTGATTAATGGTTTGCTTAATTATTCGTAGATCTCTTTTGCAGAAATAATTTTCCCTAAACAAAAGCCAAGTTTTTCTAATGCCAATGTGACCAAATTTGAGATGTAAATTTTTACACACTTCAATAGTAGTTTGTTCATTTATTACATAAAGTTCTACACCCCTAAGTAACTTAATTATAAAACCATCTTTAATTTGAAAGGAACGCATAACTTTTTCATCCTGTCTTTCAATGTCATATTTTAGTTGATCAAAACATGGGTCATTCTGAGAATCAATAACTGTTTCTTCAGTAAAAGGTATTTCATTTGTATTGAACCTATTTAAAGCAATTAAAATTCCTTTCGTTGTATCGTTGAGATCTTTCCTGCTAAGAACGTCAGCTACCACGTTATGCTTACCCTTAATATGAGTGATCTCAAAATCATACTCCTGTATTAATAGTGCCCACCTGTAAATTCTGTTATTAGTGAATTTAGTACGCATTAGAAATGTCAACGCTGAATGGTCTGTTTGAATCTCAAACTTATTCCCCATTAGATAAAATTTTAATTTTTGCAAAGAATAGACTATTGCAAGCATTTCTTTTTCAGTGGTTGAATAATTGATTTCGGGTGCTCTTAACGTTCTAGATACAAAATGTATGGGTACCTCTACCTCATCTCTAAATTGAATCAATGCCCCTGCTATTGCTTTTTCACTGGCATCAGTTCTAAGAATAAATTTAATTTTAAAATCAGGATGTATTAATTTAATATTTTGGAATAATTTTTCTTTTAAGTTTTGGAATGCCTTTTCTTTTTCATTATCCCATAACCATTTTACATTCTTTTTAAGTAAACTTAGCAAAGGAATAGTATTATCAGAATATTGAGGAATGAATTTCTTATAGTAATTCATCAAACCTAAAAAACCTCTCAACTTTCTAAGATTAGTTGGCCTTGGGTAACCACGAATATCTTTCAATCGATCTTCATCGACCCTCATTTCTGTTCCCGATATGACATAACCCAAATATTTGATAGATTCTTTGAAAAATTCACATTTTTCCCGATTTAACTTTAAACCTGACTCATTCAAAACTTCCAAAATAGTCCTTACGTGTTCAACATGTTCCTCTTTAGTGTTACTAAAGATAATAATATCATCGATATAATGTCCACTAAAATCGCTGTATTTGTTCAGGATCCCCTGCATTGCATTGACCAAAGCAGCTGAACTGGTCGATAATCCAAAAGGAACTACCTTGAACACATAGGTCGACCCATTAATAGAAAAACCCGTGTACTTTTGTGAATCAGGATGTAACGCTATTAGCCAGAATGAGTTTTTTAAATCTAATTTAGTGAAAAATTTCTTATTCCCTAATCGTGCAAATAAAGTTCCCATCTCTTCGGGTGCTTCGTGTTGAGGTTTTGTAATAGAATTAATATTTCTAGCATCTAAACACAAACGAATACTGCCATCTTTCTTTCCCACTACAACGATAGGATTTATGTAAGCTGTTGATGCTTTCTTAATTATCCCATCTTTAAGCATTTTATTTATTTCAATTAAAACTTTGTCTTTATAAGCATGAGGAATAGGATACGTTTTACATTTAAATGCTTTATCCTCCATTACTTGTAATTTATGCACATACCCCTTTGCAACTCTAGATCTTTCATTAACTAAATTTTGATTATTTTCCAACAGGCATTCAACTATATCGAGATAACCTTCTCCTACATCCAACCCTTTAGTTTTTCCTGCATTTTCCTCTTGTAAATAGTCATCTTGATTCTCTTCCTCTTCCCAACTAATATTATTAATTTGTCTACTAAAAGTGTTTCCTTCTTTATTAATCTTATCCCCTTGTACATAAGATTCCCCATTTACTAACCTACTAATGTTATTTATTTGATCTTGGACATTGTTTTCACTTTTTACAAATAATACTTCACTTTCCCAACTAAACTTATCTCTACCTATCGTTATTTGTCTGTTGGAAACATCAATAACCATCTTAAATTTGTCTATAAGATCAATACCCATTATGCACCCCATTTGTAAACCTTTAATGATCAAAATACTATCCTCAACTACATGACTACCAATCTTGATCAGAACAACTGCACTTTTATTGATTTGTGCGAATCTTTTGTTGTTGGCTGTTATCAAATTCATTTGTTTCGATCTTATAATTTGAGTTTTAAATTGTTCAGGATTGCTTTCAATAAGTTCCTGCGATATTAACGACAGCTCAGCTCCTGTGTCTATGAGACAAGTAAATATGACACAATTAATCAAAACCTTTAAGAATGGCAAAGTGGCTTTGTGATCAGTTTCCGATAACTGATTTTCATCGTCATCACACGTAATGAATTCTTTAGGGTGTTGGTAAGAATTCACCCGTGCGAATACTGAACTGTCTATTCCTGAAAATTTGTCGAGCTCACTTCCTCGACTGTATCATTGATTTGACTTGTAATGACATTTACTTGTGCATTTCTTACCCCATCTTGTCGTTCATGAGATCTATTAAATTCAGGACGTGTATCAAATGCACCATACTGTCTACCAGGTACCTCTCTCCTATTTTGAGTCCCCTCATTAGTGTTATTATTAGTTTCTCCTTGTGTATTATTTGTCCTCTCATTTCCCCTATTAAAATTATAACTTCCACGATTATGGAAATTTTCCCGATTTTGAAAACGTTCTCGGTTATGAGAATCCCTATAATTGTTAAAATACCCACGACTATGAAAATTATCGCGGTTACGTGACTCTCCTCGATTATGATAAAATCCTCTATTTTGGAAGTAATCCCTGTTATAAGGACTTCCCCTATTATCCCCTTGATCATAACGATTTTCAAATCGATTATTTGTATTTCGGTAGTTATTTTCACCTCTGTCATAACGATCTGGATAGTGTCCAACACGATAATTAAAACTACCCCCTGGTGCCCTGTTATTACTTGGTTTGTAATCATTATCAAGTCTACGTAACATTTCACTTAAACCTTGTATCGTATTAATGTTTTCTAGAGTAATCGTGTTAGAAACGCCAATTTCAAAATGCCTTGCTAAAGATCTTACAATACTCTGCTCGGTATACGGGTCATCTAATTGCAGAACCGCATTAATTATCCCTTCAGCATACTCGTTCCTACTTCCTATCCCCGAGTATTTTCCCGTGTATAATTTTGTTTTAACACTTTCCTGCATTTCATCATCCCAGTATCGTTTTAAAAACAATTTTTTAAATTCATCAAAGGTATTAAACTTATTCTGAATGATACCAAACCATTCTTCCGCACTACCCTTCATCATAGAATTAAGAGCACTTTTTAATTGATCAACATTTCCCAATTGATCTACTGCGGTTTTCACATGATTTATAAATTGTTTAGGACTAATGCCTGTTTGTGCATCCCCGTAAAATTTTAGTTTGGGATCTTTACTAATTAAGAACGATACATCATGAATAGTTTTACCCATGGTACTGTTGCATGCACCATATGAAAAAGTTCTATTCCCAATAGTATTCTCTAATGTACCCATTTCATTCATGACCTGATTAAATTTGTCATCTACTGTTTTAAATTTATGATTTACTTTGGCATTGAGATGGTCAATTACCCCTTTTTGTATTTTTACCTCATCTTTAATTTCAGAAATTACCTCTTTATTTATGTTAATATTTTTTTTATTTACTTCTAAATCAACCCTATTTCCTTCAATTTGTAATTTTAAATCACTTAACCCTTCAATTCTTTTACCTAAATCAGACTCTGATGGTATAGTCATATCTAGTATTCGTTGAGCAATTTTATCCTCTATTTCTTTATTCTTTTTATCAACAAAACTTACTATTTGATTTTTTTGAATTATTAATTCATCATGTAATAAATTTTTATCCACATAATTAGATTCTACGTCTTCTACTTTTTTTATAACTTTTTTAACTTTATTATCAATTTCTAATAAATTTTTCTCTGTTTCTACTGTTTGTTTCTTTGTTTCTAACAAAGTATGATCAATTTCTTTTAAATTTTCTTTAAATAATTTATTATCCTCATTTAAAATTTTAACATTAAGTTCAATTTCACCCAAATTAGCTATTTTACTTTTAACTTCATTAATATCATTTTTTAGCTCTGTTTTCATTTCAGATAATTGAACATTATTTTTAATTATCTCTGTTGATTGAACTTTGTTATCTGTTTTCATTTCCCTCATCTCTTTTGACATTTCTGCTAACTTTTGTAAAATTATACTGGTCGCAGGATCTATTATCTCAGTCTTTTGTTTAGAGTCACATGGTGTACTGGTCATCCCCGGTGAACCTGTTACATCCCCTTGTTCTAAATCCCCAACTGACTCATCACTAATCACCTGTATTGTTTCTTCCCTTGTCTCAGGTACTACTCTATCTCCAGGCACATTTTGTACTTCCATATCGGAAATGTCTTCCGATGGATTATCCCCTGTTATATTATCCATTTTTGATTTTATTTTAAATGATCCCCTTACTTTCAAAAATCCTACAACTAACTCTATCAAGTGAAAATCTACTTTCGTTTTTCGGAGCCCCACGTTCGTGCGCCAAATAAAAGATGTCGTGTTCTAACGAACAACTCTTTAAATCCCGTAGCTGTTGAAGTCGGAGTTTTGCATAAACGAGACTCTTCCTCAGTAGTAGGTTCCAAAACTTATTTGCAAACTATCCACAATCAATAAAACAAAATTCTCAGGGATAAAATTACAATTTAATGTGACGATAATAGTATTCATAATCAAATAAACTAATAAATTGAGACGAAATTTTTTGTAATTAAACCTTATCGATTCAATCGATAATTCCAAAATCATGAAGAATTATTCTACAAATTTACACATTTAAATTTTCAAAGTCAGTATCTCCAATTTGTAGAATAATCAACGTCATATTATAATTTAAATAAAACATCTGTAATAAAAATCATACAAAAATTGAAAACTTGTTTTATATTTAAATATTGGCGCTTTTTAATTTTATAAAGAGTTGGTAGCATTAATACCTGATTGTCATATACCGGCGTCAACTGTTTGCATAAAAACCCGCACGAAAAAGTTGTGTACAAAAAATTTTAATTTCGCAGTTTAATAACACGACTTAATTATTAATATCGTTCCACTAGTGTGTTTAATAACCCAAGTGTAAAAGTCCGATCACAAACGCGACTTGAAATACAAATTTAGCATCAAGCGTAGATAACCTCAAAAATTCCGTAGCATAGTGACAAATCTCGAAGATAATCATTGAATACGTGTGAATAATTAATTCAAATGGTATTTACCAAAATGATGGCTTGAATAATTGATGATTGTCCCTGTAATTCTTTGCATTCACGATTTGACAAAATGGTGGCCTCATGTCATGACTGGTACGTAAACTTTCCAAATCTTCAAAAATTACAATGAATTTCATAACACTCTTCTTTAGCAGCACACACCATCCACAAAAACCCAGTTGCTCATAATCTTCGTTAAATTAATTACCAATGGGTAATTTTCACACATTCCAAGATAACACTTTGAAGTCGTCAAGTCGTAGACTTCACACCTCCAACACACTATGGCAACTGACCATTTATCTCGTTTCCTGCACAAAGTTCTCCCAGGAAAATCGTGTCGCACACTGGTTGGTTGGTTTTCCAGCGAAATTCAAACTTCCCGATGCCAAATTCAACATTTTGAAGTCACTAAACTTTTAATTGCGAACTTCACTTTTTGTTTAAGAACACTACATCAATGCTCGTAGCTACCATTGTACCAACTCAATTTTTAAACGTAGGTTAACAATTTTGAAATAAATAAAAATTAAATTAGTCTAAAATTTCAACGTTTTCATATTTGAAATGTTTAATTTTCAGGCTTTCTGGACTAATCTCCAAGCCTAAAAATCTCGTCTCTGCATGCACTCATTGGCACATAATTGAAAAACAACAAGTGACTACTATTCGTCTAATTAAATTTAAAAAATTTCCAAAACAAAACCTTGACCAAATGAAATTTTAAATTGTGGATAATTTAAACTTTTGGTAACTACCCCTGTACATGTCAATATATAACCTTTTCTGATTAGAGTACTAAGGTACTTAATACCTAAAGTACTTAGTACTAAGGTACTAAGGCCAACAACCAATCAGAGTGCTTTATGTGTCTTAAAAAAAACTAAGGTACTTAGTACCTAAAGTACTTAGTACTAAGGTACTAAGGCCAACAACCAATCAGAGTGCTTTATGTGTCCTAAAAATATGACACGCTGGAGGAGCAGCAGCAGCGTGCTGGTCTTTTATGTTTATGATAACAGACCCGTCTAAGGGTAACACCTCTTAAGTAATTGGTCAAACAAAGTCTATAATCAATATAAAACTCTTATTAGCGCTAATAATCGTTTTCTATTGGTGATTTATATTAGTCTATACCTTAAGACGGGTCTGTTGTTACATATAAATCCGCTCTCTAGTTATAGTTCTATATTTAGTTCTATAATTGATCATTAAACCGCTTCAAATTCAAGTTTTGTCTTTATAATGATCTGCAGAAGGCAATAAGGGAATTTCATCAAGATTGGTTATTGTAAAAATTCAAAGTTGTTTGTTTTCAAAACTTAAATTTATTTATTTATTCTTAATTTAAAGCGCTCAAAGTTGGTTATTGCCTCCAAGAATTACACTGGTACAACGTTTAGTTTTTGAAATTGATACAAAAATCTTTTCAACATCATATATACTCCTTCCTTCTCCCCTGGATGCAACGTTAAAGTTACTTTACCACTCCATATAGAAATATATATATGATTAGAGTACTAAGGTACTTAGTACCTAAAGTACTTAGTACCTAAAGTACTTAGTACCTAAAGTACTTAGTACTAAGGTACTAAGGCCAACAACCAATCAGAGTGCTTTATGTGTCCTAAAAATATGACACGCTGGAGGAGCAGCAGTAGGGCTGGGAATTAATTTCGATTAATCGATTATTTAATCGATTAATCGATTAATCGATAATCGATTAATATTTTTGAAATAATCGATTAATCGAAAAATCGATTATTTTCGATTAATCGATTGTTCGATTAATCGATTAATCGATTGTTCGATTAATCGATTGTTCGATTGTTTTCGATTAATCGATTGTTCGATTATTTTGTTTTCGATTAATCGATTGTTCGATCAATCGATTATTTTCGATTAATCGATTGTTTTCGATTATTTTCAATTGTTTACAATTATTCGATTATTTGATTATTTTCGATTGTGTGCGATTAATCGATTCTTCGATGAATTTTAATTGTTCGATTATTTTCGATTAATCGATTGTTTTTGACTAAGCGATTGTTTATTTATGTTATATAAACCGAATATGAAGTAGTACGCAATAGTAGTTTATATCACAAGGGCGATAAAAGGGGTATTTTCATCCGCCGGGCGAAAGTTTATGAAACGAGCCGCGCAGCGGCGAGTGAATAATCGACCGAAGGATGAAAACCCTTATCGCCCGCGTGATATGAACAATTTTTCGTTATTTCAGGAAAAATATCCTACAAAATTCGCGATTTTATATAATAGCTCTAAAATAACAATCGATAGATGGCGTGAAGCTTGCAAGTCGTTGATCAATGTTTGTCTCTTTGGAGCGAAAAAGGTTGATTTTCTTTTGAAATTTCCGAACGACGGACAATTTGGTCTGACGGACAGCATGTTGAAATAACGGACGGATGGGTCACGTTATGCAATTATTGCAATAAAATCTCGAATTTTGTCGGATTTTATCTAAATCTATGATTTTGTAAATAAATATAAAGTAACACTTAATTTAATTTTTTTGCAATTATTGCAAAAAAAATCTCGAATTTTGTCGGATATTATCTAAATCTATGATTTTGTAAATAAATATAAAGTAACACTTAATTTAATTGCCAATTTTTTAACTAAAGGTGTCGTAATTTCGTTATTTTGGGGATAATATCCCACAAAATTCACGATTTGTTTGCTCTGATATAACTATCGGTAGATGGCGTGAAGATCGCAAGTTGTTAGTCAAGTTATTGACAACATAAGCGAAAAACAGGAGTTCACCCGAACGGATGAATCGTTCGGGCAGGTATCTCAACAAGGACTGTGTTTATAGGTCCTAGGACCTTATAAAGTTAAGTTTTATAGGTCCTAGGACCTTATAAAACTTAGTTTTATGGTCGTGTTGGTCCCCCTTGAGGTGACCTTTTGAGAAAAGACCCCTTTTATAGGGCTCAAAACAGATACGTAACGGGGTCATTTATAACCTGAAATAACGAAAAAAGTTTTTCAAAGTAATTTTAATAAAAAAAAACCGAAATGTAAAAAATTGAATAATAGATTAATCAGATTTTTTTTCGATTGTTCGATTGTTTTTGATTAATCTATTGTTTATTTATGTCATATGGAACCAATATGGAGTAGTACGCAAGAAAGTAATTAGATATAGTTTTGGTAAAAAAAGCCGAAGGAGTAAAAATCGAACAATAGATTAATCAATCAGAATAATCGATTGTTCGATTATTTTCAATTCAAAATAATTAATTGTTTTCCGATTGTTAATTTTAACAATCGTCTACCTCTAGCAGGACCGTGCTCATGATATAGTAAAATAAATAATGTATGACAGATGCGAGTTCCACTTTGGTAATTATTGCGCATGACGTCACGTGGTAAGTAAAATTCTGCGCGTAATCATATTTTGAACCAATGATATTATACATATAAATTGCATTTTGATAATTGTTGCGCATGACGTCACGTGGATACTACATAACCTGCGCAATAGCATACCTTATTATTATATTATGGAACGTGCTCATGGGGGGATGGGGCAAGCTTTTTTTATCCCCTCTACCTCCATTGTGGCAGATGATCACAAAACAAAGACCGCATTATTTTTCAACCGCTTAACGCACAATTAAATGTGAGCAAAAAAGAAATTCAAGCATAATTTTCTTATAAATTTTCCCCCCCTCCTAGTCATACTTATAAATTGTTAGTCACATTTTATGTAACTCTCCCTTTCTCTTAGACCTGGAAATTTTTTATAAGCTCTGTTCTTTCAGCAGTTTGAAACCATTTTCAACTATCAGACGCATGCGCAGTTTCGAATTCACGTTATGGATTTTAATCTGCGCATGCGCATGACAATTAATCGATTGTTTTCGAATAATCGATTGTTTTCGATTAATCGATTGTTTTCGATTAATCGATTGTTTTCGATTAATCGATTGTTTTCGATTAATCGATTGTTTTCGATTAATCGATTGTTTTCGATTAATCTATTGTTTTCGATTAATCTATTGTTTTCGATTAATCGATTGTTTTCGATTAATCGATTATTTTCGATTAATCGATTGTTTTCGATTAATCGATTAACCGATTAATCGATTAATCGATATAATCGATTGTTTTTACACAATCGATTATCGATTGTTAAATCTAACAATCGCCCAGCCCTAAGCAGCAGCAGCAGCAGCAGCAGCGTGCTGGTCTTTTATGTTTATGATGTGATTTAAAATTACTTAAAGTTAATTTTAAATTACTTAAAGTTTAAATTTTAAAAAAACTCCATATAGAAATATATATAACCTTTTCTGATTAGAGTACTAAGGTACTTAGTACCTAAAGTACTTAGTACTAAGGTACTAAGGCCAACAACCAATCAGAGTGCTTTATGTGTCCTAAAAAAAACTAAGGTACTTAGTACCTAAAGTACTTAGTACTAAGGCCAACAACCAATCAGAGTGCTTTATGTGTCCTAAAAATATGACACGCTGGAGGAGCAGCAGCAGCAACAGCGTGCTGGTCATTTATGTTTATGATGTGATTCAGGCCCGTACCCAGGGGGGGGGCACCTGGGGGCACGTGCCCCCCCCGAAATGTTAAAAGAAAATTTTTTTTTCAAAGTAAATGAAAATTTGTTTATAATAATAAAAATTCTCGAAAAAAAAACCATTAAAAATTTTACTTTTTACTAAGTGCCCCCCCCGAAATTAAATCCTGGGTACGGGCCTGATGTGATTTAAAATTACTTAAAGTTTAAATTTTAAGAAAACTCCATATAGAAATATATATAACCTTTTCTGATTAGAGTACTAAGGTACTTAGTTCCTAAAGTGCTTAGTACTAAGGTACTAAGGCCAACAACCAATCAGAGTGCTTTATGTGTTCTAAAAAAAACTAAGGTACTTAGTACCTAAAGTACTTAGTACTAAGGTACTAAGGCCAACAACCAATCAGAGTGCTTTATGTGTCCTAAAAATATGACACGCTGGAGGAGCAGCAGCAGCAGCAGCGTGCTGGTCTTTTATGTTTATGATTTTTTAGTCATATCTTTTCAAATGCAGTTTATGTATTTTAACTAATATAGGTTGATCCTATCAGATTTCTTTATTTATGTGTTTTAGATGTTTGATACTTCAACCTGTATAAATCATTACGACGAAAAACTTTACCCTAAATGCGGTCCTTAAAAATGAGATTTAGAATTCCAAGTTACTTTCCACTCTGTATGATAAAATTGTCTAATGCGCATCGACGCATGCGCTTAATGGTTTTCAGTTTTTTCTCGATTTTTCGCTTATTTTTCAGAATTTTAGAAAAACAAAATTAAAATATGAAAATGCTCTGCAGGCGAAAGCTGTGTACCAAATTTCAGATCTCTAGGACGTCGGGAAGTTGCTTAAAAATGGCCTCAAAGCGGTCGACCCACACGGACGACGGACGATGGACGACGGACAACGGTCTTCCCAAGTTAAATAAAAGCTTTTAAAAAGGAAGAGGAGGATGAACAAGAACAAAAAGATTGACAGAAGGGAAAAGAAGGATATACTAAATTTTACCATTAAAATAAAATAACATAGAAGTACTACTTCGATATAATTATTAATTTTATTAAAATTCATTTCGTTATGATTTTTGCACCTTTATTGAAATTCGAATTCACCTAAAAAGTTAACTCAATATTTATTGACTCTGAGCTGATGAAACTGAAACCATTTATACATGTACTACCTGACCCGCATGTTGCTCGGAGCAAATTTATGTGTACTGTGCGCAAAAATATATATACTTCATAATATATATGCACACATACGTAGCTTTCGTTACAAATGGGTAGACAACTTTTTTTTTTGTTTGAGTGGGGAAACCTTGCATAGGCGCCCCCCACTAAGAGGGGGGGGAGTGCCACATTCTTGCTGACCTACCCTATCCTACTAACTAATGAAAAACGTCTGATTGCTACTAATACGCTCCTTTCATTGGTTACTAAAAATTTTGATCTAAATTTGGGTGTTTTCCATTCGGCTAGAAAGTTAACACATTTATCGATTCCCAGGCGAAACGAAGTTTGCCGGGTCAGCTAGTTTTAAATATTTTTGGAGTGCATGACAGGACTCGCGAGCGATCCACGGAGCTGTGAGGTCGCGGTTTTGAGCATTGCGAGATTTGATGTATAATTTTGAATAGTAAAATAAAATTTGAGTGCAGCGATAAGTTTTCGTGTATATTTTATTCTATTTTAGAAAAGAAGAGTAAATTTAAAAGAGAAGAAAATTGGAAAATTTTCAATAACGGAGTTTTGTTGAAGTGGGAATTTTTAATTTTGGAAAAGTGCAAGGTCGCAAGATAAAGGGTTTGAAAGATAACTTGGGCGATCGTTTGTTCATGTTCGATTGAGCGAGCTGGGATATGCATAAATAAGTTCGGCAGTTTTTTCATATGGTCGGATATTTTATGTCAATATATATACTAGTTGGAAAGCCCGTCCACGGACGGGTAGCTAGCCGGCGGATTTCTATTTTAGAGGTATTAATTTAAAAAAAAATTGTTTTTAAGAGGGGCATTTTTTTCAAGACCCTTTTAATTTAATCAACAGATGGCGCCTACTTAAATATTTTTATAAAATAAGAGGAATTTGCTATATTTAAAATATAGCAAATTCGTTGAGATAATACTATTCTATAAACAATATTCTTGATCTTAAGCTATTTTGAGTTTGTATTGAGTATATCAAAACACACTCACTTACAAAAAAAGATAATTAAACTTTAATTTATGAATTGTGCTTTTATAAATAAATATTACGAACTCAAAATAGCTTAAGATCAAGAATATTGTTTATAGAATAGTATTATCTCAACGAATTTGCTATATTTTAAATATAGCAAATTCCTCTTATTTTATAAAAATATTTAAGTAGGCGCCATCTGTTGATTAAATTAAAAAAGCCCTGAAAAAAATGCCCTTCTTAAACACCAACACTAACCTAAACTCAACCGATGGATTTGTCTTTTAACATTCTTCATTAAAAGAAATAAATCCCTAATACTGACAATTTTAATTGTTTACGTTCAAACGTTCTTAAGTTCAAAAATAATGATTATATAGCTGATTCAATCGCGGACGGGCTTATCACCAACGTTGGAAATTTGTTTGGTGTGGAACTCGATCCCAGGGGAGTTGATTTTAAGTTGCTAAAAGCCAACGACGACAACAGCTAATCAGAGTGCGTTGTGTGTCTTAAAAAAATGACGCGCTGAAGGAGGAGGAGGTAGAGGAGTAGCGTGTGTTGGCCGTTTAGTATTGTGAAATACATTTATCCAAAATAAAATTGAAATTTATTATTAATAAATTATATTAATAACTTGATTTTCAAAATTTCAAAGTTCAAAATTTTCACAACATAGATGTTGATATGAAAATGAACTATTATTTCCGTCAAGAAAATCCGTAACTAAACATTGGTCATACTGGGGGGGGGTATGGTGAACACAATGATAATAGGTCTGTTTGGTACCACAGTCCTAGTGCTACACTAACTACACTTCTACAAATTGATTGGTGGTACAATTACCAACTCACTTTTTACACCAATCAATTTGTAGTGGTGTAGTTAGTGTAGCACTAGGACTGTGGTACCAAACAGACCTAATAATGATAATATTTCTTTTTTAATAATTATAATTCTTTGGAATTACTTATTCTATGGGGGGGGGTTCAATAGATGCAAACTGATGTTTGCACAATTAATGACGTCATCACTTGGCCAGTCGATAACCTTTGGCCAATTGTGCAAACTATCTTTTGATATATTGCCACCAAAATCTTGCCTGTACTGAATATTTTAACTGTCTAAATTAAGTTCCTATGGGGAGCGAAAAAACTGACGTTAGCGTTCTCTAGAGTTAAAAGTTTTTAGATAAAGTTCACTTTTTTAACGCTTGAGGTGCTAACGTCAAACTTGCTTTCTTATTGGAGAATTAGCGATAAAGCTCGACGGTAGAGCCTCTAGTGTTAAAAAAGCAAACTTTTATTATAAATTTTTTTCGCGGGAGAAGGGAGCTTTGCCGCTCCCTTTGTCACTCAATTTTCCTTTAGGTGTAAAATCTAATGGCAATTCACTAAAATTAGATCCAATGTCTATTATTTATCGCAATAAACCGCAACTTCATTTTTCAGAAATCGCCCAAATTGCGGTTTATTTTTTTATATACAAAAGTCGCCCAATTTGCGATAAATCGCCCAATCTGACAACACTGCCTGCTGCTACTCCTCAAGCGCGGCATTTTTTTGGACACACAGCGCACTCTGATTGGTCGTTGTCGTCGGTCATACCAACTTAAAGTTACTTTACCACTCCATATAGAAATATATATAACCTTTTCTGATTCGTGTACTAAGGTAATTTTAAGTTGGTACGACCAACGCCAACAACCAATCAGAGTGCTTTATGTGTCCTAAAACTATGACACGCTGGAGGAGCAGCAGCAGCAGCGTGCTGGTCTTTTATATATGTGATAACAGTCATAAACATAAATAAAATATTAATTCGTAATAACACAAATAGGCGGGTAAAATTTAGTTCAAATGAACGTAAACGGGATAAGAGATAAAAAGTTGAAAAATGTTCAACTTTTATCCCTTAGCGCTTATCGCGCTGTATAAACGCTACTGCGGTATTCCTATGGTTTAACTTTCTTATCCACTATCTCTTATCTAGTGCTGGGACATCGATACAAAACATCGATGTTAAACATCGATGTCGACATCGAACCTGAACATCGATGTGAGCATAACATCGGCTGCAAAACATCGATGTTTTCGTGACATCGATGTTATTGCATATTAGTTTAAATAAATCAGGAAAAACACTATTATAACAAAAAATTTATTTATAATTTACAACAAATTACAAAATTAGCAAATAAAATAAGCAATTATTTAGTGGCTACGCTACATATCTACAGGAACGTGCTCACGGGGGGAGGTGGGGGGGGAGGTCCCACCAATGGTGCAGAAAGTTGACAAAAACACCTAAAAGATGGTTAATTTGCCATTTTTTTATGTCTAAATTTACTAAATGCTGCAAAACTTACAAAAAGTTGGCAATTTTGAATTAATTCAGTTGGCAAATTTGAAATTTCTCCCCCCCAAAAAAAGTTGGCTGGGCACGTCCTTGCATATCTACCTGTAACATCGAAAGGCTAACATCGAAAAGCAAACATCGATGGTTTCGATGTTTCAAAACGTCTGACGCGATGTCAAAATATCGAACATCGGTTCAGCTAACATCGATGTTTAGAAAACATCGATGAACATCGCCCAGCACTACTCTTATCGCTTATCTCGCTCTATAAACGCACTATTAATAGATGCTTTGAACCTTCTAGAATATGAAGCAAAAAGTTTATTATCTACCTGAAAAAAATTCTTTTTCTTAAAAGTTCGAGTTGAAAATTCGAAAAATAAACAAAATATCACATTATGGGGTTAAGTTAAATATTAATCCACCTATCCTAGACGGTATCAGTGACTGTTGCGATATTTGATAATTGCAGAGGAAATTAATTAAATAAAAAATCTTAATTGCGTAAAAGGTTTAATAAAAGATAAAAATAAATGAGTACATGGACAACCTTTGTGGTTGCTGAACAATGACTAACTAACTGAAAATAGTAGTTTTCGTCACAAGGACGTAAAATCAGTTGACGTCCGAGTGGCATAAACTGCTTTTCGTTTTAACGGGACTACCTCATTTTTATTCGCAACATCGTGGTGAGAGGCTATGTATTGAAAATGGAAATCTGGCTCTTCTGATTGGTTTGGTAATTAATCAAGGTTGGTAATCTTACATTTTTAAAACCATATACATACTTACCAACTAAATAAATACATACCCCTTATATACCGTCTTCGACTTGCTAGGCAGCAACACTTCTTTTGCTTCTCTGGCGGCTTCTTCAATACTTTTATTTTCCATTTTTTTAACACAACCTTTCACCACGACGTTACAAATATAAATGACTTAAGCTGCATTCACATAGGGGTATGTATTTATTTAGTTGGTAAGTATGTATATGGTTTTAAAAATGTAAGATTACCAACCTTGATTAATTACCAAACCAATCAGAAGAGCCAGATTTCCATTTTCAATACATAGCCTCTCACCACGATGTTGCGAATAAAAATGAGGTAGTCCCGTTAAAACGAAAAGCAGTTTATCTGTCTCGGCTTCGCTTCGCCTCGCCTTCGAAACCCCGCTCCTCGGGTGTAAAATCTCGTTTTACGTCCTTGTGACGAAAACTACTATTTTGCGTAAATATATTATGTTTTATTTTATAACCCCCCCTTTTTAACGTCCTAGGACGTAAAAAGGCATTTTAAGTACCTCAAATCAGGACTTAAACACCTAATTTAACGGCCGGAATAACGAAAACAATTTTATGTGTTTTTATGCATATACAGTGGCCTTCAACCTCTGCTCTCCTAAAAAGCTCATAATTCTATAAAATCAACACTTATACTAATTTATTTGTATTAAAATTTACTTCCTAGCTTGCTGCAATAATAACGTTTTTGTATAAAAAATATGTATAATACGTACATTTTATCAATCAAATGATCAAATTTTGAATCTATCATATGAATTTCAGTACAAAATACATTAATTTGTATTTCAAAATCGATTGGAATTTAAAAACGCAATCACACTATCGGTTGGAACATCAATTTTTCTTTCACTACAATTTAAAAATGAGTATAGTATTATTAGGTAATAAGTTAATCTCAACGTTTTTTATTAAATCACCAAATCACTGACTTGACTTGGTTAAACCTGCACTATTGCATAGTAATAGAGATTGTAATACAATAAAATCATAACATAGGGAGGGAATTTAGTGTAGTTATAAGATATAGAAAATTTAAAAGTAAGGCGGTTAATATGGTCCAGATTTGATCAAATCAAATTAGTTAAAATTTCAAAACCCTAAACTAATCTGTAAAACCTGAGAATAAAAATGTTTTTGTTTTCTTACTTGTTTTTAAAATCTATGATCTCAACAGTTACGTTTTTCTCAATATTTTTGCCAGAAAATACAATGGCAAATGATGCAGAAATATTGTTGCAATGCGATCTTAAGTCATCCATATCTTTAGCTTCAAAAAAGGAGCACACATAATTTGCATTCCATAAATGCTGTAAGATCTGTAAAATCATAAAATTAATAAGTATAGGTGTTAAAAAAATAGTTTTTTTGATTATCTCGTTTATTTAAAATTTAAAAAATTACCTTTCCCTCATTGGTTAATATGCCCCTTTGGTTGAAAGTGCATACCACTATAATCATTTCTTGGACTTGATAAAGTTCTCCTAACGTTTCAATATTTAAGGACATTCCTACGCCATATTTAACAGTATGTTTCTGTGGAGATTTTTCGGCGTCTTGAAAATCTTTAAGTAAGTTATCGTATCGTCCACCGACACCCAACAATTTTTGTTTTGTTACATTTACGTATTTAAATATCATTCCCGAATACAACGAGAAATTATTCCATAATCTTGGTTTAATAATTACATCAACGTTCTAAAACAAATAATTGAATGAGTTTAACATGCTTACACACCCGTATTGTATTACACCATTCTTTTACGGCAGGGGTGTCAAACCGGCAGCCCGCAGCGTATATTTTTGCGGCCCAAATAAACTTCTTGATCGGTCGACGTACGTTGCTCAGAACAAATGTAGGCTAGGAATTCAACAAATTCAATTATGAAAAAGGGTTAAAAAAAAGATCATTCCAAAAACTGTTCAAGAATGAAAATGTCATTCACAAATAGAAAAGGTTAAAAAAAAGATTATTCGAGGGAGCGCGAAAACTTTGCTTGTCAGGAAATGGCCCGTGGCTGGAATGAGTTTGATACCCCTGCCTAATAGGGTAAACTCTAAACTTAATTCTTTGCTAAAGCTTGAATTACATTATACTTTTTTCGCATATTTCCATACTAGATTCTAGTACTAGATACGTCCGAGATGAAATATACGAAAAAAGTATAATGTAATTCAGAAAACTTCGTTCGAGTTTCGTCCGAGTTTCTAGTATAGAAATATACGTTTCGTCCGAGTTTTCAAAAAACCCTGTGCATAACCCCACACTGGTTGGTGACAAGTGGTGATTTTGTCGTCCCTATTGGCGACATCTATACTAAAACAAATGAAATCGAAAGAAAATCGAATGAAACTCGGAACTAGTTTCTAGTACGGAAATATACGAAAAAAGTATAATGTAATTCAAGCTTAACAGTGAAGCTCTGGTTTTCTGAGTAAGTTTTAGCAGTAAGTAGAAAAAAGTTTACCGCTCACTACTTGACTGCAGTGTTCCGAGATTGTCAACGGAATTAATTTAAAAAAACACGAATTTAAGAGGGGCACTTTTTTCAGGGCCCTTTTAATTTAATCAGCAGATGGCGCATACTTAAATATTTTTATAAAATACTAGGAGGTTTTTGTATTTAAAATAGTATAGCAAATTCGTTGAGATAATACTATTCTATAAACAATATTCTTGGTCTTAAGCTATTTTGGGTTCGTAATATTTATTTTTAAAAACACAATTCATAATTAAAGTTCAATTATCTTTTTTTGTAAGTGAGTGTGTTTTGACATACGCAATACGAACTCAAAATAGCTTAAGACCAAGAATATTGTTCGTTTATAGAACAATGAATCGTTGATAGAATAGTATTATCTCAAATTCATCTTATTTTATAAAAATATTTAAGTAGGCGCCATCTGTTGATTAAATTAAAAGGACCCTGAAAAAAGTGCCCCTCTTAAGGGTACTAGGCAATCGTTATTCGCAAAATCGGCGCTCTTGTTTTTATTAATTTTAACATAGAAAGGAAGCAGATACACACATGTAATTTTAACCAATGTTTATTGATATATAAATGATAATAAAAATTATACTATAGAGCACTTAGGAATATACAAAATGGCGGCACAGTCTGCGACGTATTTACGTGTTTACTTTCCACTTTTACATCCTGTCGTTCGTGGAATAAATTTTTTTGGACTCCACAAATAGTTTTTAGTTTCTTAAGAGGGGCATTTTTTTCAGGGCTCTTTTAATTTAATCAACAGATGGCGCCTACTTAAATATTTTTATAAAATAAGAGAAATTTGCTATATTTAAAATATAGCAAATTCGTTGAGATAATACTATTCTATAAACAATATTCTTGATCTTAAGCTATTTGGAGGTCGTATTGAGTATGTCATAACACACTCACTTACGAAAAAAGATAATTAAACTTTAATTATGAATTGTGTTTTTATAAATAAATATTACGAACTCAAAATAGCTTAAGATCAAGAATATTGTTTATAGAATAGTATTATCTCAACGAGTATAGAGCGGAAATTCTGGGTTCAAATCGCGGATTGCACAGAATTTCTTGGCTCGGCCTTCCGGTGGGCATCTACACTCCTGTGGTGATCCCTGATGTTTGTGTCGACGTCATTACCGTTGATACGGCTGCGTCACACACGAGAGTTTACAAAACAGGTTAAGGTAGACAGGGAATGAAGCCATGGGCCTTCTAGGCCTGTAGAGCTGTAATATATATATATATTATCTCAACGAATTTGCTATATTTTAAATATAGCAAATTCCTCTTATTTTATAAAAATATTTAAGTAAGCGCTATCTGTTGATTAAATTAAAAGGGCCCTGAAAAAAGTGCCCCTCTTAAACTTAGAAAATGTGGTTTAGTGCGTACTTACATTTAAACCAAGATTCTTGGCGGTTCGTATTATGCATCTCAATTCTTTTAAAGCTTGCTCAGCTTTACATTGAGCGTCTGGCTCTTTTAAATATGGTAAAATCATCAAATCCGCTTCTTCAACAGATTTTATTTTGCTTGGAATTCTCAGAATTTCCTAAATAAGGTAATTATATAATATTTTTATAACATAATTTTAAGCAAATAGCTTACCATATTATATGTTTTATTTTCAATGGCAATTGCTTCTTCTAAAAGAGTGTGATACATGAATATTTCATAGGAATCCGACTGTGCACCGAACACAGAATTTGTTATTTTATTAAAGATAACTAACAATTCAGCATCGGGAAAGAAACTTATGGATTGAATTGGTGTAATGATGTTAAAATTATATATGAAACTTTCACCATCAACGTGATATGGGTTTCTTATCTCCTTCTTCAATGAATAGCATTTCATCCATTTTATACTATCATTTAAGGCAACGTAATTTATAAAAGGTACGCTGAAATAGTATACATTAATTAAAAAATATCACTTTCATTTTTCAATTCGTTTACTTGCTCTTTGTGGGAATGTAAAGAAATTCTCCGAAAACATTCATTACTTTAAAGTAATTGTGACAATTATTTTTACCATTCGTATGTAACACTAGAGTTTGTCCACAGATGTGTTGTGCACCATGTGCTTTGAAGACCTGTAATACACAAAAAAATTACTGGTTTGAGAACGTTAACTGAATCCAGAAAATATTATATTTAATTATTAAAAAAAAAAAAAACTAAACGGAATCAACGGGATCTTTATTAACGAAAACAGAAGTATTTTTGGCTCTAGAAAGGTTGGTTTACCATTTAAAATGGAGTCAAAGGTGCAAAATAAAACTATGAAGTCTGCAAATTTGAAACGTCTAAGTTTATGAAACTAGCCAATACAATAATCGCATTTTATTTTTATTATTTGCCAATTTTTCAGCGATCCATACTACTATATTTACATTTCTATTTTACCTACATCTTCAACTGAAGGGCGGATCCAGGGGGGGTGGAGATGGGGGCAATTGCCCCCTCCTTAAGGGTAGTTCACACTACATGATTTATCATATGACTTGTCACATGACTTCTCATATGAGGGATTTTTTTTACGTTCACACTAATTGATTTTTGATATTATAGAAGTTATGGCTTTAATGATTGGCTGTTGTGATGGTATGATTTTAGCCATGACTTTTCTTATGACTAAGTCATATGATAAATCATGTAGTGTGAACTACCCTTTAGAAAATTTAAGCATCATTTATAACGTAAAAACGTAGAATGGGTTAATAATTTTTGTATTTTTCCTTTCAATCTATGAAATCGCCTACCCCCCCTCCCCCTTGAAGAAGTTGCTGGATCCGCCTCTGAGTTTGGCCTAAAAATAATGTAAATTAAGATATTCTGTCTTGATAAGCCCGTTGGTCCAATATTCTTGCAGCCAATGAAATGTCGTTAAATGCAATTTCATGTCAAATTGTGTTTTTTTTTTGAAAACACAAGTCCTATTTACAACGGTCCATAAATTGTTTGTTTTATTATTGTTTTTTAGACCGTTTTCTATCATTCTGGTGAGTGAAAATTTTTAAAATCGCGGTCTGGATTAGCGACCTACTTTTGCTTTTAAATTTTAAAATACATTTATCAACACTTACCTTCATAATGGCATTATTTACCACATCAAAGTGTTTCACTTTTTTGTAAGTCACTGGATGGCAAATATTGCAAGTATCATAATCTTTCTTGAAACAATAGTGCACAAGGTCGTGAAAAAGTTTCGAATTTCGTTTGCTCACTACATATCTAAAAAGTTGTTGATGCCTTTCTTCATCCTGTGACTTTACGATAGGTGGTAAATCATCAAAGTTAAGTAACTCTTTCGAAGTTGGGCGTCTTGATTCGTCATGTGTTAAAAGTAATCTTGAATAAAAAGATAATACAAATTACATTGAATAGGTAACTCCAAAATTTTAATTCTTACTTGATAATTACTTTTTCTTTAGCATATCTAGTATTATTAAAATTCTCAGGGAATTTGACTTCCCTGGAATAAAGGTCATTTGTAATATTAATCCATTCTCGAACTGTGTCTGGTCTTTTAAAACACATTTCGAAGAGGATTGTCCCTAAAAAACTTAAAATTAAGTTTCAGCATCAACTTGAGAAAAATACTTATGTACCTAAACAGTACATGTCCAGTTCTGGGCCTGGTGCACTGATAGGTGCATAATTTGATAATTCCGGAGAGATATATATACTCGTACCAACTTGGTCAGTCAAACTTCTATCACCTCTACTCGGCGAATTTTCAGGTTGTGCTGAATGCAATAAAACCCTTAATTTAAAATAATTAATAATAAATTATTACATTTACCTTCGCCAGATTCGCCCTTGTGTGTGGTAGCTAAACCAAAATCTCCAATTTTGATTTGATTTTGTGAGCCGATAAGGATATTATCGGGTTTTAAATCCCTATGAACAATATCTCGTTCGTGTATGTATTCCAAACCTAAATTTAAAAAAAATTTGCCGTCACGGGACGCCCGCTAGATGTGAAACAAGTCGATGTGATGTGGATGTCAATATTACATTTAAGTAAAAAAGAAAAGAACTTCGCCAAGATTTAAACTTGTAATTAGTAGTATTAGTAACCAAACGTTATTAATAACAATGTAGGTATTAATTTGTAATATTAATTATTTTCCTATATAAATATTACAACAAAAATAAATAAAATTAAATTAAAAATTTAAAAAACCCCCGACAAAGAAAACCTTTAAAAAGTAAAAAATAAAATCCAAGCGTCGCGTCGGAGACCTATGTAGTTGACGTGTATTTAAATTTTATACTGTATCATTTTTAGTTGTATTCTGTTTTTATTTTATTTACTTAGCGGTCCCCCGACGCAACGACGCTTGGATTTCATTTTTTATTTTCTAACGATTTTCTTTGTCGGAGTTTTTTTAAATTTTTAATTTAATTTTATTTGATGCTTTTTAAACTTTAAATATTACTACTACGACCCTGCCTTCATCAACTTTTTATATTACTAGTACGGCCCTGATTTCATCAACTAGACTAGAAAACAGCAAATGATCTTCGAACGGCTAAACAGATTTTTTTGAATCATAGCTAAGAACACTCTAGATCAAGTCACCTTTCAAACAAAAAAAACTAAATCAAAATCAGTTCATTCGTTTGGGAGCTACGACCCCACAGACAGACACACCCATACACACGTTAAACACATAACACCCCTCTTTTTGGGTCGGGGGTTAAAAATGAATCTTAAAATAGTAAAATGTAAGTTATTTTACTACTAAAATTCATCACATATATAAAAGACCAGCACGCTGCTGCTGCTCATTTTTTTAGGACACACAACGCACTCTGATTGGTTGTTGTCGTTGGTCGTACCTACTTAAAATCACCTTAGTACTGCATTCAGAAAGGGTTATATACTTATATGTTGACGTGGATTATGATAGCTTCAAAATTCTGAAATTATCCACAATTAAATTTTCATTTTGTCAAAGTTTTGGTTTATGAAATTTTCTTTAATTTGATTGGTCGAGTCTTGCCGGTGACGGAAATTGCGACACTTCCTGAACCATAAGAATTCGAGATTAAGTAAATAGGATTATTATCCCATCTGATTGAGCAAAACAGTGATTGTTGCTTTCATTGAATCATAAAACAACTGTACAAGTGTTATCCACAATAAATAGTGTGAGTAAACATAATAATTTCAACTTAACAACAGAGTCTAAAAGTGAGGTTAAAATGTGATAATGCATCGCACACCACCTAAAAAAATACTACAAGGGGCGCCGACACATAGTGAACTAATACGAACTGGTGAATCAGATAATGTCTTATCGGATGACTCAGCTTGTCCTAACCAAAACGTAAGTCAATACAACAACAGGAAAGTTTGCGCTAGTGAGAAGCCATTCACCAATGCAATGGAAACATATGCAGACCCACACATACAACAGCAATTCAGCTATCTAAATCCGCCGCAGTTGATCATTCCACAGTTCCAACAAGCAATTGACACTCGACAACCTTTACCAGTAGTACAATATCCGGTAAGCCAAATGATAAATCACCAACCAAATGTACCATATTATCAACCATTGCTACCACCACAAACACCTGCTCCGCAATATTTCTCGCAGGTGCCACCTCTTCCCAATCTGCACGCCGAATGGCAAACAGTTTCTCACAAAAAGAGGGTAAGAAGCCCTGAAAAACTAAAAGCTCGTAAGCAATCAAAAATAACCAACTACTGGCTTTCCGCACCCCTGGAGACAAGTAATAGGTTTGAAGGACTTCCACGGGAGATAGAAAACACCACCACAGGAACTGAAAAAGAAATTGCTGACAAAACAACAGAAAAGGCAGCATTTGAACGTAAACCTCCACCTATAACTGTATACGGTGCTGAAAATGCCTCACTTCTTCACGAGTCAATTAAAAAAATTGCGCCAAATGAATATTCACTGAAAACTGTTGGCCATCAAAATATAAAAATTCAATTAAACAAAGGTGAACACTACAAACCATTAATTGAATTTCTTGACTCAAAGAATACTCAGTATCACACATACAAGTCAAAAGAAGACAAAAGTTTTAGAATAGTCATGAAGGGATTGCATTATTCAATAAAACCCGAAGACATAATAACAGCCTTAAAAGACTTAGGTCATGAAGCCACTAATGTCTGGAACATCAAACACAGATTAACAAAGCAACCATTATCAATGCATTACGTGGATCTTAAGACCAGCGACAACAATAAAAGCATTTATGACTTAAAGTCTCTGAATCACAATGTAGTTACATTTGAACCACTGCGTAATAAAAGAATTATCCCACAATGCACAAGGTGCCAAGACTACGGGCACACAAAAAACTTTTGCCGAAAGTCTGAGAAGTGTGTTAAATGCGCAGGAAATCATAATACCGCAAATTGTACACGCAAAGTACGTGACAAACAAGTCAAATGCGTCAACTGTGAAGGGAACCATCCGGCTAACTATCGAGGATGTATCGTACATAAGCAAATACAACAACGATTATACCCCACGCTCAGAGAAAAACGGCCAGGCCATTCACAACAAAATGAAGTGAATCAACAATTATACCCAACGGGAACAACCTACACAACAAACAATTACAATAGAGAATTTCCTACTCTTCCTCCTACTCAACACGCCATGACGTTCTCACAGGCTGCAAATAACACCGCGCAACAAGAAAATGTAAATTGGCAAGTAAATCAAACTACAAGACAAAATTCAGCCATTCACCAAACAACAAACGACATTGGTGAACTCAAAGATTTGATAAGGGAGTTAATTGAGCAAAATAAAGAAAATGCAAGAAACATGAGTACAATGCTGAATCTCTTAACCACACTTGTCAACAACATTAATACTGCTCGAACACCTTAAATACAAAATAGCCGTATGGAATGCCAACGGGTTAAACCAGCATCTAGAAGAAACCAAAACATTTTTAATTAACCAAAATATCGACATAATGCTAATTTCTGAAGCACATTTAACAGACAAGCACTACATTAAAATACCAAAATATAACATCTACTATACAACACATCCAAAAGAGGGAAAAGCTCATGGTGGTACAGCACTGATTATCCGCGATAGCATAAAACACTACGAATCCACACCATATCGGAAGGAACACTTACAAGCTACCAGTGTTGTACTGCAGGATGCTGTGGGAGACTGTACTATTTCTGCGATATACTGCCCACCAAAATATAACACCAAAAAGGAAGATTATGAGCATTTTTTGGACACACTTGGGAATAGATTTATAGCTGGTGGTGACTATAACGCCAAACATCCGATGTGGGGCTCCAGGTTACCTACAACAAAAGGCAGGGAGTTACTTAAAGCCCTGCAATCCAAAAACCTTAAAATCATATCTACTGGTGAACCAACTTACTGGCCATCTGACAGAAACAAAACGCCGGATGTTATAGACTTCTGCATCACAAAGAACGTTGATATTAAAAAAATCAAAGCCGAGTCCTGTCTGGATCTCACATCAGACCATTCGCCAATAATTATTAGTGTATTTACACAAATAGTTAAAAAAAAGAAACAACCAACGCTACACAGTAATAAAACTAACTGGAACATGTACCGGGAAATCCTCGATGAATTAATAATACTCGAAAGACCTTTGAAGTCAAAACTCGATTTAGAGTCAGCAGTTAATGATCTCACCACAAGTATACAGCAGGCGGCTTGGCGAGCTACACCAGATTCATACATTGGAGATCTAGAGGAGAGGCCACCAATTATAATAAGGCAAAAAATAGCTGAAAAAAGAGCTATAAGAAAACGCTGGCAAGAAACAAGATCTTCCATTGACAAAGCAAGACTCAATAAAGCTACCAGAGAATTGAAGGATATGATTACAGAAATAAAAAACCAAAACATTCAAGATTACCTAAACGGCCTGAGCCCAACACATGACACCGACTACTCCTTGTGGAAAGCTACTAGAAAAATTAAAAGACCACAACAGCCGGTGCCGCCTATCAAGGACGACAATAATACGTGGGCAAGAAATGACAAAGAGAAAGCCAACATTTTTGCAAAACATTTAACGAGTATCTTTCAACCCTACCCATCTGTCATCTCAATGGAAGAAGAAAAAGAAATAACGGAATATCTCGAGGCCCCATTCCAAATGAATCCCCCCATCTCCAAGTTCAAAACAAAAGAAGTCAAAAGGATAATCAAAAAAGAGATTCGAGCAAACAAAGCCCCTGGATTTGACTTAATTACTGGGAAGGTACTGCAGGAGTCCTCCAACAAGTGCATTAACGCCATAACGCAAATATTTAATACCATCATAAGAATTAACGAATTCCCAGAACAATGGAAAGTGGCTCAGATAGTAATGATCCTTAAACCTGGCAAAAAATCCGAAGAGGTAAAATCGTATAGGCCAATTAGCTTGCTCCCTTTACTATCCAAAGTTTTCGAAAAAGCACTATTGAAACGCCTAAAACCTATAATAGACGATAAAAAATTACTACCAAAACACCAATTCGGATTTAGAAACCAACATGGAACGATCGAACAAGTGCACAGAGTAGTTAAACAAATAAATCGAGACCTAGAATATAAACGCTATTGTTCAGTGGCTTTCCTCGACATTAGCCAGGCGTTTGATAAGGTATGGCACGTTGGTCTGCTCTATAAATTAAAGAAAAATCTCCCATACCAATTCTACTTAATCCTCAAGTCATACTTAATTGATAGATACTATCTTGTCAAACATCAAAATGAGTACACCGATCTACACCCCATCTACTCGGGCGTGCCTCAGGGTAGTGTCTTGGGTCCAATATTATATCTTCTGTACACGCATGATCTTCCAACAACACCATTCACAACAGTCGCTACTTTCGCTGACGATACCGCTATCTTATCCTCCCATAATGATCCTGCATCAGCATCCACGAATTTACAAGCTCACTTAATACTAATTGAAAACTGGCTCAAGAAGTGGAGAATTAAAGCCAACGAGATCAAATCGGTACATGTGACGTTTACCCTTAGAAGAAACACTTGTCCGCCCGTAAAACTAAATGGCTGTCAACTACCACAGGCGGAAGATGCAAAATACCTTGGGATGCACCTCGACAGACGGCTTACCTGGCGTAAGCACATATTTACAAAGCGGAAACAACTTGGTCTGAAATTAAGACAGATGTACTGGCTTATCGGCAGACATTCTCAACTATCCATTGAAAACAAGGTGCTGCTATACAAAACCATTTTGAAGCCAATATGGACTTATGGTATCCAACTATGGGGCTCCGCAGCTAACTCCAATTTAGAAATCTTGCAGAGATTTCAAAATAAAGTTCTACGCCAAATTGTTGACGCGCCGAGATATGTTCCTAACAACATTATCCAACGTGACATACCACTGCATTCTGTCAAAGAGGAGATTGAGAAATTCAGTGCTAAATATCGCGAAAGACTCGCAGTCCATCCTAATCCTCTCGCTACCGAACTTTTTGCCAACAGCCACAGTGAGTTGCGTAGATTAAATAGGTTTATGCCGGAAGATTTAGTGAATAGGTTCACCGAGGACAGTAATTAATTGTACATATTTATAGAGATTGCTTACTGAAGCAATACTCTGATTGTCTTAAGTGTTATATTGTCAAATGTAAAGCTTATTATTATTGATAGATTGCTTGTATGAAAAGGGGTTACAATAAAAAAAAAAAAAAAAAAAAAAAATTTGATTGGACGAATAGTAATAACTTGTTGTTTTTCAATTATGTGCCAATGAGTACGTGTAGAGACGAGATTTTAAGGTTGGGAATTTGTCCATATAGCCTGAAAATTAAACATTTCAAAAGAATGGAAAAAACGTTGAAATTTTGATTAATTTATTTTTTATTTTGTTCTTAAAATTGTTAACTTACGTTTGAATGAGTTGGTGCAAAGGTAGCTACGATCGTTGATGTGTTTTTTAAAACTAAAAGTGTAGTTCGCAGTTTAAAATTTAGTGACATCAAAATGTTTAATTTGGCATCTGAAAATTCGAATTTCGCTGGAAAACCAACCAACCAGAGTGCGACACGATTATCTGAAGAAAACTTTGTACAGGAAACGAGATAAAAAGTTAGTTGCTCTAGAGTAGTGGAGAAGTGAAGTCTAGAACTTAACGGCTTCATTGTGTTATCTTGGAATGTTTGAAAATTACCCATTGGTAATTAATTTAATGAGGATGATGAGCAACTAGAGTTTTGTTTGATTGTGTGTGCTACAAAAGAAGAGTATTATGAAATTTATTGTGATTTCTGAAGACTTGGAAAATTCACTTACTAGCACGAGGTCGACATTTTGTCAATCGTAGATGCAAGGAATTCGAAGGGCAATCTTCTATTATTCAAGCCATCGTCATGGTAATTAACTTTTAAATTGTTTATTTGCGCTATTTCCACGATGATCTTCGATATTTGTTACGATGCTTAGTAAAATTTTGAGGTTGTCTACACCTGAAGTTAAAACTTTGTATTTCGAGTCGCATTTATCATCGGATTTTCACATTTAATTAATTAAACACATCAGTGGAACAATTTTAATAATTAAGTCGTGTTATTTGACTGCGAAATTTAAATTTATGTGATAAACTTTTTCGTACGGGTTTTTGCGTATTTGGTAGTGGTTACCATATCAACAACGGTTATTTAATAATACCAACTTTTCGAACAGTTACAAAAGCGTTAATATTTAAAAATTAAACAATTTTTTTCATTTTTGTACAATTTTATTATAGATGTTTTATTTAAATTATAGTAAAACGTTGATTATCTTACAAATTGGAGATACTGATTTTGAGATTTAAATGTGTAAATTTGTAGGATAATTCTTCATGATTTTTGGAATAATCGATTGTGTCGATAAGTTTAATAACAAAATTTCGTCTCAGTTTGTTTACTTATTAGATTATGAATGCTATTATCATCCAATTAAATTATAATTTGTCCCTGAGTATTTTGTTTCATTTATTGTGGATAGTTTGAGAATCAATTTTTTTTGGAACCTACTCCTGAGATAGTCTCAAATTGCAAACTCCGACTAACGAGCTACGGACCTCTTTAGTGCTTGTTCGTCAGAACACGACAATATATTTCTAGATGGAGTGGTAAAGTAATTTTAAGTTGGCACGACCGACGACAACGACCAATCAAAGTGCGCTGTGTGTTCGAAAAAAAAATGACACGCTGGAGGAGTAGCAGCAGTGGTAAGCCAGCAGCAGTACAGCGTGTCATTTTTTTAAAATACACAACGCGCTCTGATTGGTCGTTGATTTTTTGTTGATAAAGAAAAGATGTCCGAATTTGAATATATTAGTTTGTTTTGGTATGCTACACCAAATTACTCCGAGTAAGTAGGTCTGTTTGGTACCACAGTCCTAGTGCTACACTAACTACACTACTACAAATTGATTGGTGGTACAATTACCAACCCACTTTTTACACCAATCAATTTGTAGTAGTGTAGTTAGTGTAGCACTAGGACTGTGGTACCAAACAGACCTAATTAGTGCAAAAAAATTACAAAAATTGATTGGTGTAAAAAGTGGGTTGATGATTTTACACCAATAAATTTGAAGTTAGTGTAGCACTAAGACTGCGATGACAAACAAATTTATTTTTGTTAATAATAATAAGTCGTTGCTCTAACACGTAGTCCGAATGCCAGGAGAGAGTTCATGTTTGTTCCATGTATTCCATTTATTTGTCGTTAATCATACAAACTTAAAATCACCTCCCCTGGGATCGAGTTGCACACCAATCAAGTTTTCAACCTTGATGGGACGCCCGTCCATGGTTGAGCCAGCTATATTAATTAAATGATCCAATTTTTTTACCAATTTAAAATTACTTCCCCTGGGATCGAGATGTATTGGGATCCGTCAAATGAGCATATGACATCTGGTGGTGAAATATGTACTAGATTAAGGGAAAGCTAAACACAGCAACAGTAGTGAGTTGATTGTGTATCGTTAAATTCCTACAAATTAGAACATTAAAAACAATTTATTGTATATTTGCATTATTAATAACGGAGTCTGCAACGTTTTCTCCGCGAGCAATGTTTAAAAAAAAGTTAGTTTGTGTATTACAAGGTTGTGATAGCGCTTCTAATAAAGACGTGAATATACATTTTCACTACTTTCCAATGAAAACAAATCATTTTGTGAACGTCAAAAATTTATTTGGACAAACAGAGCGAAAAGATCAATTAGAAATTTGGATGAAGATGTTGAAAATTAAAGAAGTCAATTATGGAATAAAAGGGGAGCTTTCCCCCCCCCCCCAATATTGTAGAAAATTGGCAAAAAGTCAACTTACTACATTTTAAATTCAAATTATACAACTAATAGAACCTGAATATATTACATAATCACTTTGAAAATCATTCGATTGCAGGTAAACTATATCTCGTATTTGAAACTTTCCCTTAAGGTAGCCATAATTTTTAGGCTCCTCCCATCTGACGGATCCCAATACCAAGTAAGTTTCAACTAGGGTACTTATATAATATATAAATTTTATCTTGGTTAATCCGAAGATTATCCATCTAGAAAATTTAATATTCTACTTTTATATTTTCAATAAATGTATTTCACAAAAATAAACGGGAAGCACATGCTACTCCTCTACCTCCTTTTCCTCATTCAGCGTGTCAATTTTGTACGGCACACAACGCACTCTGATTGGTTGTTGTTGTTGGTTTTTAGCAACTTCAAATCAACTCCCCTGGAATCGAGTTGCACACCAAACGAGTTTCCAACGTTAGTGGGACGCCCGTCTGCGATTGAATCAGCTATATAATCCTTATTATTTTTAAACTTGAGGACGTTTAAACGTGAACAATTAAAATTGTCCGTATTAAGGATTTATTTTTTTTAATGAAGATTGTTAAAACGATTTTTTTTTAATTAATACCTCTAAAATAGAGATCCACCGGCTAGCTGCCCGTCCGTGGACGGGCTTTCCACCTAGTAGTAACATAATATTAATAATAAAAAATCATAAAATTATGTGTTTTAAAATTACAGTAAACTCTCGATTATCCGTGGGCGGTTTATCCGCTTTGGGGATTATCCGCGGTGGCTGTAGGAGGCATTTTTATAAAGAAAGAAGGTTTTTTCGTAAATCACAAATATACATATTATAAAAATAAAATCACTGTTTTCCGGATATTAGTAGATTTTTCGTAGTTTTTTTGCTATGCGGCTTATCCGCGAAATTCGATTATCCGCGGTATCCACGCCAGTCAATCCCGCGGAAAATCGGGAGTTTACTGTATTAGAAGGAATTTAAATGGCAATATAAACTCTATTTATTAAAATAAAAATTGATAACAATGAACTTATTTAAATACATAGGTTTGTTTTTATCGCGACATTGACATCCACATGGACATCTTTGCTATGTTTGCATCTTAACACTTATAAAAATAAAAAAAATACATTTTTTCGTGTATTTTGCCCACCCCTGGGTGCGGCTATAAATGTTTCACATCAAAATTTATATAACATACCAAATAAATACCTTATACTATTTCTTTATTTTACATACCTTCAGAAATTTGCCGTAGGTACTTTAAAACCTTTTCCTCCCACCAAACAAACTTGGAAAACAGTTCACCGCTATCGATCACATTTCTAAGTGTTTTGTTTTCGCAATATTCCATTTGAATATACAATATTGCTTTCATACTCGGAGTTGGTGGTAAATAATCATTTTCAATTGAAGATCCGGTTTGGCTCTGCCGCTCCGAGGTTTCTTCAGCACAATTATTCATATTAGCAGAATTTTCAAATAAGATGTATTCACTACTCTGCTCCGAGTCGGTTTCTTCAATATATTCTTCTGTCCAAGAAGTATAATATCTAACTATGTTTTCATGGTTTAACTGAGATAAAATTGTAACTTCCCTAATCATCTTATCATTTAATTCTTCATTGTTTGGTTTCAGTACAATTCTTTTTAAAGCATATGTCCGCCCATCACATTTTTTTAATACCTGCATAAACATTTTTTTTTAATTATTATATAAACGAGAAATTAGTCAACTTTACCTTGTAAACTTCACCAAAACTACCTTGGCCTAGTAGACCCTGCTTTATAAAATCATCTTCCACTCGAGATTGAGATCGTTCAAAAGTACTTAAAGCACCCGATTTATCTTGATTGTTTTCTAAGAAATCTTCATTAGGCGATACATCGAAAGATTGATGGAAAAATTCACCTAATAACAAATCTGTAGTAACTACCATCCCTTTTCTTTAAACAAGTTTAAATTGCTAATTAAATTAAAAACAAAAATGATAACCAATAAATTGATGAAAACCAAAATAAAAACGACAAATTCCGATGCGTTCAAAACACCCTGTATATCGTCCTATTAGAGGTAATTGTCACTAATTACACTTTTGTTGAAAAATGAGATAAGTATACCTAAGCGAATATTTTTTGACGTTCTATCTTATGAAAAATTGATCAAGTGCATTTAATGTTTTTATTCCTGTCAGAAGTAAAACTCAGTAAGTACAAGTTCTTCACTTCTTGCACAGTTTATCAGTATCATTTACTAGATGAATATTTTACACAATAATGCATGTTATCAAGTGACCTGTGATAAGCAAATTCCTGGCGGCAACGACACAATTTATAAATAAAAAATTTAAAATAAAGTTTCAGTTATTTAATTGATAAGTATGTGCTGAAACTCCTTATAATAGCTTTAGAAGTAAAATTCATTAAGTACAAAAAGACTTTTTTCTAATACCATATTAACATTTTTCTATTATTTTTGAGCAAAAATTATTGATAAAGAGCATTACTTCTACTTACAGCAAAATTCAAACCAAATACAAACATTTTCTATTTTTCAGAGATAAAAAAAAATCATTAAGTAAACTAAGTGAGTTTTTTTGGTTTTACCTCTAAGTAGACGATACCAAAGAGCAGCAATAAGTAGTCATAGAAGTAAAAATTCACGAGATGTTCACTAACATAAGATAAATAAACAAATTATAAATACTAAAGTGAACAAACGATAAAAATTCAAACAATCCCTTATAACAAAAGGACAATATAGGCAGCTGTAAACTACACCATTAATTCCTAAAAATAAATATATAATAATAAACATTGCCTTGTATTTCATCTCATTTCATTAAAGTAAGTTTAATTTTGTAATTGGATTTAAACAAAATTTGAGTAATTGAAGTACTTTTGAAGTAATTGAGGTACCTTGAAGTAATTGAATTAGAGGAAATGTACCTATGATGGACCCCCGCCAATGATGAACCACTAGTTGTATTGTCAAATTTACCGCTCATAAAGTTGACTGAAATTTACAGTCAGTTGTTTACAAACGCTAAAGGCGCGTTCTCACGTATCAAGTTTAGTTCACCGATTTTAGTAGTTGATCAACAAAAGTTGAACACGACTTGAACGAGTTTTTGTTCACACCTATCAATAAAAACTGATTCAATTCATACACATTTTCAATTTAATTCCAGTTCCAAATGGCGTCAAAAACAAAATACACATGCACGAAACTTGAAAGCCAATTGAAATTGACGTTCAAATGATGTTCACACGTATCAAGATTGCTTTCAACTTGAAAGCAAGTAACAGGCGATTCATAAATTGAACGACTTTTGTTGATCCACTAAAAAGTTGTTCAACTTTTTTGAAACAAAGGTTTTTACTATAGATTTCATTCAACTTTTGTTGATCAACTAAAATCGGTCAACTAAACTTGATACGCGAGAACGGGCCTTTACGAAAATAATATTAACTTATTGGTTTTGTATTTTCATGTCGTATCAAAAGTGAAGGAAAATTTAGTATTATTAAAGTAAGCCTAAGAATTATTCAGATTTCATTAGTACTTAATCTTACCTTCATTGTGCTGATTAATTTCCGAATTACTTTCCATGTTCTTGTAAGAGAAAATTTCGTCGTTCTCTTCATTATTACCATTAGCACCTTCAAAAGTGTCCAATTTATTGTCAATGTTACTAGCCTCTTTAGGAAAACGTGCATTGTTTTCAGAATTTTGGTTGTTTATGTGAGACTCCAAATTATCGTTAGTATTATCTGAATGTTTTATATCAAAATTAGTCAATTCAGGGGTAATTAATGGATTACCTTGAATGTTTTCTTCGTTATCCAACACATTCCCTTCAGCCCCTTCATTTTCAAAAGTGTTTTCATCGAGAGCCTCATTTTCCTCAGTATTTTTATCAACAACATCATCATCATCTGAAACTTCTACTTCAATCCAAACTTTCTTTTTTTTCTTCGCCGCCTTAGTAGCCGATGCAGGGAAAACCACTCGTCCAGATCGCGCAGGTCTCACGCCTAAACACAAAAGATGACGTTGTAGTTAACACCCTGACTTATAATCAGTGAACCCTGATTATATTAAAATTTTTAACAGTACGTTATATTTAGTCTCTTACCTTCTTCATTGTTGACCGATTCTTCTGAACCGTCTATTTATAACGCGTTTAATTAAACTATTGAAGTATTTTGAGTAATTTGGTGGTACTTGAATTACTTTTTGGTTAGTTTTGAAATATTTGAATTACTTTTAATTTGGTAATTGACATATTTTTTCTTAAGCCCGTATGACACGATGCATAATTTTGCATAAAATTTACCGGTGAAAATCAACCGTCAATCCTTACTTGGTCATTCTTAGTTTAAACGTTGTTGAGTTAACATCGTCTCAAAGATTATTCGTGTGTGCTTTTATTATTTTACATTGAGTTAGTGCAGAAAATCGAAATTTTGTATTATAAAATTACAGTAGACTACGATTTGATAATTTTCTTCATTTTTGAAGAAACAAGATTTTATAGCATATAAGCCTGAAGATGCTGTAAGTTAACTAAAACATTTTTTACCAAACTTTTTTCAATTTCGTCTTAAACGAATTAGTTACAAATTTTTCTTTGTTTCAAGGGTTAGTAATAAAAAAAAACCGGAAAATTCAAAATCCATTTATTGTGGGCTTTTGTGACAACTGTGGACAATTTGTTGCTGAAATCCAGGAAAAATCCTGCACTGCAAAATTTGCTAGAAAATCTTGTACGATATTAAAAGGTAAGTTTGATTTACATTTATACTTGCATGATTACCATTTTTGTAATAATTACTTTATTTTCAAAATTTTGTACGCCGTAATGCGTCATCGATTAAAAACAAAAACATGTCATAACTTGCGTTGTAATTAATCATCTTGCAAAGACGGCCACATTCAGGTGCACTACTTTTTGGTAGTTTATTTTCTATCACCATGTAATATGTGATACAACAATATTCAAATTGTATAAAGCTTTTTTTTACTTTCGGCTTATCAAAATATATTGTGCAACTACCGATGATACACCTTTTAAATTATAAAAAAAATTATCGACGCAAATTAACCGTCAAATGTATCTACTTATATTCAGTTTTAACATTTTAAACATTGTAGAGTTAACATCATCTCAAGAACTTCTCCGGTGTCTCCATTATTTGGGCTGAGAATGTGCGGAAATTGACATCTGATATAACAAATCTTGCTGTATTTTTCAATATTGGAGGAAGAATATCTCATTTTACTGGCAGAATTACACAGGCACAAACCACAAAATCAGTTGAAGTTGTTTTAGTACAAACCCAAAGAATATGTAAGTTAACAAATACTTAATAAAATAATATTTTTAATAATTAGTTACAAATTCTCTTTTGCTTTCATGCTATAGAAAATTGGATCGTATTTTACGTAAACATTATGGGTTGTACATTGGTGAATTAGAAGAACTAAAATTTTGTTACGAAGCAGGAAAGCAATGTATCTTTAAAGGATTTGAACTTGGAGATTCAAATCAAAACAGGAAATTTAGGAAAACCTTATAAACCAACACGAACAATGTACTAAGTTTTAAAATACTGATTATTGGCATGACTAATTTTGTGCATAATTCTCGAGTATGTTAAGAACTTAAATTTTAGATGAATTAATTTCTTGGGATTATGGACAAAATATTAAAGAATACAAGTATATCTCTCTTCTACGTTTCGCTATATTATATTTTAAGCTTCTTCAGGAAGAACATATAAATAAATATTATTTTTTAAAAAACGAAAATTGAAAATGACAAAATTAAAATATGACAATAATTATAAACTAACTAGATGAATTAATTAAAAATTAACAAAATTATTAATGCAGAAGATCACCATAAATAATGTTTAAACCCTTTATGTCATCCCTAAAGTTTACAATATTAATCACTGTTTTTATGTGGAACATTTCACTAATCAGTCTTTTAAAATAATTATTTTCAAAATCTAAAATTTCCGTTTGATTGAAATCGAAAGTGTGTTTTAATGTTTTAAATGTGTTCATCATCAATAAAGAGCGGATTTTAGTGCTTTATGACTATCCTTAATATTGAAGGGAATGTAAAATTTTCTTAAAATGCCCGACTAGAAATTTGTTAGGGCATTCCCTAACATTATGTGGGCCTGATCAGATTTCAGCATGGCATGACGTATTAGGCCATTTATTTGAGGCCCTGATCCGGCTTAGATCGGGGGAGCCCTATTAGGGCGGTCCATGACTGAACCTAATTGCTGCCAAATCTGGCAAGCCTGATATGGCCCTGATCTAAAACACCATATTGATCCCCGATCCGATTTTAATATGGCAAGCCTTATCGGGCAGCCATGGCTATACCTGATTGCTGCCCGATTTGGCGTACCTGATGTGGCCCTGATCCTGAACACCATATTAATCCCCGGCCCCGGTCCGGATTTAATCTATTATTTCATTAATTCGACAGATGGTGTGCTGATTGTGAATTGCTTTGAATCTTTTAATTGACAGCATAGATTAAGGGAAACATTCAAAAAATAGTCATACTTACTTACAGGAATCAAAACGGAGATTCTTCCGAGGTGAGGCCTTCTCATTGCACTTAGGTTGGGCTGACCCTCGCAAATATCCCTAATGTGGATAATTCGGGCGTACTATTTTTGAGTGTCGGGACCAAAGAAAATATATAGAGAGAAGTGATACCTGCGTGTTAAATGATGGCAACACGACGCAACGACACCACCTGGTGCTCGGGTGCCCAACTAAACTGAACTAAACGCGCGTAAATTTAAAAGAACTATGCCCTATTTAATTTTTTTTACATCTTCTGAAAAACGTATTTAATAAATATTTTCTATAGGTACACTTTACAGTAGTAGTTATAGAAAATATCATTTAAATACGTTTTTCATATATTTATAACAATTATTTGCTTATTAGAGAGATGTTTAACAAATAAAATTCATAGTTAAGTAGTACGTAAATATTTATTTTAATAAATCAAAAATGTTACATATGAACAAAATAACTATACAACAAAAAAGAAACAATATAACACAATAAATAATAAGAACAAATGAGATATAATTAAAATATTTCAAAAAATAACACACTTCTTGCGGCCATGTGAACTAAAAATAACGAAACGTGTCCAATCCCAAAATTGTTTCACTGCTTTATTATTTATAAAAAAATGTTTATTTTTGATATTTTTTTGATTATATATTTCTTATTACAAAAAACAAAATAGTACGTTATTGTATTTATTAGCACTTCACTTTTTACTTGCACTTGCACGTTTGCAAAACATTAACAGCCGTATTCATAAAAATACTTAAAAGTGTCTTATAAACCTATTGTAGCTAAAACGTTCACTAAAGTTAAAACCCGTTTTAAGAGTGCTTTATTCATAAACGCATTGTAAGTGTGTAGTAACTAGAAAGCAGATATAAGACTAAATTAGCTCATTTGTACCATAGTTGAACTATTTCAAGGGATTTTTACGCGTTGAACGTAATTAGTTGGCAGCAAATATAAATATATTTTAACCTATAAATTAAGCGATTGTTTTGACGATCTGTCTAAATTTAAGTTAATAATTTATTTTTGTGAGTGAATATGGATGACAATAGTTTGAAAAGAAGAGAAAATTCAGTTGAAATGTGTTTAACTTTTTAATTATTCTTGTTAAAAAATATATTAGTCAACAATAATCTATACTGAATAAACATTTTTAAGTATTTGGAATTTTTTTAAATTGTATTAACAACATAATTATATTATAACAATTTCAACTTATAAACCTTATAGTAGCTTTGCTAAATCTATATTTTTTTTGAAAGTTTACATCGTCAAGCCGAAAAGGATTTATTCTGCGTTTATAGACTTTTCTACGACGCGGACGGGCACCTTCAATCGCGTGATCAATATTATTTATTACTTCCATTCTATTTAGAGTACAAATAGTTGCTATTGCATCCATTTTACTGATTTAAAAAAATTTATAAAAAAGCAAGCACGTTCGGTTACACTTAGGTTACACGTTAAAATGGGTTTACAACACTGTTAAAGTAGGTAGTAGACCTTTGTAAATATCGCCAACTTACGAACTCCTTAAAACAGGTTTTTAAGCTTACTAAACGTTTATGAATACTGTTTTTTTACAAGTCCCTTATTAAGGGTTTGTAAACCGCTCGTAAATTTTTATGAATACGGCTGTAAGTTTGGTTATAAGAAATAATGTTACCAACATCTAGTTTCTGGTTACTAATTAAATCACCAAATTTGCGTTCGGTACCGTTCGATACTAAGGTGGCAGAGCGAAAATACTGTCTTCGGATTTCATCGGCTGTTACCAGCTTTCCTATCTTAGCTTCACCCCTATGGTCGGGACTGAGTTCTCACTCGCGAGGCAAGTGCGCCCAAAATTTACAATGTGCACATATAGCGAAGCTATCATTTTATTACATTCCAAACCAGGCCCTAATGTTCCGCCTCTCCCGCGCTGAAACGTCCCATCCCGCTTATGCTATGCAAACCCGGCTTTAACGTGGAAGCCTCTCCCGGCCCCTACTAGGTTTTCCCGATTTGGATCGGATCGTGTTTTTGCGTTACAGTCCACATCCGGACCAGACCGGGATGCCTGATCAGTACCAGATCTGCCTAAGGGCAAACCACATCAGGGCCTTATTCCAACCCTAACAAATTTCTAGTCGGGTGTGCACGATTTATGAAAAATGTGATCATTTGGCACCAAGTTTTTTACGCCTTTTCTGCCTTTTTTGCTTTATTATGCCTATTTTAAATTTTTGTGCCTATTTAAAGTCTTTTTGTCCAATTTTCAACGTTCCTTGAAAAATTTTTTTTTAATACTATGGGAAATTAAAAATTTGTTTTCTAAATATAACTAAACCGACAAAAATAATCAATTTACAACAGAACCTACAACAGAAAATCACGATGTGCAACTTCAGCATTTTGTTAATTTTGCTTATTAGTTTACCGATGACGTGCTCATTGGTGAAATGATGACTTTTATTGCTGAAGTACCGGGGCAAATTGGCCAAGTAGTAAAATTGAAATCGGAAGAAGTTTTCTCAAAAAACGAGGAATTTGCAATTCTAAATAAAATCAGCATTATTTTGGGTGGGGGCAATGTTCTTGATTTCCAAATAAATCCAGTTACTATAACCAAATTTAAAAAAGCACACATAATAATTGTAGATGTAGAAAGAAGCTTATGCTTTTAACCCTTATGGGTCCATACAAATTTACACATTATATCTGCCATACGTAGTACCCGGGTACTACCATATAATTATATGTAATTCTTGTTGTGCTCAATCTTTTAGCGGATTTTTAATATTCATATAAGCGTTTTTAGTAACAATTATGTTTATATCGAGTTACATTTATACATAATGTGATGGTGATTCACGGTTTGTGTCAAAATTTTATTAAACTGTAAACAATATTCTCAAGTAAAGCTGATTAGGCGAGAGCAGATTTTACGTTCTCGATTGCAATAGTTCATTTTTCAGTAACGTAATGAATGCCAATTAATTTAAAATAGAAATAAATTTTAATAATTATTTGTTACCTGGTGCAACTCGTGAATTTTTGTGGTTTTTTTAATAAATCTATCAATTGATGTAATGTGATAGAGACGTATAATTGTGTAAACTGTGTACTCAAAGGAAATAATTGGGTAAATTTCATTAATCGGTGACAGCTATTTTTTGTATCTCTGTATTCCTAATATTATTCACCATGATACATCTAATATATTCGTATTAATTATAGTTTAATTAATCAAAAATTAGAACTTTTAATATTTGAGGATATTGGATCAATTGAGAAATGTAGTTGAAATTAAACCAAGTAACGATAGCGATACTGAAGACGAACATCGGTGTTGCGAAAAACAAAACGAGTCAAGTGAAATGAAGTTTTGTGAATTTACAATTTGGAATACATTTCCACCAAGTCAATCTAAAAGAAGAGATTTTTTTGATATGTTGATAAAAAAAACTAACAATTGACGAATTTAAAGCTTAATTTGTAATATTAACTACAGCGGGAGTTTTTTCATCAAGCAAAAAATTTTTTTATCTTCCATCACAAAAAAAAGTAAAGATTTTTTAGTAATATGCTTCAATTTCTTAAAATATAGTATAGAAAATACTCTAGGCCTTAAGATAAAACAATCGGTAATTCTACTTGCACAATCAACATCAACGCACAAACTAGACGTTGCTGGACGCATGAAAGTAACATGATACTGATTTTTATGGTTATTTAATGTTCCAAAAAGGCAAAGTAAGACACGGAAAAGCTTCCAGAAATACCAAAAACTTGTGTGACCTCATATCAATGTCCCTAAAACAATTTGTAGAGCATAATACATTGAAATTTAACTTGTTTTATTTTTTATTTCAAATTGCCTCTATTCTAAAGTTAATTTCAAGTAAAATGTAAAACAAATTATATTTTAACACTTTATACTATGATAAATTGTTATTAATAAATATTAGAACAATTTTGAATGAATTGAGCTATTCTGTACCATTTATATCCCATAGAAAGTAATGTAGTACCCAGGTACTACGTATGGCTGGATTAAGTATAGCTTTAAAGAATCTCAAAAAACTTTTACTTCATATGACAATTTTTAATTTTTTAAAATTTTTTTGTTCAGACAACCATTTTTTTAGAGATGTCACCAAAGCTCAAAGAAATCGGCCGGATAGAAAAAAAGATATGACGTTTTAAAGTCAAAATAGTACCCGGGTACTAGGTATGGACCCATTAGGGTTAAAAATATTTTAAGTGACAAAAGTCAGAATTTTACTGTAGAAGAGTAATATTTAATCGTTAACTGTTTTCACGAATAATTTTTAGTTAAGTTTAGTTAGGTAATAATAAAAGTAAGGGGTATCAAATTTTTATTTGGTACTTTTTTTATGCCTTTTTTCATCTGATTGTCATTTTTTAATGCCTTTTTAGGCTATTTTTCGTGCCTTTATAGACGCCTTTTTTGATATTTTTTATGCCTTTTTATCCGCTCTTTAATCATCAAACATTAAAACACATAAAAACGTTTGGTAGGAATTTTTTATTTGGCCCAAAGGAAGAGATATCCGGAGAAGATGTGGTTTTTCATCAATCTTACGTAAGCAACAAATCTTGAATTTTCATTTTGTCCCTATAATAATGGCATTAATTCGTTCGCGATAATTTGCGATAATTATTTTGAAATTCCGCGGTCGGTTGTGAATGGTGTCGAGTATGTATTTTATAGTGAAAAGCTTCTTGTTGGAAGCTCTAAAGTTCGCGAATCGTTTTCGTTTATAATTTTCGCCGTCGGAAGTGAAAAGTGTCTAGTTCGCATTTTATAAGAAAAGCTTGATAGAAGCTTTAAATTTCGCGAATCGCGTTGGTTTATAATTCTCCTAGTGAAAAAGTAGTGCAAAGTGTTGGTTTTGTGCTTGGTGGTGATGGAGCTGCGCCGCGGAGTAGCATCTAGCTCAAAGACTGCAGGATTAAAAGTAATCACAAATTTTTACTAACCATTTATAAAAAAAATTAAAAATTAACAAAAAACCTTTTATTTAAAATTACAAAAGCGCATTAAAAGTAAAAAATAATTTTAATAAAAGCAAACAAAGCTTCTTCAAAACATCAATAAAAAAGCGTGGGGCTGTTTAGTTATAGGTGGGTAAGCAGGCTCATTGTTGGTGTACGAAATTCATAGCCCCACGCCTTTATATTGTCGTTTTCGAGAAGCTTTGTTTGCTTTTATTAAAATTATTTTTAACTTTTTAGTCCACTTTTGTAATTTTAAATAGAACGTTTTTTTTAAGTTTTTTATTTAATTTTTTTATTTTCTAATTTTTTAAAGCTAGTTCGCACTACATGATTTATCATATGACGTCATAAGAAAAGTCATAGCTAAAATCATACCATCAGAACAGCCAATCATAAAAGCCATAACTTCTATAATATCAAAAATCATAGTGTGAACGTAAAAAAATCAGTCATATGAGAAGTCATGTGACAACATACATGATAGCTCTACAGGCCTAGAAGGCCCTTGGCTTTATTCCCTGCCTACCTAACCTGTCTTGTAAACTCTCGTGTGTGACGCAGCCGTATCAACGGTAATGACGTCGACACAATTATCAGGCATCACCACAGAGTGTAGATGCCCACCGGAAGGCCGAGCCAAGAAATGATGTGCAATCCGCGATTTGAACCCAGAATTTCCGCTCTATACTCAACCAGCGATCATGTGACAACTCACATGATAAATCATGTAGTGTGAACGTGGTTTTAGTCATATATTTTCAAATACAGTTGCTGTATTTAAAATAATGTAGGTTCATCCTATCAGAATTCTCCATTTATGTGTTTTAAATGTTTGATACTTCACCCTATATAAATCATTACGACGAAAAATTTTATCCTAAATGCGGTCCTTAAAAATGAGATTTGGAAATCTATATTACTTTCCACCTTGTATGATAAAATTGTTCAATGCGCAGCGGCGCATGCGCTTTATGATTTTCAGTTTTTTCCCGATTTTTCGCTTATTTTTCAAAATATTAAAAAAATATGAAATTAAAATATGAAAAAGACAATTAGTCTTTGGAACATTTTGAAAGTAGGACCACCAAGTGCTGTCAAAACGGCGTTGCCAAATGTATGTTTACGGCTTGTAAGTATAGGAGGCATTGCAAATATACATGAGTTTATATTCGAGCATTGGATATGGAATCCAACACAAATCTTGAATACAAAAATCTAATATCAAATCCAATAGTAGGTAATGTCAAGATACCTTTACAAATACTTATTTTGATTTGAATTGAATGGATTTTGCAAATTTCAAAAATTAGAGAAACTTAAAATTACGTTTTAACGTAACAAATATTTGAAAAATTAATTAAATTTAAATTTGCTTCTTCAAAATAATAACTTAATAAATAAAACACATGTATTCCAAAACTTTAACTTTTGGTGGGTTCAACTGATTATATTTTACAGGGTGGCCCTTTGAAAACGAAACAGACGGGATTGTGGCCAGCAGAATTTTTTTTAAGAAATGCAAAATCACGTCAATTTTATCATCGAGGGGGACAACTTTTGCAACCAATGTCACTTCCGTATTATTTCATCCCTTCGCGTTGCGATGACAACCCCTAAAATGTTAATAGGGATGATATGGCAAATAACACCTCATTTGAAAAGTTTTGCTTCCCCGAATTCAGTTCTGTATTTTTTTTAAAGTTTCATCAATTAATCAACAAAAAAATTAAAGCTGCAAAAATGTGAAATAAATCCGATATTTCAAGACATTTAAGAATAAAAAAAGTAAAAACGCTTGGACAGGTTGAATTTAATTTCAAGGGGGCTACTTTTACTGTTATTCATATAAACATTGACAGTTCAACCCTTAAGGTAAAGGGCAAACTACCCTTGGAATTTTAAATAAAAAATTGGTCTATTTTTTATCAGAAAAGTGAAACTTTGAAACTTTAGCTTTGATATTTACAGAAATTTATAAAATGATGAAAGAATTGTTTCAATTGCTGATTACATTCAAGACTGTAAGAGTGGTTAACCCTTCAGTTCAAGGGTTGAATTGTCAATGTTTATAAATAGCACTATTACAGTAAAAGTAGCACCTTTAAAATTAAAAAAAACGCTGTTCAAGCGTTTTTCCCTTTCTTATTCTTAAATGTATTAAAATATCGAATTTATTTCGCAGTTTTGCAGCTTTAAATTTTTTGGTGAATAATTGATAAAACTTAAAAAAATAGAACTGAATTCAGGGAAGCAAGACCTTTCAAATGAGGTGTTACTTGCCATATCATCCCTATTAACATTTTAGGAGTTGTCATCGCAACGGAAAGGGATGGAACAATACGGAAGTGACATTGATCGCAAAAGTTGTCCCCCTCGATGATAAAATTGACGTGTTTTTGAATTTCCTAAAAAAAAAATTCTGCTGGCCACAATCCCGTCTGTTTCGTTTTAAAAAGGGCCACCCTGTATAAGCAGCGTCACAGGCCATGCAGACCCAGGGCTGAGTTGACGATAAATCATCTTCCTGTTTAATTTGTTTTAGAAAGTTCAGTGTGTGACGCAACCGTATTTACGGTAATGACGTCGACACTAGAGATGAATGCGGGACTACTTTTTCTTGTCCCGTCCCGCGGATCCCGCACACGTCCCGGGGATCCCCGAGTATAGAACTTCTTATAATAAAATTAGAAATTCGGCCGTCAGACTGCGGCTATTGTAAATTACCTTTATTTTTTTTTGTACTAAAATCATAATAATATAGAATTTCTTATAATAAAATCAGAAATTCGGGATGCATTGTATAAACTAAATCAAATGCGGGGATGAAAAAAATCCCGTCCCGCGCAGGACTAATTTGCCGTCTCGCCCCGTCCCGCGCGCGTGGAACGGAATTTTTTCATCCCGCATTCTTCTATAGTCGACACAAATATTAATTTGACCACAAAGTGTGAATCCCCACCGGAAGGTCGAGCTGAAAAGGGGAAGGCGAGACTTTCGAGAAACAAATTTTTTTGTTAAACATCAGTATCCCGATTTTATTTTATTAAAGTAGTTAAGAAGCAAATTTCAGCCATTTTCGAGAAAAGAACGTGTCAAAGTTCAACATGCGGTTTGTAACTCATAAAAAGTGATGCAATTAAGAAATTTCTCTGTACTGTCCGCGATTTGAACCCAGAATTTCCACTTCGTACTCAACCAGCGATAATCATCATCACTCAACTACTGTGGCTAGGTTCTATTTATTATTCGGAAAAAATAATAAAAAGTCCAAAATTATTTAATTACTTTATTCGCAATAAGTTTGTGCGTAAAGTGACGAGCACTCATTTGAATTAAACTGTAAACTTTGGCTTTCAAAGCACCTGAATTTATATGATTTTTGCGTAAAATTGGGCATTTACAATCAAGATCACCTTTTAGTTATAAAAACAGAGCACTTTTATTCAAATTTAAATGCCTTTTTGGGTAGATAAAAACCATACTTATAAATTTAGGTCGATTCTGTTGAGATGACTTCATGTTTTTCAAAAATAATTTTATTTAGTACAAATTTCGAATTGAGTAATATTTTAAGTCCGATTTGTTTACATTAAAAATACTGAAATCAGCTGTTAAATGGTTTCTGATATTTGCTTAATAATTTTATAATACATATATTTTTGGAAGTACGTAATTTCAAATATGCGAGCGAAATTAGAATTTATAATGATGAAATCGGGTGCAAAATTGCGAACCTAAAAAAAATGTAAAAATTAAGGGTTCCTAATACAGAAAAGAAAAGAGAAACTAAATTTCATTTTAAATCGGACGAATACTTTAAAATATATTTGTACACAAATTTGGAATTAAATGCTACTTTTAAAACTTACTGATACATTTTCCTCTCAGCACTTCAGTTCCATCACTTTTAATTACAAAAATTTTTTTTTGTTCACTACAATCATCATTTGTAGTTATTTGGCATTTTTCTGAAAATTGATTTTCCAAATCCATTGCCCGACAAAGTTTGTTAATTTTATTGTGAGGTTAGAACCAGTTAGAACTGAAACGACCAACCACGTGCAACTAAATATTAACAATGACCAACAATGACGACTGACGAGAGCCAGACAGAGCGTGCTAATGACCAAACTGAACAATTTCTGCGCATGACATCACGCGGAAGAATAAATTCAAATGGCAGAATAAATTCAAATGGAAAAATCTAAAACTAATTTTAATCATGGAATTTATGTACATACTTACATATTTGTATGTACGTAGTAAATAAGTACATAATAAAGTATCCATATAGCTCTCATAATAAAATTCTTTGATATTTGGTCGTCACAATCGAGGAAAGTTTTTAAGCAGTTTGTTTTAGCCGTTTAAAAAAAAATTTTTTAACAGCATTTATAATATTAATGTTCTATTAATCAATAGAAAGAGAGAAAAAATATAATCTATAATAATAAGTTATTACAATACCAAAAAAATAAAAACTTGTGATTTTATATCAAATTATCAAGAACTTTTGTTTAGAAAATGGAAAATTAAAATGACAAAGCTATTATGACTGTTCAAAAGAATATTTTTCTTTTTCTCAATTCGTACGATTCACTCGGATTATGGTGCAAGTACATAAATACGAAAAAAGAATTGGGCCACTAGCAAAATTTTTACCGGTAAGCATTTGTGTTATTATATTGTAAAATATTAAGTGAATTTAAATGAATTAATTACAATATAAAATTTATTTTTATTAAAATTTACTTACTATGTAACTACAATAAACATTTTTGTACAAAAATATGTATAATATGTAAATTATGTCAATCAAATGATCAAACTTTGAATAAATCACAAAAATTTCAGTACAAAATAATACATTAATTTATTATGTATAATATATTATTATAAATAAAACAGCTTCATTTCAAAACTGATTGGATTGTAAAAAATGCAATCACACTATCCGTTGGAACATCAATTTTTCTTTCCCTACAATAAATTATGAGTAAAGATTATTAAATAATAAAATTAATCTCCACATTTTTCAATCACAAAATCATCTACCTAATTCCCGATTTGATCAAATCTGCACTGTTGGATAGCAATAAAGATTGCGATAATGTAGTAGCAATTCGCCCTTGTTATTTTCAATTAGAAATATAATTTTTAATCATTTATTATTTAAATTATAAAAATAATTTATAAAAATAATTTAAAAATTATTTCTAAAATTTTATTTTCAAGTTACTACCTATGTACCTACATTTTATAATATTTAATTTAGATAAAATTTTTTTTAACTAAACCTAAGTAAAATTAACTTAAATTCTTTCATTTCTCAGTTCTAAGAAAAGTTTTTCGAGTGATGTATAAATCTTTGTTCTTCCTACACGTCGTCTAGAATTGTTCAGGAATCCAAAGACCTGTGACTGGGAGCTATATAATGGCTCCCTAAAACAGAGACTGGAAGACTGTCCAAAGAAACCTAACTCTGTGGAGGAGCTAGAACTGATGAACGACTTTGTTACATCAGCAATACTAGATGCTTACCACAAAAGCTGCCCAATGAGGAATAGGACAGCCAAATGCGAGCCCACTTGGTGGAATCGCGAGCTGAACTCCCTTAGGGCAGAAACTCGTAGGCAATATAGCCAAGCCCAAAATGGAACTGGGGATTGGGAAACTTATAAAGATTCTCGTCGCAAATACAAATTGGCCATCAAAAAGGCAAAAGAAGACTCATGGAAGAAGTACTGCGAGGAGGTCGAAATAACTCCAGAATGTGCTAGACTCCAGAGAGCTTTAATGAGAGACAACAACGGTAAAGTTGGTTCTCTTCAAAAACCCAATGGGGGGTTTACAGCCAACGGGGAGGAGACGAGCTCCTGAGGGCGCTAGAACAGGGTGGAATACATGCGCAAGGCTATGCTGACGACATAACAATCCTCGCCGTCGGGAAGTTCGGAGGGGTTTTGTCTGCACTAATACAGCGGGCCCTGAGAATTGTCGAACGGTGGTGCACCAAGGTAGGATTGTCGGTAAACCCGGAAAAAACCGCCGTGGTAGCCTTCACTAAATGCAGAAAGGAACTGCAGGAAGTAAGGATGCCCATACTCTGGGGGAAAAATCTGCAACTAGCAGATGAGGTCAAATATCTGGGGGTAACCTTGGATAAAAGATTGACTTTTACCAAACATATAGAAAACATAACGATCAAGGTGACTAGGGCCATGTGGGCCTGTAGGAAAACGATCGGCAAAACGTGGGGACTTAACCCTAAAATGGTCCTTTGGCTTTATACCAAAGTGGTGATACTCACAGTAACATACGCTTCCCTTATCTGGTGGCATAAAGCCCAGAAAAGGGAAAGTATCAAAAAACTTAACAAGTTGCAAAGACTAGCCTGTCTAGGAATAACGGGGGCAATAGCAACAACGCCCACCGCAGCAATGGAGGCGCTATTGGGACTGCACCCACTACACTTGGTGGTGGAAATGGAGGCCCAAATGGCTGCATACAGGCTGACGATTAATGATCAAGGGGGAGGAATCTGTAGAGAGGGCCATCATACCATGATCTTCAACTCCAACAAGAGTAACAACACGCTCTGCATGAAATCGGATAGAACCAGCACTGTAAGAGACTTCCGAAAACCTTTTAAGGTTATAATTCCTGAGAGGGGTTCGAAGGGCGGCAAACAGGAGCTGGGAAAACGATTCGAAACCATCTGGTACACAGATGGATCCAAAACTTCTGTAAGCACTGGAGCAGGAATAAGTGGTAAGAGACCAGGGGATGCTTTTAGCATAAACCTGGGCTAACACGCAATTATTTTCCAGGCCGAAATTCTGGCAATAATGACCTGTGCAGAGGAACTGATTCGGAGGGCTTACGTAAATAAGCGCATCTGCATCATGACCGTTAGCCAGGCAGCATTAAAAGCTCTGGAGGGAGTAGAAATACACTCCAAAGTTGTGAAGAACTGCCTTGACACACTGGTGAGACTGGCACAAAGCAACAGGCTAACACTGATGTGGGATCCGGGACACACTGGTATCAGTGGCAATGAAAAAGCTGACTCCATAGCAAGGGAAGCTGCATGTAATAAATTAGTAGGTCCAGAACCAACTTGCGGGATTGCATACAAGACTGCAAAAAGGACTATCAAGGAACTACTAAGAGAAAAACACCTTGTGTACTGGAGGAATCTTCCGGGACTGAGGCAATCGCGGATGTTCATTCGGGAACCCTCCGGGGACAAAGAGATCAAGGCAATACTCCGACTGCTGTCGGAGGAAAACAGTAGGATTATACACAGGACACTGCTGCTTAAATAAACACCTCAATAATATTGGGGTCGTTGAAGATCCTACATGTAGTATGTGTGGGGAGGAGGAAGAAACTCCAAACCATCTGCTATGTGTATGTCCAGCTCTTGCCACCGTAAGGCATGAACACCTAGGGAGTCGCTATCCGACCACCGAGGAGATAAGAAATTCACCCATCAATAATGTACTCAACTTTGTTGAGGACTTGAACTTGTTGGGGTAAAACTAGGAACGCGGGCTACAATGGGCCAGGAGCCTAAGTGTAAGTGGGAGTAACTTTTACAGACCACACCCGTTCAGTAATAATAATAAATACTCGTCTTCAAATTATTCCACGTCTACCACATAATTTTAATAAATTGAGTTATTCAAGGCTCAATAAAATAAAATAGTGGGAAATAGGAAATGAAAAATATAAAAGTAAGGCAGTTAAGTAATATGATCCAGATTTGATCAAATCAAATTAGTTAAGTTTCAAAACCCTAAACTAATCAGTAAAACCTGAGAATAAAAATGTTTTTGTTTTCTTACTTGTTTTTAAAATCTATGATCTCAGTAAAGTTTTTCTTAATTTTTTTGCAAGAGAGTACAATGGCATACGAAGCAGAATTATTTCTGCAATACGACATCAAATGCTTCATAGTTTTAGCTTTAAAATAAGTGCAGACAAAATTAGCATTCCACAAGTCCTTTAAGATCTGTAAAACCATAAAACTTAATAAGTTTACTTAAAAAAAAATTACCTACCTCTACTTCGCTGCTTAATATGCCCCTTTGGTTGAAAGTACAAACCACTATAATCTCTTCTTTGACTTGACGAAGTTCACCTAACGTTTCAATATTTAAGGACATTCCTACTCCATATTTAAAAGTATGTTTCTGTGGAATTTCCTCGGTATCTTGAAAATGTTTAATTAATTTGTCGTATCGACCACCCACACCCAACAATTTCTGCTTTGTAACATTTACGTATTCAAAAATCATTCCCGAAAACAATGTCAACGTTTTACATAATTTTGGTGCAATAATTACATCACGGCTCTAAAACAAATAATTAAATGAGTTTAACATACATACGCATTTTGCTCGGAGCAAATGTAGGCAAGGGATAGTTAAAATTGAAATTAACAGGGTTAAAAAAAGTAATTCAAAAAAATGTTCAGGATTCAAAAATAGAAAAGATTAAAAAAAAAGATCATTTGTGCGGCTAGCGGAAATTTTGCTCGATATATAAATTTTGCGATTATAGTAAGTTTGTTCCCACCACCCAAGTAACCGTATAATGTACAGTCACGCTCGTGCGCAATAGATAAAAAGCGCATGATTTTTTACTTATTGCGCATTAGTGCGACCTTACATTCTACGGTTTCTCGGTTGGTTAGAACAAACCTAATGATGTAAAAGGCTACCGTTTATTGTGTTCCTAAAGGGTCACCTATCCAAGTACTAAACACGCCGCTCGCTGCTTGACTGCAGTGTTCCGAGATTGTCAACGATTAGTTAAAAAAAACGAATTAAAATTTAGAAAATGTGGTTTAGTTCGCACTTACCTTTAAACCAAGTTTCCTTGCGGTTTGTAATATGTAACTCAATTCTTCTAAAGCTTGCTTAGCTTTACATTGAGCCTCTGGTACTTTGAAATGTTGTAAAATAGACTTGGCACTTTCAACAGAATTTATTTTGTTCGGAAGTTTACTCAAAATTTCTGTATTACACGTAGCCGAAAAATAAGCAGCATGCATAGTATGTCTCTAAATAAGATAATTATATAAAAATTTTATGATACAATTGTAAATAAATGGCTTACCGAATTACTACTAAAAGGTGAAACAATTTCGTTGTAATTAGTAGAATTAATTATATTACATTCAATATAAATTGCTTCTACTAAAAGAGTGTGACTAATTAAAATTTGAAACGAATCCGATTGTGAACTGAACAACAAATTATTTATTTTATTAATGATTACTAATATTTCCGCTTCGGGTAAAAAACTTAAAGATTTCCCGAAGTCAATCGGAGTAACGATATTAAAAATATATTCGTAACTTTCATCGGTAGCATTATATGGGTTTCTTATCTTCTTCTCCAATGAATAGCATTTAATCCATTTTAAGCTATCATTTAAGGCTACGTAATTTATAAAAGGAATACTGAAATAGTACATTAATTAAAGAATATCACTTTCATTTTTCAATTTGTTTACTTGTTATTTCCGGGTATGTAATGAACTCCTCCTAAACGATTCATTAACTTAATGCAACCGTAACAATCCCCTTTACAACACTTGGTTGGAATCAGAGTTGATCTACTGATATTTTGTGCACCATGTGTTTTGAAAACCTGTAATAAACAAAAAAAATTCCTAGTTCGAGAACGTTTACTGGGTTCAAAAGATATTATAGTTATTAAAAAAAATTTAACTGGATCTTACAGATAATTACTAAAATTAAGCGTTTAAGCTATGGGCAAATGTCAAATATCGATTAATTCAGGCAATAATTAATTGTAAAATTTCGATATTTTACGTTTTATTGACGTCGGTTGATTCATTCTGTTGACGGTACGTGCGCTCGACGTAAATACAAAAAAGCTTAGTTAGGAGCATAGACAGGGTCACAGCCGAGGCGTTTACTCAATGTCTCGGTTCCGACCTAGATCAGTTCTTTAGTGAAGGTGCTGCGGGCATGTATGGTAGAAAACTTTTTTCAACCGTACAATCCCACTTCTTTTTTGCGACCGTGTCGCCTTTTTCCTTTCGACGGACCCTTTTGGGCTCCACGACGCTACGTTCTCTGGGAGGTTACTGTTGCTTCGGCCAAAATCACTCAAATTATTCATCAAAGGTTGATTATCGCCTTACGCGAATCAACACTCTGCTTTGAAGCGATAGAAGGCTCTATGCTCGCTAAAGTATTTCATACTCTAATCATCCCCGCGATGTTATCGGATGTTGAAAGAGGTAATGGAAGCTTCGCCTCCAAACAAACTCTGTTCACAAAGTGATGCTATGCTATAGGAACATAGAATAAAAGATATAAAGATATAAGGTTAGGAGTCTCTATCTCACTGAAACGGATTTGAGTAGCATCATAAGTCAAATCCAAGAAAATTATGAACAAATAGCGTCACTTTTGGTTATTAAATTGCACCTTTAAGCTAAAACCGATAGCCTCACTCCCGGACTTTATTAACCCAACAAATGCTTCACATTTTTTTGGTTGATGGTCGTTATCAAGGTGTTTATTTAATCCCCTGGTGTATATCTAGAACAATGCTCTTAGGAGATCCCTTATGATGAGGTGATGTAAAAGTATATTTTCCACAGCGCTTTCGCAGTACCTACCGTCTTCTTCGGAGCGTCTACGGCGCTACCTTTACCATTCTTCAACTTTGCGTTGCGTTTTTGGGGGAATGCCTACGTCTGTCCTCTCGTTCTTAACATTGCTTTTTAATCTATCTAAATTCATTGAAAGTACTCTTAATTAACTGACTGGCTAAATCCATTACTCTTTACTCCATGGCGATGCTTATACGGTGAAAGGGTTCTAGGAAGTCTTACTTCCAACCAGGGACGTGCCCATAGGGGGGAGCCCCCCCCCCAATGTTGCAAAAAGTTGGCAAAAAGTTGACAAAAACACCCAAAAGTTGGTCAATTTGGCATTTTTTCTGTCTAAATTTACTCAAACCTGCAAAACTTACAAAAAGTTGGCAATTTTGAATTAATTCAATTGGCAAATTTGCAAATTTAAAATTTCTCCCTCTCCCAAAAAAGTTGGTTGGGCACGTCCCTACTTCAAACCATACCCTGTAATGCAAATTATGTTATGTTATACGAGGAGTCCCTCCCAGGGCCGAACACCTGATCCGTGAAAAACGACGAGTCCAAAAACTTACGCGGCGCGCCCTTCATCCTGACAAGACCAATTAAATCGTCTCAAAGCGCTCTTATGGACTTAACCATACCATACAAACCAAGAAAAATCTCATGCCCGCTACTGATGGCACTCTTGCTCAAAGTGACCAAGAAAAAGCTGATGCCTTCGCTAACAGCCTTCAACTCCAATGTTCCCCAATTTTGGTACGGTACTATATAAGTTTATACATGAGATTAAGAGATGCCAATTTTTAATGAGTTGGTGTCGGGTTTCAGGGATGTGCAGTTCCCGGTTCTTCTAATATTCATATTTAGGTTATTTGTTATGGGGTATAATTTTTAATGAGTTGAACTGTTTCAAAGATCTAAATTTTACAATATTCCGGTTGGGGTGGTTGTCAGGCTTCAGGGATGTTGGACTTGTTGAATGGGTGGACTGTAAGCAGCGTTCCCGGTTTTCCTAATATCCACATATATGCTATTTTTTAACCCTGGTAGGGGGCATTTTTATTTTTTAAGGATGTAATCGCTCCACACTTTTAAGATGTTGTATATGGAGCATTCCACAAAAAATCGACCACTTTTGAACCCGACCCCTTTTGATTTTCCTGAAATTTTTACATATTATACTATCTCACCAAAAACAGTTCTGTGAATTTTTTCAAAATTTTTTATTCAACCCAAAAAGAATTACGAATTTTTAGAAAAACTGATCGTAACTTATCGATTTTATAAAAACTGATCGATACTTCAAACGATCGTAACTATGTCAAAAATTGACTAATCGGAACTTTTTTTTTGTTTTTGTTTGTCTTTAAACTTACTTTTCAGGAAAAAATACAAAAAAAATATTCAAACTTGGATTCTACAAAATTTTTCATTTTTTCGGAGAAAATCATTGATTTTTCAAATTTCGACACTTGATTTTTGATTTAAAAAAAAACAAAATCTAATTTATTCCGCGTATAACAACGCAAACCCCATAATGGGCCGACATTTCTTTCTATTTCTTTTGTTTAATTAAAAAATATTATTTGCGTAAAAATAAAAAAAAATATTTTTTAATTAAACAAAAAAAATAGAAAGAAATGTCGGCCCATTATGGGGTTTGCGTTGTTATACGAGAAATAAATAAGAGTTTCTTTTGAAATAAAAAAATCAAAAATCAAAAGTGGAAAAATTTGAAAAATCAATGATTTTCTCCGGAAAAATAAAAAATTTTGTAGAATCTAAGTTTGAATATTTTTTTTGTATTTTTTCCTGAAAAGTACGTTTAAAGACAAACAAAACCAAAAAAAAAACGTTCCGATTAGTCAATTTTTGAAATAGTTACGATCGTTTGAAAAAAAAACAGCAGTTAAAAAATTTTGAAAAAATTCACAGAACTGTTGTTGATGAGATAGTATAATATGTAAAAATTTCAGGAAAATCAAAAGGGGTCGGGTTCAAAAGTAGTCGATTTGGTGTGGAATGCCCCATATACATCACGAAATTTTAATTGAAGATTATTGAACCCTTTTTAGGGTTTTTTCTTACATTCATCATTTTTATGATACTGAATTTCTTGATTATCAAAGTTTTTGTAGTACCAAGACAATCTACTTACTTAATTACATCAAACCTTCTCCATATCTTTTGGAGTACATTTCCGTGTATCTGCATGGAGTTTAAGATATCACTTAAAAGAAATCATCTGATTCAACATCTACCATCATATCCTGCTGTATGTAAAAGTTGACCTGATATCTCGTAATCCTGCACTACCATCTTGCATCTTTTCCTCAACATCAAGCCAGAAGACATCTCAAGTTAAGATATTTGTTTGTGATGTCGTTTTCACTTAGTTTCACACAAACTTTATTTTCTTTGAGTTTTGGACCGATCCCTTAATCAAACATTTTTCATTTTGAGAAGTTAGAATCATTACTGAGTTTACTAGTCTGTGGATTGGCCCCCTTCTAAATTTTCCACTGCCCCTACACTCTGATTTTTACTATGGTATGCACTATAGTGGTGGTCCAAAAAAGCTGAATTTTGAGGCCCAAGACGCGCGCCTGTACGGAAATTCGCCACTAGGCATTTCCACCATCTCCCGTTGCTACACCGCCCTGATATTTGTGTTTTCTGGTAACAAAAATATTGACGTCCAACAACCCAACGTCGCAAGCTCCAAAGAATAAAGTGCTTCCAGATTAACTACAAATTTATAAGACGTTCATCCTTTCATCAATATGTATGCTGCCAATAATGTAAGTTGTACAAAATCATATCATTCGTGCCGCATAAAATGCCCTTAAATTTTTCTCAAATGCTCGCCTTCGCTTTGACTCAAACATCGACAATTTCAACAAAGCAAGCCATTAAGCTCTACGAAAAATGCAAAACCAATTCAAACACGGTTATCACGCAAATCGACCAATACGAGTCGAGCGACTATCCAACACACAAGATGCCCAAAATCATCCTGAATCCGCGATCTGCGTCAAAGAAACGCACTTAACATCAAGATTAAACGCAAACGCTGTTAATCTCAAATCCATCAACACCGCCAAACTCAAACTATGATGAAGATTAAAAGAAGTGTTTTTGGCTCTAAAAAGGATCGGTTTACCATTTCAAACGAAGATGCAAAATAAAACTCTCACAATATCTCGCAAATTTGAAACATTCAGACATTCCAAAAATTGTCTAACAAGGGGAAGGCCAACTTTGGTCGTCACAGATCTGCACTACTACCATTATACCTTTCTACTATCTTTTAGGTAGGGAGTTAAGAATTTCGATACATTTGAACTACCAATCTTTTTGATTTTAATTCATTTTTAAAAATCGATTTTTTCAAATTGGCTCACTTTAGGGATGCCAAATTTTCACATAATGAAGTTGAAACTAGGATAGAAAGGTATAATGGTAGTAGTGCAGAGCTGTGACGACCAAAGTTGGCCTTCCCCTTGTAAGACGATTCTTATGATCTCACAGACCAAGAGGAAATGCAAACTCAAAGTTTTTTGACCTATTTGCAATAGGTAGTATTTTTTATAAAACTAATAAAAGTTTTAAAAAAAACCACAACCTCAACATGTTCCTTAAGATATGCTTTTAAGTGTGAAAAGAAATTTATCAGCACTTACCTCCACAATTGCATTATTTACCACATCAAAATTTTTTATATTTCTGTAGGTCACTGGATTGAAAATTTCATTTTCCTTATTAAAACAACAATCCATAAGATATTTAAAGAGTTTCGAATTAGGATTGTCTATCACATATTTAAAAAGTTCTTGTTGCCTTTCTTCATCTTGTGACTTTACAATAGGTGGTAAATCATCAAGCTTAAGTAACTCTTTCGAAGTGGGGCGTTTTGATACGTCATGTGTTAAAAGTAATCTTGAATATAAAGATAATACAAATTACACTGAATGAGCAATTCCAAAATATGCATTCTTACTCGATAATTACTTTTTCTTTAAAAAATTTCCTAATATTAAAATCTGGAGGAAATAGGACATCACTGGAACGAAGTTTTGTTATAATATTATTCCACTCTTGAGCTGTTACTGGTTTTTTATAACACATTTCAAAAAGGATTATTCCTAAAAAACTTTAAAATTAAGTTTCAGGATCAACTTGAAAAAAATACTTATGTACCTAAACTGTACATGTCCAGTTTTTGATCACATATACGAGCACAAGTATTTAATTCTGGAGCGATATATATTCCCGTACCAACTTGGCTAGTTAAACTTCTGCTATCACTTTTACTCGGCGAGTTTTCAAGTTGTGCTGAGATGCAATAAGACCCTTAAGTTGGGAAAATTAATAATCAGTTAGTACATTTACCTTCACCAGATTCGATATGTTTGCCCTTATAATGAATGTGTTTGGTTGCTAATCCAAAATCTCCAATTTTGATGTGATCATTTGAACTCAAAAATATATTCATGGGTTTTAAATCTCTATGAATAATATTTTGCTCATGTATGTATACCAAACCTAAATTAAAAAATTTATATAACATACCCAATAAATAGGTTAAATACCTTATTATATCTTGATTCTACATACCTTCAACAATTTGCCGTAGATACTTTAAAACCAGGTTCCCCGGGTATGCATTTGAAAAACTAGTATAAAAAGAAAACAATTCACCGCTATCAATCAAACTTTTTAGAGTCTTGTTTTCACAAAACTCCATTTGAATATATAAAATTTCTCTCCTAGTAGGAATTGGTGGTAAATTATCATTTTCAATTGAAGATCCGGTTTGTCTCTGAAATATTCTTTAAACCAAATTAGGTTTTCGTTTAACATACCTAAGTTGCTTACATCGATTCGTCTTGTTTAGAATCACTTTGAGATTGTTTCGATCTAGACCGCTCCGAGGTTTTTTCTGCACAATTATTCATGTTACAAAAACTATCATCTTCAAAAGTGCACTATAATTTTTAAAATTTATGTCGAAAACTGTTTGGAGAAACCTCTCACCTTATCTTCACTCGAGGAAGAATTTTCATCGTAGATGTATTCACTACTCTGCTCCGAGTCGGTTTCTTCAATATATTCGCGTTCTGTCCAAGAAGTATAATATCTAACTATGTTTTCATGGTTTAACTGAGATAAAATTGTAACTTCCCTAATCATCTTATCATTTAATTCTTCATTGTTTGGTTTCAGTACAATTCTTTTTAAAGCATATGTCCGCCCATCACATTTTTTTAATACCTGCATAAACATTTTTTTTTAATTATTATATAAACGAGAAATTAGTAAACTTTACCTTGTAAACTTTACCAAAACCACCTTGACCTAATAGATCCTGCATTATAAAATCATCTTCCACTCGAGATTGAGATCGTTCCAAAGTATTTAAAGCACCCGATTTATCTGGATTGTTTTCTAAGCATTCTTCATTAGGCGATACATCAAAAGATTGATGGAAAAATTCACCTAATGACAAGTTCTCCAATGTTTCTTCTGAATAGCAGCTGCATAGTTAAAAAAATTAAGAGTAAAAGTTTAAAAGAAAAGAAATAAAACAAGAACGCACAGATTTAAAAATTCTTGAATTTTGAATGGCAAGGTATTATTTGACACGACTTCCCTACCACTACTAAAACTCTCCGCTGGAAACAACGAAGAAAGTAGCAATCCAAGATTATACATTTGAGTGTTAGTTACTTTCAACTCCACATCATTGTAATTTTCAAAATCATAACTAAACAAACGAGCAGTTTTTCCATAATTAATAAATTTTAAATCTCCTAAAACACATTCGAGTGCGGTTAGACGTTAGACTCCCTCTGCTTCTCTTACCATTTTCTTTAATGTAAATTGCAGAACTTTTAAAATCAAGATAAGAAAAATTATTGGAATTTAAAAATTTTCGTAAAATAAATATTTTTCGTATAATTTCTTTCAAAATTTCGATAGGAAGAGAAATATTTGTAGTTAAAAGCTGTGATAAATAAATTGAATCTAAAAATAACATAAGTAAAGTAAATTCAAAATTATATTAGAAATTAAACTTACTAAAATCAAATTCTTGTAAAATGTAAAATATACATTTATCGTCTAGAATTTCGTGCTTGACGTTCTTAATTTCAGCTAAACTATCATTCTTTAAATCGACTGAAGCTTGAATATCATTCAATAACTCTGATATTTCTTGATGTGTTAACAGAGGTAACACAAACTCTTTGACGATATAGAAATCTCCAGATTGTAAGTCTGTACCAATATAATATGTACCATTTTCATGGTGACCTAAAGCGTTTACACGATTAGAGAATCAATCAAGTATTAACGTAAAAGAAATTTTGGAGTATATTATGTACAAGAGATAAAACAATTGCAATAAAATTTTGACCACCAAAATTTCAAATTCGAGATAGTTCATTATAACTATGACGGACGGTAGCACCGTCCCTGCTTACATTTTTAAATCCTAGAAACATTGAATAAAAATTGTGTTTAAAAATTTAAGATTCTGTTTACTGTCAGATAAAAAGTGCATTGAATCGAAAGTGACGCAAAGACTGCATCAAGTAACTTTCATAAAATCAACTCTTTATCCAACTATTTTGGTCTGCTATTGAAAATAAAGTAAAATATGACATTTTTTTGGTAAGCGTGCGCACTGAAAAGAAACCACTCTTATTATCTAATTTTCTGAGGCCGCCCTGCATCATCACCAAACATTATCTTGACTTTCTGTTCTTCGCTGAACATAGCTTGGCCTGCGGAATTCACACATCATGAAACATAGCTCGGCCTCCGGCCTCGCACCCAACGTATAAATAAACAAAGATGTCGTAGAAAAATTAATATTAGATTTAAAACAAAAATAATTGTTGTAATAACATTTTTCGTTGATCATTAATACACTCTTTTTAGCCCTGTTGGTTTGTATGAACTAACCTGAACCGAGCAAGTTGGTGCAAAATAATACTGCACAAATTTGTATAGTGACGTCATAGAAACGCGTTCAGTTCAAGTTAGTGCAAGACAAACGAACAAACCCTCTGTGATTTTGACATTTTGATGACATTTAAATATCCTTTTATTTTTTTTAGCAAACGTGATTTTTACGTGAAATTGAAAATGTATGGATGACGTTATTGTCATCTGATAGTCTCTGTGGAAAAGTTTACGGTCAACAAAAAAATATTGTAATCAACTCGTTTGTTAATTGGCGATTAATAATCTCAACTATTAAAGACACTCACTCGCTTCACTCGTTCGTGCTTTAAACAGTATCGATTATTAATCGCCTTCATTAACAAACTAGTTTATTAAATAACTATTAAAAAGGCCATTGATAAAGAAACGCCGACAAAATCCTGTAGATGTGCTGGAATCAGGGACGTGGCCATGGAGGGGAAGCTTTCCCCCCCCCCCCAAATATTGTAGAAAGTTGGTAGAAACACTCAAAAGTTGGTCAATTTGGCAATTTTTTTGTCAAAATTTACAAAAAGTTGCAAAACTTACAAAAAGTTGGTAATTTTGAATTAATTCAATTGGCAAATTTTGGATTGCTTTGCATGACACTGGAGGGAACAACGGCATGTGTCAGAACAGCAAGAGGAGAGACGGGAGACTTTGAAATAAATAGCGGAGTGAGACAGGGCGATGCGTTGTCCGCGATCTTATTCATTATAGTTTTGGAAAAAATAATTAGGAAAGCAGGAATTAGGGGCACAATAATAAACAAAGAGGCTCAGGTGCTGGGCTATGCGGATGATGTAGTGGTAATAGCAAGAACGTTGAGAGCATTAAAAGAAATAGTTGAAAGAATAAGAGATGCGGCAAAATCAATGGGACTGAAAATAAACATGAATAAGACAAAGTATATCGATGGTCTAGCGTGCAAATGTGTTAAGTACGTAATTAGAAATTACGTGCTAATTGAAAATGAAACTTACTGAAAACTTACTTACTTTATGAAAATTACTTAGTCCAATCGTTAGATGGTGTTACTAGTATAATATTCAAATATTACTTAACATTGCATTGAAAGTGTAGAAATGCTAGACTCCGCTAATGTACTTAACTCATTTAATCCATATTTGGTACTTAACACATTTGCACGCTAGACCATCAATATGAAGTGTCACAGAGGAGAAACGATAGACGAAATAGGAGAAATAGAAATCGGAAACGAAAAATATGGAGAGGTGAAAGACTTTAATTACCTTGGAGTTCGGATAAACAATATGAACAAAAGGCAAAATGAGATCGAAGCAAGGATACAATAAGGAAGTAGAGCGTATTATGCAAATAGACACCTACTAAGTGACAAGAATTTGACTAAAGCGACTAAGATCAAGATCTACAAAACTGTGGTGAGACCGGTGATTACGTATGCGGCGGAAACCATGTGTTTGAGTAGTAGAGGAGAAGAAAGACTAAGAATCTATGAAAGAGGCTTATTGAGAAGGATATTGGGACCAATAAAAAACGACAAACAGGAAAAAAGAAAAATGATGAATCACGAGATCTCGAGTTTCATGGGCAATGAGGATATAGTGAGAATTGTAAAATCAATTAGAATGCGATGGTTCGGGCATACAATGAGAAGCGGCGAGAATTCTGTGATAAAGCAAATAACAAGATGGAGACCAATGGAGTGCCGTAGGCAAGGAAGACCTAATCTGAGATGGCTCGATCAGGTGCACAAGGACATTGCGAATATGGAAGTCGGGGACTGGAAGGCGAAGGTGGCAAACAGACGGGAATGGAGGAAGATAGTGGAGAAAGCGAAGACGGATGTAAGAATTTAGAAGAAAGGAAAGGGAATAAAATGTAAATTTGTAAATATGTAAAAAAAAGGGACCAATCCACCCAGAAATGGATTTGTAAAGTTTCGATAAGAGACTACCTTGATTCGAATAGGAATGTAATGGTGATAATCTGATAATAATAAAAAAAAACATTTAAAAAGGCCATTGATAAAGAAACGCCGACAAAATCCTGTAGATGCGCTGGAATCAGGGACGTGCCCATAGAGGGGGAGCTCCCCCCCCCAAATATTGTAGAAAGTTGGGAGAAACACTCAAAAGTTGGTCAATTTGGCAATTTTTTTGTCGAAATTTACAAAAAGTTGGTAATTTTGAATTAATTCAATTGGCAAATTTGGGATTGCTTTCCCCTGAAAAAAGTTGAAAAAATTTTTTGCACATACGTAGCTAAATATTGTCGATTTTTGAGATGGTTCGGATTTTGCCACACTGCGATTTTTTTTATGGAGTCGCAAATCTACCTCCTCGAGTTCTGAGTTAGGGTATGAAAATTTTTGTAAATACGTAACTAAATATTGGCGATTTTTTGAGATGGGTCGGATTTTGTCACACTGCAATTTTTTTTTAAATTTTTTTATGGAGTCGCAAATCTACCCCCTAGCGTTCTGAGTTAAGGTATGAAAATTTTAGTACATACGTAACTAAATATTGTCGAATTTTTGAGATAGGTCGGATTTTATCACACTGCGATTTTTTTTTAAATTTTTTTATGTAGTCGCAAATCTACCCCCTAGCGTTCTGAGTTAGGGTATGAAAATTTTTGTAAATACGTAGTTAAATATTGTCGATTTTTTGAGATACGTCGGATGTTGTCACACTGCGATTTTTTTTTAAATTTTTTGATGGAGTCGCAAATCTACCCCTTAGAGTTCTGAGTTAGGGTATGAAAATTTTTGTACATACGTAACTAAATATTGTCGATTTTTTGAGATAGGTCGGATTTTGTTACACTGCGATTTTTTTTATTTTTAATTTAAGCACGGAAATCTGTCCCCTTGTCTCCTGATTGAACGATTACATTTTTTTATATTTATGATTTTCTATAAAATGAAAATTTTAGCAGTGGTTAGATTTAAGACACATGTGTTATTTTTTTATTATGTGTTTTAATACCATTTAGGGTTTCCCGGTGGTTGAAATATTTTTTAGCCTAATTTAGAACACATATTTGTAATTGTATACATACATCGTTTGCTTTCAGAAATTGCCTTAAAAATGTACATTTTACAAAATTTTATATCTTGTTGAAGATTTAGTTGGTCCACTGTAAAATTGTAAATCTGAATTCAAATCCAAATCCGTTTCTAACTCCAGCCACATATGTACATCCATTTTTAAATAACTTGGAAAAATTCTAATCACAGCATTGGAAAGCTACATTCTTTTCACAGGAGAGTAAATCGTCACATTTTTGTAAAAATTTATAATTTCTTGCGGATTTGCGATTAATTGCCCCCATGTTTTGAATGCATCACATTTTGTAGAATTATTAATTTAATCAACAGTTATTTCCCTTCAATATAATATATTAATTTTGATAATTAATTAATATCATAATTAATTAATTAATATGACAGTCAGGTAAAACTTTTACCTCCAACGACCTATTAGAATATTGCAAACAATTCGACACAATGATTACCTGAATAGACAAACAAAACTCGAAAGTTTTCAACTTCACAGCTCTCTTAAGTTCCAATTTTTACTTTCATAAAAGTAAACGACTATTTTTTTATATAATGTTCATGATTTTGGTCGTACGTGACTCTTGCGTTACTAACAGACAGAAATGAAACTTTATATCGTATAGAATAGTTTAATTAATGGTTTATTATATTAGAGAGTTTATAATAATCAAACCTCTCTTTTATAATTCCTGAAAATAAACAATGTCCACTGTACCTTTACGATGGCTAGTATAGGTACCCAAAATAGATAATTAATATAAAAATTTGTCTGTTTTCTTTTAAAATAGATTTTTCTAAAATGCAACTTTGTACTCCAGTCTTACCTATGTAACTAACTATTAGTAGAATAAACCACAAGAAAATAGAAACTAAATTTCAGTTTAAATCGGAGGACTACTTAGAAATTTCTTTTGTACACAAATTTAAAATTAAATGCTACTTTTGAAACTTACTGGTAAATTTTCCTCTCAGCACTTGAGTTCCATCACTAAATTTGATTAATAAAGTTTTGTTGTGTTCACTACAATCATTTGTAGTTATTTGGCATTTTTCTGAAAATTGAATTTCCAAATCCATTTCATTTTCCATTGCCTAAATTGCCGACAAAGTTTGTTAATTTCATTGTGAGGTTAGAATATTTGCTCTTACTTGTTTATAATATTTTTTATAACATCATTCCTCTAACATTTCACGCGAAAACTGGTTAAAACTTCATTTGTATTCCAAATTCCAATAAATACTAATTATCTCAAAAATAATTATATTTAGGGAGCATTTCAAAATTCATTGTATATTATTATATTGATTAACGATAAAACTTATTTTTATTAATTAAAACATTATGATTAATCATATTTATTTGTTTGCCAATAAACTCTTGTATTTGATAAGACCACCAAAGATAAAAAATCAAGCTAAAAATAAACAGACACTTCATTACCAAGTCAAGGTTGCAACCTGTGGTTGCAACAAAAGTTTGCATATTTCAAACAAGTATTAATCCTGCAATTTTTAATTTTGTTATTTTTTTTAGTAAAAAATTGAACATATTTGTTAAATTTTAATATTTTTTTTTTCGAAAATTCGAGATGAGAAACCGTTTAAATTGTAAACGAATAAAAAAAAACTACTCTTATTTTAATTGATGTTTATACTTTTACACTAATTTTAATCATAAACTACACTGAATTTTATTTTAATTTCCGTTTTCTTTAGTCTTTTCACTACTCCAGGCTGCACTACTTCATTAGCACTATTTTTTACAAACTTTACTCACTTAAAATTCAAATAGGTTTTCAAAAAAATAGTACTTTAAATTAACAGTGTAAAAAAATATTTCAACTTTATTACAAGTACATCGAGATTCTATAAAATATAAACAATGTTCTGTAAAAAATAATTTGTACAAATTTTTAAACTTAAAGTTTAAAGAAAACATTCAAATGAACACAACAAATGAATCCATTATGCTATATAACGCCAAAATAGGATTTCCTTTCAACGTCTGTCTGTAATATATTTCGTGGCACACATTTAGCAAATATTTTTTATAGCTTTCGTGCCTATAAAACATAATTTTTTATATTTTTTTAATAAACTTGATTAAAATTTGTACTTACATTTCAACAATGGTCTTAGTAGAATCTCTATAATTACGTTCCGATTTAAGATTCAAGTGATTTCCTATATCTATAATGACAGTAGCTTCCAAATTTACGGCTACAACGAAAATAGGTTTCGTTAAGTGCTTTATAATATTCTCCAGCTTCGACTTGATCTGAAAATGTTACAACTAAAATGCAGTTAATTGCAGATAAAATTTATTACCTGCTCTTCATATTTTTCTTTTGCACCTGCCGACAGATTGGTATTTAAAATAAAGGATACCACGAAAGCTTTGGGTGTGCTGTCGGATTTTGTCGTTACAACTTGATCTGTGGTTTTCTCCTTCCAACTTTCTATTGCCGATTGAAAATCTTTAACTACGTTTGTAAGACTGATGTTGGTATCTTGAAATCTGTTAAAAAAAGTTAAAGAGTTTGCTAAATTTAGAATGTAACACAAAGAGAACTAACTTTTTATTGCGGTCCCAAGTTCTGACAACAGCACCCGGTTTATTATGTTGCAAGATGATTGCATGACAAACATTTAAAAAAGTGCACTGTTCTTGCATGTCTTCAGCATTGGATGCTTCAATTGAACTACATCTAATTCCAGCAGATCGCAAGTCTTTTAATATCTGTAACAAGTTTTGAAATAAAAGCAAATTAAATATGAACAAACACGAAATTTAAAAATGAGCATACTTACTTGAGCTATTTCTTTTATTTGTACTCGTGATCCAATACTGCACACTACAACTTCAACGCATTCCGTATCATAATTTTCGTTACTTTCATCTTGAAGAGCTTGTCCCAACACGTCAAAAGATATGGATACACCAACTGCTGACTGGCTGACATCTTTACTAATATTTGTGCTAGGCCATCTCATGCTCCTGTAATACGTTATCATATCGTCGTATCTCCCCCCAGCTGCCAAAACATCCATTCCAGAGTGCCGCTTTTTCTTTTTCAATTCGCATACAACTTGGCACATCATTCCAGAAAATTGGGCAATATTGTAAACCATACCTGGTACTATTACAATATTAAACTGAAATTTTATATTTCAACAAGTTAGAATTTTTAAGTCTTATGAAATGTCTTACAGTTACTCCAAGAGCTTTAACAATTTCTACAATGCTTTTCAAATCTTGCAAGCTCTGTTTAGCCAAAAGTCCAGCATCATTTGAGGTCTTTTTAGTAATCATTTGCAAACTTGTACGAATTTTTTCTAGTGGTATTTCTAAATCAACAAATGACAAAAATAATTTGATGGTGCTGTCCGACAGACCCAGCTTGATGAGGTGAGCCCGCACTTGAAATTTTGTGACTTCTCCTTCCTGCAATATATTTATTTTATTTAGGGTGTTTTAGTCAAATTTATTTAGTCCATACTGCATTTTTTGAACAAAACTGATTTGAAGAATTTAATAATTAAATTTTTTTAATTATTGGCTACCCCCCCATTCATCGCAAAATGACGCTATTCTACTACTTCCAAGAGACGCTTATAACTTGGTAATTATATTTATTACCATAGATTACTATACGGATACCCAACAGCATTGTTAAAATTGGCAACACATTTTTGAGACAAAACCATGTAGTACAGGAGACGACCACCGCTAGCGTGCTTTTCGGGGAGACATAACAGTGCACTATAGTGGCCACTGGAATCTCGCTTCTAAAATATTTCATGAAATGTCAAGTAGAAAATTTTATTATATATTGGGTTGCGGGTAATGCGGGATGAAAAAAATCAGTCCCACGCGGGACGAGTGCCAATTCAGTCCCGCGTTTGATATTCATTATTTATAAATTCATTTATACAGTACACATTTAGAAATGAATGCTAGGTGGAACGGGATATTTAGAATAATTAGTTCCGCGCGGTACATCTTGATAACTCTCCGCGCGGGACGGGATAGAATTTTTTCTCAGAAAAGTTCATTCGAGCTCCAAGATGTCCCACGCAGGACTAAATATTCTAAATATCCCGCGAGATATTACGTCCCGCATTTATTTCTATGAAAACCGTTTGCAACTATCAGATGCATGCACAGTTTCAAATTTAAGTCATAATTTTTAATCTGCGCATGCGTCTGATGGTTTCAAACTGCCTGAAAATCCGCGGGATCTGGGGGACGTGCGGAATCCGCGGGACGGGACCTACAGGGCGAAACGGCACTGCGGGACGGAACGGGATAAGAAAAAGTAGTCTCGCATTAATCTCTATTTTGTATAGAAAATAAACTACCAATACTTAATTTTTTAATGGGATATTTGATATAATTTTCAAAAATTGTTTTTATTTTCTAAAGTCTCTGGATATTCTTCTTCAAAATGTAAAACGAGCATGAAACCGGGGAGTCTCCATTCCATGTGCTGGGGGGCATTCCATACCCCCCAGCACAAGGAAATAACAAGCAGGATTTTCAAAATTGATAAAGACACAAATTTAATTCCAAAGAAAACATATTTTTCTTTATTATATCTGACCTCCCAGACACCCCGGTTTTTCGATTGTTTACTTTTAAAAGTATACCCTCTATGTTAGGGGAAGATTTTTTCAAGAATACCAACTACATAATACTGAATTTTATCTCATTTTTAAGTATTTTTTTCTAGGGTGACCAAATCCTATTGATATCCCAAAATGTAAAGAAATGGGCGTAAAACCGGGGGTATGGAAATATGGAACTTTAAAAATTGATAAAGCCTAAAATTTCATTCTAGCGAAAACAATTTTTCTTAATGGCTGAAGGGTATTCCATACCCCTCCCCCGGTTTTCCCATTGTTTACTTTTAAAAATACCCTCCAGATCAGCACAAAACAAGATTTTTTTATGAGCACAAACTTCATAATATACTTTATTTAATACAGTAGGGCCCGCTTAATGTGATCGCGGTTAATGTTATCATTCGGATATTGTTATCACTTTTGCCAGGAACCGAACGAACATAATCCGAAACCATAACCATAACCACCGAAAGGTGGTTTGCCTTTTAACTTAAGGGTTGAACTGTCAATATTTATAAATAGCAGTAAAAGTAGCCCCCTTAATATTAAAATCAACCTGTTCAAGCGTTTTTCCCTTTTTTATTCTTAAATGTATTGAAATATCGAATTTATTTCGCATTTTTGCAGCTTCAATTTTTTTGTTGAATAATTGATAAAACTTTAAAAATATTATAGCACTGAATTCAGGGAAGCAAGACCTTTCATATGAGATGTTACTTGCCATATCATCCCTATTAACATTTTAGGGGTTGTCATCACAGCGCAAAGGGATGAAACAATACGGGAGTGACATTAGTCGCAAAAGTTGTCCCCCTCAATGATAAAATTGACGTGGTTTTGCATTTCTTAAAAAAAAATTCTGCTGGCCACAATCCCGTCTCTTTCGTTTTCAAAGGGCCACCCTGTATATAAACATCGCATCAGCACTACCTTCAAAGAAAAATTACACTGTACCATTACAGTATCCAAATACGATTTTTTTCTATTCACATTTTACTTTTTTGATTTTAATTATAAAAGAAAAATTTCTAAATACCTTTGCATCAGACAAAATTTTGAATATATCGTTGTGTGCATCCTTTATTCCACAGTAAAGCAAAATTGCTCTGATGAGATTCGTGTGGTTAAGACGAATACGAAAGTTTTTGTTGCTTAAACCAGGAAAACCGTTTATTATTTCATGTACAATATACAAAACCTCAGCATCAGCAATAAAATTTTCTAAAAACAAAATAAAGTAAGATACAAAATGATTTTGTAACAAAAATACGTACTGGAATTTGGTGTTACTATATCAAAAGCACATTCATGCAATTCCTTTGGGTGACTATCAAAAACTTTTCTTTCCCTATACACCCGATCTATTGTATACCTCCTGAGTGTCGTTATTTTATTCCAAGCCACATATCTTGCAAAAGACACCCTTAAATCGTAAGGAATTGAAACAATTATTCCAGAATGAGCCATAAGTTTAACTGAAGACTGAACTCCTTCGTAATATTTACTGTTTGGTAACAAAAGAGGGGTACATAAAGTTTGACCACCATGTAGCTTGCAAATCTAAAAACAACTTTGAAGTTGAGCTTGGATAAATAAAAACTTTGTCTTACATTTTCGATCACTTCTTTTATGTACCTAAACAACTGCAACGACTTGGGTACACATGTAACCAAAGCCAAATTGTAGTCGATATCCAAAGTAGGAGTCATGGTTTGTTCAAAACAAGATGCAATTAAATACTTGTAATATTTCGATTGAGGATTGCCGAGAGTCTTCACAAACGTCTCTTTTAGTTTCTTTTCTTCTAAAATCGGTGGAGGAACCAAATCTGACTGTAGTAATTCTTGAGAAGTGGGCCGTTTGGATGCGTCATGATTTAAAAGCCACCTAATAAGAGTTTCTTGATTGTTAAGTTCACTGTTTTTAAAATCGGACGGAAATATTATTTCTCGAGATCTGAGCCCACTCAATACTTTGATTCGTTCCATTTGTGTGTCCAAAGGCTTGTGACACATTTCAAAATAAATTATTCCTACAAAGTAATCCATCAATTTTCGTTACAGAAATCAATTAGCATTAAATAAATTTACCCAAGCTGTAAATGTCGACTTTTTGGGTGTAAATGGTTTTGGTGGCGGAGTTAAGTTCTGGAGCCGTGTACAATGCTGTTCCAATTTGTCCCGTCAAACTACCATCTACTAAACTATGTGTTGACTGATTTTCGTTACCTAAATATTCGCAATATAAGAAAATTTCATTCGGTTATTCAGATTATTGGGTTCACCTCGTCGCAATGAGTTTCTGCTACCCAAGATTTTAAAATTATAAAAATTGACAATTTGGCAGACATGGCATTTTCAAAAAGTATGATGGAGAAAACAAAGTCGCAGTAATAATATTTTTAACAGTAACAATGCTATAAACATACCTTGAACTTCTTTGTTAATGTTGGTAGCGTCTCCATGTTTTAGGGTAATATTACTGGTTGCTAGACCAAAATCACCAATTTTAATGTGACCTTTTGAGTCTAAAAATATGTTGACAGGTTTCAAATCGCGATGGATCATACCTTGCTGATGAATATGAGCCAAACCTGAAAAAACAAACAAATTATTAATTTGCTTTAATTGATAATTTTGGCGGACCTTCAACAATTTCGCGAAACAGTTGTTGTATCCTTGCAATATTTAAATAAAGTTCAGAATCGATGACTGTTCTTAAGGTGCTCTTCTCACAAAATTCCATTTGAATGTACATAAATTGAACTTCTCGAGTAATGGGAGTTTTAGGTGTTTTTCGTTCGTCGTTTTGTGAGGAATCCTTTGATGATTCTGAATCACTGGAGGATGAACCATCTTTTAAAAATTGTATACTGTCTGAATTGGATTCAGCAACCTGCATGCTATAAAAATTAATTTAGAAAATATATAGGTACACTTTTTTAAATTTTCTTACACCACGCCCCATTCTTCATCATCATCATCACTAGATTCCTCATTAATAACTTCAACTTTCGATTTACTTTCGTAACTAACCGACCAATCGGCCACATGAGGAGCTAATAATTCTAAATCATTTTTATTTGGAGCCTACAGATTATTATAGACATTAAAAAGTTGAAACAAAGTAACCTATTTTTTTACCTTTGGTTTTTCAACAGATTTTGGCACAAAAGGAGAAGGCGTTGCAGATGAATCTGTCTCATCATTTTCTAAAATTCCTGTTTCAATCCAGGCGTTGTAGTAGCGAACTACGTTTTCGTGATTAAGTTTGGAGAGTAAAGTGACTTCTCGTGTCATTTTTCTATTTAATTGTTTATTTCTTGGGTTCAGAGCAATTTGTTTTATGGCGTAATGGTTTCCATCGATTCTATTCCTTACCTAAAAATAAAAGAATCCATTGTTCAATCGCTTAAAAAGAGATGATTGTTCGCATAGTTTAGTTAAATAAAGAAATATACCTCCAGTACATGTCCATAAGCACCTTTACCAAGAGATCTTATAACTTCAAAATCCCTATGGATTCTAGGTTGATCATTGTGAGTCAAAGTCTTAAGATTAGTTATGGGTAATTCGGGATAGGAATCTTGCACATCCTTAACGTTGTCTACTATAATATTAGGAAAAAATGATTCACCTCCATCCTGTGGTCCTTCAACAAACGGATGGTTCAATAATTGGGTTGCAGTAGGACGTTCCTTTTCGTCTCTATTCAAACACCTGTTGAAGAAATTTGTAATTATATATCAAATCAGGCAAAACGTTAAATACTAACAGCACCTTGCTAAAAAGTCTTTTAAGTTAGAGGAGCATACCGCAGGAATAGAAATATTGTCTTCAGAGAAAGTCCTTCCTTTAATTAATGATAAAATTAAAATCCCAAATTTATAAATATCAGTCTTCTTGTTATACTTGGTGGAAGCGTTGCACTGTGTACATAAATCCATCAATCTTCTGTGAATGCTATAATTAGTAACTTGAAAGAACCCTGAAAGCACGAAAGTTCTGTGTTAAAACAAATCAAACTGTTTGAAAATTTTACCATGGCTATTCAAATAAACATTGGATGCACAAACATCTCTATGAATAACATTGTTTCGATGTAAAAATTCTAATGCCGTCAAAATTTCTTTTGCCAGCCTTCCAATACCTTCTTCGTTAAATTGTAAAACGCCGTTTGCAAATGTGGTAAGTGGTACAAAGCCTAAAAACAAGATAACACGAAAAGGTTTTCCAAAATATTAAATAAATACCTGGAACATCTTCCTGCAAGATGTGCACTGTAATGGAATTCTCCTCACTGCAAAATTCTTGTGTCATGTTTATGTAGTGTACCAATTTACTAAACTTCAATTTCACTAAATAAATTAGTTCTTGTTCAATGTTAGCAATTTGCTTTTGTGTTTGATGATAATCTTCATCTTCCTTAACTTTTATGTTCCACTCCAAGAGGACAAATAATTCTCCACTTGTTGTATCAAGGGCTTGATAACGAATAACATGTCCTTCCTTCGAATGATCTACAATAAATTCGTTTGTTACTCTTATTATAATTACGGTAAATATATCAAAACCGTAATTCCTAACCTAACGAAAATATTAGACAAGATAAGAAATGTACTTCACTAATTTTGTAAAATTACCTAAAGGTTCCAAAATATGACAACTCCTACTTTTAAAAACTACAAAATTTTAGTATCAAATAAACAAAGTTTTAAAAACATATGTCATGTTGTTTGGGAGGCTCCAGGTTAAGAACTACCAAAGGCAAGAAAATTAGCCAAAAAAACAATACAAAAGGAATCGAAATGAAAAAAGCTAAAGCAGAAGCTTGCCTCGACCTCTCTTCTGATTACTCACCAGTAATCACTAATGTGCAAAGCCAGCTAATGGAAAAAGTAAAACCACATTCTCTATTTAAAATAGATAGCTCAAATAGCAGCACACTGGACACCCTGCAGAAAAGGAAAATTCAATAAAATTACTAAGGAACTACAAGAAATTATAACACAATCAAAGAACAAAAGTATGCAAAAGTACCTAGAGTGAATACACTCTGTAGAAAGCCACCAAAAAATTGACGAGACCACAAAAAACACGAAAATAATTAAGAGGCCAGGAATGACAAAGAAGAAGTAATTGCCTTTGCTAAACACCTATCAAGCGTATTTCAACCCAATCCATCATTCAACAATATGGAAGAAGAAAATGACATCAGAGAATTTCTAGATGCACCATTCCAAATGGATCTGCCTATAAAGAAATTTAAAACTAAGGAAATTGGAAGAATAATACACACCAATATAAATTCTAAATATCTCAAACAGTTTCCAAAATATCGCTATGTAAAATTTAAAAAAAAATGTCTGCAGGCGTATTTTCTAATTATCATAGAAGATCTACTGCGATTGGCTGTAAATGCGAGGTACCGAGTTCAAATCCGGAAAAAGGTAAAACTTTTCATGCTTCAAAAGGCAAGTTAAGCCCGGAACCGGACAACTGGGCGCCGTATAACTGGGCGAAAGACAACTGGGCGATTAGTAAACTGGGCGACGGTCAACCGGGCGACAGACAACTGAGCGATGGAAAAACTGGGCGCTGGGTAAACCGGGCGATGGACAACTGGGCGACGGGTAAACTGTGTAACACCTTGTTTGTAACAACCATGGTTACTTTGGTAACTTTGGGAATTTTGCAAACAAAGGTTGGCAACAACGGGATTGGCAATCGAACAAGGAAGGAGAGTGGTCGAATTTTCTGGAAGTGACTTCTTTTTTGTGATTTTCCTGCGAAAATCGATTTGCATTTTTAGTGATAGCTTGTGGTGTGAAGTTTCTTTTCGAGTATTTCACGTAAGTGATTTTACACTTTTCTAATAACATCTTTTGGCTGCAAACTAAAAAATCTATTTTGTTGATGATAAGTTCTTTATCATCAACTGGCGCCCAAATTCCATCATTGCAGATTGTGTCATCTGTGGGCACTAAAAGCTTCTTGTGGTGAATACGCTAGATAATTTTTTCAAGAACCACGAAACGCGCTGTGCGCGACCCGTTTGTTCTCCGGCTGCGGTTAAAAACCAAAGTCTAGCTACCTTTTTTTTTTCTATCTTAAAAGGATCAAGTGGCGCTGTGACCAACTTTACTGCCAAAGTTTGGTACAACTGGACAACGTATAAGTGGGCGATGCAACTGTAAATTTTGAGCATTTAAAAAAAATTATTATGATAACCTCTATGGGTGAGAGGTAAGTACTCGCAACCCGAAAATATCAATTTTGAAACCTCGATGAATTCTGAATAAGCATATTTTAAATAAGAGAATTAACCCCAAAGAATGGCCTTAACAGCACTAGTTTTTTCAAAAATCGATTTTAAAAACTTCGATTTTTACAGCAAATTTTATGCTAAGTCGCTCGTGATTGGTGAATTTTGGCATTCTGTGATCGGTCCGTGCAAGTTAAATTACTCTTTAGTTATACGCAGAGAGGAGATAACCGGAGCGACACTAGCATTTCATATGCTTCAACAGTGCACTTTGAGCGAAAATTATGTTTTTTAATAGTAATTTTTATTTGCACAACCACCGTTCTTGTAGAATCCACGTAAAAACGAGTTTCACCTTTTAATGATCCACCTTTTCTTTAACCCACCGGCCTAGGGGTATGTTTATAATAAGTGTAGTTTTGGCCACCATGGCACGAGAAGGAACCATGCGAAAAAGTATTAACCGTACGTTAACATTGCGTACGATTAAGTGAGTTATCAGCTGGACTCTTATGCATTACTGATGACGAAAAAAAAGTTATATCCACCCCTTTCCTAATAGCATCTTTTTAGAGTTGGAAGGCCCTAAGGGATATTTTTAGCTGATAAAGACAATGATTCATCATCTCTTAGTTAGGTTATGAGTTATTATTTTCAACTTAAATTTGACGAAAAAAATAGTAACTCTTGCTTGATGTCGACTCCGAACAACTGATGTGTTTTTTTATACAGTATAATAATTTATTATTATTTATTTATTTATTTATTTTAAAAAAGTAAATTTATCAAATAAATTAATTCATATTATAATGATATGATATGCCACGAAGGTATTCAATTATGTTATTACGATCATAATTCGTAACCTTATTCAGGATTCTTTCGTCAGCTTGAAGGTAACGTCTCCTTTTCGTTGCAGCTTCATAACCAACAACTTGTCGTTCATATTCTACGTCGTACCTTTTTTGAATAGATTTTAATTAGGTTAATTTTTTTTCGGTTTTTGTTTTAGATCACCCTGTATGAAATGTTTCAAAAAATAAAGTTGTATCAAGTGAGAAAATGCAAATACCTGCAAAATTTTCAAACGCGACAGTTTTCTTACACTCAAAACTCAATAAGTTTCATGCTAAATATTTCAATTCTTCAAAATGCTTCAGGTTGTCGCCCACTTACACGTCGCCCAGTTTATACGTCGCCCAGTTTATCCGTCGCCCAGTTTACTCATCGCCCAGTTGTCCGGCGCCCGCTTGACAATCGCCCGGTTTACCCGGCGCCCAGTTTACCCATCGCCTAGTTGTCCGTCGCCCGGTTGACCGTCGCCCAGTTTACCAGTCGCCCATTTATACGTCGCCCAGTTATACGTCGCCCAGTGGGATTCGCCCAGTTATACGTCGCCCAGTGGGATTCGCCCAGTTGTCGCGTACCGTAAAATCACCCAATATTATAGTGTTCATTGTTTCTTGTTCTACTAAAGTTAGTTTAAGTTAGTTATTGTTTAACAACCAAATAGGTTGGACATTTACTCACACTTTTATCTTTTATTAAAACTTTTTCTCCAACAAGACTTCTTATTTAATTAATATTCCACTGCAAATTACCTAATATCTCAACAGGGAAGCCTAGCAAGCTACCTATCAGATGTAAAAACACTGCACAAAATCTATAAGATAATTTATTATAGGTACGTAACGTAGTGCAACTTCTAAGGATTTCAACCAATTGGAATTTAAAAAAAATTAGAAAATAAAAAATTAAATAAAAAATTAAAAATTTTTAAAAAAAACCTTTTATTTAAAATTACAAAAGTGCACTAAAAAGTAGAAAATAATTTTAATAAAAGCAAACAAAGCTTCGTGAAAACATCAATATAAAAGCGTGGGGCTGTTTATAGGTGGATAAGCAGGCTAACTATTGGTGTACAAAATTCATAACCCCACGCTTTTATATTGATGTTTTCGCGAAGCTTTGTTTGCTTTTATTAAAATTATTTTCTACTTTTTAGTGCACTTTTGTAATTTTAAATAAAAGGTTTTTTTTAAAAATTTTTAATTTTTTATTTAATTTTTTATTTTCTAATTTTTTAGTCATATCTTTTCAAATACAGCTTATGTATTTTAACTAATATAGGTTCATCCTATCAGATTTCTTTATTTATGTGTTTTAGATGTTTGATACTTCACCCTGTATAAATCATTACGACGAAAAACTTTACCCTGAATGCGGTCCTTAAAAATGAGATTTAGAATTCTAAGTTACTTTCCACCCTGTATGATAAAATTGTCCAATGCGCATCGACGCATGCGCTTAATGGTTTTCAGTTTTTTCCCGATTTTTCGCTTATTTTTCAGAATTTTAAAAAAACAAAATTAAAATATGAAAATGCTCTGCAGGTGAAAGCTGTGTACCAAATTTCAGATCTCTAGGACGTCGGGAAGTTGCTTAAAAATGGCCTCAAAGCGGTCGACCCACACGGACGATGGACGACGGACAACGGTCTTCCCAAGTTAAATAAAAGCTTTTAAAAAAGAGAATAGTTCTGAAGCAACTGAGTTTGGGATTTCAGTTTTACATAATTCGTCTTTTAGAAAAAATAAAAAAGAATTGTCTAAGTTCAGACCGTCTCTTAAGTAGATGACTAGCAAAAAAAAGAAGATTGAATTATTGTTTGCTTGAAACAATTGCTCTGATTATGTCTGCAAAGCCTAAAAGGTTACTTGGTCATTAAATAGAGGATAAATGAAGGTAAAATCAAATGACTTCCTGAAAGGACGGTAAACGTCATTAGCGACTACAGGTATGGAAATCCAAGAGCAGCACTAATGCTCAGAAAAGGTGTATTAACTTTGTACCCATTCCAGAATTCAACACCAGGGACCTGGCGGCTGCCGTGGTTGAACTGCCAATGGAGAGGGGCAAGAAGAGTATAGTAATAGCCTCAGCCTACTTTCCAGGCGACGAGAACAAGGTTCCACCAGAGGAAGTACAACGCCTCATCAGCTGGTGTCGAAGAGGAAACAAACATATACTTCTGGGCTGCGATGCAAATGCGCACAATGAAATCTGGAGCAGCAAAGATACAAATGACAGAGGTAAGGATTTACTTGATTATATTTGTTCTAACAAATGGACATTATAAATGAAGGTAAAACACCGACTTTTATAAACGCGATTCGCCAAGAAGTACTCGACCTCACACTGGCTACTCCGTTTGTAAGCCAAATTCTGCAAAATTGGAGAGTGATGAGAGAGGCATCCTTCTCATATCACGCCACTATTGCTTTTGAAATGAAGAAAACAAAAGTGGAAGTAGTGGCACAAAACTGGAAACGCAGAGTGTCCAAAAAGACAGACTGGTGCCTCTATAAAGAGGCATTAAAGACTGAGCTAGAAGGCCTCCAATACGAAGTACCTACAACAGAAGAACTAGAAACAGCCTCGAACCACATTAGTCAGTGCATAATGAACTCATATGAGGCAAGTTGTCCACTGATGAAAAGAACTGTCTCTCGAGACGTACCTTAGTGAAATGCAGAACTGGAAAGGCTAAAAGTCACAGCCAAAAAAGCATTCAATAGGGCCAAAAGAAGAGGCCAATGTGAGGACTACTCAGAAGCCCTAACAAAGTGCAATATAGAATTGAGAAAATCTAAAATACAGTCATGGATGCGCTTCTGCAAGGAGATAGATAAAACGGCCCCAGCAGAACGCATTCAGAAAACAATGGCTAAGGATCATTCAAATACCATTGGACTTATAAAACAGCCCAATGGTGCTTACACCAAAAACATCGAAGAAAGTTTAAATGTGTTGTTAAAAACACACTTCCCGGGGCCACGATTATAGCAACAACAAACCAGACGCAAGAAATGTCCCAAGTTAATGAAAATCTACATTCCAGTAGAGATAGCAGAAGGTTAGGAGAAAAAATTTTCACCTTGGAGAAAGTGAAATGGGCTATTAACAGCTTTTAGCCCTATAAATCACCTGGATGGGACGAAATATTTCCAGCCCTACTTCAGAAAAAAGTGGACTTGATCGCTCCATGATTAACAGCAATATATAAAGCTAGTTAAGCATTGGGGTATACCTACAGTGTGTTCACGAAAAGTGGTAACAGTGAATAATTCTTAAATATTACTAGATACAAATAAAAGTTTAAATAGTTTTTTATTCAACTCCAAATTTTCTATTGGAAACTACCAAAATATATTTTTTTATTCTTCAAATTCAACCGGAAGTAAACATAAATTTTTTTTTTCAAATAGCAACATGTCTTTTTTTTAACATTTTGGCAATCTGCAATTTTTTCTCTATAAATACCTATAACATTTTCATAAGGTTACATAAGAAAATATTTGAGAAAATGTAAGATTTAAACAAGCAATAATAATTTACTGATTATTTACACATAGATATGTGGAGTGCCATGAAAAACAAACCATCACAACATCGAAAACACAACATTTCATGTATCTGATAAATTTTTCAAAATTGCCACCGTTTTGTTCAAAATACGATTTTAATTTTTGCAGAAGTTCTAGCGATTTGGTGATAATTGATAGATGCTAAATTAATTTTGGTTTATAAATTTTTTATATTTTAGGATAGATTTACCTAAACTACCATTTTTAAATGACTCCATAGAAAGAGTCTAATGGTGTTATATCATAATAATGGTGTTTTATTTTTCATAGCACTCTACATACGTAATTAATAAATTATTATTGTTTGCTTAAATCTTGTGTTTTCTCGAATTTTTTCTTATGTAACCTTATGAAAATTTTATATGTATTTATAGAGAAAAAATTGCAGATTACAAAAATGTTAAAAAAAAGCCATGTTGCTATTTGAAAAACAAATTGTATGTTTACTTCGGGTTGAATTTGAAGTATAAAAAAATATACTTTGATAGTTTCCAATAGAAAATTTGGAGTTGAATAAAAAACTAATTAAACTTTTTTTTGTATCTAGTAATATTTAAGAATTATTCACTGTTACCACTTTTCGTGAACACACTGTATACCCACATCATTGAGAGGTATCTACCCATGGATACATCATGGATAGAGAGTGCCTTTAACAACACCTCGATTGAATCTATGAAGACAACCGCCGCGAGACATGGCATTGAACTACCCACAATAACCTGGATAGAGGCAATGCTTAAAAGCCGAATAGTAACGGTTTCTTTAGAAGGGAAGAAAATATCGATGACTACAGTGAGAGGATGCCCACAAGGTGGGGTATTATCACCTCTCCTGTGGTCCATTGTAGTGAACGACCTACTAAAGAAATTAACTGACAAGGGATTCTGCGTATTAGGATATGCGAATGACATTGTCATTATAATTAGAGGCAAACATGACGGCATAATCTCAAGCCTAATACAAACTGCCTAAACAAAATAAAAGACTGGTGCAAAAAGGAGAAACTTACAGTGAATCCTTCAAAAACCATCATAGTTCTATTCACTAGACGTAGAAAGATGAGCTTAAAAGCTCCACAGCTTCAAGGCTCTTCGATACGTTTTTCAAATGAGGTAAAGTATCTGGGAGTAACTCTGAATGCCAGACTCACCTGGAAATCACATGTGGATAAAATTCTATCTAAAGCAACAAAAGCCTTCTGGGTTTGCCAAAACCTCTTTGGAAAGACTTGGGGATTAAGAGCCAAACTACACGAGCGTTGTTTCCGTCGCGTATTTATCGTCGCGTATTCTCCGCTCGACCTGTAGCAACTACACGGGAGCGTATGAGAGCGATATTAACACGCCGAGTACAGTTCGCGAAGAAACTTTTGTTAACGGTGTTAGTTAAAAATGAATACCACTACGATTGGTTGTGTTTCTGCACTAGCTATTTATATGATTTTAAAGAAAAGAAGAAAAATCTTTGTTGCTGTCTCTTTCATTTTCATATTATACAGCGCTGGATGTTTCTCAATTTTGCTAATAAACTTTTCCGTGTCCAACATTTTTTACAGACTGTACACTCGCTGGCGTTTTACACTTCGGAAATTACGCTCGTGTAGTTTGCTCCATTTAAACGTGTGGTTTTACGCGACGCAAACAACGCTCGTGTAGTTTGGCTCTAAGACCGAAAATAATCCACTGGTCATAAATATACGTCAATAATAAGACCCATTGTCACATACATTGTATGGTGGACAAAAACAAACTAAATCACTACATAAAGCAAAATGCAGAAATTGCAATGGTTAGTGTGTCTGGGCATAACTGGAGCTATGCGTACAACCTCAACAGTGGCCATGGAAGCACTCTTGGATTTACTGCCTCTACACCTACAAGTGCATAGAGAGGTACAAGCTGCCATAAAAATTGCCCAAATCAGGAAATTCAAACCAGGAGACAAGACAGATCACCTAAAGATACTGGACTTTCTAAAGCCAGATCTGTCTAAAAAACCTTTGGATATCATTCCAAAAACCTTTGACTTTCAGAAGCCGTTTGAGGTTGTTATTCAGAACCGCAATATGACTAGAAGCCAAATAAGACAAGTGGATAACAAATCCTCCAACTGGTACACAGATGAATCAAAAACTGAACAGGGAACAGGCATATGTATACATGGCCCAAATTACTCGGCATCTATAGCCATAGGAACCTATCCCACAATTATGCAAGCTGAAATACTTGCGATTGAACTGTGTGCCCATGAATGCCGTAAGAGAAATTTAAAGGGCAGCAGATCAATATAATGTCGAACAGCCAAGCTGCACTCGAAGCAAATAGTTCCAAATCCTTGTCCACATGAGAATGTTGACAATCTCTCAGGAAACTGGCAATGGGCAACAAAATTGCCCTATGCTGGGTGCCAGGTCACGAGGAAATTGAAGATAATAAAATAGCTGATAAACTAGCTAGATCAGGCTCAAGAACGCCCCGACTGGATCTGAACCATTCTGTGGGCTAACCAAAGCACACAGGGAACTGGAGGTCCAAAAATGGGAGGCAGAGAGCAAATAAACTCTATAGAAAATACACCAAGTCAAAAACAGGCGAAGAAATTTATAGAGTACTCGACTGCAGAGGCCAAAAAGCTTCTTCTTTTGACAAAGAATGAAATTAGACTCTTTATGGGACTGTTCACCAGACATTGCCTGGTGAGATATCAACTCAAAAAAATGAGACTGGAAGGAAATGACAAGTGCAGACTTTGTGGATCAGAAACAGAATCTTAACAGAAATTTTACTTTTTTTTCAATGTATTTTTTGTCAATAAATATGTCTTGATCAATCATTTTGGCCGCTCAAATCATTCAAATACCTCTATGAGCAGCATTTAGAAATCTTCAAGATATTTTAAACATGATCCAAAAATGACTCAAGTAGCTCAATTTTTACATAATGTTATGACTTATGATGGTAAATCAATGGATTTACAATTACCTTATAAATTTTAAAAAAGATTCATTTAGGGCTACTTTTCAATGCTTGATTAAGATTAATTAACAATTTAATTACGATTTAACTAAAAAAATTATTTACTAAAAATTTTCAAATAAACTTACATGTACACCTCATCTTCTTAACCTCTCGAACCTTATCATTCGAAAATTCTATAATGGTAGGTCCACCATGATTGCAAACTACATCTTCATGGTCATAGGTACCACTGAGTTTACTATAACAAAGTACACTTGAGCAACATTTTCAAAAACATATTAAATGTAACATACCCTCCCGAAGAAAAACTGTTCCTCATGGTTAGAGTTGGACTATCATCGCTGCTCTCTATACTCAGTCGCTCTCTTTTAAGCCTAAATTCCGATTTTAAAATTTTCTTACGTTGTTTTATCTTTTTTTCTATTTCTTGGTTCTACAAAATTAAAACAAATTAAAATGCAATGTAAATAGCATTACTCACGTACTTCTCGATCCAATTCTTCCCTTTTGGCACGTTCTTTTGCTTCTTCCTGTTCTTTCTGTCTTTTAAGCATTTGATCGTAAAAACTTGCCGTTGGTGGCTTATTGTGTTGATATAAAAAAGCTTGAGTTATTTGCACAAACTCGTAAATCATCACTTCGCCTAACAACTCTTTAGCTTTCAGCTTCAATTTCCCTTTAAGCTCATCCAAGACTTGCTTCGATAATCCTTTGGCATTCTCCAAAATGATTTGAGGAGCCCTAAGAAATAGCTTATAAAATACATTCAAAAATTAATATTTATTCTTACGTGTTGGGATAATTCTTGGGACATATTACATGTAAGTCGACTTTAACGTGATCTTCTTGCAGTCCCGAGCTTCCTTGTTGAGGTACCAAATTGATAGTTAAATTTAAAGGCATCCATTGATTCCAAACAGCTTTACCACGTAAATCATGTAGATCATCTCCGAACATTGACTGCAAAACAAAAAATGTATATTTACGTAACTTAAAAAACAAAAACAAATACCCTAAGAACGTCCATTTCACTATTTTGGCGTTCCTCAATCGAGTCTTCTTTATCCATTTTTAAATAATTTAAAATACAATTTGAAATTATAGATTCATAACCTTAAAAATAGAGGAAGAGTAAAAAATGCGTTTCGTGAAATGATATTTGTAGTTTTGTGTGTGTTGAATTATTTCATGTAGAGTAAATTTAAATATTCCTTCTGCTTATCCACTGTCATTGTATAATTTTCACTAAATCAAAGTTTTAACGTGAACTTTTTGAAGTGGTTGAATGCCTAATCTTGCTTATCTGGTTTATCACTTTTTTTGCCAGATGTTGCATTTTGGAGATTTTCTTAATCGGTAAAATTAATTTAGATTATACTTAAAATTTTTTTAATGCTATTAGTTTTTTTAAATAATAAATTTTTAACTTAAAATTATATTTTTAGTCATATTTCTCCCTGTTCAAGCTGGGAATCAGAATTTTTCAGTATAAAGGGGTCCATACACCGTGAACATTTACTTTCATACACGTAGTAAGTGACTACAAATTGAATTATTTGATGGGCAAATATTATGATGTATTGAATAACACTTTTTTATACAAAATTCTAACCAAAAATTTGAAAATGTATTTTCAAACTTATATTATAATAAGACAAGGGGAAGAAGGGGTAACTGGGTACCAATTTTTCAATATGACAAGAACTATATTTTGTTTCGGCATTTTTGCCAGATATAATTTTCATCTTTAAATTAAATTTTGTCTGGCGTCTACTCTACAGAAGCCTGAGAATCCCTCAGATTCTCATCAGCTCCTTTTGCAATTTTAGAAACATAATTCCTCATCATTTTATCAAGTTTCATGTTTTTGGTCGCAAATGTGGGTAGGGTTAAAGAAAAGGTTATTCGAAATAAAATTTTTGACCTTTGGTGTCTGAAAGTATAACTGATCATTAATAGAATTAAGAGAGATAAAGATATAAAGATTATTAAGATAGGCCGCATTATAAATTTGGTAAACCGCACGCTGCAACTACAGCACCGACACAACTTTGATGTGAAATTTTCCTACAGGTTTTATTTATTAACGATTCGTGTGACAATATTTGATTTGAAGTGGATTCTAGTGATTCTAAAAATCTGATGAGCTATAGAGAGAATCATAACGAGACCGGTTCTTCTTTGGTGTTGGCTATAAATATTTTACAGATTTTGACAAGAACTTTTTTAAAACAGAATTATAAATTGATAGAATCGCGATTCACTGTTTTCTCTGAAGGAGACTTTATTTTCAGCTAAAGTCAATGTAATGTTAATAACTCGTTTCATTAACCCATAGGTTTCAAATTTCATCTTGTTGTCCATGTCCATGTCGAAGGTTTGATTGCTTTTTCATTTTTTATATATGAGGCGCTCAGATCTAAAGTGGATCAAGTCACAAAAAAAAAATTTATTTTTAAAATCCATTTTTACCTTACATGTATGTATGTAATCCTAAAAATGGACTTAAAAAAAAATTTTTTTGTAACTTGATCCACTTTAGTTTTGAGCGCCTCATATCTGGCAATAAACGGTCACTACCTCGCAACTAACGCGATCGGATGTGAACGCCAGGTACAGGGTTCAAATCCGGGGAAAGGTAAAACTTTTCATGTCTAGTTTCCGTGCTTCTGAAGTTTTTTTGAGAACCACCGTTAAGCCGGTGGTTCTCAAATTGACATAAAAAACCAGAGTAAAGGCACATCGGAAAGGCAAGCCTAGCAAGCTACCTATCGAATGTAAAAACACTATATGCTCAAGGTATCAATAATGCCCAGAAAACTTAACTAACAAAGGAGAACTACTTAGTCAAAAAGTAGAAGATATGTCTGACAAACAGAAAGGTGATTATAGAAAAATTCGTGCAAATGAATACTCCAAGAACTAGAACGCATCCTTAAAGCCATTTGCTTAATTTAATGGTCCGTGACTTTTATCGCCGAAAACCCAGTCCGTAAAATAGAAAGATTGTAAGGTCAAAATATTTTCAAAATAGTTTGGGTATAAATCTGCCGTCCTAAGCTAAAAAGCAGTATCTCCAAAGTCGTTTTTTTGAGAAAACGCACATTTAAGTATTTATTGTTGGGCCACCAAGAAATAATTAATTAATTTTGCATATTAATTAATTAGTCATATTATATATTAAGTAGTCTAACTACTTTTTAGTGTTGCAGGATAAGAGATATTGTTGTAATAATCCTTCAAAGCGATATAAAAAAAATTTGGAAAAATTGGAGTTACTGCTTTTTAGCTTAGGACGGCAGAAATCAGTCTATAATTTTTCTGTCTAAAAGCAAAGCTCGCTACCTCTAAAGTTGGAGTTTTTGACGTTGGGTAATTTAATGAAGTGTACATAAAAGAAAAGAGGTAAATAAAGGTTAAGAATAAAGTGAAAATTTGGTCAGTAAAAACTGTAAAATTTAACCTTTTCACGGGACATTTTTAAAAAATGGTTGCAAAATAAATTAAAAACCATCAACTTCGTGTAAAAAAGTGAGTAATTAAAAATGTAACTCTTTATGCAATCTAGTACAGACACGATCGGTTATGGGAAACTAAAAAGAATTAAACAAAAAATTTACATTCCTTTGTTTTAAAAATTTACGTCCACCACTACGCCACTGTTTCGTGAACAATAGAAATTGTAACCAAGTAGAATTTCATAATTTTAGTTTCTTTAATTTTGTAATTAGAACGTAAATTTATATTTAATATGAATAAAGAAAAAATAAATTAATTATTTAAAAATCGTTTTATAAATACTGCTACAACATGTGACTTCATTATTTTTTATGTTTATAGGCCCGAACGATCATAACAAAGAAATAACCGAGTAACGTTAGAAGAAATTTGTTTATTAACCTAATAACCCATTTTTTTTGTATTCTACTTTCATATGTACATATTCAAAAATCACCAATTAATATTTTCGCGTATTCATTATTATAAAGAATTTGGTTTTATCGTTAGCGATTTTCCCGCCCCCTAGTTTCGAATTTATTTTTGCAAAAAAATTATTGCTTTAAGAAAATTAATGCTTTTAATGGTCGAAACAAATAAAACGATAAGTAAAGCTGATGTTTTACAAAATTTACTTCAGTCGAAGCCGATACAATCGAGAAAAACGGATTGATTTTAGTCGTTATTTTAGGTTGGTATGGAAGTTACTAATTGTAAATGTAATTGGTATTTATAGTGTCACCATCTGTAGATTCATGTTGATTGCTAATTTGTGAACGCGTCAGGTTGTAATTTGTTAAGAATTTATTTTATATTTATGTGCAATTACGAAGAGTTGGTTGTTTAAATTGTGATTAATTGTAGTGTACCGACTTCAGTATGTCGGACGAAAGTTACCCAAAGACATTATATGTAGGGAATTTAGACGGCAGTGTGTCGGAAGATTTGCTGTGCACCCTCTTTTCACAAATAGGACCAGTTAAAGGTGTCAAAATAATCCGCGAACCTGGAAACGATCCCTATGCATTCGTCGAGTTTACAAATCACCAGTCAGCGTCGACGGCATTGGCGGCAATGAATAAACGTTTGTTTTTAGACAAGGAAATGAAAGTGAATTGGGCTACCAGTCCTGGAAATCAACCCAAAACAGATACTTCCAATCATCATCACATATTTGTGGGCGATTTATCTCCGGAAATTGAAACAGAAACGTTGAGGGAAGCATTTGCTCCGTTTGGTGAAATATCAAATTGCAGGATAGTTCGAGACCCTCAGACGTTAAAGTCGAAAGGGTACGCTTTCGTGTCATTTATTAAAAAAACTGATGCGGAAAATGCTATACAGGCTATGAACGGTCAATGGTTAGGTTCTCGTTCAATTCGTACGAATTGGTCGACCAGGAAACCACCCCCACCTCGGACGGACAAGGCCGTACAGAGAGGCAAGCAGGCGACATTTGAGGAAGTTTACAATCAGAGTTCACCCACCAATTGTACAGTTTATTGTGGTGGATTCACGAGTGGCCTTACCGACGAATTGATGCATAAGACATTTGCACCGTTTGGGGTCATTCAGGATATTCGAGTATTCAAAGACAAAGGTTATGCTTTTATTCGTTTTTCCAATAAAGATTCGGCCACGCACGCCATCGAGAGTATTCACAATACGGAAATAATTGGTCAATTGGTGAAGTGTTTTTGGGGTAAGGAGAATGGGGGCACGACGAGTGATAGTAATTCAATGGGTCAGGGCATGCCAACGGCTCCCACTACCGCCCAAGCGGCTCAACAATATCCTTACGGTTACGGTCAAAGCATGGGATATTGGTATCCTCAAGGCTACACGGCGTCGGGTTTCTATCCGTACCACCAATATCAATACGCTGCGGGCAACACCCAACCTTATTGCGTAGTTCCAAACGATCTTCAACATCCGAACTCTTCGGTAGTGTTTGCTCCTATGCAAAAATATCCTTCACAGTGAAACATCTTGTGCTATTAAGAGTTGCAACTCGATTTTGTGCGATTGTGTATTGTTTATGTAATATAATAAAATATTTGTAATAATAATAATAAAACTATTATTGAAACAATACCTAATCGAATTGTAACGAGTTGGTCTAACTTGATTAATGTTTTATTAAGGACTAATTTAATAAAATAATAAATTGTGTATATTATGATTGTGCGAGCGAGATAGATTTTCTTTTGTTGGCATATAATTTGCTCTATCTCGTTGGAATATTATTAATTTGATGACGACGACTGTATGTGCATAAGATAGTATGATTGAAATTTTTAAAACAAGTTTGCTGTTGTCCAAGACTGTTGCTATAGTTTTTAGTGAGGCACCAGCAAACTGAATAAGGAAAAAATAATCTAGTTAAAAAATATGCAGTAGTAAGATAGGTTCATCTATTATTGCATCATTATACCTACAAGTTTAAATAAAAGGAAAAAAGAAAACCACACCACAACTCTTTCTCTCCACATTTGAATCTTTTTAAAAATATTTACTTGGATTGTCAGCTGGCATGCTGGGAATAAGAGATGTCGGTGATTGAAAAATGATTTTGTAATAACGATATAATGTATATGCCTATAGTTGTTAAATAAAATGTTGGGTATGGGACAAATTTATTATTTCAACTTTGTTGTTGGTTTTCAAGCACCTGCTCTGCTCTCATTATTTCACATACCTACATATTATTATTATTATTAATTACTGTTCAACTTTTCCTCAACTATTTTTTGTTTCACCATACACCACTTTTCTCTAACTATTCGTTGGAATATCGGTTATTGTTATAAAATATATCACTTAAGTAGAGTTGGATCGATTATTGGCAAAGTATAGCTACTTTTTAGTGCCGATTTTCTCCAAATTAAGCAAATATTTTTAATAAGTGAATTTTGAGAATAAATTATTGAAACCAATATTACTTTAATAAACTCTTGGTTGGCCAATACGATACGATTTTTATTCATCCATTATTTTCCTTTCAAAACTTTACACTTAATCAGGTCTTTTACTTTCCCATTTATATTGTAAACAAAAGTATTTTAATCGATTCAAAAACTAACGTTGCGTAGACACATTAGAATTTCGATTTAAAGGTATCGTTTTCAAAAACTGATTAGATTTTTAATGACGCACATGAATGGATTAACGAGTTTCTTTTGTCTCAAAATAATTCCTTTATAAAAAAGATAAAATATCTCGACGCGATTACTCGTCTGAAAATCCTTTACCAATAGACCAATGAAAATAAAGTAGACCCGTTCCTATGAAACATGGTATTATAATCAAAGAATATTTACTATAGAATAAAAAGCGACATTGTTCAGTGGCAACAAAATGGCCGCCGTTAACAGTGTTTTCATTAGTGAACTATTTTGGCCCGTCAATGAAACCAAACATGCGGTGGCCATTTTGTTGGTAAACATGGGCACTGAAAATCGTCGTCGACTCTCGCTTCTTGTTTTTATATTCTTTGGCATAAAAACTTTCAAAGGTGAGATAATTTATTAAATTGCATTCATACTAGCATATCCTACCTTATAAAGTTATTATACCATGCTTACGGGCATGGGTGTCCATTTGGGGGGGGGCAAAAGGGTCAGCTGCCCCCCCTGGCTGCTTGAATTTTTTTTAGACATTTAATGTTCGCCAGTCCAAGTTTTTAAAATTTTCTAAAACTTCCGGTTTTAAATGATTAAAACTCTTTATTTTGCCACCCCCCTCCGAAAATGATCTTATGGACGCCCATGCTTACGGGCCATGTACTCGGAAAATTAGGACGCGTATCTAAGAGTCAAAATGGCGAGCTCTTAATGAGTCTTGTTCAAAGTATGTATAGCACGCAAGTGCGCGCCCCACTGCTTAAACGCTATTTCCAGGGACGTGCCCAACTAACTTTTTTCTGGGAAGAACAATCCCAAATTTGCCAACTGAATTAATTAAAAATTGCCAACTTTTTGTAAATTTAGACAAAAATATTGCCAAATTGACCAACTTTTGAATGTTTTTGCCAACTTTTTAAAATATTGCCTCCCCCCCTAATGGGCATGTCCCTTGCTATTGCACTCAGTTGCATCTTGACAGCGTACTATTGTGAGTTAGTTGTGTCATGCGCTCTTGCCAAACAATAAACGTTACCAATTTACAATGAAAAATTATTTTTTTATTGAAATCATACAATACAAAACAAGTATCATCATCAGCATCACTGTAAATTTTTCAGAAAATCCAATTTTTTTATTGGCCTAATAGATGCTTTGAACTTTTAAAATATGAGGAAAAAGTTTATTATCCAAGAGAAATTTCTTTCCTTGAAATTTCGAGCTCTCCTAAACGCATCGGACATCTTCAAAAGGGTTACCTGTGTCAAATATATACCAGAGCTGGGAAGGTGCAACCTAAGGTCTTACCTTTTGATTCCTAACTTCTCTAATATAATACTACTAACAAATGTAATTAGAAAGTGTTTATATGTTCAGTTAGAACAATTTTTTACTTCAAACAAAAGTACGTTAGTGTAGCGTCAGTACATGATATACAAAAAGGATATAATTTCCTCGCTTGAAATCACGACTTTTGTTCGTAGTAATGATTTTTATTTTAATTGTGTTTCAGAGTGCTTATAAGTTACAATGTGTATCCGGGCAGAAAGGATACAAAAAAATCGTTTGCCTGTCAGACAGATTAGGTAAAAGTAGCATAAAATCTGCAGGAAAAGAAAATGAGGAAACATATTTGAAAATAAAAAGACAGCTTTGTGGTCCTGGGATAGCAGATTAATGGTAATTTTTTTTTAAATAATTGAATTTTTGATGTCTATAACATACTTCAAAACTTTAAACGCGTTTTTCACAAAACATGATTTTTGATAAAAACGGCACGCAGTATAAAGGTGCTCGCACACTTAGGCGACGCGACACCACAACACAAAAATGTGCGGACCCTACCGAACTGTCGCGTCGCCTGGTGTGTGGTGGGCTTCTGTCTGTGGTGTCGCGTCGCCTAAGTGTGCGGGCACCTTTACTCCCAACAATTTTCATTCGAATTTTTAACAATATCTTTAAAATAAATACTTTTTAATTATTAATAATAATAATATATCATCATCAACTACACGTTTGAGACCAACGGTTCGTTACGTCACTCAAAACTGATCTCGCCATCTCCTCCTGGGGCGGCCTACGGATCTTCTTCATCTGGGATTATATAAGAACAGCTTCTTTGGCTTCTTGTTTATAATTGTTATAAATAACACAAAATTTGTTTGTAATAATAATAGAAAATTCCCGGAAAAAGACCCACCGAAAATTTTACTTTTCATTACAAGTCATTTTAAAAAAATGTCTTTTTTTAAGTTTTCAATAATATTAATCAATACCTACCATACTAATCAATGGAAAAAAGCAAAGATTATCTTTCTTAGTTTGACTTGCAAACTTGACACTAGAATTGAAGCAATCTACATGAAATTTCAAATTGGTGTCATGCACTGCCTCCTATATTTATAAGTCATCAACATAAGTGCTGGATTAACACAGTAGCAAATGCTACTTGCGTAAAAAATTTAAGTAATTTCATTTCATAAATAAATTTTTTGATAAAAATTACATTTTTTTCAAATAATCTGAAACTTTTTGAAAATACTAAACTAATACCAGTAGTATGTATAGGAAAGACAGGAAAAATAATCTAACCAGTGATCACTAGAGATGAGATTTTTACCTTTTTTTTTTATTTTATTTCCTATTTTTATTTTATTAGTACCAAAATTCGTTTCATGAAAAACTACGCCATATAAGCCCTATTTATTTTTTTACCTTTTTTGCCTTCTTTCAATTTTTACGGCTTATTTTAGCATTTTAGAAACTTTTTTGTTTAATTTTCAGTTCAAATAGAAAAAAATCTCGCTCTATGACGCTCCCAAATTAAAATTTTTTTATTGTTTTTTTTTTTAACTTTTGTTGTAATTAAATTGTTATTAATTTAAGTAACATTGAAAAAATGCCGAGTTGCCACAGATACACTTTTTTCAAAATCATACACTTTTCTTCACTTTTTATAAATAAATTCACTATCTTTCACTTTATGTTAAAATTCACTAAATTTGGCTAGGAGGTTAAAAATAATTGTTGGAAAAAATGACCGAAAGATACAAAATGTTTCATGTTTAGTACCTTTTTAAGACTTTTTTTTTGTATTTATGGGACTTAAAATCGCTTTTTTTACAACCTTTTTTTGAATATATACGACCTAAAAATCTCACCTCTAGTGAACACATTAAATAGAGAAAATTTATTTGTTTTATTTTTAATAAAATGTTGTATAAAATAAAAGTTGATGTTATTTAGCTGACGTAAAAAAAGCTATTCCAGTTCTTGCCAGAGTATTATTCTGGAGGAATATGAAGGCAGTTAGGGGTTAACGCTTGGACCTTCCAATATTTCATAACTGGGGATTGTCCTCACAAGACATTATACTTCTTAACACTTAAATGTAATCTCTGAAATATGCACAACTTAATAGTAGAAATATGAAATATGGTTATCAATTATTATTATTCTTACACTGTAATTACCAAAGTGGCACTTGACATCTTCATGACCATCTTGAACTTCTACAATCTACAGTAACATCACAGATTAGTATACAGATAGCCAACCCCATTGTTAAAATGGTTAAGAAGGGCATTTTTTTCAGGGCTCTTTTAATTTAATCAACAGATGGATATTGTTTATAGAATAGTATTATCTCAACGAATTTTCTATATTTTAAATATAGCAAATTCCTCTTATTTTATAAAAATATTTAAGTAGGCGCCATCTGTTGATTTAATTAAAAGGGCCCTGAAAAAAATGCCCCTCTTAACACATTTCTTACCTGAAACCATGTTAGTACTGGAGACGACTACCAGAGGCGCATTTCTGGGAGACATCACTACATTGAACTATGGTGGCTACTGGATACGCTTCATAGATGTCGTTTCTAAAATATCTCATGAAATCTTAAGTAGAAAATTGTATTTACCTACGGCTTAAGAGGGGCATTTTTTCAGGGCCCTTTTAATTTAATCAACAGATGGCGCCTACTTAAATATTTTTATAAAATAAGAGAAATTTGCTATATTTAAAATATAGCAAATTCGTTGAGATAATACTATTCTATAAACAATATTCTTGATCTTAAGCTATTTTGAGTTCGTATTGAGTATGTCAAAACACACTCACTTACAAAAAAAGATAATTAAACTTTAATTATGAATTGTGTTTTTATAAATAAATATTACGAACTCAAAATAGCTTAAGACCAAGAATATTGTTTATAGAATAGTATTATCTCAACGAATTTGCTATATTTTAAATATAGCAAATTCCTCTTATTTTATAAAAATATTTAAGTAGGCGCCATCTGTTGATTAAATTAAAAGGGCCCTGAAAAAAATGCCCCTCTTAAGGGTTTACTTTCCTTCAAGGCATGATACTATAACGGCATAATGTATGTATAATTGAAATATTTTAGAAACGACATCTATGAAGCGTATCCAGTAGCCACCATAGTTCAATGTCGTGATGTCTCCCAGAAATGCGCCTCTGGTAGTCGTCTCCAGTACTAACATGGTTTCATTGTTAAAATGTGTTAACCATTTTAACAATGGTTTTTAAATGTTCAAATGGTTTTTAACAATGGGGTTGGCTATCTGTAATAGTAATCTGTGGTAACATGTTCAGACTCACACTTGAACTGCCCTTCTTTGGTAATTACTCGGGGTTTATATAATTCTAACTGACCTTTTTTCTAGCTACTTCTCTTGTGTCTTTGTTCTAGCATTTCATTCCTACAAGTTCACTAGAGTTTGTGAGTTTTATGTTAGCTATGTTTCTTCAGCTAGTTTGAAACCGTCAGTCTTATGCGCAGTCGACATGGCGCATGCGTCGAATAATTTGCCAACAGCTTCAAACTACTGAAAGAACAGAGCTGTTATTTATTTGTTTACTAATAAAAACTATTTTTTTCAAGGATCCCGGTTTATAGCTTATTAGTTAGGTCACCTCCTTCCGACACAGGAGAGAGGTGATTTGTTTTGAAAATACTACCTATTTTATATAGTAAAGCCCGTAGCCAAGAGAGAACACGTGCCCCCCGAAATGTTAAACATTTTTTTTTTCAAAGAAGAAAATTTGTTCATAATAATAAAAATTCTCGGAAGGGGAACCACCAAAAATTTTACTTTTTACAAGTGCCCCCCCCCCCCCCGAAATAAAATCCTAGCTATACGGGCCTGTTATATAGGAATATTGCACCCGAGACCCTTTTTCAATTAAACTTGTTTTAATTAGGTTAACAGAAAATGCGTCGCCTATCTCGCTTACTCACGCAAGACCGGCGACCAAGATCACATGTCGTTTCTTTACCTAATAAAGGATAACTCCAAAACCTGACGGCACACCAGGAGGATTCTAGGAGGCACACTGAATGAAAACCACAGACTTAAATTATATTTTTTATTTAGTAACAGAAACTGTCTTATTTTTAATTGTATTTCGTTAATTTATCACCTTTTCTAAGGATTCCTAGTTATAGGTTAGGTTATTTGTTAGTTTATGTTCTTTATTCTAAGGTGGTCTATCTTTCTTCTATTCTTAGGTCTATCTCTCGTCTCCTTTTACAGTTGTCCTTCATTTTAAGAAACTTGTTTTTTCAAATAAAATTTATAGATAACTTTTATAATATCAAAATAAAATAAAAATTTAGTAATAAATCCTTACTAAATTGATTACCCCATTGTCATTCGTATGTAAGCTCCCCTAATACCCCATGGTGTAAATTTACATTCACCCAATTAACAAGTGAGAACTTTTACAAGACGTCGGAGCGTAGTAGCAAAATCCTGACATTAGTAAGAAAGGGCACATTATTTTTTTGTCCACTGTTTTGTGAACTGTGTTGTGTTTATCACAATAAAACTTTACAAAGTAGTCATTTATGTCACAAAAAATGTAAAAATCAAATGCTTCTTTAGTTTATAGGTTTGGCCTAAATAAAAAGGAAGACATTTGAAATGCGAATTTGTTAAAATATCATAAAAATGTTCAAATTTCCATTCAATAGGTACGTCTACAAAATTTAGCATCAACTGTAGGAGAACAAGTGATTTTCCTTACCTCATTCATAGACAGAGGGAGTAAATAAACAAGAGGATTTTACAAAAATAATATATTCAACAGTAAAAGAAATTAGTTTTTGAATTTAACTGCCATAACATAATCCACCCCTAAAAATTTAAATTTTCAAACTTGACTTATACTTTCCTACATTGACACAAATTGTAACTAGAAAAAACATTGGAGATGATCCACACCAGAATAGGTTTTTATTTTTAGTATGGATCAATAATAGAACTTGGTAACCATAAAATTTGTTTTTACATCATATTGACATAGAATTAAACAAAATTACAAAATTGTCAATCATTAAAATAGAAACCAATAATAAAAGAACATATTATAAATAATCTAATGTGATTGTATAACTTGCACAAACAGCATGTTGAATGCCTTATCAAAAATGAAATATGTAACACTCAACGGGGCCGAAAAAATTCAAATGCCTTTAATCGGTTTAGGTACGTGGAGAGCACAACCCGAAGAAATGGAAAAGGTTGTCCTAACAGCACTGGACAGTGGTTATAGGCACATAGGTAACTTTTTGTGGTTAAAGGAACCGTTGCTAACAATTTTCTATGTTTTAGACACTGCATTTAATTACAACACCGAAGAAGTTATTGGAATTGCGTTAAAGAAGTGGTTCGAGACTGGAAAAGGAAAACGAGAAGATTTGTTTATTACAACCAAGGTGACTAAATAAATAATAACGCCAAATGGGATTTGTTTATTGTGTATTTTAAACTTGTATCTGCATTTTAGCTACCGAATGTAGGTAATCGAGCCAAAGATGTGGAGCGCTTTTTAAAAATGTCTCTTTCAAAACTGCAACTGTCTTACGTCGATTTGTATTTAATTCACATGCCTTTTAGTTTTGTGTGTGATGAAAATAATTTTACACCTGTAATCAATGAAGATGGCACTCTTGCGTTGGATATTAACGATAATCTTAAAACTTGGAAGGTTCTTATTTGAATAGAAAAAAGTCTCGTTGAAGTCGCATTTTATGTTATTTAGGTAATGGAGCAGCAAGTTAAAATGGGACGAGTTAAAGCCATTGGATTATCAAATTTTAATGCAGGACAAGTAACTAAAATATACAACTGCGCTACAATAAAACCGTCAGTATTGCAAGTAGAACTTCATGCTTTTTTACAACAAAAAGACTTGCGTAAAGTTTGTAAGGAACTGAATGTTGCTGTAACTGCTTATTCACCTTTGGGAAGTCCTGGGGCTAGCAATCACTTTGCAAACAAATATAATTATATGTAAGTACAACCTCGAAGCATTTTTGTTGGGATAAGAAATTCAATTTTCAGAATGGACGAATTACCAAACATTTTAGAACATAAAATTGTAACAGATTTATCAAAACAATATAACAAAACTCCAGGTCAAATACTGCTGCGCCACTTAATTCAACAAGAAATAATTGTTATACCTAAAAGTGGAAACGAAAAGAGAATTAAAGACAATATTGACATATTTGATTTTGAATTATCGTCGGACGACATGGAAAAATTGAATGATTTAGATAAAGGAGAAAAAGGAAGAATTTTCAACTTTTTGTTTTTTAAAGGCGTCGAAAAACATCCAGAGTATCCCTTTCAATTACAACTTTAATATTTTAGTTTCCAATTAATGTAAATTATTTAAATAATAAAGCTTAAAGGTTACTTGTTAATTTAGACGATACAACATTCGACGCTGCATTCTGTGTTGGAGTTGACCTCTGCGGATCATGGTGTAAATAACTTTGAGAATAGCCTGTTCGGGATACTGTTGTTTCTCAAAATCTTGTAGAATATTTTGTTGCGAAACTTGAGTGCCAATGGCAAATCTTCTTTTCAATTGTTTTTCGATGCGGAATAACATTTCGCTATCTGCTTCACTGGTAAATCCTTCAGCACCTGAAAAGAAACCAGCCAATTTAGATAGTTCAATTAAATAGTTCAAACCATGACTAAATTACATGCAAGTCCACCATTCATGGCAGCATCAAGAGTGGAAACTTGAAACAATCTAAGTGCCTCGTTTACGTGAACCTCAGTAGCAAATGGCTGTAACTGCATTTTAGCCAAACTTTCCGATATTCTAATGACAGCTTCCAATTGACGAACTGTAATTGGAATTGCACTTCGTCGTTCGGCTTCTCGTTCGTGTTGACTGGCACCCGAACGCATCCTAACATAACGCCTCTTTAACTTATCGGCAGCCTCTTCATTTAATCGTGGACCACATCGCCTAAAATTCAACTTCAAACCATTTTATTTAAAAACGGTATAGAAATACTTACGTGCGACAATAGTGAATGAATTTCTTTATTAATTCAAGAGAAAATTCGTTTTCTTTAGGCTCTTGGGTTTCTTGACCAGCATTCATGTGAACGTTCATTATGTGACGAGCCAAGGTCTGTAAAATGTATTGAAATAAATTTTGATTATGGTGTAGGACTGGAATTGTTCTGTTTTTAGTGTGACAGAAACTTTCAATAACCAATCAAAAAGGTAACTTTTTAATTATACAAAGAACTTACTATATCTCGATCTTGGTTGTGTTCATCTTTAACGATAAAAATCATATCAAAACGGGACATAATTGTAGGCATAAAATCAATATTTTCTTCGCCCTGAAATGCAAACAAGTAATAAAATTTAAATCACAAAAAAATTCACTAACCTTTGTTTCGTCCCATGTTCCAAAAATACTATTAGCTGCAGCTAATACGGAACACCGTGAATTTAATGTGGTAGTAATTCCAGCCTTTGCAATAGAAATGGTCTGCTGTTCCATAGCTTCATGGATGGCAACTCGATCATCTTCCCTCATTTTATCAAACTCGTCAATACAAACAACTCCACCATCTGCCAAAACCATGGCACCACCTTCCATCACAAAATTGCGCTAAAAGTTTAAGTTTCAATGAACTGAAAACACTTAAATTTGATTTAATTACCGTTGATGGATCTCTCATAACGGAAGCCGTTAATCCAGCAGCAGAACTTCCTTTTCCAGAAGTGTAAACACCGATAGGCGAAACACGTTCAACAAACTTAAGCAATTGTGATTTTGCAGTACCTGGATCTCCCAGTAACAACATATTTATGTCACCTCGACGGGTTAAACCATCAGGAAGCTTTTTACGTGATCCTAAACAAATAAAACCCTTTAATTATTATATTGCAATTGGTTAACAACACTAAATTTTACGAATGATTAATCAGATCACTATGACCCAAAAGTACGAAAAGATAGAGTATAATCTTAAAAAGTAATCAATTCAACAAAAACTCTGTGAACAGCGGTCATTTAGTTTGTAAGTCTGCAAATGCTGTCGAAGTGGGCTCACGCTATGAACTTTTCCACTTTTGATTTTTTTATTTAAAAAAAATTTTGATTTATTCCGCGTATAACAACGCAAACCCCATAATGGGCCGACATTTCTTTCTATTCTTTTTGTTTGACTAAAAAATATTTTGTTTTATTTTTACGCAAAAATATTTTTCAATTAAACAAAATAAATAGAAAGAAATGTCGGCCCATTATGGGGTTTACGTTGTTATACGCGGAATAAATCAGAGTTTTTTTTTGAAATAAAAAAATCAAAAGTGGCGAAATTTGAAAAATCAATGATTATTTCCGAAAAAATAAAAAATTTTGTAGAATACAAGTTTGAATTTTTTTTATATATTTTTTCCTGAAAAGTACGTTTAAAGACAAAAAAACGTTCTGATCAGTCAATTTTTGAAATAGTTATGATCGTTTGAAGAAAAAAAAATCAGTTTTTCTAAAAATTCGTAACTTTTGTTGGGTTGAGTAAAAAATTTTGAAAAAATTCACAAAACTGTTTTTGGTGGGATAGTATAATATGTAAAAATTTCAGGAAAATCAAAAGGGGTCGGGGTCAAAAGTGGTCGATTAATACACAGATTCCCGGTTCGTAAACGCCAAACGGCGTTTGGTTTTTGTGATCATTTTAAATTTTTTACTTACGAGAAGCTAGCCTGACGTAGAACCCCCCAACCTGGAGGACCATTATTATAATAATAACTCCCCTAATTAGACGGGGGGGGGGACAACATTTCAGACATCTTTTATGGATGACACTTTAGGTTATTTTTCAAACTTTGTTCTTTTTTTAGAATAATTTTGTCGTCAATATGTAATCCTATGTAAACTCTCCTAATTGCAAGGGATCAAAATTTTAGATGTCTTTTATGAACGTCCTGAACGACAACCTCGAGTGTTATCCATAAAAGACATCCAAAATTTTGTCTCACTCTTCCAAATTAGGGTAGTTTACATAGTCCCGGTTATATAATTATAGTCTGTCCCACAAGATGACTAAACTTAGTTTATCTCTAATAACTCAAAAACGGTAAATAATCTTATTTTGAACACTTTTGACCTCTTTGATAACTTTCATTATTTTTTAGTTATTGCAGTCACACTGGAGTTCCTGAGGGACAGACTAATATAGAATTACATACCTCCAAATAACAAGCATGTAATAGCTTTTTTAATATCTGCGGACCCAAAAATTGAAGGTGCAATGCTGTTTGAAAGTCGATCATATAAATCATTTGACGAAGCCATCCTACGAAATAAGTTTTCTTCTTCAGCGGAAATTACACCACAACCAGATGCACCAATACCGTCTTCATCAATTTTTATACCAATAACGCGCAGGTAAGGTGCACGAACACCTGTGATGGCTTTCTCACGACTGTCGCTCTAAAAAAACTAAATTAAGTTTGAATTCACTTCTAACAAATCTGTCACTAACCTTGGCTGGTTTTCCAATCTTTTTAATGGAATAAATACCCAAAATAAATACTCTGTTACCGGGTACAATTCGTTCACATAAATATCTGTCACAATATAAACTCAAATGACGAGGAATTTCACCCTGCGGTATTCCATCTGGTAGCTCTTGCAATTTTATCACCTGAAAGTCCACACATTGACATTTGTCGGGTATTATATAATAGGGATCTAACGGACAGTTGGGTCTTCCAGCTTGTTCCCTAGAAATTTAAACAAAAATAAAACTTAAAGTCACAAAACATTTTAAAAACTTACGTATTGCATTTTCGTGGCATAACATATCCTTCTAAACCTGGTCTAACAGTTAAGTTAGGTATTATATTTTGACAAGAGCGACATTGAATCGCAATTTTGGTGGCCTTTGCTCTAATCCCCGATGCACTGACCACAATCCCAGGAATTTTAACCAATTGTGAAACAATATCAGACTAAAAAACTAAACAATAGATAAAAGTATAAATAAAAGTCACCAACAAACCTTCAATCCCCGCAAGTTAGAAGACTGTGCATCAGAAGACAACATAATTTGTATATCCTCGACATCTTCGTCTCCTTCCGGCCTGGGAGCGGTAAGTTCATCAGCCACTTCTTTCGCAGCTTCTTCGAAAATCGGCAAATGTTCTGTCGGTTGCTTGTACAATTTCTCAGCAAGAGTCTCGTTGAAACTTCCCAAGTCTTCCAAATTAACTTCCAAATAATATTCGCCTAAGTTATAGTTACGCTTTAAAGCATCTCTGGTAGGAAAAAAAATTGTGAAAAAAGTTGTACCACGTAAAATCTTGCTTATTTACCTGTATTTGTAATTAAAATTGTCGCCGTGAAACTCTCTTATGAATTCTTTGAACTTCTTTTTAATACCTTGCAGGTTAACTTGATTTTCGTTTGCATTGTCACCGGCAGCAAAATTATCACTGAAAAATATTCCGGGATCATCGAAACCTTCCATTTTGACTTTTAAATGAAGAAATTTGGCCTTTTTAAAAGATTTCGCATAAAGCAACAAGTGTTCTAACAAAACACAACTTCCGTTAAATTGGCGCGAAAATATTAACTGTCAAATCGTCAAATGTCGGAAATATTTTACAGCGCTCAGCGCTTCTCAAACTGTGGCTAGAAGATTTTAAGGTGTTACATCTAGCTAGCACACCGAAAAATTAGACTTTTTTAGAATTTTTTTTGAAAATACTAAAAGAGCAATCAAAATGAGGTTTAGAGGGCTTATTCTACATGTATTGAAGTATAATAAAAAAATAATTTTTGTTACAAAAAAATATTCAAAATAGAGGCTCAGTCGTAGCTAGAGTAAGGGCGCTTTTTTAAAAGGCGTTCCACGGGCGGACACAGAACTCTTTTCTGTTAGAAGCTGAAGCAAACAAAAAATTTTTTTCATTATTTACATTAGTTTTGCTAGAGAAGTACACATGATTATTAAGAAATATGGTTTTTTCGCAAAATGGCATCATGTTGAAAAAAAAATTGTTATTTCTTACGAAAAAATCGGCCTTCATTTGTTTATAAAAACCGCAATTGTTAATCAATCGTTAAAATCGTGTGTACTTCTTTAGAAAATATATCTAAGAAGCTACAGTAAACATTTTATGCAAATCGGATAAAAACTACCAGAATTATGTGTCCGCCCAATTTTAAAAATGTAGTTTCGAGATAATCGTGTTTAAAACTGTTTTTCTACATGAAATTTTTGAAATAAGGGCTTACTGATTTTTTACTTTTACCCACTTATGCTAGGACCATAAAGCATCACTTTTAGGTTTAAATTATGCTCCTCAGTTTCTTTCCAGGCAGAAAGAATGACCTTACGTGCATCTTTTTTTTTTATCTCGATGACGAGTGCTCTTCAGCTCTTACGCGGTGTTCGTCGATTTTGTGAAAAAAATTGTAAATATTTAATCAATCTTCAATCCTAACAAAGTCATTATTTCAAAAAGTTTTTTAAATCTTTTATTAAGAGGGGCATTTTTTTCAGGGCCTTTTTAATTTAATCAACAGATGGCGCCTACTTAAATATTTTTATAAAATAAGATGAATTTGCTATATTTTAAATATAGCAAATTCGTTGAGATAATAACTATTCTATAAACAATATTCTTGATCTTAAGCTATTTTGAGTTCGTAATATTTATTTATAAAAACACAATTCATAATTAAAGTTCAATTATCTTTTTTTGTAAGTGAGTGTGTTTTGACATACTCAATACGAGTTCAAAATAGCTTAAGATCAAGAATATTGTTTATAGAATAGGATTATCTCAATGAATTTGCTATATTTTAAATATAGCAAATTCCTCTTATTTTATAAAAATATTTAAGTAGGCGCCATCTGTTGATTAAATTAAAAAGGCCCTGAAAAAGTGCCCCTCTTAAAAAAAATTGGTGCTATGTCGGCCGCTATGTCGACAAACTTCTTACCGCTTGAAATTGACTTGGGCGCTATCGTCCACACGACGGAATTGAAGCTCTTATTCGAGTTCTGCATGTATCCTTTATTACTGTGACATTTTATATGAGTAACGAATGAACTACACGACTCTGAATTTCTAATTTCACTGGCTAAGGCTTAATTAATGTATTTCCAATATATGAAAATGAGCTCTCAAATTTAAAAAAAGAAAATTCCGCTTATAATTCCTTTTACATATCATTCTTAGAATGTTTATACATCATTTAAAAAAAGAAAAAAAAAACGTAAATTTTTTTTCTCTAGCTAGATGTAACCCCTTAATGCAGGGGTCGGCAACCTTTTGGTGTAAGAGGGCCCAAATATTTTACGTGAGGGTTAGTGCGGGCCGCACTTCTTGGAAAATCCACTAAAAATGAGCTTTTTTTATGCAAATTCACCAAAAAAGCTTTTTTTTTAAAAAAAAACGTCATCGAACGTCATTGCTGAGGAGTGTTGCGGGCCGCAGGTTGCCGACCCCTGCCTTAATGTGTGAACTAGTAAAATTTTTACAAAAAATTGCACTTTAAGCCAAAAGAACCTCTAAACCGGACTGCCGCGGTCGTTTGGCACGTCCCGCAAGAAAACCAAGTTAAACTGCACGGATCGCCAACAGAATGCTTCAGTAAGATCAAAATTTGTGTAAAAATGTAAACTTTAAAATAGATTTTTGGCCAAACTAATCGATATTTGGGATTATTTCTCACCTTAAACGCTTAATTTTAGTGTTATCTAACAAATATTGTTGAGTTTTTTTTAAAATAACTATGTTATCTTCGGTGTTAGTTTTTCGTACTCACACCCATTTTAAGTACTTGTAACACGTTAAGAAGGTTGTGCAGTAGTTTTTAATATAAGAAGTTTTTAACGTATTTTAAGGTGACCACATCTCTTATTAAATAACTTGGAAAAATTTTAATTACAGCATTGGAAAGCTACATTTTTTCGCAGAGAAGTAAATCGTCACATTTTTTTAAAAATTTACAATTTCTTTGCGTATTTGCGATTAATTGACCTCATGTTTTGAATTCATCACATTAAAATTTTGACATTTAAATCCCTGAAAAATGGTATTTTACATATTAATATGTACACTGGTGTTTTTTAAATCTCCCCCAAATTAATTTAATCAACAGTTATTTCCCTTCAAATATATCAAATTGATATATTAATTTTGATAATTAATTAATATCATAATTAATATGAAGGTCAGGTAAAAATTTTACCTCCAACTACCTATTGGAATATTGCAAACAATTCGATATTATGATTACTTGAATAGACAAACAAAATTCAAAAGTTTTCAACTGCACAACCCTCTTAAGGCTGTGTTCTCACTTAGAATGAAAATTCGATTTTAAATAGAAAATGGACTATTTGGTGTACAATAACAGTAGCTGACCAAAAACGTACAATAAAAAATAAAGTAATGTGTAAAAAAAATCGCGAATGCAAGAGATACGCGCATTTTAGCGTTAGTTTTATTTACAATTTTCTGACTTTATTTTTTACAGTATGTCTAAAACGTTATTTTTAATATTATGTCAGAGCCAAAATTTTTTTAAATTTGCGTTAAAAAATTTTTTTTTCGCGATTTATTTATTCGCGATAAAAGCGCTCCGACATAATATTGTAAATAACATTTCAGACATACTGTAAAAATTTTAACTCGTTATTTTCAAAAATAAAGTCAGAAAATTGTAAATAAAAAAGTGGTTGCGAGAGAACAGCCTTAACCCTGACTATCAAAAATCTTGTTAAATCTTTTGACAATCTCCAAAATTTTTTAAAAATCTCTGTGCAATTATAATACTTATAGAATAAGTAGTTTCACTTGCTTGATTTTATGACCAAGGGTTGAACTCGCGAATTCACTTACGTGCACTCTCTAATTGTTGTAATTCCCAGAGATGTAAAACTATTACTATTGCAGTAGTTGATAATCTCTGGTAATTACAGTTCTCCATTGTTGTAATTCCAATTCCCCATTGTTGTAGTTTTTAATTTTAACGTAAGGATTAGGGATTTACAGGGAAATACAAGATTTATTCAAGATTACTAGTACTCCACTAAAAGTTTCAAATATGTATACAATTATGCGAAATTTTCAGGTAAATTCTCCCTTCTTAATATTTTTTAATTAGTTAGTGGGGTCTGGGTGTATAAACAAATATTACTAGAAGAATTAAATATTTATTCAAACAAATTAATAATAAACTTTACACGTTATCCGTCATACAAATGACTTAACGTTTTAGGAAAGTTTTTTGTTTTCTTTTTTCAAAAATAAACATATTTTAAGTAGCATTTTTCTATACAAATATAAATAAAATTTTTTTATTTTTAAATCGGTACCTAATTAATTTAAATATTTAACTTTTTCTCATATCTCATCAACAAACTTTTGGCCTAAAATAATTGAATTGAATAAGAAAATCTGCAAAAACAACTAGGAAAATTGCGACTTACATGTGACATACTCCAAAAACCATATTTGGAGAGCTCTTCAATGGTTTTATAAATATTAGGATCCAATTTCAAAACCTCCTGTAATTAGAGATTTTAATAAATTATCCTGTCGTTTTTGTTTAACAAGTTACCTGCAACCGTAGTTCTTGTTTTTCCGTTTCCAAAAATGGAATGATCAATGCAACAAACTCGTATTTTTTGAATTCAAAGTATTTTTTAATTATATAGTCGAAATCAAGCGCATACAAAATAGGACACGACTAAAAAACATTTTAGTTAAAAGAAATAAATTAAAGAGTTCATGTGTTATTATTACAGATTTCAGAACTTTTCATGAAAATTATGAAAATAGTAAAAAAAATTTGAATTAGAAAAAATTCTTTTGCTTCAAGAATAAATGAATAATTTGAAACTAATTTAATCGTTTATAATATTTCAAAAAATTATTTAACTCTTACCTGTATAAGATAGAAGTTTCTAATAAATTGATAATTTTCGCAGGAATTGGTGGTCTTGTCTAATAAATTATTTATAACTGCTTGCCAAGCATCCATATAGAATTTTTTATTTGGGAATGTGGAAACTATTTTATCTAAGACATTCAAACATTCTTGTAATTCTTGAAACTGAAAATTAAAAATTAGCATCACTAAAACTTGTTAAGTGCATTCCAATTTACCATTTTCAAGTTCAGCATTTCCTTAATTATAACACTCCAATGTTCGTATTCATTTATTTCAAATGTGATGCAAATTAAAGCCATGGTTTGCAGTGCTATTGGATGATTTTTGTAATAAATTAACCGTTTTAAAAGTTCATCTTTATCAAAAATTTCTAACGATTCTGTCGTAAAAGTAAATCCAAATGACTCCAAATTGCTAATCAGTAGCAATACGTTGATGTAATGTCTAAAATAAATGCGTTAATATGAAAATACGATATTTTAAAAAGTACAGATTTACATGAATTCATAATATGTTCCTTCTGTTAACTCTTCTATGGTTTTGAGGTTGGATATGTTACATAAGCATTTCAAAGCGTTGGCTTTATATTTTAAATTTTTCGATTCGCCTGCAGTCACGTCTCCAAATTCTAATAGCCACTTTTGCCAATATGGGATATCACTTGTACAAATGTAAGCAGCTCTAAAAAATTTCAATTATAAATAATCTGAAATTGGAGTGCTATAAAATTGAATTACTAGACTGATCCCTTTTATCATTGTCATCGCAAATTTAAACAAACCTTATTAAATTTTCAGATGCAGTAGTGTCATTATTCATTGTATTTGGAACTCTTAACATGAACAAATCACTATTATTAAAATTTAAACCATTTGATAACCAACTTATAAGCAATTCTTTCCGTTTCGATTCTATATCAATGTTATATAGTTCTGCCAATTCGTCTACAGCTTTATTTATATCTGGAAAACACTTGTACTATAAAAAGACTTCTTTGACTCTATTAATATTACCTGGACACGAAATGGTAGGAAAAGTAGCTTTCTTTAAAATTCTCTGGTCCATATACAATTCCAAAATAAGTTTATCACCACTTTTGTATATCATATCAACATACTTTTTATCAGCCAATTCATTTCTGTGTAGTATATGCATGGTTGAGTACCCAAAATACTTCTTTTCAATCTAGAAGAATATTTGACATTTTGAAAGGAAACATAATTTGTAAAAATTCACCTTAATAAATGAAGTTTGCACGTCTTGCGAATCCATGTGCTGTTTTTGGTACTCCAATGCATAATTATAGCATAACTTAATTGCTATAACACGATCTGCACCTGTAAAGCAACATTTTTAGATTCAACCAAAATAACTAAAAAGAAACAAACCATTTGGAATGGAATTAAAAAGGCAATAAACAGTTGAAGTAGCAACCTCCGAGTTGGAGATATTTTGCACACATTTATCAATTTCGTTGAGCAAATCAACATGTTTAGGAAATAATGACCATTCTTGGGATGTCGGTATTTGAAATATACCACTGGAAATCTATAAGAAAAGTAAGTAGTACCTAAAATTTGAAAAAACAATTTTTTTAAAACCTACCACATCTTTTACTACATATCCGCAAATGTCATTCTTGTTTAACCATTTGCTTAGTAGCAAAACTGCATCAAACCACTTTGTGTAACTCTTCAAGTTAATTTCAGGTCTGATGATGTTCCATATTTTACTAGAAAATAACGTTGGACTAAAGGGTAAACGCCACTGGGAAAAACCATCAATGCAGCTACTATCAGGATGCAAAGAGTTCCATTCTTCAATTTCGATTTGACCCGGTTTACTAACTCGTATGTACTTTTTCAAAAACTTCAAAAACTCGATTTTATCTTTGTAGTCATAATGGAAATAAGTAAACAAATTTAATATGCACAAATGCACTTCATAGTTGTAATAATTAACCTAAAATTGTTAACAACTTAAAAAAATTTTCAAACACGAAGTAAGAAGCTTACCGATGCTTTAACATCATTCAATATTTTAATCACAGAATCTCCATTTCCTATGAGATTCACAATTTTCATACAATAATCGTAAATTTTATTTTCGTCGCTTTTTACAACCAGTTCTTCTTTACCGTCACTACCACATTTGATCGAAAAGACAGGCTTAATGTTTAACAAATAATTTTTCAAGTACAATTCATAATAACCGTGTCTATCTAAACTAAAATCTTCACAAAACTGCTCAATTAATGGTATATTCATGGAATCTAATTCAATTAGTTCTCGCAGCACCTTAGACGGATGACTTTTAAAAAAATGATTGTAAGAAATTTGATGATTTTTTATTTGCTCCCACCATTTACATAAATGAATTATGTTTTGATAGCCAGCTTGCTTTTCTTCCATGTTATTATCTCGAAAAAATCGTAAACTCAAAGTTGCAATTGCTTTAAATTTAGTTAAATTTCGTTTATACAATTGCAAGCATTGAAATAAAAAGCGATCTGCCTTAGTTTTTTCGTAGGAAGTTAATAAGCAGTAAGCTAATTCGATATCAATCTCTGGAAGCGACACGACATTTTGCAGTAATTTTTTGGTCCAATCTGTGGTGATTTTGTTCAAAGTGTTTCTTATGGTTTCGTCGACATTTGAATCGCACATTAAGCAAAATTGCAACGTTTTTATTAACTTGTAGGCAGTTAAAATGCATCCATCCAATTGGAAACAATTCAGGCTAGCTTCCAACATCTGAATTTTATTAGATAAGGCGCTCTAAAATGAACGTGGTTAAATTGTTTCGTGAATTGAGTATGAAAGTTCTAAAGCCAAGAAGACTTTACTAGGAAAATGAAAATGGTAAAGGGGTAGTTTTCCATAGTCTACAGATATATTTTGGACTTTTTAGATCACAGCACATATCTGACACAATCAGAAATAGAACCGTGGTTTGCCATTCTCCATAATCCAAGTTTGATCAAAGTGCTGGTCTACTGACCTCTTCAATTATAATTTATAGACTAGTGCAATTTCTGGTAGTTTCTATTTTTTAATAAATTGTCGCTATTATAAAAAATTAAAAATGAATGGGGAAAAATTCTCAGCGAAAAGCAGTCATAAGCTTGTATTGCCACAGCTAGCTCAGAAATACTCAAAATGATTATTAACTTTTCCTAAACTAAAAATTTGTAGTTTACATTATGGGACCAGTTTATAAAACATATTAAAAAATTGAAAGTACCAGAATAATTTGTTATGATGGTGACTACATTTTGATACCTAATTGCACTGGTCATCATCATCATCAATGTAATAATGAACCAATATACATTTTTTAGTTGCTTACCTGTCTGTAGATGTAAGAGGTTTGTAGTTCATTACTCGTCATATTAGTAACATCAAAACTAACTGAAAATGTAATCAAATATATAATCAATTTGTAACAAATTAAAAAATTACCTTCCAAGTCTCGAGACAATTCAAAAGTATTTCGAATGGTTGCAAGAGTCGACATGCTGGGAATATCCCAATAAGTATTGTCCGGAACTTTTAAACTGTCTTGCATTAAAAAGCAAGTTGTTTGTATCCAATTACCAAGCTTAAAGCATTTTCTTAAATCTTCCTGGTTACATTCCAATATCGATTTGCTATTTATCATTCTTGCTAATCGTATTGCTTCCATGTAGCTCTTCAAATCGATACCTTTGGAAGCATCATAGACAGATAATTGACTAAACTGCTGCGAACTTTCATCTAAATTTCTACCAATATTCTTCAAAATTAGCGTAACGACAAAACACATCAACTTTGCATCACAATCATTTTCACACACATACTCTGCCACCTTCAGAATAACTTGAAAGTCGCCGATCAAATCGGCGACTTCTTGAAAAATGATGTGAAAATCAACATCAAGATAAGACGATATCTTCTTACACATTTTTATGGTACTCAAAATATCATTTTCGTAATAGTGTGGCACAATATATAGTGAGACCAACTTATTAATTAAGATATGTCTGTTTGACAAACTTTCAACATCATCGAGAGTTATATTCAAATCAAAATACTTGTTTATGTAATAAACCTGAGTAAAGCTTTTAAAACATTTTTTCAACTTTGATCTTTCATAATCAGAAATATTTTCTTCCATCTTTTTAAACACTAATTTTAAAACTTGGTAAAAATTTTCTTGCAACTGTTTATCAGACTATAAAAACAAACGATTTATTTGACTGAAAATTTAGAAAAGTAGCACTTACCTGACAATTATATGTTTCTCTAAATATCGAATTTGCATGGATTATTATTTTCTTGTAGCATTGGTGAGCTTCTTCCACTGAACTATTGTTTAATATGTCCAATGGTCTAATTAGGCACCATTCTTTAATAAAGTGGATTATCAAGCTCATGTTTGCTTCATGTTGATTGTTATCTATTTTGCATATTTGGTAAACATCTTCAACCATGGTTGGTAAACGACAATAAATAATTCGGTTAATTGCGAATCTTAACTAAAATAATAGTAAAAATTTATCAAAGAATTGTGGAAATAATTAAGGACAAGCTAGAATAAATTTTATTATCCTTTTTACACTTTTATGCATAAATTCGTGAATATTTTGTGTTATTTTTTTGTTATTTTTTATTTGTGCTAATGCAAATATTTTGTAAAATGACAATGATTTTTGGTAAGCGGATTTATTTTTAAGTTTAGGAACATTTTAGTGCGGGTGAGTAACTTAACTAAGCCACAAATTAATTTTGTTTTTATTGAAATGATGGTAGTTATAGGTGTAAATTACATAAAATTTCGAGGATCATTCGAAAATTTGGATGAAATAAGCCGATTTTAAAATATTAAATGCTCCCTTATCTAACCAGAAAAACGTTTGCCATTTTCGGTTTTGTTTTAGGGGGTATCTATCTATAAGCCATAAAATTTTCACGGATCCTGAAATCTAGGATGAAAACTGTCAGTAGCTCTTAGACTAATTACTTGGTTGACACTGATCTTACAATTTACATGTGGTTTCCCACTACAACTGTGCTTTACATACTCTATAAATACCTCAAAAATGACACCCAATCATATCAAGATACCGCACAAACTCGACAAACCAGATTAATTCAAAAATACTACGATATGGTAGTCCATCCACCAAAAACCCGTGAAATGAGCACCCAAACGAATGGGAAAAAACACTAAATAAAAATTGCAGTTGGTAAATAATAGAAAAAAACCGTTGCATCGTCCCCCCCGGGGGGTCTTCCAGTGCCGCAAAACGATTTCTTTTCCCGATTCACCACCACAAAATTTTCTTCATCGGTGCCAAAGCATTGAGTAAACACTTCAGTTGTGCTCGTCCTGTATAAACCATACTACAAAATTTACGTCAAGTGTATGAATGGGGAAACTTGCAGAAAATTGGATCAAAAAAACTAGCCAAAATAAAGAATAATTGTCAAAATATGAAGAACCCTGCGATTCCCACGGATTTTGAATTTAATGATGAGAATTACAACGGAAGAAGACAGAAAATAGAAAAGAAAAAGAGAAGGAAGAGCAAAAGTCTGAGAATTGCGACATGGAACGTGAGATCGATGCTAATATCTGGAAGAGTGAATGAGGTGATCAATGATATTAAAAAGTACAACATAGATTTAGCGGCGTTACAGGAGGTTAGATTGAGGGATAGTGGAGAGATGAAGAAGAACGGATATACCATGTTCTACTCTGGAGACATGAGATAGGGTAGAAACGGAGTGGCGTTCCTGATAGCAAGAAAGCACAGAGAGAATATACTGGAGTTTGAACCAGTGAGCGGAAGAGTGGCGTATGTTAGAATTAAGGAAAAACATGCGAATTTATCAGTGATAAACGCATATGCACCTACAGAAGAAGCAAACGAAAGATGAAAAAGAAATAATGTATGAGGAAATTGAGAAAATATACGAAAAAACACCAAAAAGAGATGACATAGTTACACTAGGAAACTTTAACGCCCAGATCAGAAAAGAAGATTACTTTGGAGCAGTAGCAGGAAAGCATACCATACATGACAGAACCAATGATAATGGAGAAAAGCTGTGTAACCTAGCAACGATGTGCAACTCAAGAATAGTAACAACAGATTTTATATACAGGGTGGCCCTTTGAAAACGAAACAGACGGGATTGTGGCCAGCAGAATTTTTTTTTAAGAAATGCAAAAACACGTCAATTTTATCATTGAGGGGGACAACTTTTGCAACCAATGTCACTTCCGTACTGTTTCATCCCTTCGCGTTGCGATGACAACCCCTAAAATGTTAATAGAGATGATATGGCAAGTAACACCTCATTTGAAAAGTCTTGCTTCCCTAAATTCAGTTCTATAATTTTTTTAAAGTTTTATCAATTATTCAACAAAAAAATTAAAGCTGCGAAAATGCGAAATAAATCCGATATTTCAAGACATTTAAGAATAAAAAAAGAAAAAACGCTTGGCCAGGTTGATTTTAATTTCAAGAAGGCTACTTTTACTGTTATTCATAAACATTGACAGTTCAACCCTTAGAGTCAGTTGTATAAAGGAGTTTTAAAAAATCACAATAAATTTAAAAGTAAATAAAGTTAATCCACCGATTTCTCTGATCAGCAAATCGGTGAGTTAACCCAGGATCAACGCTTGACTCTCGCTCATACAACAGACATTTGCTTTGATCCTTGATTTAATTCTGATCCGAGGATGATCCTCTTTTATACAACTGGCCCTTGAAAGGCAAACCACCCTTGGAATTTTGAATGAAAAAATGGGTCTATTTTTTATCAGAAAAGCGAAATGCGTTTTTGAAACTTTAGCTTTGATACTTACAGAAATTTATAAAATGATAAAAGTATTGTTTCAATTCCTGATTGCATTCAAGACTGTAAGGGTGGTTCACCCTTCACTTCAAGGGTTGAACTGTCAATGTTTATAAATAGCACTATAGCAATAAGCAATTTTAGGGGTTGTCATCGCAACGCGAAGGGATGAAACAATACAAAAGTGTATATAAGAGATTGCATAAGGAAACTTGGATAAGACTTGGAAGTGATATAGGAAATCAGATAGATCACAAAATGATGTCAAAAAGAAGAACATTCAAAGTAAGAAATGCGAGATCATACAGAGGCACCAGCGTAGACACAGATCAAAATATGATTATAATGAAGATTGAAATGGATGAAAAGAAAGAGAAAACTGAAAATAACAGAATAGCAATAGAAAAACTAAAAAATGAGAAAAACCTAAAGAAATACAATTAAGAACTAATGAAAGAAACACGAAGGAGCCAACAAAGCCAGAACATTGAGGAAAAATGGGCTAATATTAAGAACAGTATTATTAAAGCATCTAAGAAAGCAATCCGTTATAGAAAGGCAAACAATAGAAAAGAATGGTTTGACAGAGAATGCAACAGAAAAGAGAGGCCAAACTGAAACACTTTGAGGAATTATTGGAGAAAGGAATAAGTGAAGAAAACAGAGAAAATACAAGGTCAACAACCACAGAAGAAGAAATAACAGACGAACCAACCTACATCAATGAAAAACAATTACCAATAATCAAACAAAAACCTACTTTAATGATCTATTTTAAATATTTCGTTATATAATAAATAAATACTATAAGTTACTCACCGCCTCTACTCCTTCAATCACTATTTTATCTAATCCATACTCTGGTTTCCTTAATATAACACTCTTAGATTGAAGTTCAACTTGCTTTACGATATTTTGCACTAAAGGATGCGTATAATTTCGAACAGATTCGGTAATTTTAATAATAGTTTCGCACCAAGGAAATTTAGTAGATTGAAGTACCAATATTATTGATTGTAATTTGATGGTTATCGAATCTATTAAGTTTAAAAGATCTGGCACGGTATTTATCCAATATTCTTCCGAATATTTTAGCATGTCCTGGTAGAGAAAAGAACAATAAAAATTGATTTAAACAAAATAGATCATGTTAAACCTTTATGATGTCAGTATAAACTTCGTCAGGACTAATTTCACCTTCCAATATGAATGTATGAACAAATTCTTCCAATGAGTGATTCTTTTTAATATTTCTCACCATGGCTTTATTCAGCAGTGTCTCGATTAAAGTTTTTCTTTTGCCCTACAAAACATCAAATTTAGAATCATAAAATTTAAATTAACTTACTAACTTGTAAGAATTGTTGCATGGAGATGGAAAAGCCATAATCATTTTTTAAGGTTTGCAGTTTCTTCAAAGCTTGCAAGATTTTGTCAATTTCTTCAAGCGAATCCTTATCTATTGTACAAAACTGTTGAAAATTTACTATGTTAGTGCCATCAACTCGAAACATATTTATCACTTCATTTACAAATGTGATTGCATTGTTAGGAAATTTGTTGAAATACTGCTTTTCACACTTAGCAACCTCCCTTATTAACCATTTTATAAACAGGCCCAAACAGGATGGTAAATGCGATAAAGAGTTACGTATGAAAATGTGTAGAAATGGAAGTTGCTCTTCCATAGGAATCTAGAGTAAAAAGTAATAATTTTTGGAAAAAAAATTTTTTACACACTTACGTTTGTTAAGACGTTTAAAACTTTTGTTACATCTTGTTCGTTTAATTTGGACAGAGTTTCAACATCTAAACGACAGTAAAGTGTCAAAGCTTCATGAATGGAATGTTTTTCAAGCGATGTAACTATTTTGTCAATAAGATTACAGTTCATAAAATCAATCCATTCTTGAACTCCATAATTTTGTCTGCTACATTTTATAAGTGCTAAAAACGTTTGAAAACGAAACAGTAATCTTAAAATTGTAGTTTTATTCGTAGAAGAGTCGCTGTTATTGCACTTGCAGCCATATTTTAAAATTCTATCTACATCATCTAAATTTCCACAAGAATATTGCACATCTAAGCAGGATTTAATTTTAAAATCATCATCTTGCAAAATATCCAAAATTTCGATTAAATTATCTATGTCACTTTTGTCGCAAATAACTTTGTCGACAATCACTTGAGCTTTAGCAATATTTATTTCATTTAAGCTTAAACCAAACAATTTTGCAAAGTGCTCGGCCTCTTCAAATCGTTGTCGTCGTAATAATCGCTTAATGCGATTCTCTGGAACCGTTTCAGTTATCATTTGAAATCGGATCTCATTTGATTTTGTGCTGAATATTGATAGGTAAATAATTTCGTCGTGGGCATTTTCTGGTACTATTAATTTAATTTCGGTGGTCATTTTCAAAGAAAATTTCACACTGTAATCTAAAATCTGGATAATAAAAAGATGTGACTTAAAATTTGTGACTCACCAGGATATGATAGAAGTTGTAAATGGACTTCCTCCTTTTCGGTATTTCTAACAGTTGCTAAAAGGTGCAAATTAGAGCCATCACTGATTAGTATAATATCATCATATACAGTTTCATTTTTCACATTGTATAAGAGTGTTCTAGTGTTAATGATAACTAACGTTCCTTCTTGATTTAAACCAAGGATTAATCTAAAATTTTGTTTTTTACTATCACATAGCCCTTAGCTTTAAAACATGTAAGTTTAGGTGAACTTAGAAACCACAACCACGGAAGAAATGGTCAGGTGTACTGGCAGACTAAGGTTGACTTGTATAGATCTAGTTTAAAATTTTAAACTGTAGATTAACCAATCACAATAGTCAAAATCCGAGTTTAAACCATAGTTACCGGTTAAACTTGGACTATACAAGTCACCCTTAGGGTCTTCTAATCGTAGCTAGCACCTGTATTCGTTGAACCACATAATCTCTTACCATCATGTAATAAGTTGAATATTTTGTGCAATTTAAGCTCACAATGAAGTACCAAAAAAGTATACAGCACAGTATGAAATTTACATCAGTTCACGTTACACAGTGCATGTACGCGGCCAGTTATAATTTATAAAGGTCAGTCAAATATTCATAAAAAAAAGTAAGTGTGACAAACATTCACCAAATTACATTGTAAAATGTAATTGCAATTAAAAGAAAACAAAACACGAATTCACCCCATTGCCGAATGAGAAAAGCATTTCCCAGGTAAAAATGGTTACTTGGAATTTTTGGGATATCTTAGAAATTTAAGTTCTTAGGCAAAAACTAATGCTACATTTGAATTCAGTAGACTAGAATTGCAATCTAGATGCTATGGCGGTTGTTGCTTGGAGAACAGAAATGACCCTTCTTTTTACCCCCCTGGAGTTTGACGACCCCCTTTATACTTGTTAGCAACAGCGTTGCCACAGTTAAAAAATAAAAAGTACTCCTTGAAAGCTAAAAAGGTACTACATGAAAGTAAAAGGTATTGAAGTTAAAATTTTACTGTAGCCATTCGATCGATGTAATATATCGTCGGCGATGTGACAAAACCTCCTATCTTCATAAAAGTAAATTATGCAGGAAGGACAAAAAACTATCAGCAATTCTTGCAAGCTTTAATGTAAATGCTAATTGTTTTTTGCAGAATTTCAAAGTAAATAAATTTTTGCTACTTATAAGCTCTTACCAGGTCATGTAAATTAGTGAGGGCTTTAAAATAATACAAAAATATCATTTTAGCAAAAAGTCGAGATAGGAGGTTTTGTCACATCGCCGACGATATATGATCTAAGCATTCGATATACATTTTCTCAAAGCGTAAATACATAAATAAAAGAAACACATTTATTTTTAATTAGCATATTCCACAGTTTTATTAATATGAAATATTAAATGTTTCAAAAAAATATTAATGGCCAAGAGCCGGTAGCGGGAGGGAGCAAAATAGGCAGCTACCCCCCTGCCATCCTCCAGCTCAGAGAAAGATTTTGTAAAGGGTAGTTCACACTACATGATTTATCATATGACTTAGTCATAAGAAAAGTCATGGCTAAAATCATACCATCACAACAGCCAATCATAAAAGCCATAACTTCTATAGTATCAAAAATCATATAGTGTGAACGTAAAAAAATCACTCATATGAGAAGTCATGTGACAAGTCATATGATAAATCATGTAGTGTGAACTGGCTTTAAGGAAAATAAACTACACAATACTTAATTTTATCTCATTTTTCAATGAGATATATTTGATATAATTTTCAAAAATTGTTTCTATTTTCTATAGTGTCTGGACCATAGAATAATGTCTGGACCTCTTCTCCAAAATGTAAAAAAACGGGGGTGAAACCGGGGGGTCTGGAATACCCCCCAGCACAAGGAAGTAACGAGAAGGCTTTTTAAAATTGATAACGACACAAATTTAATTCCAAAGATTAATTTTTAAGAATATCAATTACATTCTTCTCTTCTTTTTCTTTTATATAGGCTTTACGCCTGTTTTTCTTTACACGTCTCCTCTTATTTATGGAGTGTCTATCGATGGTGAGGCCCAGCTGGACATCCATCTTTTGGGAGATCTACCCGGCTGACGCTTTTCCGGCGGTCGGAGATCTCTTGCAACTCTTATTAGCCTGTTAGTATCGGCTCGTTCGACATGATCATTCCACTCCTTTCTTCTTCTCTTGACAAATTTAACAATATCCGCTATATCACATTGCTCTCTTATTTCTACATTTCGTACTCAGTCCATTCTAGTCTAACCAAGTATCATTCTTAATGTGGACATTTCAGTTGTTCGCAGGAGCTGCTTGATTCTACTCGTATCGGCGCGTGTTTCTGCCCCATAAGTTAGCACTGGTCTGACTACACTTTTGTAAATCTTAACTTTGTTTTTTGTTAGCATATATTTGTTTTTCTACACTATACCTTTGAGGCATCCTGACACTCTTGCTCCTTTTTGCGCTTGTTGTCTCACTTCCATTAACAGATCCTTATTGCTTGTTATGTTCACTCCAAGGTATTTAAAGTTCATCACTTGTTCTATCATTTTTTCCTCAATCTCTAATTTGCAACGCAGTGGGTTTTTTGCTATTGTTAACGACTAGGTTTTTTCCGTAGCCACAATCATACCGTATCTCTTAGCTGTTATGACAAAAGCATGTAGCATTCTCTGTAGATCGTCTTCGGTGTTTGCTATGAGTACTATATCGTCTGCGTAACAGATAAAACCTATTTCTTTATTTCCCATTTGGTATCCCGTGAGACTTCTCAGTTCCTCCATTATTAAATTAAACAGAAAAGAGCTCAAGGAACCCCCTGGTCTTACTCCTTTCTGTGCTTCTATAAATTCCGTTAGTTCGCCATTTATTCTTATTTTTGATTTTGTGTTCGTGTTCATATCTTCTATCACTCGGACTATGTCGAGTGGCGTTCCCTTTTCTATTAAAATCAATAACACATCCGATAGTCGCATTCGAACGAATGCCTTCATGAGATCTACAAAACTCATAAAAGCTGGATTCGTAAATTCAATCGCTTTCTCAACTATCTGTCTTAACACGAATATGGCATCTACGGTTGATCGGTTCTTTCCAAAGCCTTGTTGTTCTTCATTTATTTGGATATAAGGGGGCATCCATTAATTACGTGAGCTCAGAATGGGGGGGAAGGGTCCTGTAAAATCTTACCAAACCTCATTTAAACCGGAGGGGGGATAATCAAAAATCTCACGTCAACTTTAAAAAATATAAAATACTACAGATATTAAAAAAATATATTTTAAGTGTTCATTTTGCCTGTTAAAAAAATGTCATGGCCATTAAAATCATTCAGTTCGAGAGTAAAAAGAAAAATAATGTTTCGAGTTTTTAAAAGAAAAGAAAAAAGTATAGGTAACGCCTCGATTATTTCTTCCGTACGAATCCTCCGAATTACAAGTGCCGAGCGCTACTCACGTTACAAGCCTATTCGCGGAATTTTCCAATGCGGAAAAAAAACAAATACAAAGTCGTTCAAACTCGTTACTTGTCAGTCAGTTAGTCGTGATATCGGTACCGTGTAAGTCAGTGATTTATTCATTTTTGTTGTCTTAAATATGAGTTTATATCAAAATTTTTATAATGCATATGTTAAGCGGCATGCCGACAAGGCAAAACAATAATAAAAATAAATTTTGTTGAAAATATTTTCAGCTTCAATCTCACGTAAGGGGAGGGGGGGTCCAGGCAAATCTCACTAAATCTCACCTAAGGGGGGGAGGAGTCTAAACTGATCGAAAAATAGCTCACGTAATTAATGGATGGCCCCTAAGACAATAATTTTTGTAGTATGATTTTACTAAACAATTTTTGCGTTGTACATAACAAGGTGATTCCTCTATAGTTGTTAGGGTCCCTTTTATCTCCTTTCTTGAATATGGGTATTGTGATGCTCGTCTTCCATTCAGCAGGGGCTACCCCTCTTGTCAATATAAGGTTAAACAATCGAGTCAATTGTAATGATAGCATCTCTCCCCCATACTTCAAGAATTCATTTGGTATTTCGTCGACTCCCGGGGCCTTTCTGTTTTTTAATTCTTTAATAGCGTGGTTTACTTCTTCTTGTGTTAAGTTATTTTGGTGGTGTTTACTGTGTTATTTAAGCTTTGCCTCTCTATAGTTTGTTGATCCTGTGGCTTTTCGCTCTCATATAATTTTCTAAAGTAATCTCTCCATTGATCTTTCTCAACTAGGTTTATCTGTACGGTGTCTTTGATTTCCATCCTTTGAAGGGGGAAGTTTATTTATCAGTCTTTACATAACGCCTCACATTTTTGTTAATATTTAAAATAATTAGATAAAAATTTATATAAAACAAGTTTAATGTACACTTAATACAGGCCCGTACCCAGGATTTAATTTCGGGGGGGGGGGCACTTAGTAAAAAGTAAAATTTTTAATGGTTTTTCTTTCGAGAATTTTTATTATTATAAACAAATTTTCATTTACTTTGAAAAACTTTTTTTTTTTAACATTTCGGGGGGGGGGGGGGGGCACGTGCCCCCCCCCCGGGTACGGGCCTGACTTAATAAAATAACAATAATCCGATTCCTTAATTAATTGGGAGAGGCTAGAGTTACGGTTAACGTAACTTTTAGGAAGTGCTTAAAGTTACGGCAAACCTCCCCTCCACTCTTTTTTGACATTTCTATGTTTACGCCTTACGGTTACGGTGATTACGGCAACCATTAAAGCTTGTTTACGGTTAGGTCTAACATCGTTTTTAAGGTTATGATTTTGCAAATATTTTAAGTTAATGGAATTATAAATTCAAATTATTATCTGTACCTGTATTAAATAAAATAAATCTTAATAAAATTATTAAATTAAATTACTTTATTCCTTAATTATTTATTTCTTTAAAGCGAAATCTTATAATAAAATAGAAAGGTGTGTACACATTAACAACGAAGAAGTTAAGCACCCTTTGCATTAGTTTAAGACTGTAAATACTATAAAATTATGGTGTAATTAATTATTATTAATTATAATTAATCGTTTAAGAGGGGCATTTTTTTCAGGGCCCTTTTAATTTAATCAACAGATGGCGCCTACTTAAATATTTTTATAAAATAAGAGGAATTTGCTATATTTAAAATATAGCAAATTCGTTGAGATAATACTATTCTATAAGCAATATTCTTGATCTTAAGCTATTTTGAGTTCGTAATATTTATTTATAAAAACACAATTTATAATTAAAGTTTAATTATCTTTTTTTGTAAGTGAGTGTGTTTTGACATACTCAATACGAACTCAAAATAGCTTAAGATCAAGAATATTGTTTATAGAATAGTATTATCTCAAAGAATTTGCTATATTTTAAATATAGAAAATTCCTCTTATTTTATAAAAATATCTAAGTAGGCGCCATCTGTTGATTAAATTAAAAAAGCCCTGAAATTAATGCCCCTCTTAATCAATAATTATATTATCTAATGGGATCCTCAAATAAAATGTTATATCCGAGAGAAGGTGAGATAGGTTTACATCAGCGGTCGGCAACCCGCGTCCTGCGAGGCGTCTTGGTGCGGCCCGCGAGACTCCACAAATGACGTTTTAAAAATAAAACAGCAATTCATAATAATCGCAATTTTATATCAATGAAAATATAAAAAAACACAACTACAGATTACTTGTAAGCTATATAATCGCTAAAAAAGAAAGTTAAATCATTTTAACGTTTTAAATTTATATAAAATTAACGTTTAGTTACGGAATAAAAAATAAGGAATAAGAAGTTGGCCAACTTTTGAAGTTTAATTTAAATTTAAAAAATGTTCTCCACTTAAAATATTTACAAAATCATAACCTTAAAAACGACGTTAAGCCTAACCGTAACCAAGCTTTGATAGTTGCCGTAACCACCGTAACCGTAAACATAGAAATGTCAAAAAAAGTGGAGGGGAGGTTTGCCGTAACTTTAAGCACTTCTTAAAAGTTTCGTTAACCGTAACTCTAGCCTCTCCCATATTAAAATACCGAATAAACGAATTTAAAATTATATTTGCGACATCTATGATAAACCAAAGAAAGCTACATAATGACAAAAACATAATAATTATAACCTAATAAATAACCGGCATTTCAAAAGTTGATCACACAAAATAGTGCTGCCATCTACTTATTAGAAATAATTTTGATACATATAAATTTACATTGCGTTATTCATCTTTATAGCTCTTATATCATTGGTAATACTTAATTTTATCTCATTTTAAAGTGCGATTTATAATTTTTAGGGCAGTTAAGCCCTTGGCTAATTTTGCGCCTCAAATTTGTGCACCCTTGCCTTTCGCCACCTTTGCCACGCCTGAGTTACTCTGCTGACATTAATATACAGTTTCTTTGGTTTATTTTAGGAAGCCTTGATTGTTATATTCATCTTTACCCCCCCCCCTCACGGACGGAAAGAAAACCTTGTGAAACTTGCCGGAATAATTATAATTAATGCTTTGTAGTACTTATTGAGAAAATTTGTTTAGTTTCATACAGTATATTTGATATAATAATACTGAATAAAATTTGAAGTAATTTGATTGTAGTACAAATTACTATAAATTGTGGAAATTTTCAATTTGTAGAAATTATAGTAATTAGTAGTACAATTACTAACCAATATTTACTACAAAGTTTGCCTGCAAAACTTTAATGGAAGATCACTACAAGTTTATACTAGAGAAGAATGCGGAATGAAAAAAATCCCGTCCCGTCCCGCGCGCGGGACGGGATGCCGATTCAGTCTCGCGTGAAACGGGATGCCAATTCAGTCCCGCGTTTGATTTATAAATTTATTTTAGAGATGAATGCAGGACGGGATATCCTTTTGTCCCGCGGCATATTTAGAATATTTAGTCCAGCGTGGGACATTTTATACACGCAGTCCTGCGCGGGACAGGATTTCAATGCAGTCCCGCGCAGGACGAAATTTTTTCCCTTCTATTTCATAATATGACTTATTGAATCCTTTCTCTACATTTACTCTAAGTAATATGCGTTAACAAACAAATCAAAAAAATTCATTCGGGTTGACAAAATATCCCGCGCGGGACTAAATATTCAAAATATCCAGCTAGACAAAAAAAATATCCCGTCCCGTCCCGCATTCATCTCTATTTTAAATTCAACGAAACAATTGCCCTAGTAATAATCCAGTTTTTCAGCAGTTGGAAAGTAGACACTGTCAGACGCATGCGCAGTTTCAAATTTAAGTCATAATTTTTAATCTGCGCATGCGTCTGACGTGCGGGACCCGCGGGACGAGACTTACACGACGAGGCGGCATTGCGGGACGGAACGGGACAAAAAATTAGTCCCGCATTCATCTCTAGTTTATACTGATCCTTATCTAACTATAAATTGTAGTACTTTGTGTTACAATATTATAGCACAAATTTGTGGTAACATAGAGATCGACTGTTGCAGCATTCTGAAAAATTTCACTTTGCTTTTGTTGTTTGAAGTGGCGATGGATTGCCTTCTATTCAGGGTTGCCAATGAAACAGTATTGAAATCAGAGTAGATTGTGAGCCAGCGGAGTATATTTGAAATTTTCGAAGAAAATCAAAATTTTGCAGAAAATTTAAGTTTATACAATTAATTCAAATTATCTGTCAGTGTTCTTATAGAAAAAAAAGTAGGATAAAGTGGGGTAAATATGAAACAGATAAAAATTAGGGAAAAAATGAAACAGCATGTAATTCACACACAAATGAATTAATTACAAAAATAAAAACGGCATCATATTCTGTATAGTTTATGTTCAATTACATAAAAATATGAATTATTTTATTTACCTAGTTGTACTGCAGATAATGCCTTTTCGTAAAGGATCTAAAAATGTATAAAATTACTTTCATTTCTTGTTGTACAACTTTCTCTATTACTGAAATATAAATTGGAATTTTGGATTTATATTAATTTTGCACACAGAGAATAGATGAAAGATGATAATGCCTTGCTTGTTTTATTTTTTTGAAAAATTGTTTTTCTACAATATTAAATTAAACTTTTGGGAAAAAGTGAAACAGCAATCAGGGAAAATATGAAACAACTGTAGAGAAATTATGAACTAGTTTCTGCAAGTCAATGTAAATTTTGGCGGCGTGATAATCCTTAACTTGCATGATTAAATTCATACCATGATATATCTACGCCTACGTTTCATAAAAATTGCTTAGAAAAACAATAATTACCAGAATACTACAAAGTAGGTAGGTAGAGTTCCCGGAAGAATCTATTTTAAATAGTTTTGCTTTTACTGCAATATATCCTATAAACAAAAATCAGCAAAGTCAAGATAGACTGGATATAGAAAAGCTAAAACAGTGTCATGGAAGAAATAAACTGAGTAGCAACAATTTTGATGACAATCAAGATCCACAAATCTGAGATAAAGAAGTTTACAATATCGCTATTCCTATATTTGTAGAACCTCAACCAGACTGTTCCAAAATCTTAAATGCATCATTTGAAGATTTGCTACTTAAAAAAGTGTGCAAATCTACTCTCTCTGCAAAAACATTTCGAAAAATTGAATCATTTCCAAAAGTAATACAGGAAGAATTTATTACACCAATAAATTAAACTGCTTTTTTTAAAAAAAAGTATTCCAAAGAAAAAAATAGTTTTACTGAATCCGAAAAATCAAGTAAAAAAAGTTTTTTTTCAAAAATTGATTTCGAGGTAACTAACCATTAACTTTTGTTTCATATTTTCCCGTTTGTTATAATTCAAATTTTTATTTAAGTAATGCTTATCTATTTGAATTTTTTTGGTCTTTTTTTAAATAATCTTCTTGTGTTGACTGGCATTAATTTTTTTTTCATAGTTTTTGATTTGTTGATTATTTTGAGAAATGCAGAGTAAAGTATTTTCAACCTTATTTCAGCTTTGCTTTAATTTTCATTACCTTGTTTTGTGTTTTATATTCTTTTGTGCAGAAATATAAAACATAAACGCTTGCAGCGTATATTTTTTGTACAGTTTTCTCCGCTCTTTTCATTTCTGTAAGAAAAATTTTAATACCACTTATAGTGTGAAAGTTACAGACCTGTTTCACATTTTCCCGTGCTTGTTTCATTTTTTCCCATAATCAAGGTAAAAAGTGAACCACGGTTTTTTTTATTTTTTTAATACTTATTTAACATTCAATTTTTTTAAATCATAGATAATTAGCAAGATTGCGTAAAACTACAACCAATAGTGATGCTAAAAATTTTAATTTATCTATTTTAATGCCTTAAAAATAGAAAGTTCTACATTTTGTTTCATATTTACCCCACTTGACCCTACTATAAATGTACTAAATAGCGTCACCAAAGTAAAAAAGTACTGAACTTTTCGAGGTAGCACTAATTTTTATTTTAGGCTAAAAAGTACTGAAAAAGTACATATTATGTACTGACGGTGGCAAGACTGATTAGCAACCCCAAAGTCGAGAAACGATGATAAAAGCAAATAAAATAATACATTTATAAACATTAAAATTTATCGCCGCCAGGGACGTGTCCAACCAACTTTTTTCAGGGGGGAGCAATCCCAAATTTGCCAAATTGACTTACTTTTGAGTGTTTTTGCCAATTTTCTAAAATATTGAGGGAAAAGCTCCCCCTCCATGGGCACGTCCCTGGTCGCCGCACATAAGTCATATTAATAATAGGCAGACCTTATACACTTACCTTGGATTGCAAAAATATAACTTTTTTAAACCAAGACCATCATCTGTATTTAATTCTAATGTAACAACATCAAACGAGTGAATGTCTTCACTTGAAATAAATAATGTTGGATAATTAAAAGCCACTGCAAGTATGGACGTCTCTAAATCAATTAATTGTGATGATAAAAATTCCAATTGCGAAGGAACACCATCTTCAACTGTGTTGCTACTTTTATCGACTTTTAATCTAAAATACCAAATTGTGTAAATTTAGCACCAAGGTTTTACACCAACAGATTTTTACCTAAAAATTTTACCATTCCTTAAAGCAAGTAAAAAACTTAACGTGTCGCCTTCCTTTTCAACAAAAGCTTGCATATAAAAGGGATCATTAACATTTTCAATATTTTCTAACCCATTCCTATAAATTCACTGGAGAATATTTTTAAATTTAAATAAATAAATGAGGTACACACCAGACATAATGAACCGAATTATCGTTCAAATTTAAACAGCGAATCCCACCATTTCGTAAACACAAAAGCAAGTATTTGCCATCGGAAGTAATACAAAAGGTATCGACATCGCTTCGAAAAGTTGCAGAAAAACTTACGTCGGTACATTGAGGATTGGAAAATATACGCATGACATTGTTAATAGAAAACAAAATCTTTTCATGGTGAATCAGTGAATTTATGTGTAACGGTCTAGCAACGTCGTCGTCCTAAAAATTGTACAAACGATTAAAGTAAGGAAAAGTAATTTATTTTCATTTCTTCGATTAATCTGAACTCACCTCTTTGTTCCTTATTACAGCTAATGTACAAGTTTCGTATAGATTATCTAAACCGGCAACAATTCGTGTTCCAAAGTTAATAGTCTCATCAGCAACATTAAATCCATACTCGATTTCATCTTGTTCTTCGTGTGCCATTTTGCCAAATTTTTTGGTTTTTTTCAATAGCACAGATGGTCAAAAATTAACTTCAAACAAATTAGCCATAACCTTAAATAACTTTCAAAATTCAAACCGCCATTCTGATTCAAATTTCAAACCATTCAAACAAAAGCGTTGTATTGTTGTACAGGCTAGTGCAAAATAAATGGATGTACGGATGGAAAAAATATCGATGGCGTATAATATTCGAATTAAGAAATTATTTAAAAATAAAAAATATTCTTCCACATTATTGATGTTGTTTTCATTTTGAGTTTGACCTTTAAGTCTTTTTATTAAATTTGATTTTATAATTTATTATGTTTTTTTTATTATGTTTATGGTGTTTATAAACTAAAAAGTTTAATCGTTAAAAGTTTCCGTTGTTTTGAAAGTCCGCAAATTAAAAAAAAATCAAAATTTTAATAAATAATAGCGTTTAATATAATAATTATTATATTATAAATAATTTTTAATAAAACGATGATCATGTAAATATTCCAAAGTTAATGGAACTTTGACAGGCTGTTTGGGGGTACTCTAAGATGTCTGTCCTAAATTTTTGATTTTGAGGATCCAGTGCTAACTTAGGGGGAGTCAAAAATCTCATAATTTTTGGACTTTTTTCAATTTTATGCTTATAGCTCGTAATTTAAGCATATTTTGGGTACCATAGTTTATTATAAAGTTATAGAGCAGTAAATTTGCTACAATTTGGTTTGTAAAAAGAATTTTTACACTTAATATTAACCGAGATACAGTCAGACAAAGTTTCTCAAAATGTAAAAAAATAGCCGAAAAACGAAGGTTTTGCTTCTCTAACTATTTATTATCATCATTTCCATGTTAATCAATCATTAATGTAAACATTTTAAAACATCTAATACCACCCTCATTTCACCCCTCACCTTCTTATTTCTCCAAAAGTGAAAATGCTTCATTTTATTGTAAGAAATGCCTATTAATATGAGGCATGTTTGTGTTTGGTGGAGGGGAGGGGTGAGAGAGGGTGGACATAGATGTTCCAAGATGTTCATACTGATGAGTGATTAGCATAATTATTATTAATATAGAAACGATGGTAATAAATAGTTTTAGGGGGAAAACCTTCGCTTTTTGTCTATTTTGTTTACATTTTGAAAAACTTTGTTTAACTTTGATTAGCTGTATTTCGATTAATATTAGGTTTAAAAAATCGCTTTACCAATCAAATTTTATCAAATTTACTGCTTTATAACTTTGTAATAAACTATGATACCTACCTAAAATATGCTCAAATGAATTTTTAATTTATAGTAACTCGAAATAATTAAAGTTTTAATATTATATAATATCAACTAGTTATACTTAATTAAGTACTTTAGTATTTTGGTAAGTATTTTATCCACAAAAAATTAAAAAAAACTTCTTAACAAAAAATTAAACCGACAAAAAAGGAAACTGAAAAGCAAAAAATAAATAAAATATAGGTACGTTTTGAACCTAACCTCCTAAACCAATGTAAGTAACTAATTTTAAGTCATTAAATTATTAGTTCTACAAGAAAAGTCTTTATACTTAATTTTCGACAAGTCATCAATCATAAGCAGTTTCGGTTTGGTAAAAAAACTGACAAATTTTAATAATACTGAAATATTTATTAATATAGGTATTAATATAGTACATAATTATTTTAGGCGTGCAAGAAGCTTTCTCTAGGTCTAAGCAGAGTGACAAAAATATTACATAATAATCTTTTCCTCCTACGGTTTTCTATTTAAAGGCTAAATTTTGCACAAAATTTAACTAACCAATAGAAAACGTCTTTTGGTTCTAACAGACATCCGTTAGTTCTAAACTAAAAGTACAATTTAGTCATACTGCCTCAATATACATTTAATTAATTAATTATAAAGATTACATAAAATTTATTTATTAATATTAATACTGGATGGCATAATTATTGTCCCTTCTTGACTGGATTTATAACAAAATAATTTCTGTGTACATGAGCGTTTGCATTGCAAACGAGATCTAATAATTCGACTAAAACCTACAACAATAAAAATTAGTTATAACCACGTCATCTGCAATTTAGTACTTAAAAATTTTTTTTCTTATATTTTTCTGAAAAGTTGATAAACATACTTTCTCTTTGTTATTTTTAACGTCTTCCTCCATTTGAATAAAATGAACTTCTGTTTGTTTATCAATTTTTGCTGCAACATCTCCTCGTGTTCCCAAGTGTTTGGTTTCGAACTCCTTGTATTGCCTTTCTCGTTCAGCTCGGTACCTTTCAATTTCTGCTACTGCTTGATCTCGGGCTTGCTTAATGCGTATGGTTTTACCTTAAAAAATACATTAATAAATCACGTCAAATTCTTTGCAAAAGAAATGGAAAATCGGAATATATGGAGCAAAATTTTTTCCTTACTTTGGACCTGGAACATCCAAGAGAATAATTTTTACGTGACGTTGTTAGTGCACAGCTTTTTGATTCTTGTCCTTACGCAATACATTAACTAATTGATAGCAATAAAAAGTTCATTTCCTGTTCCCTTTGTAAATTTTGTTACAAATTTTCTAACGCTTATTGTAAATAATCAAAATAAATTTCCAATTATAAATCTACTTAAAATTTTCACTTATCAGCAATCAAGCAATAAAAAATGATAAATTATGCATTGAACATTTTCAGTGCTAGGTACAATAATTATACATTATAACGATAAAAAGATAAAACCGTCACGAAGCTCTAATTTGTATAGGTAGTTAAAATTTTAATTTGATTGATTCAAAAGTCTAAGAATTTATTTTTTCATGATTTAAACATAATTTTCAATAAAGATACTTGGTTAGTAGAATAGGTAAAAGATAATTAATTTTTTGGGAAGAGCTCAAATCCAAAAATATATTATTAAGGTATATCTAATAATAACATAAGTTTAGAAAATTGCTTACGTTTTCTAGCTTCTGTAACTTTTTCGGCGGCTCTCTTTTCAGCGGCCAAAAGTTGCTGTATACCTTGAGTTTGGCTTGCCATTAGATTTTCGTAAAATTAAACAATTCAATGAGGAAGAACTAATCAAAATAATGCTCTTTACAGCAATTGTGTTAAATTATTTTATTGCTAAACTACAAGTAGAAGGGGCATCCTATTAACTGAGGTACACTTTAAAAATAAATTCAAATTGATGTCGAATTGGTTGCATAAAATTGTGAAAAAAGTATAAAATTTTTTAGAAAAATTTTAAAAATCCAAAGAACCTAGGTAAAATTTTGTCATGTGATCGATCATACATTTTAAAATGTTATTGAATATATGAATCCTTTTTTATAAACAGGTTCCTATTATTAGGCGTTACTGTATTGGCTAGTTTTAAAAGGAAATTTGATTTATGCTAAATTAAAGGAAGTAAATCCTAAAGTTCCAATTGGTCACGTACGACCAATAATTTGCAGATAATCTGCGGAAGCAAGAGTTAGTACTTTAGTAGTTCGATAGTAAATTGAAATCAACATGTAAGAAATAATAATTTAGATTTAAAATTTACTTTCAATAAATGATTTTTCGTTATTTCAGGTTATAAATGACCTCTTTATGTATCTGTTTTGAGACCTATAAAAGGGGTTTTTTCTCAAAAGGTCACCTCTAGGGGGACCAACCCGACCATAAAACTAACTTTTATAATGTCCTAGGACCTAAAAAACTTAACTTTATAAGGTCCTAGGACTTATAAAAACAGTCCTTGTTGGCAATTAAATTAAGTGTTACTTTATATTTATTTACAAAATCATAGATTTAGATAATATCCGACAAAATTCGAGATTTTTTTGCAATAATTGCATAACGTGACCATCCGTTCGTCAATACGACGGACCGTCCGTTATTTCAACATGCTGTCAGTCAGACCAAATTGTCCGTCATTCGGAAATTTTATATCATTTATTCTGGTCTGGTGCGAAGCACCAGGGCTGTTGCCCCATATCTTCGCAGACTTGAAGAGTAAGGTTGCGGGCTTGCCCGCAACATTACGTCGGATGATTTTTATTGAGGCGTACCTCTGAAAATTAGTGCGAAGCTAAGTCCTGGCTGTGTTAACCTGTGGGACCTACAGCTTTACGTAGAATCCAAACCACGGAGTCGGATAAATTTTGTGGCCGGGCTGGGGATCGAACCTAGCCTAGGAAATTTCATCATTTATTCTGGTCTGGTGCGAAGCACCAGGGCTGTTGCCCCATATCTTCGCAGACTTGAAGAGTAAGGTTGCGGGCTTGCCTGCAACGTTACGTCGGATGATTTTCATTGAGGCGTACCTCTGAAAATTAGCGCGAAGCTAAGTCCTAAGAAAATCATCCTTTTTCGCTCCAAAAAGACAAACATTGATAAATGACTTGCAAGCTTCACGCCATCTATCGATTGTTATTTTAGAGCTATTATATAAAATCGCGAATTTTGTAGGATATTTTTCCTGAAATAACGAAAAATTGTTCATATCACTCGGGCGATAAGGGTTTTCACCCTTCGGTCGATTATTCACTCGCCGCTGTGCGGCTCGTCTCATAATCTCTCGACCTCAGGATGAAAAGACCCCCTTTATCGCCCTTGTGATATAAACTACTATTTGAGAAATTGATTTTTTAAGCCAAAAGGAGGTAGTTATCTAACTACCTCTCTTCCCTCAAGCAACTATCGTGGTTTAACATTTAGTTTAATCAGGCCCGTAGCCAGAGGGGGGCACCTGAAGGCACGTGCCCCCCCCCCCGAAATTAAAATTAATTTTTTTAAGTAAAGGAAAATTTGTTTATAATAATAAAAATTCTCGAAAGAAAAACCATTAAAAATTTTACTTTTTACTAAGTGCCCCCCCCCCAAATTAAATCCTGGCTACGGTCCTGAGTTTAGTTTGCGCTGCAGTTCAGAATCCGTTTTTTACATCCTGATTCATGCGGATTTATAGTTTCATCACCTAATTCAAGCTTTATTGATAATTTTATTATATATCCGCATGCGTCAGCATCTTAAAAACGTATTCTGAACTTTATAAACAATGAAAATAAATTTCTCATTAATTTCAATGTTTGGGCTCTGGATTGGATTCTGGATTGAAAGTGCCAGCCACCAGCCTCCTATTCCTCAAGCCATCCTAAACTCAGGGCAAACTCGAGTACTTTAGAGGGCGGTGTGCCACTAATACTGGCCTTGCTAGGCCAGAAGCTCCCCAACATGGATTCTCTTTTCAATGCTAACACTGAGCAGTTGCAAAGCACATGCTCCACTGTTTCATCTTCTTCTTCACATCTGCGACATAATGGGCTTTCAACCAGTCTCATAGTGTGCAGGTGTTTGTTTAGCTTACAGTGTCTTGTAAGACATCCCACGATAACTCGTAAGCTGTTCCGAGACAACTTCAGATAATATTTTGCATGTTTGTCAGATGGTATGTTAATTGCAGCCTTAGCCTGACGGCATCCAACCACATTCTCCCACCTTTCAACATGCAGTTTGCGAGTCTCCCTTTTTATGATGGCATCAAGGGTTTTAACAGCCAGCGAGAGAAAAGGCTCCGGACCGCACGGCACGTTTCCTGAACCTAGCCTCGCCAGCTCATCAGCCCTCTCATTGCTCTCATTTCTTTCATGCTCTTTAACCCAACTGAGAGTTAGAACATTATGAGTGGATATCACGTTCAGTACCTCGATGCATTGTAGCACAAGACCAGAGATGATTTTGCAGCGGTTCAGCGCCGCAAGGACCGCCCTAACTGTCCGTGATTATTTGAATAGTTTTGCCCCAGACATTTCTGTCTTTGACTTCTTCTGCGCAGCAAAGCACTTCAATGAGTTCCGTCTGAAAAACAGAGGAGTACCTTCCCAACGATTGTTTTATATCTAGCTGCAGTTCCGAGGAGAATATCCCCGCACCCGAGCCAGTATTGTTTTTGGATCCGTCCGTGTACAGACATATATCAGTCCGGTCAGATTCTTTTGTGTCTAACAGAATTTTAAAATTTCTCTTAAACACGTATTTGGGGGCGATCCTGTCAGCATCAAGACCCAAAAGAAGCAGCCTTTTCGAGCAGTCCTCTAGAATCCGTGTATACCCAACAGCTCCCCACCTATAGGTCCAGAAACCCCAAGCCCGCATCCTCAGGAAGGCCCTCAGTGCCTGTTTCTTCACATAGAGATCCAGTGGAGGAAGGCATAAGAGAGCCTCCATGGCCGCAGTAGATGTTGTTCGCATCACTCCCGTCACCGCCAAGCAGACCGATCTCTGCAGCCGCTCCAGAGAGGACACTACTGTAATCAATCTGGTTCTGGGCCACCAGACAAGTGCACCATAGCAAAGCATAGGCCTGATTATGGAAGTGTACAGGGTGGCTCAATTTCGATCCTTCTTATGGGGAAATCGGTAACTATGGGAGATATCAAAAAATGGATGGCGCATCCTCGATCTCTTTTTTTGAGAAAATTTGAATGGCGCAAACCAGAATTTGCTATCTTTTTTTGTTTTCGAGTTATAGCCAAAAGTTCGATAATTAGACTTTTCTATAAATGTCGATATTTTGGTTGTTTTTGAAGTTACTAAAAAAGTGTTAACACTTTCTTCAGACACTTTTTCAAGGGCAACAAAATGGAATAAAAGGATTTTAAATATCTAGATTAGTTTCCGAGTTATAACATAAAGTTGTGTTTTTTTAAATAGAAACCATAGTTGGCTATGACATTTTTAAATGGCGTTTTTTATCCTCTTTTTAATGATGTATAACATGTGGGGTCTAATATTTTAGTTTTATCCCATTTTATTAAAAATTGTAATAAAAATAAAGAAGAATGAAAAATTTAATATAATAGTAACTGTTTTTAGTGGATAACAATAAAAAATATTTAATACTTAACAAAAATTAAAGTAATTGTATTCAAACTGAAGTCTATTATTTTCAATAGATATAATTTTGTCAAAACAAACACTACTAAATTGGCATCTAAAAAATTCCTTTATCAATTAGTTTTTAGTAGGAAAATATTGGTTTAGTTACTGTAATTAAAATATTAAATATTTATTAGCAATTCTAATAATATGTTATTATATTTACCTGTTATTTCACGTAAATGTTAAATGGCTTATGAACACTATGAAAAATACGATATGCTGGAGTTCTTTATTCAAGCCAGTTATAATGCTGTTCTTGCATGTGCAACATAATATTTTAGTAATTATTATCTAACTAAACAAATATTTTCCTACTAAAAACTAATGGGCAAAAGAATTTTTTAGATGCCAATTTCGTAGTGTTTGTTTTGACAAAGTTATATTTATTGTAAACAACTGAGTTCAGTTTGAATACTTACTGTAATTTTTGTTAAGTATTGAATATTTTTTATTGTTATCTACTAAAAACATTTACTATTATATTAAATTTTTCATTCTTCTTTATTTTTATTAAATTTTTTAATAAAATGGGATGAAACTAAAATATTAGACCCCACATGTTACACATCATTGAAAAGAGGATAAAAAACGCCTTTTAAAAATGTCATAGCCAACTATGGTTTCTATTTAAAAAAACACAACTTTATGTTATAACTCGGAAACTAATCTAAATATTTAAAATCTCTTTATCCCATTTTGTTGCCCTTAAAAAAGTGTCTGAAGAAAGTGTTAACACTTTTTTGGTAACTTCAAAAACAACCAAGATATCGACATTTATAGAAAAGTCCAATTATCGAACTTTTGGCTATAACTCGAAAACAAAAAAAGATAGCAAATTCTGGTTTTCGCCATTGAAACTTTCTCAAAAAAGAGATCGAGGATGCGCCATCCATTTTTTGATATCTCCCATAGTTACCGATTTCCCCATAAGAAGGATCGAAATTGAGCCACCCTGTACAGCCAGAGGGCAATCTTTGGGGAGAAACCCCATGATCTTTCCAATGCCCTGCGACACTGCCAATAGGCCATACTTGCTTTCGTCACCTTAGTGCTAATGTGTTTGCCCCAGTTAAGCTTCGAGTCAAGTATTATTCCCAGATACTTGACCTCTGAAGTTAGTTTAAGAGGGGTTCCTTTTAAGCAAAGCATTTTCATGCTCCTTAGCTTTCTCTTTTTGGTGAACAGAACAAGCTTAGTCTTGGTCGGGTTGACCGAAAGAGACTGCTCCAAACACCAATTTTCTAGAATTCTTAGGGCGCCCTGCATCAATTCACACAGGACATCCTCAAAAATCCCTCTAAGTAGTATGGTTATATCATCTGCGTATTCGACAGTGTAGAAACCACTGTTATTGAGTCGCTGTAAAAGGCTGTGCACCACAAAGTTCCACAATAGTGGCAAGACCACACCTCTCTGTGGGCAGCCTTTATTAACAGCCCCTCTTATGTACGCATCTCCCACAGCAATCTCAACAGCTTTACTATTTAGCATAGAGCTGATCCATGTCTATAAACGCTGCTAGGGTACATTCCTGAGATTGTAACGATTCCTCGATACACTTCACGTTCTTATGTAGTGCAGACTCAGTATATCTCCCCGGAGTGTACACAGAGAAAAAATTGAAGTAATTTTTACTATAATTGAAGTGCAAATCAATCTCGCACCAATTTTGAAGTTAATTTTACTACAATTGAAGTAAAGTTGACATCAATTGAAATAATATTTACTTCAAAATTGATGCGAGATTGATTTGGAATTCAATTTTTTCTCTGTGTATGCATGTTGATTCGGGTGTAGTGGGTTTGGTACCAGCACCAATGTTTGGGCTATCTTGTCAATCAGGATTTTGCTTTATAATACCCGATTACATTCTGCTCATTTCCTCGGAAATAAGGTTTTTCATTTTCAGCCAGTTTCGATTCCCGGGATTCCGGGATGAAAATTTTTGGGGATTTTGAAGAAAGGCAAAAAAAAGATATCAAAAGTTTTTATTTGGCTTTTTTTATAAAAGATTCAATTAGTTTTATTAAATAATCATACATTTTTCAATTTTTCCAAAAAATTTTTTGAATAACCTATTTTTTTAAACGCTTAACCTACAATTACTATGAGCAACATGTGTCCAGACCGGATTAAAGAATTACCACGCATCCTCAGATTCCGCTTTAAATTACGAGAAGTACTTTTACTTGTCGGGATCCTGGGATTACAGGATCTTGTGATCTCGTTTGAGAAGTCCTACTTGTGAGCATGGAAGTGAGCATGAAAGTGAGTAGCATGAGCAGAGACAACCTAGCAGTGCGTTCCACTTAAGCACATGGGCGACCGCGGCGTGGTCCCGTGGTTCTTTGATTGGACTAAAGATCGAGCGCTGTTATTTGATTGAACTGACGATCGCCCGTGGTCGTCGTGGGCTTTAAGGGGAATGCACTCTAAGTTGTCTCTAAGCATCAGTATGTAAAAACGTCACTCGCGCTGCCGATGATCCGTTTATTTTTAATATTTATTGAAAAATATACCGCATCAGACGAATTTTCTCATGAACAATATTTCAAAAAAAAAAAATCAAGAAACTAAATTTAAAAGGGTTAATCAAGCGTTTTTGTAAAATCCGACCAAAATTTACAAGTCATTTTAAACATTGTATTCAAAAGTATTCAAAAGTGAAAAGTTAGACAAAGTATCCAAAAGTTTTTAAATTTTAGGACAACATTTGAGGAGTTAAAATAGTAATAAATCTGATTTTGCACCCTTTTATGTTTCTTGTTGCTTCAGCACGCGGAAGCGACAAGAAATCGTTCAAAACGACTTACAAAGTTGAAAAATTGAAAATCCCTTAATATTACCACTTCAATGGACCGTAAAAGTTTAATTTTATTACTTATTGCAAAATAAACTGCGTCAGACTAATTTTCTGATCAAAATACATTATAATACTTTAAAAAAGCAAAGGATTTCCAATATTTAATTTTTGGGGTGAAAAAAATTTAAAGGTATTCTTCCCCTTTTCTTCTTCTTTTTCTTTTAAGGAAGAAAAATCTTCCTTTTTTGTAAAATCCATCTAAAATTTTTAAGCGGTTTTTGTCATTATAGGGTTGTATTTAGGTCCGCAGCGGTGAAGAATTTCATTTTCAATTGGCGGAAACCTAGAAAAGTTTTTTCTACATGTTCAGTTGAGGTTTTTATTGTAAAATTAAATGTTGAAAATACTTGCATGAATATTTTACATAACAATGATGCAATATTATAAGTATATTATTGAACGCCTGCACATATAAACAAAAATAGTATTTTTAAAGAAAATATTAAACCAATTTTAAGCTAACTTACAAAAAATTACGTGGTGTCGATAATCCGGATTAATTGTGACCGGACCTAGTCCGGATTAGCAAAACTTGCTGAAACCGTTAATAATACATTTTAGTGGTTAAATAATTGAAACAGATAAATAAAACCATTAACTAATATGTAACGTTTGTTTTTCGGAATTAAATCAGGATTATCAACGGTTTGAATTTTGACGTGCGGATTATCGAAGCTATTCTATATTATAATATTATTGATTCTTTTTATTAAGATAAGTTCTCTTATAGAAGTTTAAAAACAGCATAATGTTTCCTGCTAATATAGGAAGAAAATTTGCTGGAAATGAGATCGGTATATCGCAATTTGGAGAAAGCGCCTGAAGTGTATGTAAAAATATAATAATTAGTTGAATCTGCAAAAATAGCAACAATTAATAATAATTAATAATTATTGCGAATTAAAGTATTTACTATTTGTATAATTGTTAATTTTGATTTAACGAAACTTAATTTCTTTTGCATTTCTGGACCTAATGAATAAGCCAAAAAGTAGTAACTGTACATTAAAACGTGGACTAAGGAGTTTAATACAGTGGGGCCCGCTTAATGTGATCACATCGGGACTTGGGGTTTTTGATAACAATAACCGATTGATAACAATAAACGAAAAAAATTTTTATTGCTTATTTATTAGTATGTACTACATCTACAATAATTAATTAATAATAGTCACTCATTGTGAAGTTTTTTATGTATTTAAACGACGGAATTCATAATAAACATAAAAATGTAATGTGATATCACAAATTATGTGACGGTGATAGAATCACACGGTGGATTTATTTACATATCCACTCCGTCTTTGAAAAAAATTAACCATAGGCAGATTTTCTTGCTAACACCTGACTTTAACCCTAATGTTCCTGGATCGTAGTACCGGGTACTTTTTTGACTTTGCAGTGAAATATCTCCGCTTGTATTTTTCACAGAGACCTGGAATTTGGTGATATCTTATAAAAAATAGTTGTTAACATATTAAAGTCATTTTGAAAGCTATTATATTTTTATAAATGCATTTTTTTTGCGATAATAAAAAGTTATACCTATATCACCTGAATGTGGTACCGGGTACCTTTAATTTAAAATCACAGAATTTTTAGCTAAAAACGTATTATTATATTAAAAACAGGTAATTTATTTTTATTTACACAAAGTATAATTCTTTTACGCTTATACTTTTTTATTAAAATTATGTTTTCAACATTTTTCCAAAAATTCATAAAATTTTTACAAAATATTTTCTATAAAATTTTTCAACAATTTTTTGAATTTGATGATCACATATAGGTTCATATAATAGTGTACAACCTTTAAATATTTTTCGTTATTCCGGCCGTTAAATTAGGTGTTTAAGTCCTGATTTGAGGTACTTAAAATGCCTTTTTACGTCCTAGGACGTTAAAAGGGGGGGCCATAATTTTAACGTCCTAGGACGTTAAAAAGGGGGGGGTTATAAAATAAAACATAATATATTTACGCAAAAAATTATTTATTTGAATGAAAATGTTTAATTTTTATAACGCAATTGGAAAATAACGCACCTCTTGATTTGTCTGTGTTCTCCCCTCTGTTGTTTGAAGAATGCGCCTGCGGCGCATTAACAATCTTCTGGGGGGAAGATGTGGATGCAGATCTCAAAATTTGATCGGAAATCTTGCCCTTGCTGTAGACAGAGTCTACAACGTAACCCGATCCGAAGACCTCACTTGACTTTATCATTGATAATCTAGACTACAATGTGGAGGAACTACACATTGTGGCCAACTGTAAAAAGTAAGCCAACAACGTGTCCTCATTGAGGTTTTGTAGCTCCACATTGTGTTCATTTAAAAATTGTATGAACTTATCGTATTCTTTCTTATATGCCGTCTTCGACTTCCTAGGCAGCAACACTTCTTTTGCTTCTCTGGCGGCTTCTTCAATACTTTTATTTTCCATTTTTTTAACACAACCTTTCACCACGACGTGATAAATATAAATGACTTAAGCTGCATTCACATAGGGGTATGTATTTATTTAGTTGGTAAGTATGTATATGGTTTTAAAAATGTAAGATTACCAACCTTGATTAATTACCAAACCAATCAGAAGAGCCAGATTTCCATTTTCAATACATAGCCTCTCACCACGATGTTGCGAATAAAAATGAGGTAGTCCCGTTAAAACGAAAAGCAGCTTATGCCACTCGGACGTAAACTGATTTTACACTCCTCGGAACGGTTCGTGCGTCTCGGCTTCGCTTCGCCTCGCCTTCGAAACCCCGCTCCTCGGGTGTAAAATCTCGTTTTACGTCCTTGTGACGAAAACTACTATTTCTTGAGTTTTATTTATCCGTTTTACACAAATTACGGACAATTTTGTGTAATTGTCTACCATATCCGTGTTTAGGCGATCCTATAAGATCTGTGCTACAGTATACACGTTAGATTTCAAAAACTCAATTTTTAACGACAAAGAACAACAGATTAGGAGTAGATAAACAATAATTTTAAAAGAACTTTCTTATGATTTGTGTAAATCAAAGATTACAGTGAGTGTATACTCAATGAAATACTACCATTTTAAAATTTTATTTGAGTTTTCTTGGCCATAGAATCGTTTTTCTTTCTACTTTGTTTAAATCCAAATTATTTTTTTTCTTTACTGTCAAAAAGGGCTATTTCTTCTTTGAATGAAATTTTTCAGATTTACATTTTTGCTGAAAACTTGCAGTATATTGTTGGTTTTTTATTGAGCTGTTATTCTATACAAATTTTTCTAAAGGTTGATTTGAAAATACAAAGCACACTGGTTCTTACGTTTTTGAAATGTTATTTATAATTTTCTAAAAAATATTTATTCCAATTTGAATATACTTGCCCAATTATGTAAGAAACGAGTGGCATTTTTACTAGTACTAACATAATTTATTTAATTACCAAACTTTGTAAGCAAGAATTTGATTATAAATGACTCAATATGATATTAATTCACTTTAAAAACATAAATAATAGCTTAAAAACCCTAATAATTGCAAAAAAGATCACAGAAAACACTGAATAACGTATGTATTATGCCAGGGTACCGGGTACCTCATTCAGGTGATATATGTTGTATTTTTATTCAGTAACATGAGGGTTAAATTATGTGGGTGACTTATGCATAATATAAAAAAATGCTTGTAACTGAAATTCAACTCCTTTGCTCGTGGGAGAAATAATCTAAGAATAATATATGTTAACATTAACCGAATTATGATAACTATAAGCGATGTTTTTTGTGTGTAATAATATATGTCCGTTCCGTTCCTGGCAAAAGTGATAACAATATCCGAATGATAACATTAACCGCGATCACATATTAAGCGGGCCCCACTGTATAATAGAAAACGAAGGCATTCCACCTAAAAAACAAAACATTATTTTTATTAAATTCGTCATATTTTTAAATCAATTTACTTGCTATATATTGACAAGACACCCAAGATACAGAAAATGTAGATACATGATGATATTTATGTAATCCTGATATTTGTTTGGTTGTTATTTTCCTTAATGCAAAAATGATCGTTTCTATCAATTCAATGCCTTTTAACACAAAAGCCCACCAAAAACAGCCTGCCATTTGTATCTCTAATGGATCCTCGGAGAAAACTATAGGTTGACATCCCAACGTATACGCAGTGTTCCCAACTCTCAAAAATTAATCTCCCTAAAGTTAAAACAAAAATCCCTAGAACCCCCTAAATGAAAATTCTAATTAGAAACTCCTAATTGGAAACTCTACTAAAAAAAAATATTATTATTAAAAAAATAAATAAATTAATACTCTGAAATAAATAAAAAATTAATAGTATTTAATAAATAATAAATATCAATTTGTTATATTTTTCAATATTTTTTTTATTTAAAAATTATTTAATACTTCAAATATAACTTCACTTTCTTCTGGTTCAGAAGATTGTTTGAAATCGTACATGCTTACATTAAATAAACTTAACATTTTTGTGGATGGAATGAATGTTGTACAGGATCCACCATTTCGCTTTAATGTGAATCGGACCATCAACATACTCTGCAACATTGGGTCATTCCAAAGCCAATATTTTTACACCGTTATTTTTTTTTAAAAAACCAAAAATACATACTTGAAATCAATAAATCCCTAAAAATACCCCTAAAAAAATAACGCCCCTAAAAAAATCCCATCTCACTTTTTTATCCCCTAAATTTAGGGGGAAAACCCCTAAGTTGAGAACCCTGCGTATACGTAGTCGTCCATCCCGAAATTAACGTCTTACAGTATTGTAAAATAATGTTTTACTTTAATATTTTGATTTATAGATTTATACTCACTCTATATGACAGCAAAGAACAACATATAACTTGAAATATGTTATAACACTGTATAAATATTTTTAATTCATATGGTTTCCTTTTTAAACCGACTTCAAAAAAAGGAGGAGTTTCTCAATTCGTCTGTTTGTATGTTTTTTTTTTTTTTTTTTTTTTTTTTTTCTTATGTATGTTCGGGCATAACTTTTTACAGAGTGATCCGATTTTGATGAATTTTTTTTTATTCGATAGAGTATACCTCCATGGTGGTCCCATTTAATTTTCACAAAAAAATTCCATTCGTAAGGGTAAAAAATAAGGGAAAATTGCACCCGTAAGGGTAGAAAATAGGGAATGATTGTTTTTCATTTATTGATTTTTTACTTGTCAACCTATTCTGTTGAAAGTTGGGGTGGAGAAAAACTTTATATCGAGCAAATTAATTAATTAAGGTAGTTATTAGTAGATTTTAATCACTAAAAATTAAAAAATAAAAAACTTTTTAACAAAAAATTAAACCGACCTCAAAAAGGAAACTAAAAAGCATAAAATAAATAAATATATTACATTTTGAGTCTTAATAAGTAATGTAAGTAACTAATTTTGAGTCGGTGCAAAAAGTCAACGATTACTAAATTACTTTAAAAAAATTATTAAAACAAAAGTCACCCATTCTGCACCGACTCAAACTTAGTTACTTACATTACTTATTAAGACTCAAAATGTAATATATTTATTTATTTTATGCTTTTTAGTTTCCTTTTTGAGGTCGGTTTAATTTTTTGTTAAAAAGTTTTTTATTAAAAGCTTTTATTTAATTTGGGAAGACCGATGTTCGTCGTCCATCGTCCGTCGTCCGTGTGGGTCGACGGTTTTGAGGCCATTTTTAAGCAACTTTCCGACGTCCTAGAGATCTGAAATTTGGTACACAGCTTTCACCTGCATAGCATTTCCATATTTTAATTTTGTTTTTCTAAAATTCTGAAAAATAAGCAAAAAATCGGGAAAAAACTGAAAACCATTAAGCGCATGCGTCGATGCGCATTGGACAAGTTTATCATACAGGGTGGAAAGTAACTTAGAATTCTAAATCTCATTTTTAAGGACCGCATTCAGGGTAAAGTTTTTCGTCGTAATGATTTATACAGGGTGAAGTATCAAACATCTAAAACACATAAATAAAGAAATCTGATAGGATGAACCTATATTAGTTAAAATACATAAGCTGTATTTGAAAAGATATGACTAAAAAATTAGAAAATAAAAAATTAAATAAAAAATTAAAAATTTTTAAAAAAAACCTTTTGTTTAAAATTACAAAATTGCACTAAAAAGTAGAAAATAATTTTAATAAAAGCAAACAAAGCTTCGTGAAAACATCAATATAAAAGCGTATGAATTTAGTACACCAATAGTTAGCGTGCTTATCCACCTATAAACAGCCCCACGCTTTTATATTGATGTTTTCACGAAGCTTTGTTTGCTTTTATTAAAATTATTTTCTACTTTTTAGTGCACTTTTGTAATTTTAAATAAAAGGTTTTTTTTAAAAATTTTTAATTTATTATTTAATTTTTTTTTTAATTTGAATTTGTTGCTCGGTGGTGGCAGTTTACCATATGTGCCAACCTAAAAAGAATTACAAATTTTCAGTGGGTATCTAAGAATGCTTAGGTATAAAATTTTTTTTTTTATAGGACCTTTTTTTTGTGCTTATAGGACCTAAAATCGCTTTTTTTAGAACTTTTTTAGGTACCTTTTTTTGATTTTATACGACCTAAAAATCTCACCTCTACTTATTAGTTATTATGATGGAGCCTAAAAATATAAATTTTAAAAATGTAATTCGAACTTATCTAATTTTATCGAACTTTAATCTAATTTTTAAAAATTAGATTAAATTTAAATTTTTGTTACCCCTGTGGCTGGGGGTATATTTATAGTTCATCAACTACTAGGTTATTAGCATTTATTTTATAATTTGTTCAGTGTTTTTTGTTCGTTATTATGTTCTTTTAGTATGGGTATTTTGTTTTTTGGACGGATTTTTTGGTTCACCACGGCGTGAGAATGTCTACTGGAAGGCCGAGCTAAGAAATTCTGATGCGTCCGAGATTTGAATTCAGAATTTCCGCTCGTAACGCAACCAGCGATCACATCACTCCACTGGCGTGGCTAAATTCAAAATTTAATTTATGTTATAATAGTATGTGAGCAATGTTACGAAGTTATTTAAATGATATCCCTGTCTCATAGCATTAATATTAAACCGATGTCGTCGATGCAGCAACGTTGATATATAATATCGCAGATGTTAAAGTAACATTCACGCAACGTTGTGTAGTAACGTTGTATCGACATTGAAAAGTTTATCATTGCCGATGTTATCAATGTTAATTGTTAACGTTTTATTTTAAATAAAATAGTAATGTTGCATCAACATTAATAAAAAGCACAATGTTATAACTAGAGTACGGACTTTTAAGCTTAAAAAATCGTAAAAATAGCGCTTAAAATAGCACAAAAAATTGTCATTATATGCATAAAAATATGCATTAAACTTTAACGTAATAATTAATAAGCATTAAAAAAACTTTCTGAAATAAAATTTATTTGAAAATAAATATCAATAATAAAGCAACAAAAAGTAAAAAAGAAGTAATAAAAAAAAACACAATAAAATAATTACTCTACATCATTTCTAAAAAATGCAATTACTCTAAATTTTCCATTAAAAATTTATTACGCCGATCAATTAAGTTGCGTGTTTAAATTTGGAAAAACTGCGTTCTACTTCCACACTGGTAATTTCTCCCCTATAGACCTTCTGAAGTAGCATTTTCAAATATATTTACTAAATTACATCTATAGCTTCTTTTTTTTTATAGTTCTTTAAATTTTTCAAAATTATCTTCGTAGTAAATATTCGCTTCCATGGACTTAGAATTCTTCTAAGTTAGAATCCTTCAAGTCCATGGTCGCTTCTAACCAAGTACCTTGTGACAACGGGTTCAGGAGGTAGAGGAACTCCAAGCAACATTTCTTTAAAAGCTTGAACTCTTAGTGGAGCCTTTACAAAAATTTTCTTTTCATATTTTACAAGCTCGTTTATCATTGGAAATTGAAATAAATGAAAGTATTTATGTGTATCTACTGCAATTTTTTTAAAATTTATTTAACATGTGCTACTAAAATAAGCACTAAAAAAGCTTAAAACTAAATCTAAGCATAAAAGTATCAAAATAAGCATATAAGCATGAAAAAAATAGCGCCAAATTACTTATTTTTATCAGATTCATGGATATTTGTATCAATTACACTTCTGCTATCAATATTTCTGTATAACAAATTTTTTAGAAATCCGTACTCTAGTTATAACGATGTTTAAATTTATCCATATCACATTGCATTAATATTCAAGCGATGTCGCTAACGCAATGTTGCTACAATATTGCAGATGTTAAAGCAACATTGACGTAATGTTTTATAGTAACGTTGTAGTTGTATCAGCGTTAAAAAATCTAACATCGCCGAAGTTAATTTATCATGTCATTTCACAGAAATTAATTTTTTTATTAAAGATTAAATTTTGAATCGGTTTTGAAACAGCCCAAATGCTGTTTAAATAAATTTTAATCATAATTTGGAAAATGTACCTCTTTATTATTGTTTTGTGTACCTATATAAATAATTTTTAATATTAATTCAACGTTACTACAACATTTAATTTATGATAAGCTTCCAAGCTTTCTGGGGGTTTTGTAGGTTTTACTTTCTTTGGTAGGTACCTACTTGTTTTATGACCGGTAATTCTGCAATTTAGAGACGGTCGGAGAGCAATGGTCAAGCGAGTTGACTACGAACGCTCAATACCCGGTTCGAATCCGGGTAAGTAACAACTTATTATGGCCGTCTCATTTGGTCCTCCAGGTTGGGTCCGTTGACTTAGCCCCCCCAAGTTAAAATTTTTTCTCAAAAAGCTAGCTCCCGAATCCTTATAGCTAGCACCAGCTAGCACCCAAGTATGAAAGCTAGCACCGTTATAGTTTTTTCACAAATCGCAACTGAATCCGGGGGGGGCCAAGTCAACTCTAGCCCCCCCAAGTTAATATTTTTTCTCAAAAAGCTAGCTCCCGAATCCTTATAGCTAGCACCAGCTAGCACCCAAATATAAAAGCTAGCACCGTTATAGTTTTTCCGCAAACCGTAACTGAATCCGGGGGGGGGCCAAGTCAACGCTAGCCCCCCCAAGTTAATATTTTTGCTCAAAAAGCTAGCTCCCGAATACTTACAGCTAGCACCAGCTAGCACCCAAGTATGAAAGCTAGCACCGTTATAGTTTTTCCACAAATCGATATTGAAACCATTGCACAGTAGGGTATGTGGCTTCAAAAAGTGGCAATAAATGAAATTCTATTTTATCGGATTTATAAGTTAGATATATATTTTGGGGCTTTTAGTAGTATCTAAAAAATACTTTGCATAATTGTTTGCACATTTATTTACTTAAAAAATGAGTTCATTTAAAAAAAATTAATTTATCGGCAAAAAAAATAGGAAGAGCTTTAAAGCTTTCAAATTTGGAAAGTATGTGTAAATACGTTTCAAGTAAAACGTGAATATAGCAAAGCTCAGCAAGAAAATGAAATTTTTAAATCCTAATTATCATTATTATCCGCAAGAAAAACTAAAGTTACTAATCATATTTAAATCTTCCATTTTTCAGGTGCATGTCAGTGCCCTCCCCCTACCCCACTATCGAACTTTTGGATGAATTTGGTGTCAAACGTTAAAGCATTGTTTGAGCTTGAATGTGCTTTCATTATTTTCGATTGAGCCTCAAAGGTCTCGAAGTTATTTGAGAAAAACTAGTGGATGAGCTCTAGGAGAACTAGAAGAAACTACTTAGTAGATATGTTTTTTAATTTTTCTACTCATATTGAATTTGTATGTGCAATTGATGTCAATCGATAAAGCTTCGTTTGAACCTAAATAAACTTCAGAGAGCAACACTAAGTTAATTTTTTACACAGTTATGGATAGTTAAAATTTTCGACTAAGCTCCGAGCAACATGCGTCAAAAATCTTAAGTTTTTCAAAATCTCTTACTCTGGATATATGTAAATTCTCTATATTTTACTCAAATGAACTGAATGAGCTTCCATTATTTTTGTTTGAGCTTCAAAAATCTCGAAGTTGTCCTCGAAAAACTACTGGGTGAGGGGGGGTAAGTTGTAGACATGGTTTGAAGTTTTACTTCTCACTTTGATATTATGTGTGCAATTGATGTCAATCGATAGAGCTTCCTTTGAGCCTAAATGAGCTTTAGTGAGCAAAAGTTTAAGTTAATTTTTTGCAAAGCTATGAATAGTTGAAATTTTTGACTAACGTCCGAGCAACATGCGTTAATTCGTAATGTTTTTAAAATTTATTATTTCGGCAAAACGGTAGTATTACCCAATTGATTTACTATTTCCGACTAACAGATATTTGATGAGCCCTAAAACATTTTAACCATTGGATCATAAATTTTTTTTTATTAGCAACAATAATAACGTTAAGCTGCTTTAAATCTATATTAGATTTTCTCGGCATGATTCCTATTACGGTAAATTATTCGATTTTAATAAATTTTATGTTTGTAAAAAATAAAATATTGCGTATTTAGAGAAGTTATGTATATTCAAAGTATGTAGATTATCAACTTAAGAGGGGCATTTTTTTCAGGGCTCTTTTAATTTAATCAACAGATGGCGTCTACTTAAATATTTTTATAAAATAAGAGAAATTTGCTATATTTAAAATATAGCTATATTTAAAATATAGCAAATTCGTTGAGATAATACTATTCTTTAAACAATATTCTTGATCTTAAGCTATTTTGAGTTCGTATTGAGTATGTCAAAACACACTCACTTACAAAAAAAGATAATTAAACTTTAATCATGAATTGTGTTTTTATAAATAGCTTAAGATCAAGAATATTGTTTATAGAATAGTATTATCTCAACGAATTTGCTCTATTTTAAATATAGCAAATTCCTCTTATTTTATAAAAATATTTAAGTAGGCGCCATCTGTTGATTAAATTAAAAGGGCCCTGAAAAAAATGCCCTTCTTAAGAGATTTACAAAAACTTAAAATTCAACGCATGTTGCTCTGAGTTTAGTCAAAAATTTCAACTATCTTTAACTTTGTAAAAAATTAACTTAAACTCTTGTTCATTGAAGCTCATTCAAGCTAAAGCAAAACTCTATTGATTAATATCAATTGCACTTACACATTCAAAATGAGAAGAGAAACGGAAAAACATGACTACAACTCCCCTCCCCCCAGTAGTTTTTTGCCAATAACTTCGCAACCTTAAAATTTACCGAAATAGAAATCATGCTGTGAAAATCTAATATTGATTTGAAGCAGCTTAACGTTGTTATTGTTGCTAATAAAAAAAAATTTATGATCCAATGGCTAAAATGTTTTGGGGCTCATCAAATATCTGTTAGTCGGAAATAGTGAAGCAATTGGGTAATACTACCGTTTAGCCAAAATAATAAATTTTTAAAACATTACGAATAAACGCATGTTGCTCGGAGTTTAGTCGAAAAAAAACGAAGCTTTATCGATTAACATCAATTGCACATATAAATTCAAAATGAGAAGAAAAACGAAAAAACATGTCTACAATTCCCCCCCTCCCCCCAGTAGTTTTTCGCCAATAACTTCAATAACTTCAAACAATAACGCCAATAAAATAAAAATAACTAAAAAAAAAAGATTAAACAAAAATAATAAAAGCTCATTCAAGCTCAAACAATGCTCTAACATTTGACACCAAATTCATCCAAAAATTCGAAAGTGAGGGAGGGGAAGCACTGACATGCACCTGAAAAACGGAAGATTTGATTTTGATTACTAACTTTAGTTTTTTTTTGCGGATAATAATAATAATTGAGATTTAAATATTTTATTTTCTTCCTGAGCTTTGCTATTACTTTTTTAGATGTTTTAATAGGTACATACTTTCCAAATTTGAAAGCTTTAAAGCTCTTCCTATTTTTTTTGCCGATAAATTAATTTTTTTTAAATGAACTCATTTTTTAAGTAAATAAATGTGCAAACAATTATGCAAAGTATTTTTTAGATACTACTAAAAGCCCCAAAATATATATCTAACTTATAAATCTGATAAAATAGAATTTCATTTATTGCCACTTTTTGAAGCCACATACCCTACTGTGCAATGGTTTCAATATCGATTTGTGGAAAAACTATAACGGTGCTAGCTTTCATACTTGAGTGCTAGCTGGTGCTAGCTATAAGGATTCGGGAGCTAGCTTTTTGAGCAAAAATATTAACTTGGGGGGGCTAGCGTTGACTTGGCCCCCTCCGGATTCAGTTACGGTTTGCGGAAAAACTATAACGGTGCTAGCTTTTATATTTGGGTGCTAGCTGGTGCTAGCTATAAGGATTCGGGAGCTAGCTTTTTGAGAAAAAATATTAACTTGGGGGGGCTAGCGTTGACTTGGCCCCCCCCCGGATTCAGTTGCGATTTGTGAAAAAACTATAACGGTGCTAGCTTTCATACTTGGGTGCTAGCTGGTGCTAGCTATAAGGATTCGGGAGCTAGCTTTTTGAGAAAAAATTTTAACTTGGGGGGGCTAAGTCAACGGACCCCTCCAGGTTGGGGGTTCTACCGACGGGCTGGCTCCTCGTCGTAGGTAAAAAATGTGAAATGCTAAAAAACCAAGCGCCAATTCGCAAGGTTGGTAGTTTGGTATCGGACAACGTCGCAAGACGTTTAAAACCGACTTACATGTACACAATTCTGCAATTTAAATTAAATGCAATCATTTAATTGGACTAAACAGTAATTTTTAACATTTTTATAACAATTTTTTTAATTAATACCCATTTGTTGGTCTACTTTAACAAGATTTATATTAAAAATTTTACCCTTAAAATGTAGTTTTATTAAATAGTAGTATAATATAAATTATAAAGGTCTATTATTTAATAATAAATTATATAGGTATTGTTTAAAATTATTATTTCTTTTTGTTCTAATTTGGTTAAAAATAGTTGTGAATTATGTTACAGAAATGATGAACACATTTAGTTCTATGGAATTTTTTACATAAGGTAAAAAATTTGCATACATAATTTATTACATAAAAAGTACAGAAGGATAACCCTTATTTAACTAATATCAATGTAAAAAAATCAATAGCCAATTCTCTTGTGACAAATTTGTATCTAAATTTGAAATGTTTGGAAAGGACACTAGGTCACTATTACCTTTGTCCGTCGCAAAGTTTTTAGGTAAAGCCATAAATTCTATAAGATCCTCGCCACAATCATTTTCAAATGAAGCGCCAAAATGTACAAAGCGACGTTGTCGGATAAACTTTTAAAACAAGAGCACCATCCATTCATATATCGCTGAACCTTTCTCTATGCTAAAAGTGGTTAGAGAAATGGCGAATTTTTTGAAATCATAGAAGTTATCGTTGAGATACAATTTCAGTGTGAACACATACGATACTTGAAATTTAAACGATTTTAATGCAGAATATTAAAGATTGCAATGTTAACTGTGACATCGATGGTTTAGCGTGTAAATGTGTTAAGTACGTAATTAGACATTACGTGCTAATTGAAAATGAAACTTACTTACTTTATGAAAATTACTTAGTCCAATCGTTAGATCGTGTTATTAGTATAATATTCAAATATTACTTAACACAATTGCTTGCATTAAAAGTGTAGAAATGCTAGACTCCGCTAATGTACTTAATTCATTTCATCCATATTTGGTACTTAACACATTTGCACGCTAGACCATCGACATGATATATTTTACATTGTAATTAATTGTGGGTTTTTCATATAAAATCGCGAATTAAATTAATCAAAATGTGAATCCGTTATCAAAACAGATTAAAAATAAGATTAGGTTCTTCGAAAAATTCTCATCTTTCCGCTAAAAAAAAATTATCGTTGTATCCATAACCAATTTTGAGTTGTTAACGAAGTTTTGAAACGGTTCTGCTTTTCTTTCCGTCCGATCATCCGGGAGCGTTCTCATTGGTCCAAAGGCTTTGACAATGACCAGTGACGCCTCTCTTTTTTGAAAATGCAATTTTTGTAAATACTAATCAATTGTTTTTAATTTTTGTAAAGATTAAGAATATACTACGATAATTTTTCTTTTATGTACCTGCTACAAACTATACAGTTGTTATAAATTAAAACTAATATTTATTTTCAGATTTTATATACTCTATAAAACTACAGTGAACAGTCAACACTTTTTGGAACACAAATAGTATTATTATAAGCAAAAATGTAACTTTTTCGCGAATCGCTAGTTTGATGGTTAACCATAGACTAAAAATTGACGGATAAGCCACAAATCAAAAATTTATTACATGTAAAAATCGTTAAAAATAATCATTTTCTTCAAATGTCAAAACTTTTCAGGAAACAAAACTTTTTATAGGTATAGGTACATAAATAATAAAAAGTGTGAGTGACGTTTGAAGAAAAATATTAAACCTATTATACAATATTATATTATACAATATTATATTATAAAATATTATATTACTGATTCTTTTTATTAAGATAAGTTTTCTTATAGAAGTTTAAAAACAGCATAATGTTTCCTGCTAATACAGGAAGATAAACTGCTGGATAATAGATAATTACATCGCAATTTGGAGAAAGCGCCTGAAGTGTGTGTAAAAATAGAATAACTAGTTGAATCTGCAAAAATAACAACAATTCTGTGTTGATTGCGAAAAAGTGCTTAAGTCATGTTTTTGCGAAATGGAGATTTTGACATATTCCTATAGAAAACAACTTGCTCTTTCTTTTGATATAACTGCCTAAATCATAGCGTACATATTAAGCGAGATATTTAATAAAATACTTCACCTAAGTAATTCTAATGCGCGTTTGTGGGCCATTGTGCATTCATCCCAAATGATGATTTTACTTGCTACCAAAACTTTGGCCATTGTTGAGTTCAAACTCAGAATTATATGAAAATTATATACTCTCAAAATGTTGGTAAGTACAAGAAGTTTAATTTTGCATAATTTTGTTTTTGCTATTATCTCAGTTTGACAAATATTGACTTAAGCACTTTTTCGCAATCAACACAGAATTAATGCTAATTATTAATACTAACTATTATGAAACTTTGAAGTATATTTACCATTTGAATAATTGTTAATTTTGATTTTACGAAAGTTAATTTCTTTTGCATTTGTGGACCTAATGAAGCCAAAAAGTAGTAACTGTACATCAAAACGTGAACTCCGGAGTTTAATATAATAGAAAACGAAGGCATTCCACCTGGAAAGCAAAACTTTAATATCATAAAATTTGTCATGTTCTTAGATCAATTTACTTGCTCCATATCTACAAGTCATCCAAGCTATTCCAAAGGTTGTAACATGATGATATACATGTAATCCTGAAATCTGGTTGCTTTTTTTTCGTAATGCAAAAATGATCGTTTCTATGAATTCAATGCCTTTTAACACCAAAGCCCACCAAAAACAGCCTGCCATTTGCATCGCTAATGGATCCTCGGAGAAAACGAAGAAAACGATAGAAAAATAGAAAACGAAGGCATTCCACCTGGAAAGCAAAACTTTAATATCATAAAATTTGTCATGTTCTTAGATCAATTTACTTGCTCCATATCTACAAGTCATCCAAGCTATTCCAAAGGTTGTAACATGATGATATACATGTAATCCTGAAATCTGGTTGCTTTTTTTTCGTAATGCAAAAATGATCGTTTCTATGAATTCAATGCCTTTTAACACCAAAGCCCACCAAAAACAGCCTGCCATTTGCATCGCTAATGGATCCTCGGAGAAAACTATAGGTTGACATCCCAACGTATACGTAGTCGTCCATCCCGAAATTAACGTCTTACAGTATTTTAAAATAATGGTTTAATTTACTACTTTGAATTATATATTTATACTCACTCTATATATCAGCCAAGAACAAAATATAACTTGAAATATGTTATAACACTGTATAAATGTTTTTAATTCATATGGTCTCCTTTTTTCCATATATCTTGGTAGAAGTACATAAATAGATAATAAATAAAAAATTACTATTACAATTATTTTGTGAGGAGTTTCCATAAAAGGCCAATCGTTTACTCTTTTATCTAAAACAGTACAGTATTAGCTTCAGTATTAGATATTAAGAAGGGCATTTTTTTCAGGGCCCTTTTAATTTAATCAACAGATGGTGCCTACTTAAATATTTTTATAAAATAAGAGGAATTTGCTATATTTAAAATATAGCAAATTCGTTGAGATAATACTATTCTATAAACAATATTCTTGATCTTAAGCTATTTTGAGTTCGTATTGAGTATGTCAAAACACACTCACTTACAAAAAAAGATAATTAAACTTTAATCATGAATTGTGTTTTTATAAATAAATATTACGAACTCAAAATAGCTTAAGATCAAGAATATTGTTCATAGAATAATATTATCTCAACGAATTTGCTATATTTTAAATATAGCAAATTCCTCTTATTTTATAAAAATATTTAAGTATATTTATGGTTCAAATATTTATGGTTCAAAAAAATTTATGTGACAAGAAAAAGTAGGTTTTAGATAATAAGAATAAGTTTTTAATCCTTGCAATCCGTGGTGTTAGTTTCTCAATATTTTTTCAAAAAACGTGCTACCAGGGGCGTTTCCAGCCAAATGGGTTAGGGGGGATAATTTACTTATATCAATGTAAATTTCAATATAGATTGATCTTTTTTGTTAAAAAATAAAGGGTAAATAATAATTCTTAGGGGGGTAATTACCCAATTACCCCTCTCTGAAACCGCCAGTGCGTGCTACAATCAGTCAATTGTTAGGGCCAATTTCATGATCGCACTGATAAACAAAGATATAAGCAAAAATCACAGTCTTCACAGTATAACTGATGAATCCTGATTAAATTACAATTTACATTACAATAACACTTTGCAGACTTGGGGCCATTTTGCTTTGACAATTGACAGACATCATGCGCTTGCGCCAAATTTTACAAAAAAACCGAGTGTCATACAGAAAAATTTCTCATGAAATTTGTCATGAAATTTGTATTAAAATTTTAAGGTTTTACACGTGCTAAAATTTATCATGAAATTTCTCATGAAATTTCAACAGAATTTTAACGACAAAATAGTATGAGTATCACACGGCCTTTAGTAATTTTAATCTCAAATTGTTTTCGTTCTTTGCACTTTCAACTTAAATACATTATGTAAAATAGAAATGTTCTATTAGTATAGGAGAAATAGGTTTTAGGGTGCAATTAATTCCCATAAAGAAGGGGTTTAAATTGTTTAGTTTATTGTTGGTATCCTTTTGACATACTAAAAGTCGAGAAAAATCTAAAATGCGTTTTTTTGGTCCAAAAGTTTTAAAGAAAAGACGTTAGCCTAGAACTTTTACAATAAAGACGCTCATGAATGGCTTAACGAGATTCATGTTGCTTAATGGTGACCAAAAACTGAAAGCTTATGCGAAGTTAAAAATAATATTTTTATTAATGAAAATACGTTTTGTCCTACAAATGCATATTTTTTTCAATCTATGGAATTTTGAATTTTTAAATTCAAATGTAATATTGTTTCCATTGATCCAAAGTAATAAATGGGACTGGCCTCTCTTGATTGTTTGTTTTAAATTTTTTTATAGTTTTCCTCACTTCTGTTGTTTTTGATCCACCAATGTAGTCTTCTACTTGTAGACATTTCTGTTCTCAGAACTCATTCCTATCCGCTTTTATTTTTTTTCTTAGTTCTCTATTTTTCATGTTGTATATACTCTTGCCTGTGTCGGTCCGATTTACATCCTAGAACGTTTGTAAAATGTATTTTACATGTATTTTGTAAGCATTGCGGGTTGCTTATCTTTGGTATTTCTCACACACGTTCTTCTTCTGCCTCACTTATTTTTCATATTATTGTATTTAAGTCGTCCAGATGCAAACCCAGACAAAAGTGTTATGAGAGATTTCTCGCTTTGTCGGTCCCCAAAAGCTTTTGCTTCTCAATCTTTAAAATAATTAAATATTATTCTCTAAAAATTGAAGATGTCTGGTTTTGCATTCTTTATGACAAATATGTCTGCTTTTGCAAATCAATTGACAAACAAAACTGCTCATATCAACCGAAGAAATTCGCCATCAGCAAAACATGAATCAGCTGAATGTTGAATGTTCTATCATACTGTGCTATCGTTGCTTATGTCATCAAACATAGAAATACTGCTAAAAGTAAAAGAAAACAATGTTTTTAAATGAAATCTAGAATGGATATATGATAAAAATAATGACTAGTTTTGCATCCAAACTCGTGGTGCGATATCTGAATACTCTGTAATTTTTGACAGCTTTTGCAACCGAACTCACCAGAAATATAGCTGGTTTTGCACCCGACTCAGTTTTTCAAGTCTAATTTTCGAAGCTTTTGCACGGGTTTTGCATCTCAATTAATTAGTAATCTTGTAGCTGGCATTGAGAAAAATCCCTAGATACCAAAAACTCAAAAACAAATTTTTAGAGGATGTCTGGGTTTGCATCTGGACGACTCATTTCTTCTTTATGGACAGAGTCTCCGCCATACCGTTTATTTTCATTTTTAATCCTTTCATATAGTTCTTTTATGCTTTTCTGATAAAAGAAGTCTAATCTATAACAAAAATTCTCAACTTTTGTCTTTGTTGTTCTATGTGGTTCTACATTATTCTTACTTGAAGAAACTTCAAATGAGAAAATTAACTTAGCTAACAATAGATGATGGTGTATTTCACAATTAGAACAATTTTTAATTCATGAGTCGTATGCTCTAAATACTGGTGTCTGTTTCTCAATAATGTACATTATATACAGTGTGTTCACGAAAAGTGGTAACAGTGAATAATTCTTAAATATTACCTACTAGATACAAAAAAAAGTTTAAATAGTTTTTTATTCAACTCCAAATTTTCTATTGGAAACTGCCAAAGTAGATTTTTCTATTCTTCAAATTCAACCGGAAGTAAACATAATTTTTTTTTTAAATAGCGACATGTCTTTTTTTTAACATTTTCGCAATCTGCAATTAACATGGAACATGTTTTAGCGGTAGTTAAATGCCAAAAAACGACACCAAACACCTATACCAAAAACCGACACTAAAAACCGACACCAATCAAGCTTACAGGTTTATGCTCATCAACCTAAAAATCATATCACCGGAATCAAGTTCCACACCAATCCAGTGTGCATGGTTACTAGATTCTGGTTGGATTCTGGATTGAAAGTGGAGGGCAAACCATGGTTTACATGCACTCAGGCCACATAAACGGGCCCATTATGCTACCTCCGATGTTAGCAGCCCACCAGCCTCCTATTCCTCAAGCCACCCCAAACTCAGGACGAACTCGAGTACTTTAGAGAGCGGTGTGCCACCAATACTGGCCATGCTAGGCCAGAAGCTCCCCAACATGGATCCTCTTTTCGATGCTAACACTGGGCAGTTGCAAAGCACATGCTCCACTGTTTCATCTTCTTTTTCACATCCTCGACATATTGTGCTTTCAACCAGTCCCATAGTGTGCAGGTGTTTGTTTAGCTTACAGTGTCCTGCAAGACATCCCACGATAATTCGTAAGCTGTCCCAAGACAACTTCAGATAATATTAATATGCAGGGTTAGGATTACAAATCTAAAAATCACCTCCCCCTTGGATCGAATTGCACACCAATCGAGTTTCTATGGCTACGATTATCAACCTAAAAACTACCCCCCTTCTTAATAATCGAGTATTATTTGGAGTTTTGTGACGTTGTTCTGGTTGTTTGTCTTGACTTCTTTAGAAGTCTCCAGTTATCACTATTTTCTTTGCCTTTTTCTGATTTCAATACAGATCCTCTCTTTTTTTATTAATTTTATCAACATCTTCAACCTTTATACTTTACATTTAAATCCTATCATCTGTTGATCTGATGAGATTGCACATCAAGTAAGCTTTCATTGGCGTATATACCTATAAAAAGCCAGAACGCTAATCCACTTGTTCGGTAAAAGAGGTAGTTCGGTATCGCAAAACATGTTCCATGTTTAATACGTTAGTCAGAGACTAAAATAGAAGTAAACCGGGGGTCCAGGGGGCGGGGTCCCCTGGCGAGTCGCTAACGCCAAGTTTTTTTTCTCTATAAATACCTATAAAAGTTTCATAAGGTTACATAAAAAAAAATATTTGAGAAAATGTAAGATTTAAAGAAGCAATAATAATTTACTGATTATTTACACATATCGCACCCTTGCGACAAAAGTGACACAAGTCAAAAAACTTGATATTTTAGTTATTACCATTAATGACTTCCGCATAAAGTGCTCCATTAATCACCAAACCCGAATTAACTTAACTTCAACGTGCAACCGACAGATGGAACTGCCTAACAGTTGATTTTTGACTCCTCTGCAAGTTTTCCTTAAATTGGAAACAGTTTTTCGCTATTTCTGCAAAAACTCAAGGTTTTGACTTGTATCACTTTTGTCGCATGGGTGCGATATATTTGTCATGAAACGACTTTAAAATTTACTTTCCCCATTTTCAATTTTGGCAAAATTAAGTCGAAATTAATAATTTTGTTTTTCTTCATTTTTGTAATGTTACGATTTATCAAAGAGACGCTCAAATTAAAGTTTATTGTAACTTTAAACACACCAACAAACTTATTTTTATTTAAAATTTTTGAAAATCTTTTATTTTGTTTGTAAATTGTTTAAAAATTTTAAAAGTGCCCGCGTAATAAGAGGGCGATAAGTGATTTGTACAACGCAAGTTAATCAATGTTGTCGGTACGCGTGTTCCTATACATAAGAGTGTAGCTGTTGACAAATTTGTCAGTAACTCGTACCCTAAGGTACGAATACGTTTATTTTAGGACTAAAATTACTTCAAAAAAGGGTTACTTAAATTTAACGAACGGTAGTTACTTTTTCGCGTGGATCCTACTCTTGCCATGGTGGTTTTCATCAAAATGGCCCAGAGCACCCGAAGGGTGCGACAGTTAATTTAAAAATACCCCTAGGCCCGTGGATTAAGGAAAATTGTGGATCTTTGAGGGGTGAAACTCGTGAGAGTGGATTCTAAACGCAAGGTAGTTGTGCAAAGAAAAATCGACTTAAAGCACCCCTCGCTGCGCTCGGGCGCTTTAAGCTATTTTTCCTGCACATTTAGGGTTGAAAAGCATAATTTTCGCTTGACGTGCACTGGTAAAGCATTCCAATGCAAGTGTCGCTCCGGTTATCCCCGCTCTGCGCAAAGCTAAGACCAGTTGAAACAACACGGACTGTCAATAGAATGCATTGATTCACCAATAGCGAGCGACTTTGCTTAAAATTTACTGTGAAAATCGAAGTTTTTAAATTCGATTTTTGAAAAAACAGGTGCATTTAAGGCATTGCGTCTTAGCTAATTCTCTTATTTAAAATATACTCTTTCAGAAAACATCGAGGTTTCAATCGTGAAATTTGTATTTTCGGGTCCCTTGGAGCTACCTGCCACCTTATTTTCATCAGGAGGTTACCAAGTGGGAACTGGCTACGAATTTTCTATTAATCTCTGCATAGCAAAAGTTTCAGATCTCATGACCAGGCATCTTTTTAATACATAGATAAAATTTCCAAAATCTGAAGACAAAAAGTTAAGTAAAGAAAGGATTTGAACAATTGAACCCGGTTTTTTTTTGTTTTTACTCATCTTACTAGAGCGAGGCATTTTTAGATTAAAAATTATAATAATAAAATGCTCAAAAAAAGAATTATTAATTTGCTAATAAATATCAGCAAACAAACAAAGCAAATATGGTGGAAAAAAATGGTTAGGTTTTGACATTCGTTATTTTGTTTGAGCGTTGCAACGCTCAAACAAAACGCTCAAAAAAAACAACGTTCCAACAACGCATTGTTGGAACTAATTTGATTAACTTGGAACTATTTTTACGAATATTACCGAACGTTTTAACTCATGATGTTAAATTTAACCATTTTAACGTATACGTTATCTACTGTTTTACAGAATGCAAAATTATGTTAAAAATAAAAATATTTTAACGCACGTTAAAATTCACATATTCCTTACAGAATCACCACTATAATATGTTAAAATTTTGCAATTTAATAAGTGCATGTATTATAAATATGTACAATACTAGGTGGAAAGCCCGTCCACGGACGGGCAGCTAGCCGGTGGATCTCTATTTTAGCGGTATTAATTAAAAAAAAAATTGTTTTTAAACACCAACACTAACCTTAAGCTCAACCAATGGATTTGTCTTTTAACATTCTTCATTAAAAAAAATAAATCCTTATTACTGACAATTTTAATTGTTCACGTTCAAACGTTCTTAAGTTCAAAAATAATGATTATATAGCTGATTCAATCGCGAACGGGCGTCTCACCAACGTTGGAAATTTGTTTGGTGTGAAACTCGATCCCAGGGGAGTTGATTTTAAGTTGCTAAAAGCCTACGACGACAACAACCAATCAGAGTGCGTTGTGAGTCTTAAAAAAATGACACGCTGAAGGAGGAGGAGGTAGAAGAGTAGCGTGTGTTGGCCGTTTAGTATTGTGAAATACATTTATTGAAAATGTAAAAGTTTGATATTAAATTTTCTGGATGGATAATCCTCACATTTACCGAGATAAAATTTATATATAAGTATCCCAGTTGAAATTTACTTGGTGTGCAACTCGATTCCAGGGGAGGTGATTTTAAATTGGAAAAAAATTAGATCATTTAATTAATATAGAGTAATATAGACGGGCGTCTCATCAAGGTTGAAAACTTGATTGGTGTGCAACTCGATCCCAGGGGAGGTGATTTTAAGCTGGCATGATTAACGACAACTACCAGTCAGAGCGCGTTGTGTGTTTTAAAAAAATGACACGCTGCTACTGCTGCTACTCCTCAAGCGCGTCATTTTTTTTGAACACACAGCGCACTCTGATTGGTCGTTGTCGTCGGTCATACCAACTTAAAGTTACTTTACCACTCCATATAGAAATATATATAACTTTTTCTGATTAGAGTACTAAGGTAATTTTAAGTCAGTACGACCAACACCAACAACCAATCAAAGTGCTTTATGTGTCCTAAAAATATGACACGCTGGAGGAGCAGCAGCAGCGTGCTGGTCTTTTATGTTTATGATTGTAAAAATTTCAACTTTCTACTCTTACTCGTTTTTGAGATAAACTTGACACTAGAATTGAAGCAATGTACATTTAATTTTAAATTTTAACCAACCAGAAGTAAAAGATCAATCAATATCAATAACATACACCAATAAAATCTCGTTAAGCATCTGTTGAATTTTATTATCTATTCCTATTGATCTAAGACCTTAATGTTATTTTATACAAAATCTGCATTTACCTGCATAGCGAGCAATCACAAGAGTAGTAAAATAACTTTCATTGTCGTTATTTGTCGTCAATGTCGTCATTGTCGAAGGCAAAACTGCTAATAAGCTCTTAATGTTATTTTGTCATGTATATCTACCTAAAATAATAAATTATACTTTTAAAATGCAAATTATAAATTATGACGTTTTATTTTAATATTTATTTAATTAAAAAAAAGCATTGTTAATTAAAATTAAGTACCTATTTATTAAATTTAAATGTACCTACTAATTAAGTTTAAGTTACTGAAAATGCATAATAGTATATTTTGGCCAAGGTTGTGAAGATTCTTATTAGTTTTGCTCTAGAGCCAGATTATAATAAATATGAATAATGCATAATAAGGTGAGCTTGTGATAGTTTGATATCGATTTGAAGACAATATTCTTTAAATTTTTCACTTGTAAATTGCGTACCATTATCGGGTACTATTGTTTTTGAGATGCCAAAACGTGAAAAAATTTCTTCTAATTTTATAATGGTCTCTGTCGTTGTAATATGGTTCATTATAAATATCTCTAAGCCACCGCAGTGGAGTGATGTGATCACTGGTTGCACTACGGAGCGGGAATTCTGAGTTCGAATCACGGACGCTTCAGAATTTCTTAGCTCGGTCTTCCAGTGGACATTCTCACGTCGTGGTGAACCAAAAAAACCAACCAACAAAAAGACCAATCAACCAAAATACCCAATCCAAAAAAAAACAAATAAACAAAAATACCGAACAAATTAAAAATTAACATTTAGAAGTGCTAATAACCCAGTAGCTGATGCACGTTAAAATGTAAATAAAAAAAAATATATCTAGACATTTTGAATGCGAATCAACTACATCATAAAAGTATTTGCATTTGCGTGTGGTCCTGCAAAATCGATGTGTAATCGTTCCCATGGATCTTCCGTTACTATAGACATGAACTCAGAGGGTGCTTTGTTGGGTTTTTTATCTTGAGAGTCTACAATAGTTGCAATTATTAACAAAATTTTCAATTTTGTCGTTAATGTTTGTAAATAAACGTATAGTTTCTGGCTATCGACTTCATACGATCCATACCAAGATGACATTAATTAACAGTTTTGCTTTCTTTCGTAATGGCAGAAAGAGATCTTGAAATGTTTTCAGACAACGTCGACACTGAAAGTTTTTTTACAAATTTTGTGCTTGGTCGCTATGCAGGTAAATAATCAGGGGTATTATGTATCACCAACGTTATCATAAAGGTGACAGTTATGACATAAAATAAAGTTTTTTGGTAAATCCTACCAATGAAATCGATACGATTTACCGAAATATGTTATAACGGTCACCTTTATGATAACGTTGGTGATACATAATACCCCTAAGGGTGCGTTCCACTTAAAGCCCACGACGACCACGGTCGATTGTCAGTCCAATCAAATAACCGCTCTTGATCTTTAGTCCAATCAAAGAACCACGGGACCACGCTGAGGTCGTCGTGGCCTTTAAGTGGAACGCACCCTAAATAATTTTGTATAAAATAACAGTAATATTTAAAATGAGACATTTGTTTGATAATTTTATAAAAGTACACAACTTTATGCATTTAATAAATTTAATAAAATAAAAATGCAATGCTTTATTACTAATGTGTTAAATATATTATTTTTAAAATTAAACAAACTTAACCAAACGTTAAAAATTTTAGAATTTTTAACCGTAAGAAAAGAAACAACATACAAGAAATTTATTTTTATTATTTATTTTTAAATAAAAAACTAATTAAATTTAATGTGGGGCGAGTATTAAGGCTGTTCTCTCTCGACCACATTTTTATTTTTATTTTCTGAATTTAATTTTTAAAAATAAAGCTTTAAAATTTCTACAATAGGTACAGTACAATCTTGTTGCAATTAAAAAATAAACAGAATACTTACTAATTATACAAATTATTATAATATTGTAATAATAAAACTTAAATTAAAAATTTAAAAAAACCCCGACAAAGAAAATCTTTAAAAATTAAAATATAAAATCCAAGCGTCGTCGCGTCGGGTATATAACTTAGGTAGCTGACGTGTATTTTAATTTGATATTGTATCATATCATATTATCATCATATTTTAGTTGTATTCTGTTTTTATTTTATTTGCTTAGCGGTCCCCCGACGGGACGACGCCGCTTGAATTTTATTTTTTTACTTTTTAAAGATTTTCTCTGTTGGAGATTTCTTAAATTTTTAATTTAAGTTTTATTTAATGCTTTTTAAACTTTAAATATTACAAGTACGGCCCTGCTTTTATCAACTAGACTAGAAAACAGCAAATGATCTTCGAACGGCTAAACAGATTTTTTTGAATCATAGCTAAGAGCACTCTCGATCAAGTCACCTTTCAAACAAAAAAAACTAAATCAAAATTGGTTGATTCATTTGGGAGCTACGACCCCACAGACAGATACATAAATACACACGTTAAACGAATAACACCCCTCTGTTTGAGGTAATATAAAAATAGAATAAAAACAGAGAAAAACTACAGCAAGGTTAAACAACAAACAGAAACCAAACAATTTTTTATGCAGTGAACCTAAGCGATAATTGTAATGCTAAAGTTGGTACAGTGAGGCCCGCTTAATGTGATCACATTGGGACTTGAGGTTTTTGATAACAATAACCGATTGATAATAATAAAGGGAAAAAAATTTTATTGGTTATTTATTAGTATGTACTACATCTACAAAAATTAATTAATAATAGTCACTCATTGTGAAGTTTTCAAGTAGGACTGAATCTTACAACACACATTAACAGCAAACTATTGTCCATTTATGTATTTAAACGACGGAATTGATAATAAACATAAACATGTAATGTGATATCACATGTGTGACGTTGATTTTCTTGCTAACACCTGACTTTATTTTATGTAGGTGGTATGCACAATATAAAAAAATGCTTGTAACTGAAAATCAACTCTTTTGTTCGTGGGAGAAAATAATCTTAAGAATAATATGATAACATTAACCGAATTATGATAACTATAAGCGATATTTTTTGTGTGTAATAATATATGTCCGTTCCGTTCCTGGTAAAAGTGATAACAATATCCGAATGATAACATTAACCGCGATCACATTAAGCGGGCCCCACTGTAATAAGAATACATGGGTACCTGAGTTACAGTCAGGACGTAGACGCCAATTAAAATAATTGAGTCCAAAGGTGCATATCTTACAAAGCTTTTTTTTGGGTATAACCAAATACTTGACCAAATAATTTTGGGCGCCGGATTTTTGGGCGCCGCCGTTTGGGCGCCGAGACTTTTAAGTGCCAAAAATGTCTACTGCGCACATTTACGCGCACATTTGCCTTCAAATTTAAAACAAGTTCTAAATATTTTACATGAAAATTTAGCACAAAATTTGCTGGTAATTTTGCTGTATGCAATAGTGCATGATATTTTTATCATTATTGGTATCTAACCCGTGCAGGAGCACCTGGACGTCACGGAGGATTATTACGGACTATGGAGGATTGTTATCAACCCCGAGAAATCATCCGCAATAATGTTTCGAAGGGCGGGTCGCCCTCTGCGTTCCCGACTCCCCGACCTCGATATATTTAATGCAATTATCCCTTGGGAGAAATCCGTTAAATATCTCGGGGTCATCCTGGATAAACGCCAAACCTGGGGGCCACAAGTCGAAAAGCTCCGCAACCAATCGAAGGCTCTAATGGGATCATTGGCCCCTTTGATTAGCCGCAAGAGCAAACTCGATAAATCCCTCAAGTTACGCATTTACAAAACCGTCATCCGCCCCGTTCTGACCTACTCCGCTCCGGCATGGGCATTCCTGTCAACAGCACAAACGAGATCCCTCCAAACAGTCCAAAACGTTTGTCTGAGAAGACTGCTCGACGCCGATTGGTACATACCAAACAAGATCCTGCACGAAGATGCGAAACTACCAACGCTCCAGGAAGTGGTGAAAAAAGCAACGGAAAAACTGTACGACCGAAGTGCGGACTCAGAAAACCCACTGATTCGGGAACTGGGTAAATACGAGGTCAAGGATTATCCGTTGGCAAAGACACCTCTTCACATACTGGACTCAGGTTAAATTCAAATAACAGCCACTAATAAGTTAGTTACTTTCCAGCACCGAGAGACGCCGATTAGCTAGACTCTTCGTTAATCAACATCACCTGCCCTTGCTGCGCGGACTGTCCGAGTTTTCCTAAGTCACCATACTGAACTGATAACTCAGTATCGACAAAAGCAAAGCTCAAACAGCCTGCCGCGCAAACCGAGGAGCTCTGCGTGGCGGGCCGCGAGCATGCCCTCCTCCTCGGGGCCGGCAACCCCGCGTCCCGACACACGAAGCACCCCGGGAAGAGCAGAGACGGGTAACAGCCTCCACCCAAGTGGGGCTCTCCGAGAGACCAATTAACTACCGAGTTAATTAAACGACTGTTCGAGTAAAATGGACGCGAAACTCTTTACCCGAACAGCCGTTAACTTTCAAGGAATCAACGAGACTCACTCGTTGATTTCTCTTAGCAAATGGGGCTCGCCTCACTTGCTAGCTGCTCAAAGAGACGATGACTTCCTTTTGCCGGAACTAATTTAACTCACAAATTAGCCTCCACAAACACAAAACAAAGCGCGTCTTGCTTTGTTCTGTGCAGTCCTTGATTAAGTAGAAGTAGTTGAGTACTTAGTTGCGGTAAGTATACCGCATGTTGAGAAATCGGAGCGAATCACGCCCCGATTTCTTTGAGCTAAAGTTCCAGAGCGTCACTCTCGGCTTTAATGTCCCAAAATCGTCTCACGTTTTTGGTTTGCAAGGTCACAGCCGGGGCGTTTACTCAATGTCTCGGCACCGACCTAGATCAGTTATTAAGTTAAGACGCTGCGGGCATGTATGGTAGAAAACTTTATTCAACCGTACAATCCCACTTCTTTTTTGCGACCGCGTCGCCTTTTTTCCTTTCGACGGACCCTTTTGGGGTCGATCTCTGGGGTTACGTTGCTTCGGCCGTCTAACTCGTAAATCACTCATCAAAGGTTGATTATCGCCTTGCGCGGGTCAACACTCTGCTTTGAAGTGCGATGTGGTTCTAAGCCAACTCAAAGTATATCCATACTCTCAAACTTCCATGCGAAGCTCCAAGATGTTGAAAGAGGTGATGGAGGCAATGCCTCTACGAAACTCTGTAAACAAAAAGATGCTATGCTATGCTAACTAACCAATGAAAACCTTCCGATGGCTACTAATACGCTCTTTCTATTGATTAGTTATCATTTACATGTACATTTTATGTGCAATTATGCATCGTGTCATACAGGCTTTATAGATAAATAAATCTTAAAAAATATTCCCCCTCCTCATGTAAGAGTCCGTAAAATTTTCCATACTCTCACCCCCCTGGGGTGGGCAAAGTATAAGATACCAAATACATTTTGTATTTTTGGCAATATATCGGGGGTAAATATTTAAAATATTGAATGTATTTTGTTTTGAAATGTATTTTAAAATTTGTATTTAAAATACATTTTGACCTCCCCCCTCTTCTTCCAAACCCTTACCTTATCTCCCTCTACCCCCATACCTTTACGTAATTAATGGACGGTCCCTAGGGCCGTTGACAAGGGCGTTTTCAGCCAATTGACTTAGGGGGGGGGGGTAATTTATCTATATCAATGTAAATTTCAAAATAGATTAATCTTTATTTGTTGAAAAATAAAAAAAAAATTGAATTTATTCTGGACCGGTGAAGATTTTCTTTATAAAGTGTTTTATTTTTATCAGCATTATCAACTCCGCAAAAATCACCAATAAATACTTAATACATAAGGGAGGATATCCACGCTAGGGTAGCACCTTACATCAGTTATTTCATAATATAAGATCGATTGGTGGCACTCCTTCCATCTTAAGCCTGTATGACACGATGAATAATTTTGCATAAATTTTATATGTAAATGCTAACTAACCAATAGAAAAAGCGTATTAGTAGCCATCGAACGTTTTTCATTGGGTAGTTATCATTTACATGTAAATTTTATGTAAAATTATGCATCGTGTCATACAAGCTTAAAAAGTAAAAAATAATTTTAATAAGAGCAAACAAAGCTTCTTGAAAACATCAATACAAAAATACAAACAAATAAAAATTAATTTTTGCTCTCCCCCCCTCCCCCATCTCCTTAAAAAAATACATTTCGAAACAAAATACATTCAATATTTTAAATATTAACCCCCAATATATTGTCCAAAGTACAAAATGTATTTTGTATCTTGTATTTTGCCCATCCCTGGAAGGGGGGGGGGTATGGGAAATCTTACGGAGTCTTACGTGAGGAAAGGGAGTATTTTTTAAGATTTATTTATCTATCAAGCCTGTATGACACGATGCATAATTGTACATAACATTTACATGTAAATGATAACTAATCAATAAAAAGAGCGTATTAGTAGTCATCGGAAGGTTTTCATTGGTTAGTTACCATTCACATGTAAATTTTTATAAAAATATTATGCACCGTTGCATAGGTACAGCAAATTTACCAGCAAATTTTGTGCTAAATTTTCATGTAAAATATTTAGAAAATGTTTTAAATTTGGAGGCAAATGTGCGCGTAAATGTGCGCAGTAGACATTTTTGGCACTTAAAAGTCTCGGCGCCCAAAAATCCAGCGCCCAAATGCTGGCGCCCAAATGTCCTAGCGCCCAAAATTCTTGGCGTCCAAAAATCCAGCGCACAAAATTCCGGCGCCTAAACGCCGGCGCCCAAACGCCGGCGCCCAAACGCCGGCGCCCAAACACCGGCGCCCAAACGCCGGCGCCCAAAAGTCCTGACCCGCAAAGTAATTGGTACAACTGACCCCTTGCACCTGCCTTTCACTCATGCGGTTGCCACCTCTGTTCTCAAATAAATACATAATTAATTTATAACAATGTGGTCTAAGCAGTGCAACTTGATAAACATATCACAACTTTTTTTAGACTTTTGGAACTAAAAATATTAAAAGTTAATACAATCAGGGGTATTATGTATCACCAACGTTATCATAAAGGTGACCGTTATAACATATTTCAGTAAATCGTATCGATTTCAATGGTAGGATTTACCAAAAAACTTTATTTTATGTCATAACTGTTACCTTTATGATAACGTTGGTGATACATAATACCCCTGGTTGTCAATTTTACTAAATGTATAATTTTATTCACAAACGTTTTCGCTATACCATAGCATCGTCAGCATCGACTAAAATATCAATCCACCTTACTCAATAGTCAATTTGATCTGAACAAATCGCCATTGTTAAATATCTTTAATACTCCTCCCTCCCCAACCAATAATAAATAATTTAATTGATTTTTTAATATTAATTACTCAAAATAATTAAAGTTTTAATATTATTTAATATCAACGAGTTAATAATTTAACAATTCAAAACAATTTCAGATTAAAATTACTAATGGGCACACTGCACTTTGAATATTTTGTATAAAATTTATAGTGCTATAAATTCTAGCTAAGTTTACCAAAGCTAATTCTGAATTGTTTTAGATAAAAGAGTAAACGATTGGCCTCTTATGGGAACTCCTCACAAGGGAGCTGGAATAATAATTTTTTATTTATTAGCTATTTATGTAATCATACCAAGATATATGGAAAAAAGAAAACCATATAAATTAAAAACGGTTATACAGTATTATAACATATTTCAAGCTATATTCTGTTCTTTGTTGGCACATAGAGTGAGTATAAATTTATAAATCAATATAATATTACGTAGTATATTAAAAAATAATTTTACAATACTGTAAGACATTAACTTCGGGATGGACGACTACGTATACGTTGAGATGTCAACCTATAGTTTTCTCCAAGGATCCATTAGCGATACAAATGGCGGGTTGTTTTTGGTGGAATATGGTGATAAAAGGCATTGAGTTGATAGAAACGATCATTTTTGCATTAAGAAAAAAAAATAATCAAATATCAGGATTACATGTATATCATCATGTATCTACATTTTTTGTAGCTTGGGTGGCTTGTAAATATCTAGCAGGTAAATTAATCAAAAAATTAGACATATTTTCTAAAAAAGAAAAAAAATTGCTTTTCAGATGGTATGCCTTCGTTTGTTATTATATTAAACTCCGGAGTTCACGTTTTGATGTACAGTTACTACTATTTGACTTCATTGGGTCCAGAAATGCAAAAGAAATTAACTTTTGTTAAATCAAAATTAACAATCATACAAGTGGTAAATACTTAAGATTCATGTCAAATATTAATAATTTGTTTTGTGTTATAATTTGCAGACCCAACTATTTATTCTATTTATATACACACTTCAGGCGCTCTCTCCAAATTGTGAAGTACCGATCCTTTTTCCAGCAATTTTTCTTCCTGTAATGGCAGGCAACATTATATTGTTTTTAAAGTTCTATCGGAAAACTTATCTAAATAAAAAGATTCAATAGCATTCCTTCTTTTTTTTTATTGTAATAATAAATTTTAAAATTATGTAACATATTATTTTAAGAAATCTTATAATTAGTGTTTTGTGCATTTTATTTGATTGTTGTGTATTTTCTTTAATAAATCAGTAGTTGCTCTAAATAGTTACTTCTTGTATTCCTTCCTGCTAAATGTTGTACCTATTTTCCTATTTTCTTGCCATATTGCAGAAACTGTTAGCATAAAATGTGTTAGTAACACTTATTACTTGGTTCTGATTCTGCATTTTTATTTGCAATCAATGCAAATATTTTGATGCATTGGATCAATGCCACCTTAACTACAAGCCATGAAGATACATTTGGCAACGTCGCACATACAGTGATTTGTCTAATCTGGGGGGGACAAAATTATTTTCTGGGTTTATTCATTTTAAAACTGGCTAAAAATGAATTTTAAACTATACTTTAGCATTATTATAGCTAAGAAGCAGGTGGAAAGAAAAATATTTAAATTTGAAAAAGTTATTGCAGAAAAACTGTTTTGCCAACTTACTTTTGATTGCTACTGTACATTGAGGTACCCTCAGTTTATTAAATAAAAATAAATACTTGTTTATAACTTGTAACAAGAAAAATAAATATATTTATCAGAAATATCCATGAATTCATTCTTCATCAGAGCTGATGAAATCATGGACTGGGTTTTCATCAGGACTCAGAGAACATTGAAACATGGATATCGTCTCTTTTGAAAATGGTTCTGAGGTTCTGCGACTGCTTGGCGGTCTCATACCTGTCATCAAAGGATCAGAATTGATCAGTAACCTGTTTAATATGTCCACATTACAGGCAGTACGAGAGAATTTTCTAGCGAAATTCTGTCGATATAGACGAATATAGTACTTTTTTCTAGCTTCAGCTGCCTCCTCCGATAGTTGCCCAATTGGCAACAGAGCTTTTTCTATGACTTGCGCTCCATGGATAAGGATTTTATGGAGAGTTGGGGTCATAAATAGAAAAAAAATTTTATTATAAAAGATTTGTAATAAGTTAAAATCGAAAATTTTAGAAAATTTTAAAAACTTGCGCCGATCAAATATTAAATGTCTAAAAAAATTTGAACAGCTAAAAGTCAGAAGTACAGCGACCCCTTTTACCCCCCATAATAAACGTCCATGCCTGTTAGTTCAACAACTAATTTCGTCGAAACACATCGAGAAAAAGTCACTTTCCGAGCGACGTAACAGGTGTAGAAAACACATCATTCCCTAGCCACTTTAATAAGAGGATCGCAATAAGGGGTATAAATAATGAAAGTGACGTGAAATGAAAAAGTATTTCCCCTGGTTTCCTCAAAAGCCCTGGAATGTTCGTAATTAAATTTTAAAATCGCGAATGAAAAAAGAGTGAAGTTATTTTCTTTTTTTTCAAAAATTATTATACTTCTTCTTCTACTTTGGACTAGGATTTTCTCCTGTTTGTCTTGCCTTATTCAACCGACGAGAAAAACCAGCTTTGAGCCCATCTCTTGGGCGGTCGTCCTGGTAGTCTTTTGCCTTTCGGTAGTCTATCTTTACAAATTCTTGCCAGTCTTCCGCTGTCCATTCGTTCTACATGGCTATTCCACTTTATTTTCCTGATCTTACTCCACTTGACAACGTCTTGAACTTCGCATTCTTCACGTATTGAAGCATTGGTTCTTCTGTCTCTGAGGGTCAGGTTTAGGATCGATCTTAATACTTTCATTTCCATTGTTCTCATTTTCTGTTTTGTCTTCTTTGTTTCTACTCTTGTCTCAGTTGCATATGTCAATATAGGTCGGATCATTGTTTTATAAATTTTTATTTTTGCGACCTTTTGCATAAATTTGTTTTGCCATACATCTCTTAAACATCCTGCTATTCTTGTCGGCTTCAGTGATTGACATTCCACTTTCTTTGTTATATATCTGTCACTTGTAATTTCCACTCCCAAGTAGTTGATCGTCATAACTTGCAAATTATATCACCGTCTATCTCTAATTTACATCTTGTTGGATCTTTAGCTATGACCATACATTTTGTTTTTTCGGATGATATTTTCATGTTATAGTTTTTAGATGTTATATTAAACAGATGTAGAATTCTTTGCAGATCATCCTCATTTTCCGCCATTAGTACGGCATCGTCCACATAGCATAAGATATTTACATTTGTGTTTCCCATTCTGATGTACCCTGGCCCACGTTGTATTACTTGAATGATGCGGTTCATTATTATATTGAAAAGAAATGGGCTTAGAGAGTCACCTTGTCTGATTCCTTTGTAGATCTTTATCAACTCAGTGAGCCCCTCACTTGTTAGTACTTTTGTTGAATTATCTGTATTTATATCGTATATAAGTTCTATTAGCTCTACAGGTGCTTTATGTTCAAATAATGTTTTAATTACGTCCTCTTTCCTAATTCGATCAAAGGCTTTTGTTAGATCTACAAAGCAGAGATATACAGGCTTGTTATATTCTATACTTTTCTCAACTATCTGTCTGAGTATGAATATAGCGTCAACTGTACCTCTATTTTTTCTAAACCCTTGCTGTTCTTCTGCAATTTGTATGTATTTCTGAGGTTTATTATTAATCACCGAAGTTAGTAGTTTCAAAGTTGTGTTTAATAATGTAATTCCTCGGTAATTGCTTAGCTGTTTCTTGTCCCCTTTTTTATATATTGGTATCGTGATGCTTTCTTTCCATTCTTCGGGAATTCTTTTTATTTCTAGTATTTTATTGAATAGAACTAGTTGGAAAGCCCGTCCACGGACGGGTAGCTAGCCGGTGGATTTCTATTTTAGAGGTATTAATTTAAAAAAAAATTGTTTTTAAACACCAACACTAACCTAAGCTCAACCGATGGATTTGTCTTTTAACATTCTTCATTAAAAGAAATAAATCCTTAATACTGACAATTTTAATCGTTTACGTTCAAACGTTCTTAAGTTCAAAAATAATGATTATATAGCTGATTCAATCGCGGACGGGCTTCTCACCAACGTTGGAAATTTGTTTGGTGTGGAACTCGATCCCAGGGGAGTTGATTTTAAGTTGCTAAATGCCAACGACGACAACAACTAATCAGAGTGCATTGTGTGTCTTAAAAAAATGACACGCTGAAGGAGGAGGAGGTAGAGGAGTAGCGTGTGTTGGCCGTTTAGTATTGTGAAATACATTTATTGAAAATGTAAAAGTTTAATATTAAATTTTCTGGATGGATAGCATTTACCGAGATAAAATTTATATAAGTATCCCAGTTGAAATTTACTTGGTGTGCAACTCGATTCCAGGGGAGGTGATTTTAAATTGGAAAAAAATTAGATCATTTAATTAATATCATCAATGTTGAAAACTTGATTGGTGTGCAACTCGATCTCAGGGGAGGTGATTTTAAGCTGGCATGATTAACGACAACTACCAATCAGAGCGCATTGTGTGTTTTAAAAAAATGACACGCTGCTACTGCTGCTACCAGTGTTGTCAGATTTTAAAAATCTGTGGCGCCAACTTTTAACTGAAAAATCGCCCAAAATCGCAAAACGTGGCGCCAAAATTTAAATTCGATGTTAAAAATCCAAAATAAAATTGTTTATTATTAATAAATTATATTAATAACTTGATTTTCAAAATTTCAAAGTTCAAAATTTTTACAACATAGATGTTGATATGAAAATTAACTATTATTTCCGTCAAGAAAATCCGTAACTAAACATTGGTCATACCGGGAGAGGGGGGGGGTATGGTGAACACAATAATAATAATGATAATATTTCTTTTTTTTGCTCGAGTTGATGAAAAATATGAGCCGATCTTGACCCGGAAAGTTCTGGCACAGAGGTAGGATGCAATAAGCCTTACAAGGCTTCAATTAATTCTCGCCATGTAAAGCTTATACAGCAAACCTATGTGCCAGACTTTGTCGAAGGCCTTGGCAATGTCCAGAAGGATAGCCAAGGCCCTGTGGCCTCTAGTGAAGCCTTCCGTAATTTTTTCTGTCACACGCAGAATCTGGTGCGTGGTCGAGTGCCCTTTTCGAAAGCCGAATTGTTCGTTGGGTAAGATATTGAGGTCGTCTACTTCGTTCTGAAGGCGGGAAAGTATAATCTTTTCCGCTATCTTTCCGATGGAGGAGAGTAATGAAATGGGTCGGTAGTTTTGGGGGTTGGACGAGCACTTACCCGGCTTTGGTATGAGGATGACGTCGGCCAACTTCCACCTGCCGGAAAAGTGCTTAAGTCTGAGGATTGCGTTTATAAAATTTGCAGTGAAAATCAAGCTTTTTTAAATTCGATTTTTAAAAAAACAGGTGCATTTAAGGCATTCTGTCATACCTAATTCTCTTATTTAATATATACTCTTTCAGAAAAGTTCGAGGATTCAATCGTAAAATTTGTATTTTCGAACCCAGGGTAGCTACCTTTCCCCATTCAACAATTGTATTAAATATACTAATTTTTATAACAATTGTTTAAATTACAACAAAAAATTATAACAAATGTATAAATTATTATAATTAAAGCAGTTGTCATTTGAACGAAAGAAAACTAAAGTTATAATTTTATAAATATAAAATTTCAACAAATGCAATAAATCAACAATTGTATTAAATGTATATACTGACGTGGGACGAGCTAATTACCAAAAGTTTAAAATATCCACAATTGATGTTGATTTGTCATTTCATTGAATTTTGTATGATTTTAAGTTTTACTCGGACAAGTTGAATGGTTTTTCTCTTAATGGTCATAATTTTGCTTGTTGCTAAGAAAACAGGATTTCATAGATGGATATTTTGTTCCAGAAATCTAAAAAGTTAAATTAATCAGATTTGACTGCATTTTGTTTTAATTAAATTTTTGCATTGTTAATTTGTTTACCTTCTTTTTAATAGATAAGTGAATGCGTGTATAGAAAACTATAACGTCGTGTTATTCGTAAATAACTCTAGATGGTGCGGTAATTGTTGAAAAGTAATTTTAAAATTTTGTGATATCAATTTTTTTTTGAAAAATTTCAAATTTCGCTGGAAAAATCAACGAATCAGCATGGGCCACGATTTCCAAAAACCTGGAACGGAAAGGAAAGGAAAATTTTGTAGGAAGATAAGGATTACTGACTGAGAGGCCGGAGTGTTAAGTTGTGTTTTCGAGGAAGACAAATTTTCTCGATAAGTTGTGAAGTGTTGGAATTTCGGCCTGAATTGTAAATTATAATTACAATTATGATGAGTACAGTGTCAGTATGATGAATATGATAGTTTTTCTGCAAGATTGATTTCCGGAATTGGATATAAAAATTTTTACCTGGAGTTGTGAAATGGCCGCATTTTTGATGTTTTCCATCGAGTTTTATTCACATCTAACAACAAGTAATGAAGCCATCGAATGGTAATTAGAATTTAAATTCTTTTATTTTGCGCTATTTCGATATTATTTTTCTGAAAACGGAATTTATAAAAATTACAATGAGAGGTTATGTTAGTCACATTTTATACGAACCTGGACATTTAGTGGACAACAGATTGATTGGAGTATTACATCAACTTTAATCACTTCGATGCACCAAATTCGTAATTTGATACAATTAGATTACCATCGAGATTAACTTTAATTTTTTTTAATACGACGATTACGATCTACTGTTGTGATACGCGTTACATCGAACTTCAGTTGCGAATAGGCATAAAAAGTAACAGTTTTGTTTATGTGGTTTATAACAGGTCGGCGCGAGATTTTAAATAAGACAATAATTTTGTGCTATTATTTTTATTTTATTTTGTACAATTTATAATGCCTGATTTGTTTACAAGTTACAGTAATAAGTTTGAAATAGTAAATGTGGGAACTTGTAGATAAATTTTGTCTATATCTGATTTATTCATTGTGGAATTTTGATTTAACAAAAATTCTGTTTTCTGTTTTTGATAAAATATTATTGATAACCAAATTTATCTGAGTAAAATTTTATTGATGCCCGGTAAAGGTTTTGTTTCATTTGTTGTGGACAATTTAAGCATACCCTGGAACCTACTACTGAGAGAGCTCATTAATGCAAACTACCGACTATAACGGCTACGGCTTTTAAAGAGTTGTTCGTAAGAACACGACAATACAGTCGAGTCGCAAAATAGTGAATTAAATATGGCAACGACCTTTCATTTTTTCGGGGTTGTTCACTATTTAGGTACTTACAAAATTTACAATAAAGCCACGTTTTGAAAATTAAAGCTTTATTTTAAAGAAAATTGATACAAATATAATTATTAATTAGGAAAAATGATGTTATTTTTGATTGTACTATTTGTTTTTTTATTTAATTTAATAGTTAATACTTTTTCCCTTAAATTTTAACATTTTTTAATTTTAAATTTTAAAATTTTAAACATATAAAAATTCTATTCTATGCTAACGTTACGCGTGAAATGAAGTGTAAATATAATACGTAATGTAAATTCTCAATGTTGGGGAAAGTCCCTATAAATGATGTCATTCAAACTGCACGATTTAGAGCCAAACTACACGAGCGTTGTTTCCGTCGCGTATTTATCGTCGCGTATTCTCCGCCGTATTGAAAACCACACAGCGTGTATTACGCTCGTGTAGTTTGCTCCATTTAAACGTGTGGTTTTCAACACGGCGGAGAATACGCGACGATAAATACGCGACGGAAACAACGCTCGTGTAGTTTGGCTCTTATAATAGGCAGTTCGCTGTATCGGGGTTACCGCTGTTCGTTATATGGGAGTCCCGTATACACTCAATGTTAAAATTTTTGTGTTCACTATTTCCGGTAGTTCACTATATACGGTATTCACTATTTCGCGACTCGACTGTATTTCTTTTAACAATTGTTTACATGAAAACAAAAAATTTCAACAAATGTTGAAATCATTGAAATGAAATCAATTTGTTACAATCTTATACGTCACTACGACACCTGCAACAAATTAAATTGTCCGGTAGCTCGTCGTAGGGCCGCAGGTGATTTAAATTGGTGTCGTAGCGGTAGATGTTAAATGTTAAAAAAAAATAATTAGTTGAGCGCCACTGTCATAAAAAATTAATAAAATTTTCGTCGGATTGACTGAATTAGATGACAGACTAATTTTCATCCGCGACGCGACTTTTGAAAATAACCACACCTTATAAAATTTTGTAGATTGAAATTTCCTTACAGTTAAGACTTTCCTAAAAATATGGTTTGCAAAATGCAAAAAAAACAAAAAAAACGTAAGAACAAAATAACACATATATTAAAGATAATAAAAATAAACAAACACAAAAATAAATATAAACAAATTATATATGTACAGTGTGTTATGAAATTAAATTTTATAATGAGAAGAAAAAAAAATAAAATAAAGTTATGAAATCTAAATGTAAGTAAACCTAAACATGATAAAACCAACTTGAATAATAGTAATTAGAATAAAAAAATCTGAATAATAGTAATTAGAATAAAAAAAACTGGCATCCTCCATTTGGAACAATATTTAGGAAGATTTCGCCACAACTTGTACCTCCATTTCGTAATACCGAGAGAAAACTGGACTCGAGGTGTCTTAACACTTCAGAAACAATCGACAACCTAAAATCCTTTCCACAAAGAAAAAATATTCAACCAACCAAGGAAAAGGGTCATCTAGAACGAAACAGAAAATTCGAGTTTGGGAATGCAAATCCTTCAAGTACTTCTGTAAGTTTTTGAACCTATCCTTTACCAAATTATTTTTCGTTATTCCGGCCGTTAAATTAGGTGTTTACGTCCTGATTTGAGGTACTTAAAATATGGAGGGCCATAAGTTTTTACGTCCTAGGACGTAAAAAAGGGGGGGGTTATAAAATAAAACATAATATATGTTAGCGTGAGCCAAAATATTTGCAATAAATGAAGCTAAAATAATATTCTTCTCGATTTTCTATATTTAGGTTCTTCTACTGTCTTCACACACACCTATGATAAACTGTGTTTTGATATAGTAATACTGTTATAGTTGATTACCAACCTAATAATACCAAATTAGGTTGGTATTACTTACTCAGCGCATTTATTTAAAATTATTAGTCAGGGCAGAGTATTTCATTAACGTCATATACAGGTCCGGGTCCAGGTTTAGTAATCCTCGCTTATTCTAACACGGCCTTCCTGCAATTGTCGCGTCCCCGTGACATTTTTTTTTTTTTTGAATTTTGAATAACGCCATAAATAACTCGGCCCTAACGCCTTAAATAACTCGGCCGCAACGCCTTAAATAACTCGGACGCAACGCCTTAAATAACTCGGCCGCAACGCCTTAAATAACTCGGCCGCAACGCCTTAAATAATTCGGCCGCAACGCCTTAAATAATTCGGCCGCAACGCCTTAAATAACTCGGCCGCAACGCCTTAAATAACTCGGCCGCAACGCCTTAAATAATTCGGCCGCAACGCCATAAATAACTCGGCCGCAACGCCTTAAATAACTCGGCCGCAACGCCTTAAATAACTCGGCCGCAACGCCTTAAATAATTCGGCCGCAACGCCTTAAATAATTCGGCCGCAACGCCTTAAATAACTCGGCCGCAACGCCTTAAATAACTCGGCCGCAACGCCTTAAATAACTCGGCCGCAACGCCATAATAATTTGGTTCTACCGTCCGTAATAGTTATTTATGCACCAAGTCCTGAAAGTGCATCTTCTTGGCATGAGCGCGGAAAGTTATAGACTGAGGCGCAGACGAAGTCTATAACCACGCAAATGCCAAAAAGGCACCTTCAGGATAAAGCGCATAAACTATTTTATGTGTAATTGGAATGAAATGCACATTTTCTACAAAAATGTACGATAATAATTTAACGAAATACGTATGTTGCTAAGCAATAAAATATTTAAAATTCACAAAATATGTCAAAAATATATGTCAAAGTGTACATTTTAGTAGGATTGCACATAAAACAATTGAGGTTTTGACATTTCTGTACTGTAAACAGCTACTTTCAGTATTGTTTTCTATATGTGAAAATGTACATTATAGTATAAATGTACTTACCAAAGAAAAGCAATGAATCAAATTGCTTCACTAGTCATATTTTCCTCAAAATTGTCTGTTAAACCAGCCTCTCAACTGTTCATAAGTAGCCTCTTTCACTAGTTTCTCCAACCTCCAAATACGCAACGTTCGTTAGCCAGCATTTCTATAATTTTGCTTAGTCCCAAAAACCTCCCGCTTAGTTTTCCAAATCTTACTGTTGCCAAATCCTATTTCCGCTTGCGCGATTCTTCCCTCAGAACATAAATGCATCCGACGTATATCAAGTTGCCAAACTTTTACCTTCATTAAGTACTGCTTCAATTCCGGTCAATATTGCAAACCATTCAATCTCCTTTCTGTTGTTCAACGCACTTTTCACTAGATCAGACAAGACTTTTATCACTGATTTTACCTGTCCGCCACCTCTGGGCACTCCCACATTTATAAGGTGCAATTCAACATCTTCTCGTTTAAAACAATTAACGAATTCCGATGAAGTGAAAATTTCCGCTTTATCAGTCATGACTGCCCCTGGATGCCAGCTCGTTTAAACAAAAAACCCAAAGTAACTATAGACTGTTTAGAAGTTTTGTTCTCTAAGAGAGCAAATATACGGATACTTCAGAAATGCGCCAATCACAACCAAGATTACGGTGCATTCACCAATATACAAAAATCATCCAACGCTCGGGACTCCACCTTTCCACTCTTCGTCCATTCCTGACAACACACTTATATCACTATCCAGTACATATCAAATTCGGGGTCTCATCATTGAGAACTACGCCAAGTTCAATCCATAATTTCCCATGACAACGCACAATCCGGGACGCCGAATCGTCTTCCAACCAATCAATCTACGCCAGGAATACAACTACTGTCTATCGACTTCTCTTCCAGGAGCTTGCACGGCGGTAGACTCAAAGTCAATTTTGCAATCTTCAGCTACAAGTTGAATTTCTTTACTATTATAAGACTTCTTTTGCTTCTTAATTTAGATTTCTTTCATTGCATGCTTCGGGTTTTCTGAATATTTACAGTCTTTCTTTGAATAACCTATTTTTTTTTTACAGTTGAAACACTTTTTTGATAATTTCCGTTTTTCTCATACGATTCCATAGTATCTAGCTTGAGTTGTTTTGGTACTCTTCGATGATCATCTTTGATTTCGCTATCATATTGTCGAAGTAAAGCTTTAAGATCTTGTTGATTCTTTGGTACATTTATTCGTATTCTTTGTCGAATAATATCGTTATTTATTCCACCAATGGAACGTATTACTTTCTGCCATTCCAGTTGAGGTTGGTACTACGTATTTTCTCTATTCCGTATTCACATAAACTAACAAGGTTTGAACTTTCTATATTAGCTGCATTGTTTAGCTTCGTGTGCCATGTTTCTTGTTTGGGGAACGTTATTCAAAAGTCATACACAAATTATTCCAACTCCTATCAAATGGTTTCCATCCATCGAAAAACTTTTATTTTTCATTTTCTCGTAGAGCGTCTCCCTCTTTCAATATCATAATGAAATCGGATATTTTAGTTCGTTTCTTTAAATCGTTTATTTGTTCAATCCATTATTCATCAATCAAAAATTTGCTATTAACGGCATCGTGCGTTTGTTCTAAGTCCATCGGATATCCGTCCGGATTTTGAATTGCATTTTGGGAATCTTCTGTATTTTGATTCATTTTAAACCAAACGAGAGAAAAAATAAAACACAAAACCAACAAAAACAAAAAAAACACGACAAAAAAAAAACTTATCCGTTTGCAGTTAAACGTTGGTTCGAATTCCACTTCTGATGTTAGCGTGAGCCAAAATATTTGCAATAAATGAAGCTAAAATAATATTCTTCTCGATTTTCTATATTTAGGTTCTTCTACTGTCTTCACACACACCTATGATAAACTGTGTTTTGATATAGTAATACTGTTATAGTTGATTACCAACCTAATAATACCAAATTAGGTTGGTATTACTTACTCAGCGCATTTATTTAAAATTATTAGTCAGGGCAGAGTATTTCATTAACGTCATATACAGGTCCGGGTCCAGGTTTAGTAATCCTCGCTTATTCTAACATATATTTACGCAAAAAATTATTTATTTGAATGAAAATGTTTAATTTTTATAACGCAATTTGAAAATAACGCACCTCTTGATTCGTCTGTGTTCTCCCCTCTGTTGTTTGAAGAATGCGCCCTGCGGCGCATTAACAATCCTCTGGGGGGAAGATGTGGATGCAATTTATGATACTTAGTAATATCAATGCTATTTTCAGTCATTAGCGTGGACTTTATCATTGATAATCTAGACCACAATGTGGAGGAACTACACGTTGTGGTCAACTGTAAAAAGTAAGCCAACAACGTGTCCTCATTGAAGTTTTGTAGCTCCACATTGTGTTCATTTAAAAATTGTATGAACTTATCGTATTCTTTCTTATATACCGTCTTCGACTTCCTAGGCAGCAACACTTCTTTTGCTTCTCTGGCGGCTTCTTCAATACTTTTATTTTCCATTTTTTTAACACAACCTTTCACCACGACGTTACAAATATAAATGACTTAAGCTGCATTCACATAGGGGTATGTATTTATTTAGTTGGTAAGTATGTATATGGTTTTAAAAATGTAAGATTACCAACCTTGATTAATTACCAAACCAATCAGAAGAGCCAGATTTCCATTTTCAATACATAGCCTCTCGCCACGATGCTGCGAATAAAAATGAGGTAGTCCCGTTAAAACGAAAAGCAGTTTATGCCACTCGGACGTAAACTGATTTTACACTCCTCGGAACGGTTCGTGCGTCTCGGCTTCGCTTCGCTTCCCCTCGTCTTCGAAACCCCGCTCCTCGGGTGTAAAATCTCGTTTTACGTCCTTGTGACGAAAACTACTATTAAATTTTATTACCATTTCGTTACAATTTTACTCATGTCAAAAAACGATATTGAATTTGAAGTAGAAGACAATTACTCTTCTTTAGAAAACGTCCGCAATTTTAAAAACAGATTTGAACCGTACCAAAGAATGGCAACCGGTTTGGCAAATATACTACCACCATTGACGGTAGAACCAATTGTTCAACCCGCAGTAAATTTATTTTCTACCCGGGAGGTGACTGCATTAACGGATTCGTTACCAGAATTTTACCCGGATAGCAATTTATCTACCTACATTCATAACGGCCGTTGACAATTTGGCAAAATTTCTAGAAAATAAACTATCTCCAACCTTAACATACTTATTTAATGTTTCGATTCTTTCAAAAATAAAAAGAGAAACTCGCGATTACTTAAACTTTCATAACCAAATCGAATGGGTTGGTATAAGAAATGCACTTTTGCATAAATATGGCGATCAACGCAATGAAAAACTTTTAATTTCAGCTTTACGCAACACCTTTCAAAAACGAACCTTTCAATGAATTTTACGATCGCGTTTTATTAGCTCAAAACGACTTATTACAATATGTACATTTGCATGAAACGGATGCAAACATTTTTAATTTTAAAAGTAATTTGTATCAAAACCAATCGCTTCAAGTATTTTGTTCAGGGTTGTTGGAACCTTCTTCTTCTTCTTCTTCGTATGCTTCTTGACAGAAGCGTCGTGACCAATTTAATATGTTATTATTATAAATGGTTTTCTTGGCAGATTACTCTCGGTGGTTTGCCATTGCCTTCCGAGAGAAGAGGGTTATTATAATAAAGTCGGATAAATTTTGTAGCCGGATTGGGGATCGAACCTAGAGCTTCTAGCCTAGAGTCCGGTCCTTAGCCCGTTCACTTAGCTCACCTCTCAACCTTGGAACCTTACAGATCTCAATTAATGAACTTTGAAATAACGACCTTGATAGAAGCATTAAACAAATGCAGGTTATACGATAACAAATTACAAGAGAACAACTATACCAATTACATGAGGAGATTACAAGATAATCGACCTCTAAAACACTATGCGCAACAATCGAAACCTATATCAAATCCTAGAAGTAATTTTCAAAATAATCCTCAAAATAAATTTCAATTTCTAATTTTCATAATAACGCACAACCTAACAATCATCGAAACTTTCAGCCTAACTATCAGCATAATTTTAACCCCAATAATTATCAAGGAAATTCTCAGTCTAATTACCAAAATGATTACCCAAATAATTTTAAACAACCTCAATTTCAATCTAAACCATTTTCAGGAAACATTAACAAACCCGTACAACAAACAACAAGATTTCCATCCGGTAAACAACTTTTTAAAAATAGAGCCGATTCCACATCTCAAAGGAACCGTTACGAACCGACACCTATGTCCGTTCAAACCTCCGCGTTCACATTTAAACCAAAAACAAATTATCAACAATCTGCGAATAAACCGACCTTTACTTCGGAAGAATTATTCAATGCAGAAATAGCAAATAATAATCACGAACAAGAAAAACACGAATTTTACAACGAAAATAACTTGCAAGAAAACTACGAAGCAAATCAAATTGAAAATTTTCGTAGACAAGCCTCGGAAAACCAACCAACGGTAGATTTAAACGTATTATGCTCAAGACCTAAACTACCTTTCTTTTACCTGCCACTACTAAAACTTAAAGGTACTAATAGACTCAGGAGCGACCGAATCCATAATAAACCCAATTGTCGCTTTGAAATTTAAAAAATACTTTCACCGAGAACCATTTACAATCAAAAGTTTAAACAAAACGGTAAAATCGGATCAAAACTTAATTTTTCCCTTATTGTCAGAATTGAACGTTCATAAACCAATTAAATTTAGAATCATCGATTGGCATGAAAAATTCGACGTTTTTATTGGCACCAAAGATTTAAATAAATTAGAAGCAAACGTCAATTACAAAGATAGAATTCTTACGCTCGACAACCATCAAATACCCTTCTTTTTAGAATATAAAAATGACCAAGTAATTAAAACACAAACACATGAAAACTATTTAGAAATCCCTGTGACGATAGACGAAGGTCAGGTATTCATACCAACAATTAAATTGCGCGAAAATCTAGAAATCCCCGAATGTATAGCTACAGCAAAAAATGGAATCTGCAAAGTACCAAATCTCACACAAATGGAAATACACTTTAATGAAAGAATTAATGTCTTACCAATCGATTACTTGGACATTGAACCACCAAACAGTGAAGATTCAAACCAACGTCCCAAAATTGAACAATTAATTAGAACTCAGCATTTAAACGAAGAAGAAAAACAAGAGATTTTAAAACTATGCAAGAAATACCACGATGTGTTTTACTATGAAGGAACCGACCTTACCTTTGCCAACCACTTCAAACATCGTATCCTTATCCATTTGAAATCATACAGGCATCCGAGTGCAATGCAAATAAAAATACAAAATAAAATAGAAAAACTACTTGAAAACAAAATTATCCGTCCATCGATTTCGCCATACAGTTCACCTGTATGGATCGTACCAAAAAAGCTAGACGCCAGCGGCAATAAAAAGTACAGAATGGTAATCGACTATAGGAAGCTGAATGACGTCACCGTTGAAGAAAGATACCCACTACCACTAATCGAAGAGATTTTAGATAATCTTGGTAAATGTACCTACTTCACCACGCTCGATTTAGCACAGGGGTTCCATCAAATCAAAATGGACCCCGAATCAATCGAGAAGACGGCCTTTTCAGTAAATCACGGTCACTATGAATACTTAAGAATGCCTTTTGGACTCAAAAATTCACCTGCAACATTCCAAAAAATTTTAGATCATACCCTTAAAGAATTTCTCTATAAATTTGGTTTGTCTACATAGACGACGTAGTGATATTTTCTAAATCTTTACAAGAACACCTGCACCACGTCAAACTGATATTTCAAAAACTAAAAGAGGTAAACCTGAAGATCCAATTGGACAAATCAGAATTTTTATGTAAAGAGGTTGCTTTCCTAGGACATGTTATTACACCGGAAGGAATTAAACCCAATCTAGATAAAATAAGAGCAATCCAGGAATACCCTATACTAAAAACTATAAAGCAAATTAGATCATTTCTAGGTCTTGCAGGGTGCTACCGACGATTTACCGCAAACTTTGCGAAATTGGTGTCACCAATGACAAAATGCTTAAAAAAGGGAACTACCATTAACATCGAAGATGATGACTACAAAGAATGTTTTTATACATGCAAAGAATTGCTGATGAATGCACCAATCTTAACGTAACCAGATTTCGAAAAACCTTTTGTACTAACTACAGACGCTTCTAATGTTGCTATTGGAGGTGTATTAAGTCAACAAAATAAACCGATTGCGTATTACTCTAGGACACTGAACTCAGCAGAGAGAAACTATAGTACAATTGAAAAAGAACTTCTTGCGATACTAGATGGAACTAAGCATTTTAGACCTTACTTATACGGTCGAAGATTTAAAGTAGAAACGGATCACAATCCGCTTGTTTGGCTACATAAGATTCGCGAACCAAATTCGCGATTGATAAGATGGAAGCTCAAACTGGAAAAGTTTGACTTTGAAATAGTTTATAAAAAAGAAAAAGAAAACATAGTAGCCGACGCCCTTTCAAGGATAGAAATTAATAACAAGAAAATGGACGAATTATCTATAATCCCACAAGTGGAAGAGACCCCTAACCCAGAAGAATTGGATGAAATAATCAACGACTTATCAAACGACCGCAGTTCGGAGTACGAAAGAGTCCTACACGAACTAGAAAACACAGTACATTCAGTAAGTGGAGAAAACGATGGGAAAGTTATTCCTTTGGCAGAATACCCCGTAAACCACTTCAACAATAGGATAATAATACTACCAGGAGAAAGCTACAATGTTCGTCTCCAACGACCATTTAATAAAAAGCATTACACCATACGTGTGAAAAAGAAGATATCAAAACAAATTTATCTCAAATGATAAAAGAAGTTGTACGACCTAATATCACCTTTGGCATTTACTGTCCAGACCCACAAATTTTAGAAAAACTAACCAAATTATGTAAGACCTACATGAATAACTCGGCGAAATTAGTTCTCTCTAAAAACTACCACACCAACGTGCTAAGCGAAAATGATCAAAACGATATTATTTCAAAGTACCACGACGAAACCCACACGGGAATTATAGAAACGTATAATCATTTAAAATCCAGATATTACTGGCCTAATATGAAATCGTCAATAACTAATGATATTAACAAATGTGATCTATGCTTACAAGCGAAATATGAAAGGCATCCGTATAACATAAAACTACAAGGTCCATTACTAGCGCGAAAACCTTTCTATACTATTTTTATAGATACATTTTCATTCCAGAACAGCAAGTTTTTAACAATAATAGATTCATTTTTGAGATATGCTCAAGCTTACTTTCTAAAAGAAAGAACTAGCCTAAACGTTTTAAATAAACTTCGACATTATTTCACGCACCACAATTTTCCTAAACGCATTGTGTGCGATCAAGGTAGAGAATTCTTTAATAAGATTTTCAAGGAATATTGTCAATTACATCACATAGAACTACATTTCACCACGGTAAATAACCGGAACTCCAACTCACCCGTCGAAAGACTCCATTCAACCTTGTTAGAAAAATTGCGAATCTTAAAATTAAAAACACCCAACGAATCACCCCAAAACCATATGATAACTGCTACGCTTATTTACAACCAATCAATACACTCTTCTACAGGCTTCTCGCCATTTTCGATTCTTTACGGTCCATACGAACACGAGATAGATTTCTCTTTAGACATGACCGTTTACGAGGAATATAATAACAAAAGGAAAAACGAGCTGTTATCTTTTATTGACCAAATCTACCATAAGAACATGGCCAAAGAAAAAGCAACCTTAGAAAAACGAAATTTAAATAAAAAAACGGGTCCAGAAATACAAGACGAAATAATATTTGTAAGAAAAAACAAACCAAGTAAAACAGATCCCCTTTACGCAAAAATTCAAGTCACAAAACAAAATAGAGATACGATTGAAGGAAAGTCAGAAAAAGGAAACTTTACCACCTCAAATCTGCGAAAAATAAAAAGATTAAGAAAACATCTTTCTTTGCAGGATCCCCATTTACCTGGGCCTAGTACAGCTCACGACTCAGTTACAAGTGACTCCGATTCAAACTAATGGATATTTTGGAGAAGAACTCGGAACCACAAAAATACATTCTCACTATCATAAATTTTACTTCTATTATAACCTCACCCTATTAGAATCAGGTGCTTTACACAATTAATTGCAAACACTATCATTTTAGAATCCAAAATTCCAGATAACATTTTATTAAAACGACAATTCAATCAATTAAAATCAGAACTTATATCGACAGAAAACTCATTAGAAAAGCTTTCACATTTTAAGAGAAAAAGAGGATTAATCAACTTCTTAGGAAAAGCAATTAAATTCATCACAGGTAACGTAGACGACGATGATCTACAAAATATAAATAAAAACCTTGAAAGCCTTTTTACGAACCAAAAAACCTTAACGTCACAAAATTCAAAAATAACTTCATTTGCTAAACATGTCACTGAACGTTATGAACAAGACTTAATCAAATTAAATAATTTCCAAAACGAAACAATTAATACACTCAAATCCACGACAGAAATAATTCACTACAACCAATTAATTAATCTTCAATTAATAAATATTCAAAATTATCATCAACAAATAAAAAACTTACAAAGAACTATCAATTTAGCGAGATTAGAAATTGCAAATATCGAATTGATAACTGCATCTGAACTAAAAGAAATTTATAACAATTTAATCAAAATATACGGTACTGGTCAACTGCTGTTTTGAAATGATACGCACCTTTTCGAATTATTAGATCTTTCAAAATTTACTTTAATGATTTCAAACAACGCAATGGTAATGATATTAAAAATTCCAATCCTACATCCTACTCCTTACACCTTACATAAAATCTATCCACTGCCAAATTTGCAATCACAAATTCTCGTGGCACCTACTCGTTACCATCTACAAGGAGATGAAAAAGAAAAATGGTTAAAAAATTGCCTTTATAGAATAAATCAAACCGTTTGCTACAATCCAGTAGAAAATCTTTGCAAACTCAAGGAAATGGTAAACTGCACAATAGCCTCAACCAGAAACAAACACAGCATCTATACAGTACTAAGAACGGGAATAATCAGCAGCTTTAATCCTTCGGAAGAAGTAATTGAAAGCTGCAACTATAAAGTTAACAAATACGTGCTCCAAAACGCCAACTTTTTACAATCAATGTGTTCCATAATAATCCACGACCAAATTATTAACCTAAAAATTGCAAACTTTTCAATTCCACCACCAATAGTACAACAAGAAATTCTAAACGGACCTTATAAAATTCAGCTAAAAATGGAACACCTGAAAAATTTAGACCAACTACAAAAGGACCTGGAGAAAATTGAGAAGGAACCTACCACGGAACAGTCAATCATCCACTACGTGCATTACTCAGCTACCTCAATAATCATCATAATTATTATTGTGTGTATGTGTGTGTTAGAGAAGTACAAAAAAGTGATTTATGACAAACTAATAAAGAAAAAGACAATAATTAAAATATCCAAAGAAGACGCGGTAGAACTCAACTTGATTCCTAAAAATCAAGAGGACGTTCTTTCATCTTAAAGAAGGAAGAGTTACGTATTTGATAAGCAACTATCTAATTGATAACTAATAATCACTTCTGAATTTTATACAGTAATTATTAGTTATCAAAATAACCTTTAAGAACAATTAATGTAATCACCACAACTAACCCTTATCTTTATCATAATTACTAACATTAGATATTATAAATACAGGGAACAAAAGTAGAAGATTAGTTTAGAACTTCTCTATGTTATTGCAACTTGTAATGTTTTAAATTCAACTTTAAATTAAATAAATCTTTTTAAAAATATAAATTGTGGTGTTGTGAACTTAAGTATATGAATATGAAACAAAATGTCATTGTTCGACACGTGAAAGAAAAACATAATATTATACAAAGAAGAAAAGATTGTAATGATAATGACTAATGATGCATGGAAGGAAAATATAAAATTTATATAATGAAGAATGGACATTACTAACAGGAGTAAACAAAACTATTAAAATAATACAAAGAACTTAAGAAATTGAATATTGAAGTTTTAAAACGAATATAAAATTACGTGGTTGAAGTTGTACACGAAATCGAACTCATACTCACGCAAATTCCAGTTGTCCAGTTATGTCCTGGAAGACAGCAACGGATTCATTTTTCAGAAACGAATTTAAATAGTTGACCAGACAATTTCTGCACACATTTTGTAAACACTATTTATATTAAGAATTATTAACTTTTTACACTTTAAAGACAAAATTATAGGCATTTAATTATAATATTATGAATCAACAAGGTAGAATTAATTCATAATAATGCAATTTTAATCATAGACTACCTACGTACTATCCATCTTTATAGATAACTAAAATAGCTATTTTCGATACTAGTTAGGAAAACTAAGATTTTTCCATACGAGGCTGAGTTTTGCGCACGAGGCCGAAGGCCGAGTTCGTGAACATAAAGCTGAGTATGGAGAAATAGTTTTCCGCTAGTATCGAACAATAGTTTGTCTAATGATGTTTCGAAAAAGAACCAATTCCCGATTTTTCGCACATAATAACTATCGACAGATGGCGTGAAGGTTGCAAGTCTTTGGTCAAGTTTGTCTCTGTGGTATCGATAAACCGAAGTGGCCAAAAGAATTTTAGGTAACGACGATCCTCAACCGTCAACATCGAAATCAAATGCCACATCTACGGCCGATTTAAGTAAGGTTAACACCTTTAACAATTGTTCAAATTTTACTGTGCATGTCCATTTTAAATAAAGTGTTTTTTCATAGTAAAAATTTTGTGTGTTTTTTTTTTAAATTTATGTTTACTACTCTACTAACCTAGAGAGAACAGATTAGGTTAGGTTAGGTTTTTAATTTATGTTTAATACTCTACTCCGTCCGAGTAATATCAACAACTTTTCGATTTTTTGGGGGTAATAGCCGACAAAATTCACGATCTCAGATAAGTATCGATAGATGGCGTGAAGGTTGCAAATCATTTGTCATGTTTTTAATAACCTAAGCGATAAACATGTGTTCACCCGAACGGATGAACACCTTCTAACTATCTAACTATCGATAGATGGCGTGAAGGTTGCAAATCTTTTGTCATGTTATTAATAACCTAACCGATAAACAGGCGTTCACCCGAACGGATGAACTCGTTCGGGCGGAATTTCAGTGCGGAGAAGTAATTACTTTTCCACACTAGTGCGGGAAAGTAATTACTTTTCCACACTAGTGCGGGAAAGTAATTTCAGTGCGGAGAAGTAATTACTTCTCCGCACTGAAATTTGTACTTTTCCAAACAGTGCGGGAAAGTAGTGCCTTTCCAAACTCAATTGGATATCACAAAGTACCACTTTTCGAAACAGAATTAGACAAAAATATTTTTAACGCCTTAGCGGCATAATCCTGTGTTCATATTTTGCACAGGAGAAGCTTACATGGCTATACATAATATATTGACATAAATCGTGTTAGTTACCAATTTTTAGAATATCCACAATTAAAATTTCATTAATTCAAAAGTTTAGTTTTATGAATTTCTTTAATTTAATGGGATGAATGGTGTGTAACTTGTTGTTTTCAATTTGTACAGATGTGAGTACAGGCAGAGACGAAATTTTTATGGTCGGAAATTGTCCTTGAAACCTAAAAGTTAATTAATTCAAAAATGGAAAAACGTTACAATTTAGTTTAATTTATTTTTAAATTGTTTGTTTACTTAATTTTAAAATGAAGTGGAGCGAAGGTAGTCTATGGTTGTTGATACGTTTTTAAATTAAAGTGCTGCTCGTATTAAATTTAAATTTAGTGACTTTGAAGTGTTGATTTTGGCAATGAATTTTTCAAATTTGGCTGGAGAATCGACCAATGGGCATTCGACACGATTTTTCCGAAGCAGGATTGACAGAAAGTGAGAAAAAAAAAGAGAGTTGCTGGATAGATGCGTGAGCGAGGAGTCGTCGACTCAACGACCTCGCATTGAATTTTTTTGATTGTCTGGAAAAATTTGCGAAATTTACAATTAGTTCGTAATGATTGTAAGCAACTGGAGATTTGTTTTATTGTGAGTGCCATGAAAGAAGTGTATTATGGAATCTATTGTGAAATTTTGAAGATTTGAAAATTTTGCTTACTGGTCATGACACGAGGTCCATTTTGTTAATTCGTGGATGCAAGATGTTCTTAAGTGAATCCACTATTTTTGAAGCCATCGGTTTGGTAAATAATTTTAGAATTATTAATTCATCTTTTCTTAGCAATCACCATTAATATTTCGATGAAATGCGAGCAACCATATTTGAGGTTAGTTACGTTCAACTTATAAAAGTTGAAATTCAGCATGTGTGTAATCAATGGATTTTTACACTCAACTAATTAAAATCACTAGTGAAACGATTATGATAATTATTTCGGTTATAATTGTTTAAGAAGATTAAAACTTTTTCACGCGTTTAACATGTGTGCTATGCACTTGCAACTGTTTAATAATCGGGTCAACGCTACCAACCATTAGAACTACCGTAAGTGGCGCCAAAATTTAAAAATAAAACAATTTTTTATTTTTGTACACAATTTTATTACAGGTTATTGTTTTGATTATAGTAAAACGTTTAATTATTTTACAAATTGGAGATAATAGTTTTACAATTTAAATGTGTAAATTTGTAGGATAATTTTCCATGATTTTGAATTATCGACTGTGTCGATGCAATTAACTAAAACTTCGTCTCATATTTTAATTATCAATTTAATTATGAACACAGATTTTGTTTTATTAAATTATTGTTTCATCCCTTGTAATTTTGTTTCATTTTTAATTGTGGATAATTCAAGAATAATTTTGGAACTCACTATCTGGGAGAGTCTTTTATTGCAAAACTCCGACTAAAACAGCTAGGGACTTAAAGTGTTGTTCGACAAAACACGACAATATCTTTTGGACACACAAAAATTCAGGGGATATCGGGGTTCCCCGGCGGGCTAAAGTAGCATTCTCTCAATATTACTCTAAAATTAGCGCTAGAGACGACGAGCTTTTTTGTGTAAGGGTAGGTGTTTGAAGGCCGTATCCCCTAAATTATTGTATGAAATTTGGCACGATTGTTGATAACATTATTTTAAACAAGTATGCAAAAATTTAGGAGGGCATCTTGAACGGAACCCCTTGTACACGCAAGTTTTTTACGATTTTTTACCTTTTTTTGTGTAAGGGTAGGTGTTTGAAGGCCGTATCCCCTGAATTATTATATGAAATTTGGCACGATTATTGATAACATTATTTTAAACAGGTATGCAAAAATTTAGCAGAGGATCTTAAAAGGTAGACCCTTTACACGCAAATTTGTTTCTTTGATACTTCATAATTAGTGACACACATTTGCGTTGTTCGATCTATAGAATATATATTTTTTCTATAAATATATTTAATTTTTGCTTATTAGTATTAATTCTACTAGTTTTTTAGTTTAATTTCAAGTATAAACTGCAAAAAAAAATCTTTTTAACTTTTTAACCACTAGTCAACTGGACAACTGGAATTTGCGTGAGTATGAGTTCGATTTCGTGTACAACTTCAACCACGTTATAAAATTTATACTTTGTAGCAACTCAGTTAATTTTTTACTGAATTTTTAATCAATTGTTTAAAACTATCTGTCTATTCAATGCAATTGTTGAGTTATTTCATTTGTTGAAATTGTGCGTTACAATAATAATGCAACAATTTTAAAATTATCAATTTTAACTTTGTATAGTTTAAATAGTTATGGGTTTAATTAGAATGTTTTAAACGTTTATTGAAATATTTTGATTAATTTAAGCAATTGTTAAAAGAAATATGTTCATTTAATACAATTGTTGATTTTTTCATTTGTTCATTTTTACGTTATAATGTAAGCATTGAAATAATTTAAACATTACAACAAAAAATTTTATTTAATGCAATACAATTTTAAACATTACACTGAAAATGTTCGACGTTTGAAGAAAAATATTAAACCTATTATACAATATTATATTATACAATATTATATTATAAAATATTATATTACTGATTCTTTTTATTAAGATAAGTTTTCTTATAGAAGTTTAAAAACAGCATAATGTTTCCTGCTAATACAGGAAGAAAAATTGCTGGATAATAGATAATTACATCGCAATTTGGAGAAAGCGCCTGAAGTGTGTGTAAAAATATAAGAACTAGTTGAATCTGCAAAAATAACAACAATTAATGCTAATTATTAATACTAACTATTATGAAACTTTGTAGTATATTTACCATTTGAATAATTGTTAATTTTGATTTTACGAAAGTTAATTTCTTTTGCATTTGTGGACCTAATGAAGCCAAAAAGTAGTAACTGTACATCAAAATGTGAACTCCGGAGTTTAATATAATAGAAAACGAAGGCATTCCACCTGGAAAGACAATCTTTAATATCATAAAATTTGTCATGTTCTTAGATCAATTTACTTAATCCATATCTACAAGTCATCCAAGCTACTGCACAGGTAGATACATGATGATATACATGTAATCCTGATATCTGGTTGCTTTTTTTCCTTAATGCAAAAATTATCGTTTCTATGAATTCAATGCCTTTTAACACCAGATTCCACCAAAAGCAATTTAATATTTGCATCGCTAATTGATCTTCGAAGAAAACTGTAGGTCGACATTCCAATATATGGTACGTAGTCGTCCATCCCGAAGTTAATATCTTACAGTATTGTAAAATAATGTTTTAATTTACTACTTTGAATTATATATTTTTTATACTCACTTTGTATATCAGCCAAGAACAGAATATAACTTGAAATATGTTATAACACTGTATAAATGTTTTTAATTCGAATGGTTTTCTTTTTTTCATATATCTTGGTATGATTACATAAATAGCTAATAAATAAAAAATTACTATTCCAGCTCCCTTGTGAGGAGTTCTCATAAGAGGCCAATCGTTTACTCTTTTATCTAAAACAATTCAGAATTAGCTTTGGTGTTAGATATTAAGGTCTGGAAGAAAAATTTGCACCACAATGGATTTTGTATAAAATTTGAAAAGTACAGTATGGCCAGAGCTGGAAGTATTTCAAATAAATAATTAAACCGACCTCAAAAAGGAAACTAAAAAGCATAAAATAAATATATTATATTTTGAGTCTTAATAAGTAATGTAAGTAACTAAGTTTGAGTCGGTGCAGAGTGGGTGACTTTTGTTTTGATAATTTTTTATTTAAAGTAATTTAATAATCGTTGATTTTTTGTTTTTGCACCGACTCAAACTTAGTTACTTACATTACTTATTAAGACTCAAAATGTAATATATTTATTTTATGACCGACTTCAAAAAAAGGAGGAGTTTCTCAATTCGTCTGTTTGTATGTTTTTTTCTTTTTTTTTATGTATGTTCGGGCATAACTTTTTACAGAGTGGTCCGATTTTAATGAATTTTTTTTTATTAGATAGAGTATACCTCCATGGTGGTCCCATTTAAATTTCACAAAAAAATTCCATTCGTAAGGGTAAGAAATAAGGGAAAATTGCACCCGTAAGGGTAGAAAATAGGGAATAATTGTTTTTCATTTATTGATTTTTTTTTTCACTTGTCAACCTATTCTGTTGAAACTTAGCCTTGGCGTGGAGAAAAACTTTATATCGAGCAAATTAATTAATTAAGGTAGTAATTAGTAGATTTTAATCACTAAAAATTAAAAAATAAAAAACTATTTAACAAAAAATTAAACCGACCTCAAAAAGGAAACTAAAAAAAGCATAAAATAAATATATTACATTTTGAGTCTTAATAAGTAATGTAAGTAACTAATTTTAAGTCGGTGCAAAAATCAACGATTACTAAATTACTTTAAAAAAATTATTAAAACAAAAGTCACCCACTCTGCACCGACTCAAACTTAGTTACTTACATTACTTATTAAGACTCAAAATGTAATATATTTATTTTATGCTTTTTAGTTTCCTTTTTGAGGTCGGTTTAATTTTTTGTTAAAAAGTTTTTTTTTTAAACCGACTTCAAAAAAAGAAGGAGTTTTTCAATTCGTCTGTTTGTATGTTTTTCTTTATTTTATTTTAGGTTTAGCCGTTCGAAGATCATTTGCAGTTTTCTAGTCTACTTGATGAAATCAGGGCCGTACTTATAATAAAAAAAGTTGATGAAATTAGGGCCGTACCTGTAATATAAAAAGTTGATGAATGCAGAGCGGTACTAGTAATATTTAAAGTTTAAAAAGCATCAAATAAAATTAAATTAAAAATTTAAAAAACACCTCAACAAAGAAAATCTTTAAAAAGTAAAAAATAAAATCCAAGCGTCATCGCGTCCGGGGACCACTAAGTAAATAAAATAAAAACAGAATACAACTAAAAATGATACAGTATGAAATTTAAATATACGTCAACTACCTAGGTCCCCGACGCGATGACGCTTGGATTTTATTTTTTACTTTTTAAAGATTTTCTTTGTCGGGGGTTTTTTAAATTTTTAATTAAATTTTTATTATTACAATATTATAATAATTTGTATAATTAGTAATAGTAAATACAGTAAACTCCCGATTTTCCGCGGGATTGACTGGCGTGGATACCGCGGATAATCGAATTTCTAAATTTTTAATTTAATTTTATATTACTAGTACTTTTGGTTATTTTATTTATAAAATTATTACAAACGTTCTAATTGGTTAACTGACTAATTAAACTACTGTTCAAAATTTAAACTTGGTTGGTACAACCCGTCTTTAGTCAAATGATTAAATTATTCACAAATTTTAGGTTAAGCCAATTTCTTAATATTAAATTTAGTTATTCCTTTAAGATGTTAAGGGACACTTAATTCAGTGGTGCAACGCAATAAGTGACACTACTTATGCCCGTACTAATAGTCGGGAATTAATTCTTCGATCAATCCTAGATTCACCAATCCTTAGTCCGTCCAATCAATCAATCCAATAGTGGTAATAATCTAGGATTCTAGGGTAATCTAGGATAGTCGTAATAATCTAAGATTATCGTAATAATCTAATAATTATCTAGGATTATTACGACTATTGGTAGCATTTTCGAGTAATCCGAGAATTAATCCGTGATCTCGGATTGATCCTTGACTATTAGTATGGGCATTAGTGATTTATGGAACCATTAATACCATAGAATAATAGATATAAATTATTTATTACTTTAATACTTTTAAATTAAAATTAATTAATACTTTAAGGATTGGTGGTGCAAACGGACACAAAATGACGCAATTATATAAGTCGGTACGCGACAACTGGGCGAATCCCACTGGGCGACGTATAACTGGGCGACGTATAACTGGGCGACTGGTAAACTGGGCGACGGTCAACTGGGCGACGGACAACTAGGCGATGGGTAAACTGGGCGCCAGGTAAACCGGGCGATTGTCAAGCGGGCGACGGACAACTGGGCGACGTATAACTGGGCGACTGGTAAACTGGGCGACGGTCAACTGGGCGACGGACAACTAGGCGATGGGTAAACTGGGCGCCAGGTAAACCGGGCGATTGTCAAGCGGGCGACGGACAACTGGGCGATGAGTAAACTGGGCGACGGATAAACTGGGCGACGTATAAACTGGGCGACGTGTAAGTGGGCGACAACCTGAAGCATTTTGAAGAATTGAAATATTTAGCATGAAACTTATTGAGTTTTGAGTTTAAGAAAACTGTCGCGTTTGAAAATTTTGCAGGTATTTGCATTTTCTCACTCGATACAACTTTATTTTTTAAAACTTTTCATACAGGGTAATCTAAAACAAAAGCCGAAAAAAAAACAAAGATTTTGAAATTTTGTTGCTGACTAGAAAAATTAAAAAAGGTTATGCCTGTTGGTGATGTACCAACCAGGTGTTGGTAATGTTCTAATGTCTACTTTTGCACTATATATATATATATATATATATTGTACTAAAATATTCCTTTTGTTCAAACTTTCCATTAAATTAAATATAATTTCGATTTTATAATTTTCCAAACTTTTTAAAATAAAACAGGATTATTCAGTAACTTTTGTCCAGCCTGCTCAATCGGACTTTTCTTCCTCGATAACGTGCGACCTTCTACGTTAATAAAATTTTACTTAACCCAATTCAAATCAAAATGAATAATATTAGATTTTCTTCACTAAAATTTTATTTTTCCCCTAATTTTAACTTTTTTACAAACTCAAAAAAAATTGCTTTCTCAAAACTTCGACCATCCGGTCGAACTCGTCGTTCGCCAATCCCCTCATTCATTTTAAAATCAAAATTCCCCCACCTCTGCTATCATAACCAGAGGCGTTACAATTTAAATTCTTAAAATAAAAATATAAAATAAAAATAATTAAATAAATTTCTTCATCCCAAAAAAATATACGACATCTCCCTCCTATCTTTTGCTAAATTCAAAAGGGATTTAGGGAAAGATATTCGACGTCGTATCTTTGGAATGAAGAACAAGTTTTAACATTTTCAGAAATAACTAAATTATAACATGTTAAATTCAAAATAAAATAATCTAACAGGCAAATCAAATTTACAGCCCTCATCTATTTTACAAAATTCAAACCATCTAAAAATGAATGCTTTCTTAGCACCTTCAAAATCATCAATAATTAATAAATTTGCACAAATTTTCCATCAATCTTCTTAAATAGTTGAGTCGATAGAAATACATATCTTCAAATTATTTTTCACATTGTAATTCAATAATAACTACGAAATTATTTTATAAAAGAAAAATTTAATTTGTTATCTTCATGATGTTCATTTTTCAAATATGATGAAAATTATTTATTTGTTGTTTTCTTATCAATCTAAAAACTCTCATCGTGTGATAATTATCGAAATTAAAAATTTATGCATTTATCTGGATGTTTAAACAAGTGCCAGCGTTGATAAAATTTGGTTTTAAGTATTTAATCTTTTCCAGTTTCATGCGGTTGTCCTTTGATTTTCTATAAAGTATTCCATCTAACTAATAATGGGTTAATAGTATCATTTTTAAATCTCTCTTCCATCTTGCACGACGATATGCCCATTTCTCGTTTGTACAAATCCATTTACTATCTACTGAACCACTTCTCTTCTTTGCTTCAATTTTCTTCTTCATTTTATATTTCTTTTGCAAGCTTATTAGAAACCACATACATTTTCTAATAACAAACATCCACTTTCCAAAATCTAACCATACCCGTAAGTGATTAATCCATTTATTTTTTTCAATCCATATTTCTTCTTCATTTCCATTTTTTTCCCTCCATTGTATTAAACACAACATCTGATTCCTGCCGGGCAACATCACCGGAGGCTTAACTTTTATTTTTATTTTATCTTCCATGAAATTCTTTTTATCTCGTTGTCTCACATAATTAAGTTTTCTGTTCTTTTGCATCTTCTTCCACCTAATTTGTCGTATCGTTTTTCTATTAAATATCAGGATCTTTTTGCCAGTGTCGCCTGCATGACACTCTTGCACGATAATTTTTTTCTTTACATCTTCTACTCCAATTTGCTCTTTTACCACTATTTCTTCCGTTGAATTTTCTATCATAATGTCTATTTTCTCGGTTATACTTTTAAAGCATTTCCCGATAAGTTCTTCCATTTTCTTCATATGCATTTTTCTTTTTTCATCCTCAATCTTTTTTTCTCTTTCTCTTTCTTCCTTTTTGATTTTCTTTTCTCTCTCTCTTTCTTCTTTCTCGATTTTTTCTGTCTTTCTCTCTCTTCCTTCTGCATTTTTAAAAAATTCATAATTTCGGCATAACTCATTTTGTAAACTTTTCAAAATCTCAGGGTCAAAGGTAGGTTTTTTGTGAACATTTACTTTACAAAAATCCACTTATCAAAAAATGTTCACCAGATGCCCCACGTAATGGGCACGCCAAATGTACTAAAATATTCCTTTTGTTCAAACTTTCCATTAAATTAAATATAATTTCGATTTTATAATTTTCCAAACTTTTTAAAATAAAACAGGATTATTCAGTAACTTTTGTCCAGCCTGCTCAATCGGACTTTTCTTCCTCGATAACGTGCGACCTTCTACGTTAATAAAATTTTACTTAACCCAATTCAAATCAAAATGAATAATATTAGATTTTCTTCACTAAAATTTTATTTTTCCCCTAATTTTCATGTGCGTGAAGTTAGCCCCCTTTTTTTTGAAATAGTAATTTTTTTTATTTGTGCTCAATTGTGCTCAAGTTGTGTTCAATGTGCTTAAAAAAATTTTTTAATTTTAAACAAAAATAACAAAAAAAATCGAAAAAAACACTTTTTGACGCCAGCCCCCCTTTTTTTGAAATTGCAACTTTTTTTGGTTGTTCTCAATTGTGCTCAAGTTGTGCTCAATGTGCTTAAAAGAATTTTTTAATTTTGATCAAAAATAACCGCGTAAAGCGCGAAATAAGATTTTGACCTGGCCCCCCTTTTATTTAAATTGAAACTTTTTTTGATTGTACTCGATTGTGCTCAAGTTGTGCTCAATGTGCTTAAAAGAATTTTTTAATTTTGATCAAAAATAACCGAGTAAAGCGCAAAATAAGATTTCGGCCTGGCCCCCCTTTTTTTGAAATTGCAACTTTTTTTGATTGTACTCAATTGTGCTTAAGTTGTGCTCAATGTGCTTAAAAGAATTTTTTAATTTTGATCAAAAATAACCGCGTAAAGCGCGAAATAAGATTTCGACATAGCCCCCCTTTTTTCAAATTTTTCTTCTCATTTTGAATCTATGTGTGTAATTGATGTCAATCGATTGAGCTTCGTTAGAGCCTGAATGAGCTCTAGTGAGCAAGATTTTAAGTTAATATTTTAAAAAGTTATAGATAGTAGAAATTTTTGAATAAACTCCGAGCAACACGCGTTTAATAGTAAGATTTTTTAAGGCTTGCAGTTTACTCGAAAATTTCAAATATTTCTAACTTTGTAAAAAAATTAACTCAAAATCTCGCTCACTGAAGATCATTCAGGCTCAAACAAAGCTCTAACGATTGACACTAATTTTATCCTAAAATTTAATTTAGGGGGGGGGCAGCGACATGCACCTGAGCCTGCTTAGCCACTTATATAATAAACAGCCTTACGCTTTTAGATTGATGTTTTTAAGAAGCTTTGTTAGCTCTTATTAACATTATTTTTTACTATTCATTGCACTTTGTAATTTTAAATAAAAGGTTTCCATGAAAATTTTTAATTTTTTTTTTAATTTTTAAATTTTTTAGTCATATCTTTACAAATACAGCTTCTGTATTTAAACTAATATAGTACTATCAGAATTCTCCATTTATGTCTTTTAGATGTTTGATACTTTACCCTGTATAAATCATTACGACGAAAAACTTTACCCTGAATGCGGTCCTTAAAAATGAAATTTAGAAATCTATTTTACTTTTCACCCTGTATGATAAAATTGTTCAATGCACACCTTTTTTCTCTTATTTCGCGCCTTACGCGGTTATTTTTGCTCAAAATTAAAAAATTCTTTTAAGCACATTGAGCACAACTTGGGCACAATCGAAAACAATAAAAAAAAATTGCAATTTCAAAAAAAGGGGGGCCAGGTCGAAATCTTATTTCGCGCTTTACACGGTTATTTTTGATCAAAATTAAAAAATTCTTTTAAGCACATTGAGCACAACTTGAGCACAATTGAGTACAATCAAAAAAAGTTGCAATTTCAAAAAAAGGGGGGCTAGGTAGAAATCTTATTTCGCGCTTTACGCGGTTATTTTTGATCAAAATTAAAAAATTCTTTTAAGCACATTGAGCACAACTTGAGCACAATTGAGAACGACCAAAAAAAGTTGCAATTTCAAAAAAAGGGGGGCTGGCGTCAAAAAGTGTTTTTTTCGATTTTTTTTGTTATTTTTGTTCAAAATCAAAAAAATCTTTTAAGCACATTGAGCACAACTTGAGCACAATTGAGCACAAATAAAAAAAATCACAATTTCAAAAAAAGGGGGGCTAACTTCACGCACATCTAATTTTCACTTTTTTACAAACTCAAAAAAAATTGCTTTCTCAAAACTTCGACCATCCGGTCGAACTCGTCGTTCGCCAATCCCCTCATTCATTTTAAAATCAAAATTCCCCCACCTCTGCTATCATAACCAGAGGCGTTACAATTTAAATTCTTAAAATAAAAATATAAAATAAAAATAATTAAATAAATTTCTTCATCCCAAAAAAATATACGACAATATATATGCAATAAGCTAGCTATATTGTTTAAAATAATTTATGTAAATAATAATTATTAATAATTAATAATTTAAGTAACTCATAACCTAACTAAGAGATGATGAATCATTGTCTTTATTAGCTAACAATATTCCTTAGGGCCTTCCAACTCTAAAAAGGTGCTATTAGGAAGGGGGTGGATATAACTTTTTTTCGTCATCAGTAATGCATAAGAGTCTAGCTGATGACTCACTTAGTCGTACGCAATGTTAACGTACGGTTAATACTTTTTCGCGTGGATCCTTCTCGTGCCATAGTGGCCAAAACTACACTTATTATAAACATACCCCTAGGCCCGTGGGTTAAGGAAAAGGTGGATCATTGAAAGGTGAAACTCGTTTTTGCGTGGATTCTACAAGAACGGTGGTTGTGCAAATAAAAATTACTATTAAAAAACATTATTTTCGCTCAAAGTACACTGTTGAAGCATATGAAGTGCTAGTGTCGCTCCGGTTATCCCCTCTCTGGGTATAACTAAAGAGTAATTTAACTTGCACGGACCGATCACAGAATGCCAGAATTCACCAATCACGAGCGACTTAGCATAAAATTAGCTGTGAAAATCAAAGTTTTTAAAATCGATTTTTGAAAAAACTAGTGCTGTTAAGGCCATTCTCTAGGGTTAATTCTCTTATTTAAAATATGCTCATTCAGAATTCATCGAAATTTCAAAATTGATATTTTCGGGTCACGAGTACTTACCTCTCACCCATAGAGGTTATCATAACAATTTTTTCTTAAATGCTCAAAATTTATAGTTGCGTCGCCTACTTATACGTTGTCCAGTTTACTCGTCGCCCAGTTGTCCGTCGCCCGGTTGACAATCGCCCGGTTTACCCAGCGCCCAGTTTTTCCATCGCTCAGTTGTCCGTCGCCCGGTTGACCGTCGCCCAGTTTACTAATCGCCCAGTTTACTAATCGCCCAGTTGTCTTTCGCCCAGTTATACGTCGCCCAGTTGTCCGTCGCCCAGTTGTCCGGTTCCGATTATATAAGTGCATGCATTATAAATATGTACAATATTATATTTTACATAAATAAAAACAGCATATAATTGCATTTTTAGATATAGTATAATTGCGTCATTAAAAATTTTGCTAATTTGTAGTTATGCAATATTATATTATAAACTGCATATTGTTTGGATTATAGTCCTCTGTAGAAATTAAGTCAAATGGATATTTGCCTGCATTTAATGAATAATAAATAATAATAATTAAAATTGTTAATTTTATATTAACTTGATTACTTCCTACTTTCTACATTTATATTATACCAATCGAAATATTGTATTTTACACAATATATTCCAATTCAGTAGTTCCCTATGGAATAGAATTTTATCCAACATACCTAAGATTGAGTGAATACTGAATTATGTATGTTTGACAGTAAATGCCTCAAATGCAGCACACAATAATGCTGTAATATAAATTTTGTAATTAAATTAAAAATCGAAAGTCATTCGATATAAATTTTCTCAAAGCGTAAATATAGCTATAATTAATTTAAAAAAAATACATTTATTTTTAATTTTTTTTTTTATAGAATTTTAAAAACTTACTCTGGTGAAACATTAAATATCTAAAAATTGTAAACAGCCAAAGGCCGGGAGGAAAAAAGGCAGCTGCCCCTAATAGACGACGTTAGAATAAAGTAAAAGAAAAAAATACATTGTATAAGCAAGCAGAGTATATTATTCGAAATTTTTGCTAAAAATTTTTTTTTTTTTTTGAACATTTAGGGAGGACCCCCGCTGGCTACAAGCCTGTTTTTATATAAATATATTTTCATTTTTTTCAGTTTAATTAATATTGGTATTATTATTATTATAATTACAATCCGCATGTTGCACTCTACAGAAAAAAAAGAAAATTTGTCTACATAATAAAAATCGATTTCTCGTATTATTAGCTAATAATTAAAAATAAATTTAACTTAAGGTGGCAGATCAATAAGCTGTGAGCTTGTGTCAAGTTCAATTCAAAAACGAATAATCGTAGAAAACTAAAATTTTTTTATAATTTTTAATATAATACACTTTTGTTGTTAATATAAAAAAACTTTTTAACAAAAAATTAAACCGACCTCAAAAAGGAAACTAAAAAGCATAAAATAAATATATTACATTTTGAGTCTTAATAAGTAATATAAGTAACTAAGTTTGAGTCGGTGCAGAATCGGGTGACTTTTGTTTTAATAATTTTTTTAAAGTAATTTAGTAATCGTTGATTTTTTGCACCGACTCAAAATTAGTTACTTACATTACTTATTAAGACTCAAAATGTAATATATTTATTTTATGCTTTTTAGTTTCCTTTTTGAGGTCGGTTTACTTTTTTGTCTAATTCTGTTTCGAAAAGTGGTACTTTGTGATATCCAATTTAGTTTGGAAAAGCACTACTTTCCCGCACTAGTTTGAAGTGAAACTGAAATTCCGCACTGAAATTCCGCCCGAACGGGTTCATCCGTTCGTCATTTATTCTGGTCTGGTTCGAAGCACCAGGGCTGTTGCCCCATATCTTCGCAGACTTGAAGAGTAAGGTTGCGGGCTTGCCCGCAACGTTACGTCGGATGATTTTTATTGAGGCGTACCTCTGAAAATTAGCGCGAAGCTAAGTCCTGGCTGTGTTAACCTGTGGGACCTACAGCTTTACGTGGAATCCGAACCACGGAGTCGGATAAATTTTGTGGCCGCCCCAAACTAGAGTCCTCTCCTTAGCCCGTTCACCTAATTCACCTCCTCCCGGTTTTTATCGGTAAAATTTCGGTTTATCGATACCAAAGAGACAAACTTGACCAAAGACTTGCAACCTTCACGCCATCTGTCGATAGTTATTTCAGAGCTATTACATTATATGTGCGAAAAATTGGGAATTGGTTTTTTTTCGAAACATCATTAGACAAACTATTGTTCGATACTAGCGGAAAACTATTTCTCCATTCTCAGCTTTATGTTCACGCACTCGGCTTTCGGCCTCGTGCGCAAAACTCAGCCTCGAATGGAAAAATCTTAGTTTTCCTAACTAGTATCGAAAATAGCTATTGTTAAAAAGTTTTTTATTTTTTAATTTTTAGTGATTAAAATCTACTAATTACTACCTTAATTAATTAATTAATTAATTTGCTCGATATAAAGTTTTTCTCCACCCCAACTTTCAACAGAATAGGTTGACAAGTAAAAAATCAATAAATGAAAAACAATCATTCCCTATTTTCTACCCTTACAGGTGCAATTTTTCCTTATTTTTTACCCTTACGAATAGAATTTTTTGTGAAAATTAAATGGGACCACCATGGAGGTATACTCTATCGAATAAAAAAAAATTCATCAAAATCGGATCACTCTGTAAAAAGTTATGCCCGAACATACATAAGAAAAAAAAAAACATACAAACAGACGAATTGAGAAACTCCTCCTTTTTTTGAAGTCGGTTTAAAAATAGATATGTAAAATTATCTTTTATGTATATTCTAAAAATTTTAACTTTCTACGCTTACTCGTTTTTGAGATAAACTTGACACTAGAATTAAAACAATGTACATTAAATTTCAAATTTTAACCAATCAGAAGTAAAGGATCCATCAATATCAATAAAATACACCAATAAAATATCATTAAAAAACTAGTGATATCTGTTGAATTTTATTATTGATCTAGGACTTTAATGTTATTTTATACAAAATCTGCATTTACCTGCATAGCGAGCAATCACAAAAGTAGTAAAATAACTTTCATTGTTGTCAATTTCTGAAAAATTTTTAAGAACTCTTTCTGCCATCGTAAAAGAAGGCAAAACTGTTAATAAACTATTAATGTTATTTCGTCATATATATATATATATATATGTATCTAATATCTAAAATAATAAATTATACTATTAAAACGCAAATTATAAATTATGAGGTTTTATTTTAACATTTATTTAATTAAAAAAGAAGAATTGTTAATAAAAATTAAATATTTATTAAATTTAAATGTACCTAGGTACTAATTAAGTTTACTGATAATGCATAATAGTATATTATAGGCCAAGGTTGTGAAGATTCTTATTATAGCTTTAGCGCCAGATTATGATAAATAGGAATAAGGCACAGGGGCTATAATGGTCTTCACAACCGTCGTTTATATACAAATTTTTTCACTACTGAATTTATTACAATTTTTTTAATTTTTGTCAAGAAAAAATATTCGAATTTAAATTATTTATTTCAAATAAATTATAAAACCAATGACAATCTTTTATTTTGTAGATGTGACAGTTATAAAATGAAAATCTTATTGGTAGGTAAATAAATTAAATCGAGGTTCGTCAAATTAACAAAAAATGACGCTGACATATTTAATTCAAGTTTTATATTATTATTATAAAATTTCTTGGTTATTTTAAATCATTTAATAACATCAATTTTTTTTGAACTATTAACTTAAGTAAAATTGATAACCTATATGACCAGTGTTGTTAGATTTTAGAAATCTGTGGCGCCAACTTTTAACTGAAAAAAAGCCCAAAACCGCAAAACTTGGCGCCAAAATTTAAATTCAATGTCAAAAATCCAAAATAAAATTTAAATTTATTAATAACTTGATTTTCAAAAATTTTTCGACATAGATTGTTGATATGAAAATGAGCTATTGTAAACACAATAATAATAATGATATTTCTTTTTTAATAATTCTTTGGAATTACTTATTCCATGGGGGAGGAGTTAAATGGATTCAAACCAATGTTCGCACAATTAATGACGTCATCACTTGGCCAGTCGATAACCTTTGGCCAATTGTGCAAACTATCTTACTTTTGATATATTGCCAACAAAAACTTGTCTGTACTGAATATTTAGTAATTGTCTAGATTGAGTTTCTATGGGGAGCGAGAAAACTAACGTAAGCGTTCTCTAGAGTTGAAAGTTTTTACATAAAAGTAAAAAGCTTCTAGCGTTAAAAAAGCAAACTTTTATTATAAATTTTTTTCTAGGAAAAAGGAGCTTTGCTGCTCCATATGTCACTCAATTTTCCTTTAGGTGTAAAATCTAATGGCAATTCACTAAAATTAGATCTCAATGTCTATTATTTTTTAGAAATCGCCCAAATTGCGGTTTGCGGTTTTTGAAAAAATTTAAGCGCAAATTATCTCCAAAAGTCGCCCAATTTGCGATAAATCTCCCAATCTGCCAACACTGTATATGACAAGTAAAGGAAAAAATTAAATTTTTGTCTCACCGGCTCGCTTAAAGTCGGAGACAGAAACATAATGTGATTGGCTAACAGCGACTCTGCGCAGTGGGTTCTTGTTAGCACTTTAAACTTTTATTTGGAATTTTGGTTTGACAGTTCATTTTTTACCTAATTTCATGTTTGTGATATTTGTGTAAAATAAAATTTCAAGCTGTTATATCAATAAATTAAAAATTTAAAAAACCCCCGACAAAGAAAACTTTTAAAAAGTAAAAAATAAAATCCAAGCGTCGTCGCGTCGGAGGATCTAGGTAGCTGACGTGTATTTAAATTTCATAGTTCAAGTCTTTCAGTAATAATCATCAGTGCCGGACTTTCAGCAACTTTTACAAACTGTCACATTTTCAGTCAGATATCCTTTAATGAAACTAGAATTTCCGTTAACCGCTAGATTGTAATTTTTTTACCGCTAAAACAACTTCCAATAAGTTATTTCTAGTCGGAAAACCGCTAAATTGGCAACATTGATCCAAACTGGGCGGACTTTAGGCGCAAAATGTCTACTGCCCAAATTTAGAACATGTTCTAAATATTATGCATGTTAGAATAAGCAAGAATTACTGAACCATACAACCTGAACCCGGACCTGTATATAACGCGGCCCTGACTAATAATTTTATTTGCTGTGTGCGTTGCTCTTGCTGCCCTCTGGTGGCTCAAATAGACAAAATAATTGGAACTCTTGACATATAAAAAGCTGGCAAATTTTAAGTTTTCAGGTAGGGAGTTGCGGGTCATAATCCTTTTAAGTCCATGGTAATCACATAAAGCAAGTCCCAATTCAGTTCTATTACCGGCCACTCCGAACGCTTTGATTGATTTTTGTATCCCTTCTACACCTACGCGCACAGCGAATACAAAGCATTGATTAAGGGTGCGTTCCACTTAAATCCCACGACGACCACGGTCGTTCGTCAGTCCAATCAAATAACCGGTTTCGATCTTTAGTCCAATCTTTAGTTCAAAAAGAACCACGGGACCACGCTGCAGTCGTTGTGGGCTTTAAGTGGAACGCAACCTAAACAATGCCAACTTAAGGGGTTTTGCCACTGTGGAAGCCTGAAAATAAACCAACATTTGCACAATTTTTTAGATTGGAATAAAAGTTTTATTTGCAAAACAAAATATACCACTTGTTTACATATGTATTAAAGGACAAATATGTATTTTTTAACATAAACAAATTTACAAAGCGGCGGCACAGAGTAGCTTTTAGAAATACATCTTTTCAAAAAAAGTCTTCGGGGCTTGCAGCACAACTTGAATGAAATTGATCTTACAACAAAAATAAAAAAATTTGCTTAATCTACATATAAATAGCTAAAAAATGACGTACGGAATTCTAAAAATATTAATTTTTGAAAAAGTAGTAAGCTTTTGAAGAAAAAATTCGATTTTTGGGCAAAAACTTGCACAGAAATTTGTTAATAACTTTTACAATTTTTAATATTTTGCAAAATCCGTAAGTCATTCTCTTCAAAATCTCATACAAAAGCTACAGTTACAATTTGAATTCAATTGGATAAAAATTGTTTGAGTTATCCTGCAAGCCAATTTGAGTTTTGTAGTTTCGAGAAAGAAGCGATTGAAAGTTTTAGTATACGTATATCGTAGTTAGTCCAGTCGCACTAAATAATATGTAACTTGCTCAATTTTGATTATTTTAACTTGAAATTTTTTTCACGCATTCTTGAATATGTATATTTCGATAAAATGTAAAATAAAAAAAACTCGATTTTATTTAAGTTTACAGTGGTAAAACCCCTTAAGTTGGTAATAATGTCAACTTAAGTTGGTATTATTAGGTTGGTAGTCAACTATAACAGTCACTATATCAAGACACAGTTCATCATAAAAAAGGTGTGTGAAGACAGTAGAGAAATCTAAATACACTGAAAAAAAAAGTGACCTCATAGTAATGAAAATGTTCTTCATATTGATGAAAAATACATAATTTGTACACTCATGATCAAGTTCATACAAATGATGAACGACCGTTCATCAAATTTTCTGTTTCATAAATATTATGAATGTGTTTTCAGTATTATAAACCACATTTCATTATTAGGATAAACGTGTGTATAAATATGATTAAAGAATTCACTCAAATGATGTACTCCTTTATCCTATTGCTGAATGCGTTCCGAATTAGGATGAATGTGGTTCTTAATATGATAAAAGAAATCACTCAAATGATGTACTCTTTCATGCTATTGAAGAATGCGTTCCTAATTAGGATGAATGTGGTTATTAATATGATAAAGGAAATCACTCAAAAGATGTACTCCTTTATCCTATTGATGAATTCGTTCCGAATTAGGATGTATGTGGTTATTAATATAATAAAAGAAATCACTCAAATGATGTACTTCTTCATCATATTAAAGATCTTATTTATAAATATGATGAACAACATCATCGATTTGATGTACTCATTCATCATATTGATGATCTTATTTCTAAATATGATGAACAAGATGATTGATTTGATGTACTCGTTTATCATACTGGTGATCTTATTCATAAATATGAAGAACAAATCTTCAATATGACGTACTCGTTCATCATATTGATGATCTTATTAATAAATATGAAGAACAACATCATCGATTTGATGTACTCGTTCATCATATTGATGATCTTATTTATAAATATGATAAACAAGATCATTGATTTGATGTACTCGTTCATCATACTGGTGATCTTATTCATAAATATGATGAACAAAATCTTCAATATGACGTATTCGTTCATCATATTGAAGATCTTATTCATACATATGATAAACAACATTATCGATTTGATGTACTCGTTCATCATATTGATGTTTGCATACTCAATTTTGATGAACAGGTTCATAAATAATATCATAAACAACAAAATCCATATGACGTACTCGTTTATCATAATGCATATTGCATGTATAATTATGATAAACTATAAAAAAATATGGAGATCAACATCATCGATAAGACGTATACTCGTTTATTTTTCGTTTATTATATTGATGATTCATGATTTGTTTTTATGATTATGTGTAGACGAGAATATTTATGGGAAGTTACTCATATTGACGAATATATAAAAAACACTATTTATTGTTAAGAAACCTTTTATTTTATTAATTTATAGTTATATAATTATGCCAAAAATGGCGTTTTATTAAAATTTTTTTATTTCATTTACAAAAGTTCTTCCAACAGAAAGAATAATTTTGAACCCTTTCTTGACACGAATTCAGAAATTCTATATGATCTTCATTTTGTTGTACGGTTTCTCCAGTAAATCACTAAATTTTTTGTATGCCTTTGTACCATCTTGATACTTCTGCGTTGGATAGCATGGATAATATAAAGTAAGTTTAAAATTGAATCATCTAAAACAAAACAATTAAAAAAAATTCTAAACTTTGATGTGTTATAATTTTCTTACCAATTGTGTTCCCGTCTTAAGTGATGACCTAATAAATCAATAGAAAAGCCCAAATTGCGTTTGCACACAAAACAAATTAAATTTATTTTAACTAATATATTATAAATAATAGTTTTATACTTACCTATACTACTTGTACCTACTATGCGTCCAAACGTGAGAGTTATGTTCATGCCAATGCTAAAAATAATATAATTTTGATGATTAATGAAACACATTAAATAATACAACATCTAAATACGTGGGGGGGGACGTGCCCCTGGCTACAATAAAAAATATAATAGATATATATATTACATTTGTAAATATAATTTACAAATATGTAATATACAGTGTCTCACAAAAATATTGGTTAACAAAGTATTTATATTACTTACTTAGACGTAGGCCCACAATAGTTCAATTTTATTAAATACTATCTGATCCGGCAAACGTTGTCCTGCTCGAACAATGGCTTCTTATATAGGGTATCAAGACTTGCAAGGTTGCCAACATTAAAAATTAAAAATTTTTAAAATCGTTTAGTTAACCTTGTGACTTACTTTGGACCTACCGGGTCCTGTAAACAGCGGTTATTTTGTTCGTAAAAATGCTCACTGAAAGTCGTTGGTAGAGTGTCGCTTCTTTTCTTTGAATATAGCACCAGCTTATTATATACAGGGTGTTTCAAAAAACAGGTGGTTGTAGTAAAGTTTTTTTCAGATACCCTGTATTATAGTAAGGCAATTTTCTACGTATTTATACAATTATTTAGATACAATAATTAAGAGGATGAATGGTAAATTGCAATAAATTCTTAAATTATGTAACAATGAAAAGTTATGAAATAAAATGCATCACATTGATGAATAGTTATATATTGATGATTTGTTCATCATTATCATAAATAAAAATTTCAGAAATTGATGAAATAAAAAGCATCAAATTGATAAATAGTTCATCATTCATTAAATTCTAACGATGATTTTGTACATCATATTGATGATTTGTTCATCATTATCATAAATAAAAATTTCAGAAAGTGATTAAATCAAGTGCATCATATTGATGAATAGTTCATCATTCATTAAATTTAAACAATGGGTTTTTACGTCATATTGATAATTTGTTCATCATTATGATGAATAATAATTTCAAAAATTGATGAAATCAAATTCATCATATTGATGAGTAGTTTATCATTGATTAAATTCTAACGATGGTTTTGTACGTCATATTGATAATTTGTTCATCATTATGATGAATTTCATTTGAAGAATGGTGTTCATCAATATGACGTACTTTTTTTTTCAGTGCAGATATACAAGTTATTCGACATTTTTATACATCACATTGATAATTTTTTCATTAATTTTATTACCATGATAAATGTTTTTTTATGATCAGTGTTCATCAAAATTATAAACTGGAATCTTCAGATATCCAAGTTATTCGACAGTTTTATACATCACATTGATAATTTTTTCATTAATTTTATTACCATGATAAATGTTATTTTATGATCAGTGTTCATCAAAATTATGAACTGCAGTATTCAGATATAACAAGTTATTCGACATTTTTATACATCACATTGATGATTTTTTCATTTATTTTATTACCATGATAAATGTTATTTTATGATCAGTGTTCATCAAATTGGTGAACTGAAATCTTTAGATATCCAAGTTATTCGACATTCTTAAACATCACATTGATAATTTTTTCATTAATTTTATTACCATGATAAATGTTATTTTATGATCAGTGTTCATCAAAATTATGAACTGCAGTATTCAGATATAACAAGTTATTCGACATTTTTATACATCACATTGATGATTTTTTCATTTATTTTATTACCATGATAAATGTTATTTTATGATAAATTGGTGAACTGAAATCTTTACATATCCAAGTTATTCGACATTTTTAAACATCACATTGATGCTTTTTTCATTTATTTTATTACCATGATAAATGTTATTTTATGATCAGTGTTCATCAAATTGGTGAACTGAAATCTTTAGATATCCAAGTTATTCGACATTTTTAAACATCACATTGATGCTTTTTTCATTTATTTTATTACCATGATAAATGTTATTTTATGATCAGTGTTCATCAAATTGGTGAACTGAAATCTTTAGATATCCAAGTTATTCGACATTTTTAAACATCACATTGATGCTTTTTTCATTTATTTTATTACCATGATAAATGTTATTTTATGATCAGTGTTCATCAAATTGGTGAACTGAAATCTTTAGATATCCAAGTTATTCGACATTTTTAAACATCACATTGATGCTTTTTTCATTTATTTTATTACCATGATAAATATTTTTTTATGATTAGTGTTCTTCAAAATGATGATGCAAAATTCATCAGATATTCACTTATTTAATGATTTTATACATCACTTTGATGAAACTTACATCAACTGTTCTGGCAAAAATTTATGAATGCGAATTCATTACAATGATGTATACTTCATAAAACATCAAATTTTTTTGATGTTTTTAACATCATATTGATGATTTTTTTATTATCATGATGAATTTTATTTGATGATCGACGTTTATCAATATGGTGAACTAAATTTTTTCAGTGTACTATATCTACTCTATACTATAAAAAGATAAGCCCAATATGTAACGTTTTTATGTAACGTTTTTTTGTAACATTTTTATGAAACCGAAATGCTTATACTATATAAGATATAAAATTATTTTTACTGTCTCAACCTTTATACTATAGTATAAACTGATAAACTGATCAACATCTCGGGAAATTTGATCTGTTTAGTACTTGAGTCGTTCCCATCAACAAATTAAGAGTTTTTATCTTCTAAAACATCAGCAGAACGTGTCAAGGAACTCAGGGAAAGACAACAGCAGCAACAAGAACTATCAAAATCAAATCCGCCAGCAAAAAAATCAAAGGAACCTTTGAATGAATGCATAAAAAGCGAAAATCAGACAGTAGCTCAAATTGCCAATAATTTCCAAATAATAATAATACCTCATGATGCCGGAGATATGACGGAAAAACGCCGATATTGCAGTGCAATATTTTGGAAAAATTAATTTTGTAAAAAGATAAGACAAAATATGCAACATTTTTATGCAACGTTTTGGAAGTTTGTGATTGGTTCTTTCTCTTTAACCAATAGTAAAATTGCAAAACGTTTTCAAGAAATAAAAAAATACCTAATAGTAATCGATAACATTTATTTTAAATTTTCAAGCTGTATGACGTTATAATCCGTTCATCCGTTGAGATATATTAATCATCGGAAAAAAATTTTGTATGAAAAGAAGTTTTACAACTTAAAGTTATTTCGTTTATGTGCTATTAGGGCCGCGACAGCGGCCAGGGGGGCGAAGCCCTCCTAGTTTGCAATAAAATCTTTATATGTTTTCATACAAAACTTTCCGTTTAATTGAGTGGTTTTGGTGCGACAGTTAATATTGTACACCCTGTATTATGCAGCATTATTACAGAAGTTAAAGGCAGCTGCTGCTCACTAAAAACGAAAAACTAGGTCAAACCGAAATTTTCGCTTTTGGATGCACGACAATAACCAGTTCATTTTTTATTCGAAAATTTAAAGAAGGAATCACTAGAGATGAAATTTAAAATTGATACAAAGCTGATGTATGACGTGAAAAACTATTTTGCAAAGCCATCAAAACAATAATTTTTCAGTGGGTTAGAAACAAGCAATTAAAATTATTGAAAACTTTATTTATTTTTAAACTTTTATCTTGCATTTAAATTTTTAAAAATATTCAGTTTTAATTACCAAGTCTTCTTTTAATTAGTTAAAGAAGTGTTAAAATAAAACTTATATAATATAATAATAATATAATTAGCATTTCATTTTAAAAGTAGGTATAATAAATTTATTATTATAAGTAGGAGTACCAAAATTGCAAATTTATGTTGAGCTTATTAACAGTTTTGCTTTCTTTCATAATGGCAGAAAGAGATCTTGAAATGTTTTCAGACAACGTCGACACTGAAAGTTTTTTTACTAATTTTATGCGTGGTCGCTACGCAGGTAAATAATAATTTTGTATAAAATAACATTAATATTTAAAATGAGACATTTGTTTGATAATTTTATAAAAGTACACAACTTTCTGCATTTAATAAATTTAATAAAATAAAAATGCAATACTTTATTACTAAACTGTGTTAAATATTTATTTTTAGAATTAAACAAACTTAACCAAACGTTAAAAATTTTAAAATTTTTAACCGTAAGAAAAGAAACAACATACAAGAAATTTATTTTTATTATTTATTTTTAAATAGAAAAATAATTAAATTTAATGTGGGGCGAGTATTAAGACTGTTCTCTCTCAACCACATTTTTATTTTTATTTTCTGAATTTAATTTTTAAAAATAAAGCTTTAAAATTTCTACAGTAGGTACAGTACAATCTTGTTGCAATTAAAAAATAAACAGAATACTTGTTTATTCTTTAATTCGGAAAAATATTTCATAAATCTATATATTTACTGTTACTAATTATACAAATTATTATAATATTGTAATAATAAAACTTACATTAAAAATTTAAAAAAACCCAGGCAAAGAAAATCTTTAAAAATTATAAAATAAAATCTAAGCGTTGTTGCGTCGGGTAACCTAGGTAGCTGACGTGTATTTAAATTTCATACTGTATCATTTTTCGTTGTATTCTGTTTTTATTTTATTTACTTAGCGGTTCTCCTACGGGACGACGCCGATTAAATTTTATTTTTTTACTTTATGAAGATTTTCTCTGTCGGAGATTTTTTAAATTTTTAATTTAAGTTTTATTTAATGCATTTTAAACTTTAAATATTACAAGTACGGCCCTGCTTTCATCAACTAGACTAGAAAACAGCAAATGATCTTCGAACGGCTAAACAGATTTTTTTTTAATCATCGCTAAGAACACTCTCGACCAAGTCACCTTTCAAACAAAAAAAACTAAATCAAAATCGGTTCATTTATTTGAGAGCTACGACCTCACAGACAGATACAGAGATACACACGTTAAACGAATAACACCCCTCTGTTTGAGGTAATATAAAAATAGAATAAAAATGCTAAAGTTGGTAATAATAATACATGGGTACCTGAGTTACAGTCAGGACGTAGACGCCAATTAAAATAATTGAGTCCAAAGGTGCATATCTTATAAAGCTTTTTTTTTGGTATAACCATATACTTTATAATAATACAAAGTAATTGGTACAACTGACCCCTTGCACCTGCCTTTCACTCATGCGGTTGCCACCTCTGTTCTCCAATAAATATAAAATTAATTTATAACAGTGTGGTCTAAGCAGTGCAACTTGATAAACATATCACAAATTTTTTAGACAAACCAAAAATGTATCGACACTTTTAGAACTAAAAATATTAAAAGTTAACACAATGTCAATTATATGAAATGTATAATTTTATTTGCAAATGTTTTCTCTATACCATAGCATCGTCAGCATCGACTAAAATATCAATCCACCTTACTCAATAGTCAATTTGATTTTAACAATTCGCCATTGTTAAATATCTTCAATACCCCCCCCCCCCAACCAATAATAAATAATTATATTAATTTTAATAACTCATAATAATTAAAGTTTTAATATTATTTGATATTAACGAGTTAATAATTTAACAATTCAAAACAATTTCAGATTAAAATTACTAATGAGCACACTGCACTTTTCAAATTTTGTATAAAATTTATAATGCTGTAAATTCTAGCTAAGTTTACCAAAGCTAATTCTGAATTGTTTTAGATAAAAGAGTAAACGATTGGCCTCTTATGGAAACTCCTCACAAAGGAGCTGGAATAATAATTTTTTATTTATTAGCTATTTATGTAATCATACCAAGATATATGAAAAAAAGAAAACCATTTGAATTAAAAACATTTATACAGTGTTATAACATATTTCAAGTTATATTCTGTTCTTTGTTGGCACATAGAGTGAGTATAAATTTATAAATCAAAGTAATATTATGTATATTAAAAAATAATTTTACAATACTACAAGACATTAACTTCGGGATGGACGACTACGTATACGTTGAGATGCCAACCTATAGTTTTCTCTAAGGATCCATTAGCGATACAAATGGCAGGTTGTTTTTGGTGGAATATGGTGATAAAAGGCATTGAGTTCATAGAAACGATCATTTTTGCATTAAGAAAAAAAAATAATCAAATATCAGGATTACATGTATATCATCATGTATCTACATTTTTTGTAGCTTGGGTGTCTTGTAAATATGTAGCAGGTAAATTAATCAAAAAATTAGACATATTTTCTAAAAAAGAAAAAAATTTGCTTTTCAGATGGTATGCCTTCGTTTGTTATTATAGTAAACTCCGGAGTTCACGTTTTGATGTACAGTTACTACTTTTTGGCTTCATTGGGTCCAGAAATGCAAAAGAAATTAACTTTTGTTAAATCAAAATTAACAATCATACAAGTGGTAAATACTTAAGATTCATGTCAAATATTAATAATTTGTTTTGTGTTATAATTTGCAGACCCAATTATTTATTCTATTTATATACACACTTCAGACGCTCTCTCCAAATTGTGAAGTACCGATCCTTTATCCAGCAATTTTTCTTCCTGTAATGGCAGGCAACATTATATTGTTTTTAAAGTTCTATCGGAAAACTTATCTAAATAAAAAGATTCAATAGCATTCCTTCTTTTTTTTATTGTAATAATAAATTTTAAAATTATGTAACATATTATTTTAAGAAATCTTATAATTAGTGTTTTGTGCATTTTATTTGATTGTTTAGTATTTTCTTTAATAAATCAGTAGTTGCTCTAAATAGTTACTTCTTGTATTCCTTCCTGCTAAATGTTTTACCTATTTTCCTATTTTCTTGCCATATTGCAGAAACTGTTAGCATAAAATGTGTTAATACTTGGTTCCTGCTTAAATAGCATTTTACAAAATTCTTTGATCTGACCCTGCATTTTTATTTGCAATCAATGCAAATATTTTGATGCATTATACCAATGCCACCTTAACTACAAGCCATGAAGATACATTTGGCAACGTCGCATTGACAGCACTTGGTGGTCCTACTTTCAAATTGTTTGTGTTATTTTAAGTTAATAAATAGGTGAAATAATAGACATGATGCAAATTTTATGTTTTAAAGTTGTATTATCAAAAGAAATAATTAATTACTACAAAAACATATATTAAAATATAGAAAGATTGCATAGAAACATCAATACATAGATTTATAAAAAGTGCTTGTAGTTTTATCTTTTTTGTTACATTTTCAATTGTTTAACAGAATATTACAAAAGTCTTGTGATATTTTAAAAAACTGTCATCAAAAAAATTATTAGCTTTTAAACTTAGCATTGCAATAAATACTTTACTAATACAACTTTCTAGTTTAAAAACTTTAAAAATGTTGCTTTTCTTGTGTGGAATTATACATAATATAGTAAAGTATTGCATAAAAATTACATTTTGCGGAAATTTACATTCAGAATTACTTTCTACATTAAATGAACAAAAATTGTTTTGCAGTTAATTTGGTTCGTACTTACACAAGATACGACACGATTTTCATCTCTTCGACATCACAAGAATTGCTAGGAACTTCACAATTGAGTCATTCTATAAAATAACACAAACTTTTCTAAAATTTTATAATGCCACACTTTACATTGACGACCTCGTAGCTGCACACACCAGAGCGGTGGCGGTGGCGATCACGTGGGTGTACACATTAACATACACTAGAGCAATGGGTGTACACATTAAACTGCTATAAAGACCTTATTTCTAACATATAATCAACAGAGCAATAGTGGTTTTAACAAAACTAAAATTTTTTTTGGTATTTTTCCTGGTTTTCTATGCTATTTTCATCCAGTTTCAGAATATTTGAACAAACTTTATTTTATATCCAAAATTTTAAATCAAAAATCGTGGAAAAGTTAAATCTGAAAATTACAATTTTATTGTTTTTTTTTCTGGCTTTTTTAGCAATACGCTCATGTTTATTTTAATTAAAATATAAATTTTCTCACTTATTTAATTTAATATAATTATACATATTTCTAAAGTCCGGCCCTGATTTTTTTAATACAAAATTGTAAGAAGAAGATATTTTAAAATTTAAGAAAATAAATTGATCTCAAAATTATTAAACCTAATTTAAATATTTTCGTTATGATAAAATTTCTCACCATTATAAAAAATTGTTCACAAGGGAAATATTTCAAAAAGCGATAAGTCCTCAAGTTAAAGTTACGTTAAAATAAACAAAATATAATAAGCAAACCCAAAAAAAAAAAATTGAAAAAAGCACAGAAGTAATTTTAACCACTTCACAAGAAATGAAAACTTATAGAAGGCCCAAAATGCTAATTCCAGTAATGCTCAAAATGTTAATATAGGGTGGTGTTATGAGGTTAGAAAACGGGGTAGTTTATTTGTTATAAAAGGAAAAGTTGATAAAAATCCAAACAAAAGATAAAAACCAATAAAGAATTTGCTGATTGATTTCAGAAGGGGCATTTCCCTAAAACAAAAATAGAAATTAATCCAAATCAAATGTAAACACTTGTGAACAGTTTAAATTTTTAAATATTACTTGCGTATTAGTGGTGAGATTTGAGAATTGTTCCAACGCAGGTACGGTAGGGTTATCTTCAACAGACTGTTTGGGAAAGATAGAAATTTCCAGAAAGAAAAGTTGATCGGCGTTGAGTCGAAGAGCAGCCGACGTTGAGTCAAAGAGGAGTCGACTTTGGAACACCGAAGAGGACGTTGAGTCGAGAGTAGAGGTCAACGACGTACCGTCAAAGTGATTAAAAGGTCATATTGGTCGTAGTGGACCAAAGTTAGTGAATTTGGATTGGCGTTCAACCTGAAAGTTATTAAGTCTTTAATTTGGAATTGTCCTGATTTTTATCAACGATTTATTTCGTGCTTACAAAATTTGCTATTTTTTTACAATTTTTGTTCAGATGTTCAGCGGGGAGTAATTGGGTAATTACCTCTCTCTAAGAATTATTATTTAACCCTTTATTTTTCATTTTTCAACAAATAAAGATCAATCTATGTTGAAATTTACATTGATATAAGTAAATTACCCCCTCTAAGCCAGTTGGCGAGAAACGCCCCTGACTTATCACATTTTAACACTAATGGTGAATCATACAATTTTTTTTCTATATTTCTAGAAAAATATAGAATATAGTTCCTATATTTGTTACCAAGCGCTTTGGCAATAAGGACCACTCATTATTAAAATCTTACTTGTACTCTATTCCTAAAGTTGAATATTTTAGGGCTCTTAAATCTGTCACGCAGGGATCGCTTGTTTTAATACCAGAACGTATCGACAAACAGTATTTGATTTGGTTGAAGTTGTCAAAAAATTCGTGATTTATGTATTTTACCTTGTAGGGCCTTTTTGAGTTTTTCCGAAATTGCTGAATTATTTTAACATAATTTGATGGTGCATGTATTTACAATGTAAGATGCGAGGTTTCCGTACAAACAGATAAGCCGATTCTGATACGAGGCTTCTCAATAACTGTGGCGCAGCCACATTGATCAGATAATGAGAGACCAGTTTTTTTCTACTGTTCAGGGACGCTATAGTGAACCGGAAAGTCCATTATCTCAAAATCGAAAAAATTAAGATACGAGGTTTTGACTTAAAGCTGTGTTCTCACTTAGAATGAAAATTCGATTTTAAATAGAAAATGGACTATTTGGTGTACAATAACAGTAGCTGACCAAAAACGTAGAATAAAAAATAAAGTAATGTGTAAAAAAAAATCGCGAATGCAAGAGATACGCGCATTTTAGCGTTAATTTTATTTACAATTTTCTGAATTTATTTTTGAAAATAACGCGTTCAAATTTGTACAGTATGTCTAAAACGTTATTTTTAATATTATGTCGGAGCCAAAATTCTTTTAAAATTGTGTTAAAAAATTTTTTTTCGCGATTTATTCGTGATAAAAGCACTCCGACATAATATTGTAAATAACATTTCAGACATACTGTAAAAATTTTAACTCGTTATTTTCAAAAATAAAGTCAGAAAATTGTAAATAAAAAGTGGTTGCGAGAGAACAGCCTTAACGGCCGGCGACGATTTGTGAGTTTAAATACGTTGTTTTGTTTTTTCTTATATTTTTTATGATTTCATTACGACAACGCAATTAAACTTACTCACATCATTGCATGTAACTTTCCGTACTCAAAATTTGTTGAGTACAAAGTAGGAGTCTCTCATTGGAAAAATTTGGAACTTACATTTTGAATAAATAATCAAATTATAATTTTTCATAATAGTTTTATTAATTTCAATTGATTTGAGATTTTTGATACTTGTCTTTTCGGAGCATGAGTTTAAATTTGACTTGAACCCACAGACCCTCAGAGAGATTTTCGAGTGCCTCCGTTATTTACGACCTGCAGGTGCAATTTTTAGGGGTATCTCTCCGAAACCACAATAATATGGGTGCGTTCCACTTAAAGCCCACGACGACCGCATCGTGGTCCCGTGGTTCTCTGATTGGGCTAAAGATCGAGTGCGGTTATTTGATTGGACTGACAAACGACCGTGGTCGTCGTGGGCTTTAAGTGGAACGCACCCTATACATATTATAATTTCTGCTTCTTCTTTTATTTTTGGCTAGGGTCAACCCTGTTTGCCCTAAACAGCCACTGCGCAGTGTTGTCAGATTGGGCGATTTATCGCAAATTGGGCGACTTTTGTAGATAATTTGCGCTTCAATTTTTTCAAAAATCGCAAACCGCAATTTGGGCGATTTTTGAAAAATTAAGTTGCGGTTTATTGCGATAAATAATAGACATTGAGGTCTAATTTTCGGGAATTACCATTAAATTTTACACCTAAAGGAAAATTGACGGACAAAGGGGCTTTTCCCACGAAAAAAATTTATAATAAAAGTTTGCTTTTTTAACACTAGAGGCTTTACCGCCGAGCTTTATCGCTAATTCTCCAATAAGAAAGCAAGTAAGTTTGACGTTAGCACCTCTAGCGTTAAAGAAGTGAACTAAAATCTAAAAACTTTTAACTGTAGAGAACGCTAACGTCAGTTTTCTCGCTCCCCATAAAAACTTAATCTAGACAATTGGCCAAAGGCCCCCCCTATAGAATAAGTAATTCCATAGAATTATAATTATTAAAAAAAATATTATCATTATTATTATTGTGTTCACGATACCTCCCCCCCCCCCAGTATGAGCAATGTTTAGTTACGGATCTTCTTGAAGGAAATAATAGCTTATTTTCATATCAATAATCTATGTTGTAAAAATTTTAAACTTTGAAATTTTGAAAATCAAGTTATTAATAAATTTTATTTTGGATTTTTAACATTGAATTTAAATTTTGGGACCACGTTTTGCGGTTTTGGGCGTTTTTTCAGTTAAAACTTGGCGCCACAGATTTTTAAAATCTGACAACACTGCCACTGCGTTGTTTTCTTGGCATCTTTGAGCATATAAATTGCTTAACGTCCAAGAGGTAGTTTGCTAGACTTGTCTCCAGACGAGCCTGTAACCCTGGTTTTTATGTTAATGATGGCAATTCATTAACCCAGGAGGACCACCGACTTAACGTGCCTTCCGAAGCACAGAGACCAGTCATAAAAAAGTTGCCCTTCTCCGGATTTGAACCCGGTACCTCGCATTCGCAGTTGATCGCGTTACTTGCAAGGCTAATGACCGCCTCTATATTTGTTTAAAAAAAAATGTTTTTTTATTTTTACACATTTTTTTTATCTGTATGTGAAACACCAACTCCAATAAAAATATACTTATACAGCGTATTTTATATAATTGAAAATAAAATATAGGTAGGTACATAATAAAATGGCGCTTTTAATATTGTAATTCACTCATTTCTTTATTAATTACATGCATGTATTACTTTCCTCTAATTTTTACATGTTTCATGTTAACCCCACTTGACCCTATATGCAATATTATAAAATATATTATTTTATTGATTCTTTTTATTAAGATAAGTTTTCTTATAGAAGTTTAAGAACAGCACAATGTTTCCAGCTAATACAGGAAGAAAAAGTAGTGGATAAATGATAGTTACTTCGCAATTTGGAGAAAGTGCCTGAAGTGTGTGTAAAAAAAGAATAATTAGTTGAATCTGCAAAAAATAGCCACTCTTAATACTTATTAATAATTATTATCAATTTTAAAGCATAATTACCAATTGTATAATTGTTAATTTTGATTTAACGAAAGTTAACTTCTTCTGCATTTCTGGACCTAATGAAGTCAAAAAGTAGTAACTGTACATTAAAACATGAACTGCGGAGTTTAATATAATAACAAACGAAGGCATTCCATCTAGAAAGTAAAACTAGTCATTTATAAAATTTGGCATATTTTTGGATAACTTTTACTTGCTGCATATTTACAAGTCAACCAAGATACAAAAAAGGTAGATACATGATGATATACATGTAATCCTGAAATCTGGTTGCTTTTTTTTCGTAATGCAAAAATGATCGTTTCTATGAATTCAATGCCTTTTGACACCAAAGCCCACCAAAAATTGCCTGCCATTTGCATCGCTAATGGATCCTCGGAGAAAACTATAGGTTGACATCCCAACGTATACGTAGTCGTCCATCCCGAAATTAACGTCTTACAGTATTTTAAAATAATGGTTTAATTTACTACTTTGAATTATATATTTATACTCACTCTATATATCAGCCAAGAACAAAATATAACTTGAAATATGTTATAACACTGTATAAATGTTTTTAATTCATATGGTCTCCTTTTTTCCATATATCTTGGCAGGAGTACATAAATAGCTAATAAATAAAAGATTATTATTCCAGCTCCCTTGTAAGGAGTTTCTATAAGAGGCCAATCGTTTACTCTTTTATCTAAAACAATACAATATTAGCTTCGGTGTTAGGTATTAAAGTTTTTGGTGGAACACACTTAAAAATTAAATATTAAAATAGAAATGTGCTATTATAGCCTATATTATAATATGTTAAATATTTGTAATAATTATTGCTAACTAATTTGAAGAAATCGAGTTCCCATCAAAGAAAATTCTCAAGTTAATGTATGTAAAATTAACAATAAACACAAATTAGGAAGATGTTGAATGACGTAATTCTATTATACGTGCGTAACTATTATTTTTACATATTATTATAATATAAACTGTATAAATCCTCACAATATAATAGAAACCAAAAATTTTTTTTTTATGTTATTGTTTCTCATCTAAACTACTACTATGCTAATCTATCGATGGTCTGTGTTCTAATTAATGTAAAAATTGTATGTTATATGCATATAAAAACAGTAATGATTATTGTAACGAATACCTATTGTAACAACGGGTTTTAGTTAATTTTACTTATGTAAGTATATATGTGATTTTACTTGAAAAGTTACAAAATTTTACATAAGTAAAAAGAATAAATAAAAATGTAAATTTACATAACAAATGTGTAACTTTTGTATTAGAAATCACGTTACATTAAATATTCTGTAATATTCCATGAATAACAGTGTGAAATTACAGATTCTCAATAATTTTCATTGTATATGTGAGTTTACCGTAAAAGTTATGAAATTTTACTAAAACAAAAAACAAAATCTACACTTAAAAGTGTAAATTTACCACTTTTTGTATATTAAATTTACACTACCAAAACAACTGCTTGTAAATTTACATTAACAACTATGTAACTTTTGCATTGCAAGTCACTTTAAATTACATATTCTGTAATATTCCACGAATAAAAGTGTGAAATTATAGCTACTCTGTAATTTTGATTGTATTATATAAATTTGCCATAGAAGTTATGCCTCAAATGTAGCACACAATATTGCTGCAATATTGACTAAATAAATTTCAAATAGTGGTCAATATATTTTTTGTTATATTGGTGCAATATAGTACACAATATAGTACACATAGGTAACTAATATTCGTACTATATTACGTTAATGTTATTGAACTGATATTGATAATAATGATAATATAGTAGTTAATATTGCATCAATATTAAACCTATAATACGCCAATATTTTTCAATAATTTTGTTATTTCTTATATTTACAACTTGTCAGTTTATGTAAAATTTATTATTATTATTATTACAATCTCCATGTTACATCTCACGGAAAATTCTCTGCCCTCGGAAAACTTGTCTCCCCTAGCTGAAAATTTTCCTTAGTGATAAGATAAGCAATCAATTTTTCAAAACTATAGTTTAAATAAAAATGTATAACGCAGTACAAATGAGAATTTTTATTTTATTTAAATATTATTTAATATTAGTATTAATATTTAATAATTAATATTAATATTATTTTTTATGAGTAATTACATAAAATTGTGTAAATTTATATAAAATTACCAATTAATGTCTCATCTGCAATATTAATATTATTTTAAGCAAAATCTGTATTTACCTGCATAACGATTATGCATAAGCATAAAATTAGTATAAAAACTATCAGTGGAGTTAGGAACCCCCTCTGCCATTATGAAAGAAGGCAAAACTGTTAATAAGCTCTTAACGTAATTTTGGCAATGTGCCTATCTAAAATAATAAATTATAAAATAATAAAATTATACTTTTAAAATCTCAATTATAAGTAAAATTATAATGTTTTATTTTAACATTTTTTTAACTAATTAACCTTCATGTTCCCGTATAAAAAAAAACAACATATTGTATTCGACTGACGCTCGTATTAAAGTTTTAAAATTATTATAGCGGAATATCTCTTAAACAATATTAATTAATGAAGATTCACTTTGTTTCGCGTCGGCTAGCTTTTTGAATTTAAAATTTATTTATTTTGTCAAGGAAAATACGATGAGTGACTCTTTAATTAATTCAACAAACTCTTAAGCCTGTATGACACGATGCATAATTTTGCATAAAATTTACATGAAAATGTTTATAAAAAAAAATTATGCACCGTTGCATACAGCAAATTTACCAGCAAATCTTGTGCTAAATTTTCATGTAAAATATTTAGAACAAGTTGTAAATTTGAAGGTAAATCTGCCCGAAAAATGTATGCAGTAGGCATTTTTCCGCCTAGAGTCCGCCCAGTTTCGATCAGTGTTGTCAATTTAGAGGTTTTCCAGCTAACTTAACTGATCTAAGGTGCATACAAAAAATTATTTTTATCTGCATAAAATTGTGGCAAAAATATGAGCAAATTTAGATAAAAATTTATGCATCGTGTCATAGGGGCTTTAGTCAAAATGGTAACAAGTATCCTGATTAGCAGGATAATTTCCACATAACAGTTTTCCACCAACTTCGATTCGATCGATAAAAGACATTTACTGCTTAAAATATCTTATTGGATAAGGAGAGAACATCTAGATAGAATGAATTACATCCGAATACCAAAGAAACTGATCCAATATAGATCCAGAGGAAGAAGATCTGTAGGCCTCCCCAGGAAGAAATGGCGATGATATCAGTTTGAGTGACTTAAAGGATCGAAAATGTAAAAAAATAACGTTTTTCTATTTTGCGTCTAAAACAAAGTCATTTCGATACGCAATTGCATGTCGAAATGGACCCTATTATGAAACGCAATTTTTTGTTTTACGAGGTTGATGACAGAAACGTCATTGAAAATTAAAACAAATAATGTCATTTTAAATTAAATTAAAAATCTCCAAATTTGTGTTAAACATTTTAATTAACTATAAATTAGAGGCAATAATAAAGAAAATTCTTAATTGCAAGTATAATTTTGTTTATTTAAACTCTTGTGCGATGTCTTAACCTGTAAATTTTTGACACAAAGTTTCAAAGTTTTCAAATTTGTTTCAAATATCAAATGTGTTACCAATCAACTTAAAAATAAAACAAAATTTCAAATTGACTATAATAATTACAAACACATTTTTTTTTAATTTTAAACCATAAAAAATGCAAAATAGAAAAATTGTATAAAAAACTCGTTTCATAATCATTTTTATTGCACTTATCTTTTAGAAAACTCCCCGCTTCGCGGCTCGTTTTCTAAACAGATATCGTGCGATAAAAACTTTGATTATGAAACTCGTTGTTTAATATACTATTTAATTTTAAATGTTAAAAATAATAATGCCAAATGTTCTTCACGCTATCAAAATAAATTAGTTTTGAAGCGCGAGATAACAGTTTTAATTTCCGACAAGTCGTTGTGAAATCAAACAAACTTAACGTTAGGTGTGAAATAACCACGTACCTTTGCCATTTAATCCTGGGTAATATGCTGAAAAAAAGCATGTCAGCCACCGGTATTTTCCAACCTCCAAATCAAAGTTTCCACCACGGTGTTTGAAATAATTCGTTTCTTCTGTTCCCATCCTGCGTTTATAACTTCGAAAATTGAAACCAATTTGCAATATTGGATTTGATTCCCGCCAATAATCAAAAATAACTTGATATTTCCACAATGCTAAGAAAACTAGCATGTTATTGTCCTATAAGAAATCATACAATCTCTTCCTTCCTTCTGTCAGAAAATGTGACAATCAACGCAGAGGATTATACACGCTCTTCAGAATAGAACAAAATCAAACTTTGATGAATAATCTTTTCTCAACTGATCCTTAATTTGCCACTATTGAAAATTAAAATTCTTGATTTTTTCACCGCACTTTCCGGTAAAAAAATTTAAAATAACAGCAATTTTGACTTTCAAAATTCTATACCTACATTTTAAATTCTGTTCACTCTATATTTCTCATGTGACTTAGTCATACAAAAAGTCATGGTTAAAATCATGCCATCATAAGGACCAATCATAGAAAAGCCATGACTTTTATAAAATCACAAATCATACTGTCTCACAAACATGAAAAAGTTCCTCATATGAGTAGTCATATATGGCTAGTGACATGAGAAATCGTATAGTGTTAACGGGATTTTATAGTACCGAACGGGGCAAATCCTAACATTTATAATTTTTAAAATGAAAATGCACTCTATCACGCAGGAATTGGTCATCCAAATTTTCCAAATTTTCTTAAATAATAATCTACCAGGTACATTAAATTTTATATACTTCTTTACAAAAATATTATCACAACAATAGCGACACCTTACCGGATTACATGTTTCAATCTCATTCACGATTCTACTCGTGAAACTGATGAAAATACAATTTTACTTACCAATTTTTTTAAAAAACTTGGATTCCTTTGATCTTGCGACTGTATTACCTTTGTGATAATAAATTCGTAAAAAGCTTTTTTTGAAAAATTGGTAAGTAAGTAAAATTGTATTTTTATAAAACCAGTACAGGTCCGACGATATCAGTTTTACGAGTAGAATCGTGAAAGAGATTGAAACATGTAATCCGATAAGGTGTTCTTTTGATTTTATAATTTTTTTTGCTAATTATTTCAATAAACTTCGAATCTTGAAGAAGCTCCTGATTGTCGCTATTGTTGTGATAATATTTTTGTAAAGAAGTATAAAATTTAATATCTACCTGTAGATTATTATTTAATACCTATTCTCAACTATAAATTTTGTTATTTATGTAGAAGGTCAACTAACACGTTTTAAGAAATTCATTAAAATTTAAAATTTTCTTTTTACAAATTTCCTTTTATACGTTAAGTGAGATGTTGATGCGGTTTCTGAATTAAAAAAAAAACAACTTTAGGAAGCAAACGTACATTAAATGTAAAATATTCTTATATTTTTATAAAATTTGCAAATCAGTTTTTACAAAACTTTTCTTTGATATACTCATGGTATCGCCTTATCATCTCTCTTGATAGACAACAATAGGTAGATAATTCATCCGAATGAAGTATCCCGTACCGTAGCATAATTTTTACATCATTCCGTGTTTTTTGATTAGAGTTTTGAAGCTATTGTCTGTATTTTTAAAGTATTTTAGCATTGTATAATTGCACCATTTATAATCAAATTTTTGTGTACAAGGTTTAGTAGATTCACATGCCAACAAAAAAGTATTTTTAAAAACTGTATCTGGTTTCAGTTTTTTGTATCACCCACAGTTCTTTCACAATATGATATCAATTATATTTCTAAATATAGGGAAAATTTGATAAATAAAAAATAAAAACTTTTTTGACGTGTGATTTCCAGTTTTTTGTATATTCCGAGATCTTCTAATTAATGGATAAGATAAAAGGTATTGAATATTTTGACATTTAAAAATGCGCATCAGTATCTTACCTTGACCTTGTAAATCTATCTACCTTGGGTGCTCCTGTTTTTCAATGTTTTTGTGTTCAGCATTTTCTTCTTTGCTTTCTCTTTTTTGCTGATTTTTTTCTGGAATTCCAAGTCATACCATTATATCCAAATTGTTTGTGTTTAAATTTTCTTTTTGTTTTTTGTTAGGATGTTGATCTTTTTATAACCTTAGCCAAGAACTCTGCACTTTCATTTATATTTCAGGGTTTCTGCTCTTCTGCTACTTCTTTTTCTATTGCTTTCTTTTTTTTTTATTGACATCCAAAGAATTTTTACAATCTGTTTTACAAAACATTTAGTAAAAGATTTAACTGTTATGTCGTAGAAGGTTCAGGTCCACGACCTGACTTTTCTATCAGTCACTTAACATTTTGTTACTCTATGAAACTAATATATAATAAAACACTAATGAAATCTATTCGTGAGGTCCATTGGATGATATTTCTTGAATCTACGAAGCGCCGAGCCATCGAGCAGATTGGAGACCAATTGATTTGGGTGGAAAAGCAATTTGTTTTGGTATTTCTCGCTGTAGGCTTGAATTTCTTCTTTAACTGTCTTCATCTTAAGATCTTTGTGGATGACGTCGCTTGGTATGTACCATGGAGCGTTCACAATGGTTCGAAGCGTTTTCGATTGGAATCTTTGGATGATCTCGAGATTAGAATTGCTGGCCGTTCCCCATAGTTGGATTCCGTATGTCCAGATAGGCTTTATAATGGTTTTGTAGAGGAGTAATTTGTTTTCTAGTTTAAGTCCCGATTTGCTACCCAGTAGCCATAACATTTCTCTGTATTTGAGACCGAGTTGCTTCCGTTTTGCCCAAATATGGTTTTTGTATGTTAACCTTCTGTCCAAGTGTATGCCAAGATACTTTACCTCTTCTGACTGTGATAATTCCCTATTATTATAGTAATCTGTGCTATTATTTAGTCTTACGGGGGGACAGTTTCCTTTACGCATCGTGAAGTCACATGGACTGACTTTGACTTGTTTGCCCTCATTCTCCATACTTTTAGCCACCTTTGTATATCGTTCAAATGTTCTTGAAAGTCATCTGTTGCAAGTGTTGCGTTTATCTGCGAGGCCATAATTACGGTATCGTCTGCGAAAGTTGCGGTGATTGTGAACTTTTTTTGGAAAATCTGCAGTATATATCAGATAAAAAATTAGGCCCAGGATGCTACCCTGTAGCACTCCAGATTTTATTGGGCGAAAGTCTGAATGAGCTTCCCGATACTTGATTTGAAACATTCTCTCTTCAAGGTAAGACTTAAAAAGCGGATAGTATTTTGGTAGTGCTCTTCTGATCTTTACTAGTAGCCCTTCGTGCCAGACTTTGTCAAACGCCTGAGAAATATCTATGAATGCCGCGGAGCAGTACCGCCCCTCCTCCAAGCTCTTGGAAATAACGTCTACTATCCTATGTACTTGTTCTATTGTAGCGTGCTGCTTTCTAAATCCAAATTGGTGTCGAGGAATTATATTTCTTTCAGTTAGTGTAGGTTGAATTCTATATAGCAGCAATCTTTCGAATACCTTAGATAGTATTGGCAGCAAGCTGATTGGTCTGTAGGATGCGACGTCCTGGGGCGGCTTTCCAGGCTTTGGGATGAGAATTATTTGGGCTATTTTCCATTGGGCTGGAAAAATGTTTAATCGAAGTATGGCGTTGAATATATTGAAGTGTTCTTGGCGAAACACCCCACAAAAGTGCGCCGGCAGCTCTCTAAAATGGGAACGCTCGAAAAATCTTTCTCAGGGTAGGCGGCTTCAGATGAAAATGAAATTACCAAGTCGAAAAGTCAAAAATATTACGTTGAGCGTCAAAAAGATTAATCAAGTCGTAATTAATAATAGAATAATAAATTGTAATTTTATTCATAATTAATAAAAAAATCTATCAAAAAGACCCCTTTTGAACTCACAGATTTGAGTTTTGAAAGCGTATGGTGTAATTGGTGTTAGCAAATACGAATGCGCTATTGTAATTGAAAAATTTAACAATCGAGAATAGCAAAATAACGCATTCGTACAAACTACGGTGTATTCGTGTTCGCAAAAAAGTTTATAATATTTACAAAAATTATGTGAAATAAATTATTCAAACTATAACCATCAGCAACGAAGTTTATCGGCGCCACAAAAATTTTTAATATCACACTTAACGCAAAAATTTTTTATCAAAATGTCAAATAACTTTTATTTGAGTTTTAAAATACCTTTTAAAATCCATACAATTGAAGCTCCTCGTTCCATATGCAGGAATGTCGAACCATTGACCAAATTCATGTACAAATTCAAATTCAAATTCCAAATCGTTGACCAAAGAACTCTTGATCATCAAAAATTAACGCCAATCCAATCTTCACAAAATTCAGGTCCTCACAAGACCAACGACGATCTCACCGGTCAAAACACTCAAATTTACGCCTTTTTCGGCGGCCAAAAATAACTCAACCAAAATGGCTTAAATGTTCGCTTTCTCACGACACTCAGTCGATTGATTCGCTTTTTTATTAAGTAATTAAATTTTTAATTACAATTTTTAAATATCAATAATCTAAATAAATTTTCAACCTTTTGCCGGGATCGAACCGGTAATTCCTACATAATAATCAACGACCGCACCTGCTATCACACCAGGGCGTCTCTTTGATAAATCGTAAAAATTAACTTACAAATTTGAAAAGAAAACAAAATTATCAACTTCGACTCAACTTTTATCAAAAACAATGACTTTTTTAAAGTCGTTTCACGACAATATATGTAATACATCTTAATCCCGGATCAGGTAGTTCCTTCAATAATTTTCCAGTAATGAGGTCGTAGCCTGGAGCTTTTTAATTAAAAGCTTTTATTTAACTTGGGAAGGCCGTTGTCCGTGGTCCGTGTGGGTCGACCGCTTTGAGGCCATTTTTAAGCAACTTCCCGACGTCCTAGAGATCTGAAATTTGGTACACAGCTTTCACCTGCAGAGCATTTTCATATTTTAATTTTGTTTTTCTAAAATTCTGAAAAATAAGCGAAAAATCGGGAAAAAACTGAAAACCATTAAGCGCATGCGTCGATGCGCATTGGACAATTTTATCATACAGGGTGGAAAGTAACTTAGAATTCTAAATCTCATTTTTAAGGACTGCATTCAGGGTAAAGTTTTTCGTCGTAATGATTTATACAGGGTGAAGTATCAAACATCTAAAACACATAAATAAAGAAATCTGATAGGATGAACCTATATTAGTTAAAATACATAAGCTGTATTTGAAAAGATATCACTAAAAAATTAGAAAATAAAAAATTAAATAAAAAATTAAAAATTTTTAAAAAAAACCTTTTATTTAAAATTACAAAAGTGCACTAAAAAGTAGAAAATAATTTTAATAAAAGCAAACAAAGCTTCGTGAAAACATCAATATAAAAGCGTGGGGTTATGAATTTTGTACACCAATAGTTAGCCTGTTTATCCACCTATAAACAGCCCCACGCTTTTATATTGGTGTTTTCACGAAGCTTTGTTTGCTTTTATTAAAATTATTTTCTACTTTTTAGTGCACTTTTGTAATTTTAAATAAAAGGTTTTTTTTAAAAATTTTTAATTTTTTATTTAATTTTTTTTTAGGATTTAAGTTTGAAAGTATTATTTTCTTCACTTCCTTCACTTTGAAAGGTTTGATTGGAATTGGTTGCTTAATAGGTTTTTCTAAAATTTTTTCAATAAGTGCTTCTCTTCATTTTCGGTGATTTCTGAGGAAAAAGGTTGGAACACTTCTGCAAAGTGTTTCGCAAAGGTTTTTCTTCATCACTTCTCGCCCAATTTCCATCTGGTTTTTTGATTGGTGGCAAAAAAGAGACTGTTTTCTTTAGCCTTTTGGTGGCCTTCCATAATGAATAATTAGTTGCTTCTGTAGGTGTTAAATTTTTCAAGTAGTTCTGGATGGATTTGTTTTTGAGTTTACTCAATTGTTTCTTCCCAAGCAACATTGAGTTTTAAGAAAGTTTTTATAACTAGAGATAACGTTGTTATAACTTACATTGTATGTGGGAATTATAACTAAAAAATGAAAAACTCTTATATGACTAAATTTAGTTATTTAGACCACTTTACAACGTTGGCTTAGCGTTAACTATAACAGTTTTAAAACTTGGTGTTATTAACGTTTTAAAGGGGTTTTAACAACTAAGTATTTTAGTGGACTTAATTTGTAGTTATGTAGAAAATAAACAAAGAAAAACTGGCTTCACAACAATCAATGCTATTTGAATAGGAATCCACCACTAAAAAATGAATTTTTTATTTAATTTTTTATTTTCTAATTATTTAGTCATATCTTTTCAAATACAGCTTATGTATTTTAACTAATATAGGTTCATCCTATCAGATTTCTTTATGTATGTGTTTTAGATGTTTGATACTTCACCCTGTATAAACCATTACTACGAAAACTTCACTCTGAATGCGGTCCTTAAAAATGAGTTGGGATTCTAAGTTACTTTCCACCCTGTATGATAAAATTGTCCAATGCGCATTCATGCGATTCAAAGTTGTGAATCAATTAGATTGAGATAGATGCTTAGATTGAAAAACTACAGTGGTATTTTTTGTGCATTGTGGTTCAAATTGCTAGCTAGACATAAGTCATGGGAGAGGTTTTACCTAAAAACTAACAATTTCTACAAGAAGGCGTCGTAGGTCCAACGCTAGAGCAGTAGGGTTTCAAATTCATAGGATAATTCATAGGATGGTCCAGCTCAGGTTCGAATCCCACACAGGTAGGTTGTTTAAAAATAAATTTAATTTATATTTCAGTTAATTTTCAGATTTAAATACTGCTCCGAAACTGCAACATAGAGTCTAAGAAGTGAAAGAAAAGCGAATACACATACATATAAATTAAATGAAGTCAGCAAATTTGTAAATTAAAATAATAAATATATAAATGTAAATTAAACTTGTATAAAAGTAAATTGCAAATTTAAATAATAAATATATAAATGGGGGTAATAAACACATAGGTACACATATGAAAAAATTAAGTAAGCAAATTTGTAAATTAAAATAATAAATATATATATATACTAGTTGAAAAGCCCGTCCAAGGACGGGTAGCTAGCCGGTGGATCTCTATTTTAGCGGTATTAATTAAAAAAAAAGGTTTTCAAACACCAACACTAACATAAGCTCCACCGATGGATTTCTTGTTTTACAATCTTCATTAAAAAAAATAAATCCCTAATACCGACAATTTTAATTGTTCACGTTCAAACGTCCTCAACGTTGGAAACTCGTTTGGTGTGTAACTTGATCCCAGGGGAGTAGATTTTAAGTTGCTAAAAACCAACGACAACAACCAATCCGAATGCATTGTGTGTCTTAAAAATATGACACGCTTAAGAAGTTGTATGTGCTGCCCGTTTATTATTGTGAAATACATTTATTGAAAATGTAAAAGTCGAATATTAAATTTTCTTAATGGATAATCTTTGGATTAACCGAGATAAAATTTATATACAGGGTGGCCCTTTGAAAACGAAAAAGACCTGGCCAAGCGTTTTTCCTTCTTTTATTCTTAAATGTCTTGAAATATCGTATTTATTTCGCATTTTTGCAGCTTCAATTTTTTTGTTGAATAATTGATAAAACTTTAAAAAAATTATAGAACTGAATTCAGGGAAGCAAGACCTTTCAAATGAAGTGTTACTTGCCATATCATCCCTATTATCATTTTAGGGGTTGTCATCGCAACTCAAAAGAATGAAACAATACGGAAGTAACAATAGTTGCAAAAGTTGTCCCCCTCAATGATAAAATTGACGTATTTTTGTATTTCTTAAGAAAAAAATTCTGCTGGCCACAATCTCGTCTGTTTCGTTTTCAAAGGGCCACCCTGTATAAGTACCCCAGTTGAAACTTACTTTGTATGCAACTCGATGCCAGGAGAGGTGATTTTAAATTGGTAAAAAATTGGATCATTTAATTAATATAGCTGGTTCAACCGCGGCAGGCCCGCAGCTAGGATTTAATTTGAGGGAGGGGGCACTTAAAAAATTTAAATTTTTGGTGGTTCCCCTTCCGAGAATTTTTATTATTTAAACAAATTTTCCTTTACTTAAAAAAAAATTTTTTCTGAACATTTCGGGAGGGGGGGCACGTGCCCCAAGGTGCCTTCCCCCTGGCTACGGGCCTGAACCGCCTGAAATCAAGGTTGAAAACTTGATTGGTGTGCTACTCGATCCCAGGGGAGGTGATTTTAAGTTTGTATAATTAACGACAACGACCAATTAAAGCGCGTTGTGTGTTTTTAAAAAATAACACGCTGCTACTGCTCCAACGTGTAATTTTTTTTAGAACACACAGCGCACTCTGATTGGTCGTTGTCGTCGGTCGTCGACGGACGGGCAGCTAGTCGGTGAATTTCTATTTTAGAGGTATTAATTTAAAAAAAAATTGTTTTTAAACACCAACACTAACCTAAGCTCAACCGATGGATTTGTCTTTTAACATTCTTCATTAAAAAAAATAAATCCCTATTACTGACAATTTTAATTGTTCACGTTCAAACGTTCTTAAGTTCAAAAATAATGATTATATAGCTGATTCAATCGCGAACGGGCGTCTCCCCAACGTTGGAAATTTGTTTGGTGTGGAACTCGATCCCAGGGGAGTTGATTTTAAGTTGCTAAAAGCCAACGACGACAACAACCAATCAGAGTGCGTTGTATGTCTTAAAAAAATGACACGCTGAAAGAGGAGGAGGTAGAGGAGTAGCGTGTGTTGGCCGTTTAGTATTGTGAAATACATTTATTGAAAATGTAAAAGTTTGATATTAAATTTTCTGGATGGATAATCCCCGCATTTACAGAGACAAAATTTATATATGTTAGCGTGAGCCAAAATATTTGCAATAAATGAAGCTAAAATAATATTCTTCTCGATTTTCTATATTTAGGTTCTTCTACTGTCTTCACACACACACACACACCTATGATAAACTGTGTTTTGATATAGTAATACTGTTATAGTTGATTACCAACCTAATAATACCAAATTAGGTTGGTATTACTTACTCAGCGCATTTATTTAAAATTATTAGTCAGGGCAGAGTATTTCATTAACGTCATATACAGGTCCGGGTCCAGGTTTAGTAATCCTCGCTTATTCTAACACGGCCTTCCTGCAATTGTCGCGTCCCCGTGACATTTTTTTTTTTTTTAATAACGCCATAAATAACTCGACCGCAACGCCTTAAATAATTCGGCCGCAACGCCTTAAATAATTCGCCGCAACGCCTTAAATAACTCGGCCGCAACGCCTTAAATAACTCGGCCGCAACGCCTTAAATAACTCGGCCGCAACGCCTTAAATAATTTGGCCGCAACGCCTTAAATAACTCGGCCGCAACGCCTTAAATAACTCGGCCGCAACGCCTTAAATAACTCGGCGGCAACGCCTTAAATAATTCGGCCGCAACGCCTTAAATAATTCGGCCCCAACGCCATAAATAACTCGGCCCCAACGCCTTAAATAATTCGGCCGCAACGCCTTAAATAACTCGGCCGCAACGCCTTAAATAACTCGGCCGCAACGCCTTAAATAATTCGGCCGCAACGCCTTAAATAATTCGGCCGCAACGCCATAAATAACTCGGCCGCAACGCCTTAAATAACTCGGCCGCAACGCCATAATAATTTGGTTCTACCGTCCGTAATAGTTATTTATGCACCAAGTCCTGAAAGTGCATCTTCTTGGCATGAGCGCGGAAAATTATAGACTGAGGCGCAGACGAAGTCTATAACCACGCAAATGCCAAAAAGGCACCTTAAGGATAAAGCGCATAAACTATTTTATGTGTAATTGGAATGAAATGCACATTTTCTGCAAAAATGTACGATAGTAATTTAACGAAATACGTATGTTGCTAAGCAATAAAATATTTAAAATTCACAAAATACGTCAAAAATATATGTCAAAGTGTACATTTTAGTAGGATTGCACATAAAACAATTGAGGTTTTGACATTTCTGTACTGTAAACAGCTACTTTCAGTATTGTTTTCTATATGTGAAAATGTACATTATAAAGTATAAATGTACTTACCAAATATACTTATATACTAGTATAAATGTACTTACCAAAGAAAAGCAATGAATCAAATTGCTTCACTAGTCATATTTTCCTCAAAATTGTCTGTTAAACCAGCCTCTCAACTGTTCATAAGTAGCCTCTTTCACTAGTTTCTCCAACCTCCAAATACGCAACGTTCGTTAGCCAGCATTTCTATAATTTTGCTTAGTCCCAAAAACCTCCCGCTTAGTTTTCCAAATCTTACTGTTGCCAAATCCTATTTCCACTTGCGCGATTCTTCCCTCAGAACATAAATGCATCCGACGTATATCAAGTTGCCAAACTTTTACCTTCATTAAGTACTGCTTCAATTCCGGTCAATATTGCAAACCATTCAATCTCCTTTCTGTTGTTCAACGCACTTTTCACTAGATCAGACAAGACTTTTATCACTGATTTTACCTGTCCGCCACCTCTGGGCACTCCCACATTTATAAGGTGCAATTCAACATCTTCTCGTTTAAAACAATTAACGAATTCCGATGAAGTGAAAATTTCCGCTTTATCAGTCATGACTGCCCCTGGATGCCAGCTCGTTTAAACAAAAAACCCAAAGTAACTATAGACTGTTTAGAAGTTTTGTTCTCTAAGAGAGCAAATATACGGATACTTCAGAAATGCGCCAATCACAACCAAGAGTACGGTGCTTTCACCAATATACAAAAATCATCCAACGCTCGGGACTCCACCTTTCCACTCTTCGTCCATTCCTGACAACACACTTATATCACTATCCAGTACATATCAAATTCGGGGTCTCATCATTGAGAACTACGCCAAGTTCAATCCATAATTTCCCATGACAACGCACAATCCGGGACGCCGAATCGTCTTCCAACCAATCAATCTACGCCAGGAATACAACTACTGTCTATCGACTTCTCTTCCAGGAGCTTGCACGGCGGTAGACTCAAAGCCAATTTTGCAATCCTCAGCTACAAGTTGAATTTCTTTACTATTATAACACTTCTTTTGCTTCTTAATTTAGATTTCTTTTATTGCATGCTTCGGGTTTTCTGAATATTTACAGTCTTTCTTTGAATGACCTATTTTTTTTTACAGTTGAAACACTTTTTTGATAATTTCCGTTTTTCTCATACGATTCCATAGTATCTAGCTTGAGTTGTTTTGGTACTCTTCGATGATCATCTTTGATTTCGCTATCATATTGTCGAAATAAAGCTTTAAGATCTTGTTGATTCTTTGGTACATTTATTCGTATTCTTTGTCGAATAATATCGTTATTTATTCCACCAATGGAACGTATTACTTTCTGCCATTCCAGTTGAGGTTGGTACTACGTATTTTCTCTATTCCGTATTCACATAAACTAACAAGGTTTGAACTTTCTATATTAGCTGCCTTGTTTAGCTTCGTGTGCCATGTTTCTTGTTTGGGGAACGTTATTCAAAAGTCATACACAAATTATTCCAACTCCTATCAAATGGTTTCCATCCATCGAAAAACTTTTATTTTTCATTTTCTCGTAGAGCGTCTCCCTCTTTCAATATCATAATGAAATCGGATATTTTAGTTCGTTTCTTTAAATCGTTTATTTGTTCAATCCATTATTCATCAATCAAAAATTTGCTATTAACGGCATCGTGCGTTTGTTCTAAGTCCATCGGATATCCGTCCGGATTTTGAATTGCATTTTGGGAATCTTCTGTATTTTGATTCATTTTAAACCAAACGAGAAAAAAAATAAAACACAAAACCAACAAAAACAAAAAAAAACACGACAAAAAAAAAACTTATCCGTTTGCAGTTAAACGTTGGTTCGAATCCCACTTCTGATGTTAGCGTGAGCCAAAATATTTGCAATAAATGAAGCTAAAATAATATTCTTCTCGATTTTCTATATTTAGGTTCTTCTACTGTCTTCACATACACACACACACCTATGATAAACTGTGTTTTGATATAGTAATACTGTTATAGTTGATTACCAACCTAATAATACCAAATTAGGTTGGTATTACTTACTCAGCGCATTTATTTAAAATTATTAGTCAGGGCAGAGTATTTCATTAACGTCATATACAGGTCCGGGTCCAGGTTTAGTAATCCTCGCTTATTCTAACATATATAAGAATCCCAGTTGAAATTTACTTGGTGTGCAACTCGATTCCAGGAGAGGTGATTTTAAGCTGGCATGATTAACGACAACTACCAATCAGAGCGCGTTGTGTGTTTTAAAAAACTGACACGCTGCTACTGCTGCTACTCCTCAAGCGCGTCATTTTTTTTGGACACACAGCGCACTTTGATTGGTCGTTGTCGTCGGTCATACCAACTTAAACTTACTTTACCACTCAATATAGAAATATATATAACCTTTTCTGATTGGAGTACTAAGGTAATTTTAAGTCTGTACGACCAACGCCAACAACCAATCAGAGTGCTTTATGTGTCCTAAAAAATGACACGCTGGAGGAGCAGCAGCGTGCTGGTCTTTTATATATGTGATTTAAAGCGCTCAAAGTAGGTTATTGCCTCCAAGAATTACACTGGTACAACGTTTAGTTTTTGAGCTGATTCATTTATTTACTGTACCATGTATTTACTTACCACGTGACGTCATGCGCAACAATTACTAAAGTGGAACTCGCATCTGTCATACCTTATTTATTTTATTATATCAAAGGTTTAAAACTTGATTGGTGTGCAACTCGATCCTAGGGTAGGTGATTTTAAGCTGGTACGACCAACGACCAATCAGAGTGCGTTGTGTCTTCTAAAAAATAACACGCTGGAGGAGCAACAGCAGTAGCAGCTTGTCATTTTTTTTTTAGAACACACAACACACAACCAACTTAAAGTTACTTTACCACTCCATATAGAAATATATATAACCTTTTCTGATTAGAGTACTAAGGTACTTAATACCTAAAGTACTTAGTACTAAGGTACTAAGGCCAACAACCAATCAGAGTGCTTTATGTGTCCTAAGAAAAACTAAGGTACTTAGTACCTAAAGTACTTAGTACTAAGGTACTAAGGCCAACAACCAATCAGAGTGCTTTATGTGTCCTAAAAAAATGACACGCTGGAGCAGCAGCAGCAGCAGCGTGCTGGTCTTTTATGTTTATGATAAAGACTATCAAATTTTTTTTATTTGCAGTCATGGTAAATAAAATAAAATAAAAATAAAATAAAAACTTTATACTACTAGTTGTATTAACGTTTTACTAGAATAATTAATGTACTTTCTTCATAATATGTCACCAGGTTAGATATGTAGTTGTTACAGAGTTGTATAATGGTTCTTTAAGGGTGATTGTAGCGGTTGTAGAGGACACTGTAAAACGTTATTATGTGGGTGTATAGATTCCCCAATTAGGTGTTACAAACGTTAAATAGAAGTTTATAACACCAATATACGACTGTGTTATATAGTCACAAGTTTTTAAAATAAGTTGTATTAACTACTTAACAACTGTTATAAGATTAGATTTTGTTGCTTGGGTTGAGTTCAGTCGTGGCGCGATTTAGGTTAGTTTTATCATTCGGATGTCTAGTATTCTGCCATATTCTTCTGAGTTTGCGCTTTTTGGAAATCGCTTTTGCTATGTGAGCTGGGCATGACTCTTCTCTGGCCGCACCAACCTCGAGAGTGGATCTCCATGAGGCCCCCTGAATCACTCTCACCAGGTGTTCCACTGCCATGATCAGATGATATTCGGAATTCAGTGGTAAGTTTAGGTTTATATTTTCTTTTATTAGTGATTTGAAGAATTCCCAGTCTGTGTATTTGTTATGCAGAGATGGAGGTTGTAGCATTCCAAATGCTATTATTTTATTTGGTTTGAAATCTACGCATCATCCTGTGCATATCCATCACGCGCAAGCGTTAACATTTCGAAAATTTATCAAATTGGCATTCTTCCGTTTATCACCATCTAAAATGGAAGTTTCATTTTTGTTCTGTGTAATGTTTGAGTTTTAAAAGCCACAAACTTTATTTTAATGTAGTGATCTTTTCAATAACCTTCAGTTTTATGTTTGTGGCTTTTTATTACTACCTGTCCATTTCTGTGTTTGTCCATTTTAGTTTTCAACTTTTGTTTATGGTTTTCTGGAAGCAAACTTAAAGTGGAGGTGATACATTTCTATTGTTCAATCAGCGTGATGGAGCCATTTCCATGAGGGTGTTTTCGTTTTTTATTTCCATGAATGTTTATAATGGAGTTTTGCACCTGGTTTTCATTCTTATCAGTCCACTTGAGCTGACCTTGTCCGTTTGACGTCGCCGCCCTATCGGCTTTGATTTTGATAATTTCGACGACGTGGGATGACCGGAAAACCATGGATTTTTATTTTGTTAAGAGCGTATTTAGGAAATTAGCTTTCTTTAATACTTTACATCGACATTGAGATGTTACCGTTCGCAGGTGAATTGATTCTTGTTTAATTATTGCAGTTTTGTTATTTTTAGCTTTACATCTGAAACTCAGTTTGCACGATGAACCATTAATATTTCAGAGGTTCCAAAAGAATAGCGATGTTGAATCGGAATGATTGTAGTGGAAGGGTAAGTTGAAAAGGCAATTACTGTATTTAATTCTACTTGATGATTTCTCTTGCGAATGAGTATTTGTAGTCAATGTTACCGACGTGCTATGTATGCGTTGGGCAGTTTCCTAGATGCGCGATATTATTTTTGATGGGTTGTCTTCATATGGCAACTCATTTGTATTTTTTAGTTCTTTTATTTTGCATTTATTGTTCCAGGGTATCCCTTCAGGGTATCCTGGATTTAACTTGAATTATTTTATGTTTGTGTGTCTCCTATATGGAGTTTTGGAATCAAGCATTGTCAACCCCACCTTTTATCTCGACTTTTGTTTTATAAATAAAACCAACTCTTCTACTTTCGTGTTTTATTTAGAAGACTGGCGCCCGTTTATATTTTTTCTTAGTTAGTTGCCAAAGATCGTCTGAGTCACAACGTGAAAGAATCCACGAACCGTGCATGCGCGACCTATGCTCTGGTACTGGACGGGGGTGTAATCCCTTAGCTGGCCTGTCTGCCATTCCATCGCAGATCAGCGGGGCAAGCGACACAAATTAAGAGCAATTTGTGGTACAAGGTTTATCACATGTCAGAATTTTGGAACTGTAGGTGATGACAACCGGAGAATGGTCGGATGATAGGTCCAAATAGGAGTCCGCCTGCAGATAATTTTGAGAAACACCTCTTGTTACACAGAAATCTAGTAGATCCGGGATCTTTTCTTGGTCTGTGGGCCAGTATGTTGGTTGGCCCGTTGAGATGTAACCCAGGCTCAAGCCTTCTATTGCCTTCATTATTTCTTCATTTCTTCATTTATTTCTTTAAACTTGCTTAGTATTTGCATCTTTGTCTTGAGGTTTTCTCTTTCCATTTTTCTTGGAATGTTTGAATCTGATTTCAATTTTGTTTCTAACAAAAAATGATCGGAAAATGTCAGGTCATCTATATGATCTAACGTCTTTGATGTATGCTTCACTTTTTGTCTCCACCAAAACATGATCTATTTAGTTTACATTCTTCCCATCTGGTGTTGTCTATGTTCCTTAATGTATTTCTTTGTGTTGAAATTGGGTGTTCATCATTTCATGTTGAGGTCTATTGCGAAAACTATTACAAATCTTTCACTTTCATTTGTCTCTGGATACATATGTTATATATACCCCATCCCCCTACGGTTAGTAGATATGCTACCTCCTTTCCTGTTTTGGCATTACAATCTCCAAGTATTAGCTTCACATCATATTTGGTGATCTTTTGGCATTCTTTGTTTAGTGCTGTGTGTATTCTTCTTTGGTTTCTATTGACTTTTCGTCCGTTAGTGCATGTATATTGATAATGCTTATCTTTTAGTATATGTCTCCTAATCGTATTAAGGACATTATATCAAACATTGGTACAAAATTTATGACATCAGGTCTCAATCTATTACTCACTACAAAACCCGTTCTCAATCTTTTATCATTTCGGCTGCTCATAAAGAATAAATACCCTCTTATGTCAAAAATTAAAAAATCTTTATGCTTTGTTTCCTGTACTGCCAATAAATCTACTATAAAATATCTTTATTAGTTGTTTTGTCATTCCCCCTTCATCTGGGACGATCTGATACGTCGGTGGGTTTCATTATCCTACGAATTTGTTCCATCGATTGTAGATCAGGGCTTAAACCTCCGTGGCAACAGAAGATCTTTTCATCGACAATGGCTGCTACTGGTAAACAGTTGAAACAATCAGTAAACGTCTTCCATAATTTTATGTTATATCTCCTTTTACATTCATCATAGAATCCATAAATACGATTAATAGAATCACATTCATGATTACCTCGAAGTAAGAAAAAGTTTTCTGAATATTTAATTTTGTATGCTAATAATAAACAAATAGTTTCCAATGATTGTTTTCCACGATCAACATAATCGCCCAAAAATAAGTAATTTGATTCGGGGGGAAAGCCACAATACTCAAACAAGCGTAACAAATCGTAGTATTGCCCGTGAATATCGCCGCATATTTTAAGGGGCGCTTCCAACTCGAGCAAGATGGGCTGCGACAAAAAGATTTCCCTGGATCTCAAACATAAGCCACGGATTTCGTTTTCTGTAAGTTGCACGTTTTTACCAGGTCTAGCACCATCTTCCTCATCATATCTTTCATTTCCTTCATTTTTTCTTCAACTTTCTTATCGCATATTCTACTAGGTGTTCCAACGCTTTTTTTGTTTCGTTGATATATTTACTGATATATTTTCTCACTTTATTCATTTCCTGCTCACGCAAGTCGATTGGGACTTTACAAATTATTAATTTTTTTTTTAAATTATTTAAATTAATTTTATTTTGCTATATTTTAAATATAGCAAATTCCTCTTATTTTATAAAAATATTTAAGTAGGCGCCATCTGTTGATTAAATTAAAAGGGCCCTGAAAAAAATGCCCCTCTTAACTAGTCAAATAATGGTTTTTAAGCAAATTATGTTTTTTTTTAATAAATCCAATGAATTTACACTAAAAATTTCCATTTAAAAAAATCTCAAATAAGATTAGGGGAACGTGGGAGGGGGTCCAGCCAAATCTCACAAAATCTTACTGCGGGGGGGGGGGTGACCGCCAAACACGCTTCACATAGTTTATGGACCTCCCTATGTAGTTGTATCAGTGACTACTTAGAATGGTAAAGCGTGTAGGACTTAAAGGGACGGTGGTTCAAACCTCTGTAGCTAATTTTTTTTATTTTTCATAAATTTTAAATAAATTATTATTAATAATCTTTAAAAAAAAAATTAAAAATGTAAAAAAAAAAACATGTTTTAAACTTACACAAAATTAAACACCTGTTTTAAACGCATTTAAAACATGTTTAAAACAAATTGATGTTTTAAATGAATTTTGTTTTAAACATGTTTAAAACACATTATTTAAAACAAAATGTTTTAAACATTACAACCCTGGTCTGAATACGTGACGTCTGGTATTGGGTTGCTTTGTTGGGGTGATCTAGGGTGGGGAGGCAATACAACTGTTTTAGAGATAATTATATCCTTGGGCCTAGGCGTCCTTGGGTAGTCGTTAGTGTCGTAACGACCTAGGGCTTGGATGAGTGGATTGTGGCAGTCGGAGCTTTTCAAGTACAGTTTAGATGTTAGGTCTTTTATGAAAAAATCCAGGGGCTTGACTCTGGAAGCCGCCTGGAGTTGTCTATTAGTGACAAACCATGGGGCGTCCATGGCTTGTCTTACGCAGACGTTTTGCATGGTTTCCAATCTTTTCATTTGATTAAAAGATGCGAACCCCCATGCCGGGATCGCGTACGTAAGGACCGGGCGAATGACCGCCTTGTAGATCCTGATCCGATCTTTGTGGCGCAGGCAGCTATTTCTACCTATCACTATCAGTGGAGCAAGGGAGCTCTTAAGGGCTTTAGCTTGAGATACACAGTTCGCAATGTGTTTGGACCAGCTTAGTCTTGGGTCGAGGGTGACCCCGAGATATTTGACGGAGTCTTTCCAAGGAATTACTTCGCCAAACATCTCGATTTTGTCGGGGGGGTGTCGTTTTCTATCGAACATGATAGCTTCGCTCTTCCCCGGGTTTACTACAAGTCTCCACTTGTAGAACCAGGGTTGAAGAAGCTTCAGCGTATCACGAACGATAGTAACGTTCCTCTTTCGTCTCGGGTGAGTTGTAACGATCGCAGTGTCGTCAGCGAAAATACCCATCGTTACGTTTTGGGAAATGGGAATGTCGTGGGTATATATGTTGAAGAGCGCGGGGATAAGATAGATCCTTGGGGCACCCCCGCATGTATAGGTCTAATCGATTTTTTCTCATTCATCATCATTTATTCTGGTCTGGTGCGAAGCACCAGTGCTGTTGCCCCATATCTTCGCAGACTTGAAGAGTAAGGTTGCGGGCTTGCCCGCAACGTTACGTCGGATGATTTTTATTGAGGCGTACCTCTGTAGCTGTAGCTGACACTTGGCATCTGCGGAGCAGATGCGGGCGATAGCCCGCTTATCTCCTTCGTCTGATTAGAAACCTGACGTTGAGAATTTTTTACAGGGATTTCAAACCCGAGGAGCGGCGTCGAGCCGGTGTCTTGTTTGTTATTACGCTATAAGGTAAGCACTGCGGGGCCGGAGGCTAACGTCGAATTGTCCGCGCGTGCATGCACGGGTGAGACAATCCCCGCGCCCGCGGCGGCGCGATGTGCTTACCTTGAGCCCTTTCTACAATAACAGAGCCTCAGTCGCGCCGTTGCTACAGCGTTTTTATTAATATAAAAAAAATATAATTTTTTACAATTTACAAACACAACAATAATCTAATAGGCGCTGAAAAAAAAATTTAAAAACACAAGCTGAAAAGGAAGAAGATTAATTGGACATGACAATGACGAATATTTGTAACCTCCCCGGGGCAGCGTGAACACTCCTCACTGGAACACGCCGTCCTCGGAGTCAGAGTCTGAATCGTACCTCTGTAGCTGTAGCTGACACTTGGCATCTGCGGAGCAGATGCGGGCGATAGCCCGCTTATCTCCTTCATCTGGTTTTGAGACCTGACGTTGAGAATTTTATACAAGGATTTCAAACCCGAGGAGCGGCGTCGAGCCGGTGTCTTGTTTATTATTGCGCTATAAGGTAAGCACTGCGGGGCCGGAGGCTAACGTCGAATTGTCCGCGCGTGTACGCACGCGTGAGATAATCCCCGCGCCCGCGGCGGCGCGATGTGCTTACCTTGGGCCCCTTCTACAATAACAGAGCCTCAGTCGCGCCGTTGCTACAGCGTTTTTATTAAAATATAAAAAAGAATTTTTACAATTTACAAACTCAACAATAATCTAATAGGCGCTGAAAAATAAAATTTAAAAACACAAGCTGAAAAGGAAGAAGATTAATTGGACAGGACAATGACGGATATGTGTAACCTCCCCGGGGCAGCGTGAACACTCCTCACTGGAACACCTCGGACAACCTCGGAGTCAGAAGTCTGAATACGATCGAGGTCATGGTCGGCAGCAAAAATCTGCAGAAGAGAACGTTTCTCATTGGTCAGCCCATTGGCGTTCCAATAAACGGTTTTTAGGGCTGCGGGAATTGTAGTCGTCATGAAATCTTATGAGCGATGGCGTGGACTGAAAGACAGGAAAAAAAAGTTAAACGACTCTGACAAACTGTCCGAGGGTTTCCTGGATCACCTCGGAAGACATTCCAAACCTGATGAGTTCTAGGGTGATCCTAACTATTTCGCGTTTGGACGCGGTGAATTTACCGCTATCGTCTGTATTAGGGATGTTGGAAGGCTTGTCTTTTTTGGGAGCCTGTGATAGTTTCTGAGAGGGGACTGATTGGGTGGGCCTTGATCGGGCCTCCTGGGCGTTTTGGGAGGGAGCTGGTTGGGTAAGGTTTGACCGGGCCACCTGAACGTAGGAACGTTCATTGGTGACCGGCCTGTACGAGTGTCTCGGTTCGCTGTTGAAGGGAGTTTGTCGAGGGAAAGCTTGCGCTCTCCACATTTTGGGGTACGATTTGCAGCCCTGGTAACTAGCTGGGTCGTCGCCACCACAGTTAGTGCAGGTTGCCGTACCTTTGGGTCTGCTGCACTCGGCCGTCCAGTGCAGGCCTGGACACTTGACGCACCTGGGGGTAGCCTTACAGCAGCTCTGGGCGTGGCCAAAAGATTGGCAGCGATGACACTGCCCAATCTTGGTTTTTGCGTGGGGAACCTCAATCTTAACGCGTATGTCGTGAACGACATCTTCGTTGAAGATTTTTGCGGAGGTCGTTGTTTTAGGCATGGTGACCATGATGAGGGGAAGGGGTCTCCTACCCCGACTGCTCCTCATCCTGCCCACCGTGCAGTCGTAACCTTTAGCAATAAGGTCCTCTTGGACCTCTTTAGCGTCTATGTTGATGGGGATGCCCCTAATGACTGCTTTTAGGGGCTTTTCCTCTCTCAACTGGTGGAAATACCATCCTCCTTCTTCGGGAGTAAGTACTTCCTCGAAGTATGTATTTGTAAATCGCCCTATAGTCGTTTTCGCTGGCGGGAGTGATGCTCAGTCCGCCAGCGAGTAATTTGGCTTTTGTAAAGTGAATCCCGCGCCTCGCGAATTCGGCCTTTATGCTTTTCCACTTAGCAGTATCCCTCAGCACTAACGGAGGGATTCTAGTTTTGAGTGGAACGGCCAAAGGGGATTCCTGACGGGGCGTCTGACTGGGGGGTGAATGGACTGGGAGAGTGTTACGGGGGTTGTCGGTGTTTGCAGAGGGGAGTGTTTGATCGGGTAGTTCATGGTCTGTCAATTGGATGATCTGCCCGTCTACCTCCATCGGTAGGTTGACGAGCTCACCCGCCAATTGGGAGCCAATTAAATCCTCTAGTGGGGGGAGGTTAACAAAATTATCCGTTAGATTGGTACTTACCTGTCCGTCACCAATCGGCTTCTTCTTCTTTTTGGAGTATCTGTCGCGGCTGCGTGACACACTACTTGAGGCAGGTCTTGATTTTGATTTTTTGCGCTGCTTACGCCTGGTCTCATGATCGCGTTTTCTTTCATCTTCCTTAGGCATATCCTGCAGTTTTGGTTGGCTGGATTCGGTCTTTTCACATTGGTTGGCCGGTATAATTGGCTCTTCCTTATCCGGCTCTTCGGTGGACATCGTGGCTTCTTCACTTTGCACGGTTACAGGGTTGCTCAAAACAACCGTTCTTCCTTTAATCGCGCTCTGCCTTTTGGCCTCAAACTTTTCAAGGCTTGAGGTGATCAGGTTCTTGTAACCCATCAGCTTCTTATGAGTGCTGATGGCGTCATCGTAAACCGCCTTTACCCTTTGGTAAGAGCGGCTATCCGGTCTTTCTCCCAAACTTTGATAAAACGCCTTCGTCGGGCTCGATCCATACGCGTCCAATTCCTTCTTTGTCTTGGCTGCTAAATTGGCCTGCTCCAATAGGGAAGCTTCTAAGTTGGCTAGCATGCGCTGGAGTTCCACTTCGGTTAATTCGGATAACTTCTTGGAGCTTGACATATTCTTCGATGACAGTTTGAGTCTTGGCAGGGAATCTAGGGAGTTTGTTTTTTTTTTTTTTCTCCTGTACCTCTGTTGGTGAATGGATTTATGCCGACAGTTGCACATAACATAGTTTGGTTTACACTTAGAATTGCTTGAAATAGTAATGTAATGGTATGTGGAAACCAAACTTTACGGTTCATAACGATAACGAAAAGTTACAGAATAGGGGGGTTAATTGTTATGACTTTTTTGTTGGGTGGGGGGGAGGGGGAAATTTTATTGAACTGAGTTCCAAAGAGTACCATAGTAATATGTACGCTAAAGTTTTCTGCGCCCTACTATTACACCGAAATGGGCCTATGCCGAACTGTACTCGCACCGAATTGGGTCTGCCGGTCTGCGTCGAACTGTACTTTACCTGTACAACTGAACTGTACCAAAAAAATTTTGCCGAACCGACCTATGTGTTGCCCCTGCTAAATACATTCCGGGGACACATTCTCGATGCCGACAATTCAAAAACTGATCGAAGGTTTCATTCGATGATTTTTTCTACATACATACATAACGTCAGTCGCATTACAGGGCATGGTTGGAAGCAAGCTTCCTAGAGCCCTTTCATCGCAATAAGACTCGCCATCGAGTAGAGAGTAATGGATTAGTTATTTGTTTGTTGTAAGAGAAACAACTATCGTCTCGCACACGGTGTCGTGAGTGCCATCAAAGAATTTTGAATAGCAACCGTGAAGTGTTTGCAGTGGCCGAAGCAACCGTAGGTAGCGCAAGTAGTCGTAGAATCGTAGAAGGCAAAGGTAGTCCGCAGGCGGAGAAAAAAGGCGACCTCGCACGCTCGAAGACTTTAGCTATGTAGAAAATTTACTTCTACACCACCTGGTCGGGAGCGATCTCACAATGAGCATTGGTATCGGTCTTGTCTAGGGCATTGAGTAAACACCCTAGTAGCGACCATCAACAAGAAGTGAGAGGCACTTCTTGGGGCATTAAAGTCCGGGAGTGAGGTTCGCGGCTTTAGCTCAAAGAAGTTAAAATGTGATTCACTTTAGCTTCTGCAGGTGCACTTAAGAATAAGATGTGACGCATTTTATTCTTAATTTTTGGGATTAACATGTGAGGCATGTTAATACCGGTCTGGTGAGGTAATCATCGTCTTTTGAATTAAAAATTCTGGTGTTGGGTGGGATTCGCGTCTCACCCGCTGCCAGAATGAAGTCAATTTGTGAGGCTAATGATTTTTTCTTCTTAGTGAATGGATTTATGCCGACAGTTGCACATAACATAACTTACAACATATGTAGGTATCGCCCTCTACCGAACACAGTACGAAACACAGAGCATGAAATGAATTTTCTTCATAAATGGTTTTTTTTTGTACATTTTTAGGAATAAAAAATATATAAAAACACTCTTCTTTTCAAATGCAACGTTGTGTGAAAATTTGAAGTAAATCCATCGAGTACTTTTTGAGTTTTGACGACACAAACATACGGTCTCTGCATTTTTATATATATAGATATATAATATATATATATATATAGGAGATAGGAGATTAAAGATTAATATTAAACCTGCGAATACTTCCAAAATAGGAAACAAATCTTCATCGCCAAGAGGTAATTTTTGAGAAAGACAAAAATATTATTAAAAGCATTATTTGAAACTCTAATAAACATGTGAATACTACAAAAATAGTAAAAGTATTCTTATCGCTACGGGTAACTTTGTGGGGAGAGGAGTAAAAAATAGAAATCAGAAATTAAAAATTTTGAAACTCTTTTTATTAATAATTACCTTGTGAATACTGCAAAAATAGTATGACCACTACTGGATATTAGGACTTTGTTTACAGACCGTCAATAATTGGGGAAAGTGGGTAACGACCCCTTGCTTCTTTCTTTCTTAACCTTTCAATTCCATTGTTTTTACATAGAATGACAGTTATGTTGAACATGTTAAAAATAGATAAAACCACGATAAAACAATAATTTTTTAATTTGTAAAAATATTTGTTAACATTGGCGTCCATTAGGGGGGCAAAAGGGTCAGCTTGCCCCCCTGGTTCTCAACTGCTTAAATTTTTTTTAGACATTTAATATTTCACTAGCCTAAGTTTTTCAAATTCTATTAATTCTAGCTTTTAAAGCTAGTTCACACTACATGATTTATCATATGACTTGGTGATAAGAAAAGTCATGGCTAAAATCATACCATCACAATGCCAATCATAAAAGCCATAACTTCTATAACATCAAAAATCATATAGTGTGAACGTAAAAAAATCTCATATTAGAAGTCATGTGACAAGGCATATGGTAAATCATGTAGTGTGAACGGGGTTTAAGACTTTCGGTTTAAAGTGATTAAAATTCTTTTATAATTTTTTTTTATTTTGCCGCCTCTCCTTAAAAATTATCCGACGGACGCCCATGTTTGTCAATAAAACTTTAATTTTTAACGGTAGTGTACTATGGAGATGCTTATTTTTCTGAAATTTATAATCGATGACTCCAGTAATTAAATATAGCTTGAAACACTGCTTACATACAAACTTAAATTGTACAACTAATCAATTGTTTTTGACTATGGAATATAATTTCTATCCACACCTGGTATGGTATCTAAAATTATATCAACAGTACAAAATTAATAAAATGATCATTTACTTTGAACACTTATTTTTAAATCACCCTGTATTATTATTAGTATTAAATACACCATTAAATCAATACAATAAAAAAACGCACTATTTTCCAATTTCTCTAATAATAATTACTCATACATGATGTATACAATACATTTAGGACTAAACTTCCACACTATTTTAATAGTATCGAATTAACTTCTGATTTAGTGCTTCAACAATTGATGTCTGACCATAAGGAATGGAATACCAAATCCAGAACCAAAGAAAAGAGAGAAGTAAAGAGTCATCTTGTATTTATTTCCAACTTGGAAAGGTAAATTCTAAAACAAATGAAAATCGTTTTAAAACATAAAAAAAAAATAGAAAACGATCGAATTTTGGTTATTCAATTGTTAACCTCCAACTACAAAAATTGTTACGTAACAAACACTAAGAAATTTACCTCTCCAGGTACTCCTCCATGTCCGTGATGCCTGACTGAGTTTTTAATTACGTTTCGTACAAGTAAAGCACTTCTTTGAAACATTTTAAACTACTTAATTAAAAAATTAATAAATCGCAGAAAATAGGTTCTAATGGCGATCTTCGTTGGTTATCGGTTTCGGGTACCGCAAGTTGGCGCATCATACGAGAGGCGCCACCAGCGGTTAAATTTGGGTGGGAACACCACTTTCAAAATAATTTTTATTAATTATTTACATAATTTATCTTATTTTGATTATCATGGTCAAAGATTAACTATGTAATCCGATCAGTTTCGTTTGAATTGTGAAACCATAAAGAGAGCATCATGTGGAAGAGCAAAATCAAATTGGGCAATAATTGCAAAAACTTAATTAGATTATTTCATACGGACAATTTTAACGTTATAAAAACAAAATGCGATGTCCAATCCGTTGAATTCAAAGTAAGAAGTATTTTTTGCTAAACTGAAAATAACATGTGAAAATTTGATTTAAAATTTTTTTTTGATTCCGGTTAATTTTATAAAATTATCCAGAATTTAAATAGATAGAAAAAGATTTTGTAGGTTATAATAAGCACATTGACTTTTTTTGTAAGTCATTCCGAAGAAACGGTACCACACATAACCCTTCTGCGGCGCGTTCAAATTATCCTCTCGCTCACTCCCAGACATAGGCGCAACTAGGGGTGGGCTGGGAAGGCCCCTAAAATCAAAATTAGCCCTTTCAAAAAATTAATAGTTTTTAATAATTTAATTAATAAAACTGGAAAGAACACTTGACACGTATGGAAAACAATAGAATCCCAAAACAAGCACTTGAATACAGTACAGGGGGAGAAGAAGCGTCGGTAGACCGAGGAAACGATGCTGAAGCCGGAACAGGCAAAAGTGCCTAAACCTGGAAAGGCAGAAGAAGAAGAAGAATAATTGCTAATATTAAAAAATTAAGCCACCCAAACTTGTGACCATTGCGCCGTTGATTACAATCAATAAAATATATTAAATTGTTTGTTTTTCTTATAGGAAAACTACAAATGCATGACCAATGTAGTAGACACGTTACAACAAAGAACAAACAAAATTTTAGAAGGTGGTGGAATTAAAGCAATAACAAAACACACAGCAAAAGGAAAACTTATTGTGAGAGATAGAATAAATCTTTTATTGGACAAAAATACAGCGTTTTTGGAGTTATCACAATTTTCTGGATATGGAATGTACGGAAAAGATGTCATAAATGCAGGAGGAATAATTACAGGAATAGGTAGAATTTATGGGTAGGTACATATACCTAAGATATTCATGTTACAGTTTTTGTATGAATTTACACTTACAGAAAAGATTGCATGATTGTGGCTAATGATGCGACAGTGAAGGGTGGTACTTATTATCCCATTACCGTAAAAAAGCATTTGCGGGCACAAGAAATTGCACGGGAAAATCGTTTGCCATGCATATACTTAGTGGATAGTGGAGGTGCTAATTTACCAAACCAATCCGAAGTATTTCCAGACAAAAACCACTTTGGTAGGATTTTCTATAATCAAGCCAACATGTCAGCTTTGGGGATTGCACAGGTACCTTGTTAGCATTTAATGTTTATTACTAACATTATTATTGTAATTTCTATCCTAAAAGTATGATAAAATAGGGAAGTAATGGATCAGGTGGGCTATTAAGAAAGTGGTACTTGCGGCATTATTTTGGGGTCTTTTTATTTTTACAAAAGATAGCCCACATCATGTAACTATCTTTCATTCATCCCTCTGTCCAAGAACACTACCCATCCTAGCCTAGTATTTTTTTATATAAAAGTATGCCCACCCCTGGCATACGCCAAGCCATAATAAACTCGGGAGACATTCAAGATAATCATATTTTTTTTAATTAATACCGCTAAAATAGAAATTCACCGGCTAGCTACCCGTCCGTGGACAAGCTTTCCACCTAGTTTAAGATAACAGGAAATAAATATGTATCATAATGCCAGAAGCTTTAAGAAAAATTATGAACAGAGCCCAACTTTGCTTCTTGTAGATAAGGACTTGTGTCTTATCTCATTATTATTTATAAACAATTTTCAGTTTTAACACAAATAATCGTTATATCAGAACTAGTAAGATAATAAAATAAATTGTTTAATTATAATTTTTTATTCCTTTCTCATCGTTTTGCTTCTTGACAGAAACATCGTGACCATTAATGGTTCTCTTGGCAGATTACTCTCGGTGGTTTGCCATTGCTTTCCGAGAGGAGAGGGTCATAATGAAGTTGGATAAATTGTGTAGCCGGGTTGAGGATCGAACCTAGGGCTGCTAGCCTGGAGTCCGGTCTTTAGCCCGTTTACTTAGCTCACCTCTCGGCTCACCAATTTTTTATTAAAATTATTGAAACTTAATTTTAGCATACCGTGTCTAGCTCAGACTCGCACGCTCCGTTACTGTCCACCATAGAAATTGTCTACATCTAAATGGATCTTATCTGTTATGTGTCCACCAGCAACGCACATGAATAACGACATTCCCGCTACCGACCGCTCATTCACTGACTACAAATTTATTTAAAAAACGAGCAAAGTTAAACAATATTCAAAAGCCATCCGCGTGGATTGCATATTGATCACAAAATTAAAAAAAAATCAAATAACCTAAGTTCTTACTTACCTAAACATATTCGAGGTTAAAGCCATTTGTTAAACGTTGTTAATCTATTCATATGCGTCAGTGGTAGACACATATAACGTCAGTCCCGGAACTAGGAAGTGGAGTCAGGAGGAGGAATATATAATTGCACTTAAAAAAATTCTTCTAACTTTTGTACCGATAAACTATAAAACGGCAGAATAAATAATTCTATAAGCTTTTTACGTTCTAAGTAGAACATTGCTTTTCCCTTTTTGGGAATTACAAATCCGATTAGCGGGGTGGATTAATCCCCATATTACCTATTTCCAATAAATCAATATCTATTTCACCACACCGTGTGGATGTCCACTGAAACGCCGAGCTAAGAAATTCTGTATAGTCTGCGATTTGAACCTAGAATTTCCGCTCTGTACTCAACCAGCGGTCACATCACTCCACGGCTGTGGCTAGCCCCTCTATAAAAATAATATAAATATATATAAAAAATAATACCCTCTATAAAATGATAAAATCGCTCTTTGAATTGGGTACTCTTAAACTCCAAACAGGGTCGTTGTTTGTAAGGGGTGTGAACGTTCCGCGGGATAATTAGTTCCGCGCAGGACATCTTGTCAAGTCAGTCCCGCGCGGGATTGCATTGGCATCCCGATCCGTCCCGTCCCGCATTCATTTCTAACGATAACCCACTCAAAGCGTACGAGTGTAAACGCATAACTCTCCAAACTACAAATCGTTATTTCGGTCACATTATTATTTATTTATTATTTTTTATTTAAAGCATTACATTCTAAGTAGAACATTGCTATCCCATTGCGGGATTTACAAATCCATTTGAAGGGGAGGATTAGCACCCAGCTAACATGTTATTTATCAGTTTTTTTCTTAGTTTCGCACCATTCTACAGCTTTGCGTGTGTCTTCGCTTCTCTTACAATTTCTCTCCATTGGTTTCTGTCTTGTACCTTTATCCACCATTCTTTGACCTCCATCGCTCCCAGGTCACTCTCAACCTGGTCCCACCATCTCATCTTAGGCCTTCCTCTCGTTCTGCTGTCATTCGGCTTCCACAGAGTAATTTTCTTTTCCATGTTTTCCTCTTCACCTCTCATTACATGTCCGAACCATTCCATTCTCCGTGACTTCACCATCTTAACTAAGTCTTCATCTTTCATTGCAGCTTTTATTTCATGGTTCATCCATTGTCTATACTCGCCGTTCTCATCTCTCTTGGGGCCCAGGATGGTGCGCAGTATCTTCCTTTCCAGCAGCCTCATGACTTCTGCTTCCTGTAGTGACATGCAAACTGTTTCTAAGGCATATGTAATTACTGGCCTGATGAGTGTTTTGTATATCTTCAGTTTTGTTCCTCTCGTCAGCGTTTGGTCCTTAAGTAGAGTTTTGTTGGCGTAAAAAGCTCTGTTACCTGCTTGCACTCTTCTTCTGATTTCTTCCATTCTGTTGTTGTTCCTGTCTATATAGGTTCCAAGGTAGTTGAAGCCTCTCACCTCTTCGAATCTATACTCATCTATCACCAAGTCCCCCAAAACATCGTTTGCGTTCTTTAAGCATTTCATATATTTTGTCTTCTTCTCGCTAATTTTCAGTCCTGTCTTCTCAATTGCCTTCACCATTTCCTTGAACATTTCCAACAATTTCCTGAGCGACCTCGTTATGATTACTATGTCGTCAGCATAGGCAAGTATCTGTCCTTCTCTATTTATGATAGTTCCTCTTGTATCCATCTTACGTGCTATACTCTCGAGTAGGATGTTGAAAAGCAGCGCCGACAGCGCGTCTCCTTGTCGCACGCCCTTATTTATTTCAAAGTTGTCTGATTCTCCTTTTGTCGTTCTGACACTTGCCATTGTCTCTTTCATTGTCATCATTGTCAATCTAATGAGTTTATCCGGAATCTCCATCTCTTCCATCACCCTAAACAGTTCCCCTCTTTCCACACTATCAAACGCTTGTTGGAAGTCCACAAACAGCATGTATAGATCGATATCATGTTCAGCAGCTTTTTCCATTGTTCTTCTTAGTATGTGTATTGCACCTATAGTAGACTTTCCCTCTGTAAAACCGAATTGATACCCTCCTATTTTATCCTTCACCCGTTTTTTCAATCTTTCAAATATTAGTGTCGACAGGACCTTATACGTCGAGTTGAGCAACGTTATTCCTCTGTAGTTTGTGCATACTTCGGGGTCCCCTTTCTTTTTTAAAGGTACTATCACGCCTTCCCTCCATACCCTTGTTCGGTCACATTAGACTATTATATTACTCATTGGGTCATACAACGTTTCAAAGTGTGATGTATCGTTTTTACGTGCAAACAGCATTTAGAAAGCGTTTTTAAAATATTTAAAAATAGAATTTACTTTTTTTCGTGTAGGTACCTGTGGCAGCATCGTTCATTTTTGAATTAATAATTTTTGATCAAGTAATTAAAAAATATAAAAAAAGGGATTTGTTTTGGTAACTAAGATACAATTAATTAATTATTATCATTATGTTTTTTTTGGCAGACATTTTTTGAGAAAAGCTTGTAATTAATATATTTAAATTATTTCATTAATAAATAACAACTAACAAAATTGTTGATAAATATTTTATGTGGTGATAAACGCCACAACTGGTGACCCCGACGTGATGTGATGTTAGAAATTAATAAATTTTCGATTTGGAATTTGGAAACACTTGACTATTTGTATTTTGGATTGAAAAATATCAATTTTGGACTTTTGGATTTATTTAATTTAATATTTGATTTGGAAGCATCAAGCATAAGAAAAAAAAACATAATGATAATAATTAATTAATTGTATCTTAGTTACCAAAACAAATCCCTTTTTTTATATTTTTTAATTACTTGATCAAAAATTATTAATTCAAAAATGAACGATGCTGCCACATACCTATTATTTTTCATAAAAGTTTGAAATTTTTTTTTTTAATATTTGTTTATTTTTTTTCAAATCCACACCGTATAAGTATAACTTATGTTTCAAAGTTGCAATCTATCGTTTTTATGTGCAAACGGCATTTAGAGAGCGTGTTAAATTATTTAAAAGTGGAATTTATTTTTTTTCGTCCGAGTATATTACCATTTATAAAAGTTTTAATAATTTTTTTAATGTTTATTCATTTCTTTTTAAAGCTATTTTGATCTATTTTAAAGTGCGTTTAATACCAACCCTTTTTAAAATAAGTATTTCTAGTTCACACCATAGCACTTCTGATGTCATAGCTATCTTCATATGCCAATTGTCGGACATCACGAGATTGCTAATTTGGAGAAGTGTACTTGACCGAATTTATACTTTGGTATCCTACCGCAAAGTAGCACAGTAGTAATTATGTTTTTTTTTTTTAAATAAATCCAACGCATTTACACTAAAAATACACATTTTGAAAAATCTCACTTGTGATTAGGGGTCGGGGGGAGGGGTTCGAGTCAAATCTTACGAAATCTTACCAGGGGAGAGAGGGTGTCGAAAAATCTTTAGTTTTTTACAAAATTGGAAAAAGTTGTCTTTTCCAAAGAGAGAAAAAGAGACAAACATTGACAAATGACTTGCAACCTTCACGCCATCTATCGATTGTTATTTTAGAGCTATTATATAAAATCGCGAATATTGTAGGAAATAACGAAAAATTGTTCATATCACTCGGGCGATAAGGGTTTTCACCCTTCGGTCGGTTATTCACTCGCCGCTGCGCGGCTCGTCTCATAACCTGTCGACCTCAAGGATGAAAATAGTCCCTTTATCGCCCTAGTGATATAAACTACTATTGTTGTTTTATTTAAAAAAACATGTTTTTTACAACCCTGCCCAAAACATGAATTAAATGTTATTTATTGACAGGATTGGCACTCGTCCCGCGCGGGACTGAATTGGCATATTTATGTCCCGCATTCTTCTATAGTTTGTACCCATACACACAAGTTAAAAAAATAGAAGCTTCTATACCACCTTTTGCAACAAACTCCGCTATTTCCTACATTTGCTCCGAGCAATATGCGTCAATTAATAATCAGCGAAGTTAATTAGGGCCGCATTGTATAAAATAAAACATGGGACTGTATTGAGATCTCATTCCGCGCGTCGGCCGTCGCATGACGCATCTCTGCACGTGCCTGAACGGTAATATAATAAATTAAATAAAATTTTATTTAATTAAATAATAAAACATCCCAAAAAGAGGGGTGTTAAAAGTTTAATGTGTGTATCTGTGGCATCGTAGCTCCCAAGCAAATGAACCGTTTTTGATTTAGTTTTTTTTGTTTGAAATGTGACGTGATCGAGAGTGTTCTTAGCTATGATTCAAGCAAATCTGTTCAGCCGTTTGAAGATCATCTGCTCTTTTCTAGTTGATATAGGCAGAGCCGTACTAGTAATACAGTGGGGCCCGTTTGATCGCGGTTAATGTTATCATTCGGATATTGTTATCACTTTGAGTTGATTTTCAGTTACAAGCATTAGCATAGCAAAAAAATCAACGTCACACATGTGATATCACATTACATATTTATGTTTATTATCAATTCCGTCGTTTAAATACATAAATGGACGATAGTTTGCTGTTAATGTGTGTTGTAAGATTCAGTCCTACTTGAAAACTTCACAATGAGTGACTATTATTAATTAATTTTTGTAGATGTACTACATACTAATAAATAACCAATAAAAATTTTTTTTCCTTTTATTGTTATCAATCGGTTATTGTTATCGAAAACCTCAAGTCCCAATGTGATCACATTAAGCGGGCCCCACTGTATATAAAGTTTAAAAATCAAGAAATAAAACTTAAATTAAAAATTTAAAAGAACCCTGACAAAAAAAATCTCTAAAAAGTAAAATCCAAGCATCGTCGCGTCGGGGGACTGCTAAGTAAATAAAATAAAAACAGAATACAACTAAAAATGATACAGTATGAAATTTAAAAACAAGAAGCTACCGAGATTAAAAATTTCTTTACTTGCTAATAAAATTTTGTTTGTTTCCTAACCACGTATTGAGCCCAATATTTTTTCGCTGCCGACAAAAACATAATACGATGACCAAATGATTTAAATTAGTTATTTTTTCTTACTGACCTAATAATTAAATAGCGAATCATTTAATTACTTCTCTTTTTTTATATCATGAATAGTATTATTAAATATTTCATTTTTAAACTAATATTTGCCATTTTTAACAGATAGCGGTCGTCATGGGTTCTTGTACAGCTGGTGGGGCTTACGTTCCTGCTATGGCAGACGAAAGTATAATTGTAAAAAAACAAGGAACAATATTTTTAGCAGGGCCACCCCTTGTTAAAGTAGCCACAGGTGAAGAGGTAAGTTAATTTTGGCACCCTAAACGAAACTGAAACACTTCAACGTTTTAGGTAACTGCCGAAGAGTTAGGTGGGGCGGATCTTCATTGTAGTACCTCCGGTGTAACTGACCATTACGCACTTGATGACGAACATGCAATTTACTTGGCACGTCGATCAGTAAAGAATCTGAATACTGAAAAACACGATATTTTTAACAAATCATATGAGGAACCTAAATACGACATTAAAGAATTATACGGCATTGTCGATCAAGATTTACGTAAAATATTCGATGTACGAGAAGTTATAGCGCGAGTAGTTGATGGTTCACAATTTGATGAGTTCAAAAAAAAGTATGGAGAAACTTTGGTTTGTGGTTTTTCCCAATTGTATGGCCAAACGGTTGGAATTATTGGGAACAATGGAGTCTTGTTTTCTGAAAGTGCACTTAAGGGGGCGCATTTTGTACAACTTTGTTCGCAAAGGAATATTCCTTTGATATTTTTACAAAATATAACAGGTATGTTATGGGTAAACAAGCCACGCATTTGATTTTCCTATCAATTTTAAGAATGCTAATTATAAAAAAAATTTTAAGTCACTGATGCCTCGTTGTTTTGTGATACCTTTAATTTCAAAACTTTGAATTATTACATTTCAGGATTCATGGTTGGAAAGCAAGCAGAAGCAGAAGGTATTGCTAAAAATGGAGCTAAATTGGTTACAGCGGTAGCTTGCACCAATGTACCTAAAATAACGCTCATAATTGGTGGGTCTTACGGTGCAGGAAACTACGGTAACAAAATACTAAACCACTTAAACTTTGCTTTACACTGTAACTTTTAGGAATGTGTGGCAGAGCTTATTCCCCACGATTTTTATACATGTGGCCTAACGCACGCATTTCTGTGATGGGTGGTCGTCAAGCAGCAGGAGTGCTATCCCAAGTTGCTATGGCTTCAAAAAAACAACAATGGCCCCAAACGCAAATTGATGAATTCGAGAAACCCATCATCGATCAGTTTGAAGCTGAATCATCACCTTATTATAGTAGCGCAAGGTAAACCTTAACTAATTTATTTTGCTAAAAATTTTGTAACAAATAACTTATTTAGATTATGGGATGATGGAATCATAGATCCAAAGGACACTAGAAAAATACTTGGTTTAAGTTTGGCAGCAACTTTGAATAGTAAACAAAAATCAACAAATTTTGGTGTATTTCGAATGTAATATAAAAAAACAAAGCAATAACAAATTTAAATTAAGAAAAATTTTATTATCCATTACCTATTTTTCTACTTTTGTTGTATCACGTTTTTCTATATATCTCAGTTGCTTCTTCTTCATTTTCTTAATTTTGCTTGTATTTTTTATCTCTTGCACGATTTCGGATTTCTTTCTATTTTCTTCCAATTTCTTCATGTTCTCTCTTCTTCTTTGCTTCCTTTGAGCGATTTCGTCTTGCTTAGCAGCTAAGATCTCTCTGGATGCTTGTTTAACCCGTTTGAGGTCTGCTCTTAACTGTTGCTTTTTCTCCAAAGAATTTCTAATTCCTTTTGTTTTTATAATGGATGAAAATTTTGTCTTGACGCCTTTCCATACTCTCCCGGATTTTGGTCTTCCTTTTGGTATGATACTACAGTAGAAATTAACGTTAAACACATTTATTTAAAAAAATTGTTCCATTTACCTTCTCTCGTGAGAAACTTCATCTTCAGACGAAGTCTCCTTTTTCGAAGTATTCAATTTAGGAGCCATAATAATAATTGTGAACTTAGAAACGTGAAATTATCATAAACTTAACCCAACATGCACTGAACATAACCTTAAATTGAAGGCTCTCTTTAGTTTGTTAATTCATAGATGGCTCTTAGTCGTATATACAGGGAGTTTTTTAAATGCGAGCAGATTAGTAAAATATTATGAGGAAGATTTTCCTAAATATTTATTAAAATGTTAATTTTACAGTGGTACATCTCACTAATGTTTTTCTTTGAAAAATTCTTTCCCAAATCTAAAATTTTTGTGTTTTAGAACTGGAACTTGTGACCAGTTTATTGATGGTGTAAAGTCAGTGCCGTCTGCCTACCAATCAATCTCACGGGCATCTTTCAAATGGATCTTCCTGCAACCGTTCTTGTGTAGTGATATTCTTTTCCTCCAGTCACTAGGTGGAAATACCGTCCACGGACGGGTAGCAAGCCGATGTTTAATAAAACAAATGTGAAATTTAGGAAGAGAAGCGTGATTATTACACAACTAGGGGGAGTTACTGCCACATTAAACCGCCTGTACTTTTATTCATTGAAAAGCTCAGGTCCGTACCCAGGGAGGGGCATCTGGGGACACGTGCCCCCCCCCCCAAATGTTCAAAAAAAATTATTTTTTTCAAAGTAAATGAAAATTTGTTTATAATAATAAAAATTCTCGAAAGAAAAACCATTAAAAATTTTACTTTTTACTAAGTGCCCCCCCCCCGAAATTAAATCCTGGGTACGGGCCTGGAAAAGCTAGAAGATTGTTAGTGGCGGATTCAAGACTAATTCAAGAGAGGTCCTCGAGTATTCAAATGGGGGAGGGGTGAGTTGCAAAAAAGAAGTCAATTTTAATTTTGAACGCTATTTTTTATTTACGAAATTCGTTTTTCTTGTAGTGGTGACGGTTCACTGTAATTTTCAAAAAAGGACTATCTTCTAAGAAACGTAGAGAAACACTAAAGCAAGTATACAAATTTTAGCTTTTATTCATTTTATTATTGTACAAACGTACTCAATATTTTATGTAAATAAGCACTTATTACTTGGTCAAGTGATAAGCCACCACAATATAAGGCAGCCAAAAAGGAAATGCAAAAAATATTACAAAATTTCGAGTTAATTTCCATTTATTTCCTACTTCGAACGGCAATGACTAGAAGTCAAGTATTAAAAAATATATTATTTAATTTTAAATCAAATTTTACTTACCTCGCCCGGAATCCCGCCCATCGCATGGGAATCATGCCTAATAAATTGTTTTGGTATTATCTGTTTTCTGAATAATCTTAAAGAATTTCTTATCATTTTGTTAAAAACGTTAAATTCAACTCACTTAAAATTATTTGTTTATCAACCAGATCTCTTTTTTTAATTTTTCCAAGGAATTGTGATTAAAAACGTTTCTCTCGGGATTCAAAATAAAAATAGAGCTCGGAAATTTTTTATTTTAAAATTCAAATTATTTTATTTGCTGAATAAAATTAATCATTAATTTAATGACGCATTTTCCATTATAGGTACTTTTAAATATAATTTTCCTGTTTATTATATCTAATCTATGGATGTTATCGTTAACTATAATGAATAGATTAAATGGGCCTTTATCGATTATGAGGAATAATACACAGTATTTACTTAGCAATTAATTGACTGTGAATTAAATTAATTAAAATGCGGAAAAACATTATTTTAATACTTCTGCTTCTTGGTATAAATGAAGTACTGGTTGATGAAAATGTTAATCCATGTGATTTTGAAATGATAACTGATTTTACAACGACAGATTGTCCACAAAACACATTTTATCACAAAAAAGGACATTCAGTGCATAAGTGCTTTCCAACATGCTTTCCAGATCCACTTAATGGTAAGTTTACATTTTATTAATAAGTAAGTACCTACATAAATTACAAAAATATACAAATCGGCCTAATGATGTCGTTTTGATGAGGATGGTGATGAAGGAAATGGGACACTATGACGTGCTCTGTCTAATTCCAGTTGGGCTCTCAGATCGTCGTAGAGTCCATAGTACATCAAGTCGTGTCTCCAGGTTTCGAAAACACTGTACTCGCACATCTCCAAGTCAAACAACCCAGGCATGTAAAGACCCAAAAAATTGGTCGATGTGTTTGAAAATAGAGAATCTGGTTGCTTTACCGTTGACTGAGCTGTTCCGACGCCCCTATTATAAATCCATAGGGCCTTTCGTATCACCAGCTTAAAACTAAAACAAGGTGATCTAGTGCCTCCTCATGAGGTCATGAGTATAGAGAAGAAAAAATTTATTACCTTAAAATATTGAAGTACTTTTTCCCAAACTCAATAGTTAGCTGTAGGCTCATCTGAAAAATCTCAGGAAAAAATAACATTTTTTAAGTTCCAATTATCATTAATTATTATCCCCAAGAAAAAGCAAAGTTACTAATCTACCTTAATTCATATTCAAATCTTCGTTTTTTCTGAAAATCATTTGCAAAAGTTAATTTTTATTATTCCGGATCATCTCGGATCCACGATCACCTGTCTATAGGTAACACCTATGGGTATTAATAAGGGGGGGGGGCAGCTGCCCCCTGGCTCTTAGGTGATTACATTTGTTTAGCCATTTAATATTTCACTAGCGTAAGTTTTTAAAATTTTCTAAAACCTTTGGTTTTAAGTAATTAGAATTATTTTATAATTAAATTTTTTTGGTTTTGCCTCTCTCCCCACACCTGAAAATGATCATATGGACACTCATATATAAGTGTTACTAATACCTGTTTATCCCTAATTTAACTCACTAATAGAAAACGATTATTAGTAGCGTTAATAAACATTTTATATGGGAGGGGAGGGGGTAAAACTTTACCCCCTTTTAGTGCAACCCTGAGTAACGCTATCTAAACTATTTATGCATTTATTTAACTAAGGCCTAGTTTATCAACCTCTAGCTAGTGTCTCTAGAAAAAATATCTGACAAGTATGAATTTCAACAATTTCAACCAATCATTGGTTAAAATTCATACTTGGGTGCTAGCTATAATTATTCCGGCGCTAGCATTTTGAGGAAAAATATTAACTTGGAGAGGGGCTAGCGTTAATTTTCCCCCCCCCCGTTTCAATATCGATTTGTAAAAAAACTGTAACGGTGCTAGCTTTCATACTTGGGTGCTAGCTATAAGGATTCGTGAGCTACCTTTTTGAGAAAAAATATTAACTTGGAAAAGGGGGCAAGTTAATGGACCCACCCAAATGCTGATGCCCAAATATCCTGACTAACCATCAACACGATCATATTGTAATATTAAATTTTAAATGACTTTGTCTGAAATAAAAGCTGCTTTATCCTTGGGGTTCCTGTAACTCCTCACACATACAAAAAATCTAATGTGGCACAACACATGACTTTCCCATTTGTAAAAGTATAAGTAAAATGGAAAAATACTAAAAATTAAGACATTTTTGTATAATTAATTGCTTAGAAGTCGTCCCCTTTTTTGTCACAATCGGTCGCAATGTTCGGATCAATTATGAACTCTACAACCTCATTGTCTAATATCTCGTTTCGAATTTTAAAATCGCACTTTTTTTGAAATATTATCAATCCTTTTTATTTTAAGATAATATCGAAACAGAAAGGTGTGATGATGATGAAACAACCATAGGTACGCTAAAATTTAAACCTTGTCCACCTGGTTATTCTTGCAAAGAATACGATGAGAAAATTAAATTTTGCACACTTGACGAAAGTATGTAATACCTACAGTAAAACTTGAATTTAAAGTTGTAATTCAAAATATTGTTTAATAGATTCTTGTTTTAAATATCACGCTAATTATTTGAATAATAAATGGAGCCAAGCGATATGGAAGCCCGAATGTTTGCCCGACGGTACTTGGGCACCTAAACAGTGCAAAGGCGATTCAAGCAGTAGAAGGTAAAAAATTGTGTTACTTTGCTACTTACATAATTCGATTAAAATTATTTTTTATATAGATGCTTTTGCTTCGATAGTGTAGGAAAACGAATTTTTGGACAAGAGTTTTATAGGAATAACTCGAACATGAATTGCGGTAAATTTTGGTTGTTATAATTTGATTTTATATATTATCACCCCATAAAATATCATTTTAGGTTGCAGCAGAAAAAGACTAGAATTAATTGAATCTGGTTCATTTTATGCGAGTTTACACTGCTCTTCTAATGGAAATTACGAAGATTTACAGTGCAATGAAGGAAATTGTTGGTGTGTGGAACCAACAAGTGGCGAAATTATTTCAGAAGTTGTTCCCGAGGCAATGATGAAATTTTTAAAGTGTTGTAAGTTTAATTTTAGTCTTATCGCTGCATTTTAAAATTTACTTATTGTAAATTTTAGATAGTCTTCCCGCTGGGGTAGTGGGCGACCAATATTTGAGGCAGTGCGAAAGTGAAGAATATGCGCAAGCTAAGATCTTGCACGAATTAAGTATACATGGTACAACGGAAGTAAATTTTGATCAGTTCTTATTATGTGATGCCGATGGAAGTTACGGCGCGTATCAACTAAAAAACGGAATGTAAGACTTCTTTCCTCTTACGAATCTTGAAACTGTTCCAACTCGATTTAAAAAACTTTCCAGTCAATTTAACAATGATTGAAATTGATTTCAAATTTTTCGCCCTCAATCCCTAAATAAGTAAATTAATTTCCTATCATAATATAATTAATTTAGCCTAATTATTTCTACACAGCTGTGGAGTGATGTGACCGCTGGTTGAATAAAGAGCGGAAATTCTATACAGAATTTCTTAAAAATTATGAAATTTTACTTTCAGAGTTACTTGTAAATGGAGAGACAATAGTGATTTGAACGCAGGCGCTGGTATGGATGCAAATTCCGAATCATATTGCAGTAAGTAAACAATTTATTAGCTATTGCAAAGCTAAATATTCGTTTAAAAAAATTTTAATAAACGACCACGTTTTCAGATTGCTTGAGAGATTCGAGAATATTTGAAGATGTAGGTTTGAATCATGGAAAGAGTTGTACAGCAACTGGAAGTTATAATCCAATTCAGCAACTGCCTAATAGAACATTCTATTGTGTTGATACTGATGGTTATAGAAAAAGTCCATATCAGGTCGAGCCTATTACTGAGCCTCAATTTTGCCTAAATTTTGTTTAATAAATAATTATCCATATAAACTATTTTATTTAGTTTCGTTTTTACATAATTGCCTATATATATTACTTTCTAGTGTCAAATTTTCCTGACACTATTGGTTCTATGAGCATAAAGTTGATTTACGTCCTATAGGTAGCTTGCTAGGCTTGCCTTCCGAATGTGCATGTACCCTGGTTTTTTTATGTTAATGATGGCAATTCACTAACCCACGTGTCTTCCGAAACACGAAAACTAGTCATAAGAAAGTTTTACCTTTTCCCGGATTTGACATCCCGTCAAATCCAGACAGACAATTCCGTTAGTTGCAAAGACAATGACCGACTATTTTTCATTAAAAAACTTATATATTTTTAGAACGATTAGCTTTTCTTTTGTAGGTAGTCAGTCCTCACAGTATTATCTCTATGAAATCACCTACAGAAGGCTGTAGGTGTTGCTGGTTTTCATCTACCATAAAAAAGTTTCTCAAACCCTGCTATTAGCCCAGTCAAATAAGCAGAAAAGAGGTAAACTTCGGAATGAAAGCAAATAAGCTGAAAATTTGCATAAACCTTTATTATGTCATTCATTCTATAAGTTGTCTTAAAATTCTCATAAAATATCGTGTTCGCGTCACAAGATATTGAAGGTTAAAGGTCACAAAAATCGTTTTTTTTTCTTTCTAAATATCTCGGTTTCCATGCTTTAAATGACATTTTGAGCTATTAGAAAAGTTGTAGAGTATAAAATTCTCTAAAAATTAGGTCTTAACAAATATTTTGTGCAATTAACCGTTCTTAAGATAGAGCGCGAAGAGTGGGAGCGCTTAGCCATAATACCTTAGATCATCTATACAATAGATAGGTCATAGCCGTATACCTGAAGCAGTTTATTTTGAAGCTCAAAAATTTTTGGTGGGGTGCGCGGGGTTTGTTTTCCTTTTGGTTAGCCCCTGTAACGGCTGCAACTAAATATACACATTGACATATTTTTATTGCAAACAAAGACTCAAATCATTCTCAAAACAAAGCAAAATATCGCAAACATGACGAAATTAATTAATACTTAAATAAATTATACTATTTAGAAATTGGTAAATGTGAAATTAATTAATAATTACACAATAAATGCAAAATTCGGTTACGTTTATTTTCAAATTTGTATTAATTTATTATTATGGTTTATTATTAAGATTGATGATATCAATAGTGCAATAGGTCATTAATAAAGTTCCATTGTATAACCATGGTTATAAAACTGGTTAAATTAATATCCAAATGTTTTTCAAATATTAGATTACATTACGGGTCAAAGGCAACTTCAGAAAAGTTACAAAAGAAGCTTACATACAAAAACTAATTAAATATTAATAAAATTTATAATTTGTTAATGTTTTTACTGTTTTGTTACACTCGTTAAAATGTCACTTTGCCCTTGAAGGTATGCAACCTGTGATGCACTATAAAAGGAAAACAAACTTTGTTGTTCTTTTTTGTGCTTCATAACAAATGGGTCTATGTCCTATCTATTGTATACATGATCGAAGCATAATACATATACGTACGATAGCGCTAGGTCAACTGTGGAAACTAATACATAGTATGGTATGTAAAGTTAATTATTTACTAAAAATCTTAAAGCAATGGAACAACTGAGAAGAACTGCTACTCTTTCAATATCTTATGAAGTTTGTTTTGATGAAACAATGACAGCATTTAAAAGCTGTTAATATTGCTGCAAAACAAGCCAGAGATGATGCTGATGTTCTTATCGTCAAAACAGCCATTGCAGAATCTAAACATCTAAATCTGTAAATATTATTTATTAATTAGTAAGTAACTAAGGTTTACTTAATAGGTAATAATAATTAAATTATTAACTCGTTGATATTAACTAATATTAAAACTTTAATTATATCGAGTTATTAAAATTAAAAAATCAATTAAATTATTTATTAAGCTTTCAGATGATTATTTCCATTCGTCATCAGAATAAGGTTTCAAAATATTATGATGAAATTGATTTTTTAATTTTAATAACGGGATATAATTAAAGTTTTAATATTATATAACATTTTTAGTAAATAATTAACATTATCGTACTACGTATTGGCACAGATTAGTATACAGATAGCCAACCCCATTGTTAAAATGGTTAAGAAGGGCATTTTTTTCAGAGCTTTTTTAATTTAATCAACAGATGGCGCCTACTTAAATATTTTTATAAAATAAGAGGAATTTGCTATATTTAAAATATAGCAAATTCGTTGAGATAATACTATTCTATAAACAATATTCTAGATCTTAAGCTATTTTGAGTTCGTATTGAGTATGTCAAAACACACTCACTTACAAAAAAAGATAATTAAACTTTAATCATGAATTGTGTTTTTATAAATAAATATTACGAACTCAAAATAGCTTAAGATCAAGAATATTGTTTATAGAATAGTATTATCTCAACGAATTTGCTATATTTTAAATACAAAAGCCTTCTAGTATTTTATAAAAATACTTAAGTAGGCGCCATCTGTTGATTAAATTAAAAGAGCCTTGAAAAAAGTGCCCCTCTCAACACATTTCTTACCTGAAATTATGTTAGTACTGGAGACGACTACCAGAGGCGCATTTCTGGGAGACATCACGACATTGAACTATTGTGGCTACTGGATACGGTTCATAGATGTCGTTTCTAAAATATCTCATGAAATCTCAAGTAGAAAATTTTATCATAGATACATACATTATGCCGTTATAAATAGTATCATGCCTTGAAGGAAAGTAAACCCTTAAGCAGGGTTGTAAAAAAACATGTTTTTTTTTTTAAATAAAACAAAACAAACGTTTTTTTTATGTTTAAAACAGTTTTTTATGTTTAAAACGGTTTTTATTACCTTAGAAAAAAACCGGGCTAGGACGTTTAGGCGCGACCGATTCGACGCGACCGATTCGGCGCGAGCCGGTTCGGTGCGAGGACGGTTTGGCGCAAAGACGGTTTGGCACGAGACCGATTTGGAGCGAGCCAATTCGGCGCAAACAGATTCGGCGCGAGAATTTAATATCATAGGCATAAAATACTTTTTATAAACATAAATCATTATAGAAGTAGCTTGGTCGCTCTATTATTGCGGATGTAGAAAATTATTTATTATTTGACTTTTATCTGATCGGTCGGTTTAATTAATGGTTTATATAATTAATCAGATATGCATTTTAATTTACAGAAAACTATGGATGTCATATTGACACGGGATCGTAGCTAGACATAAGTCATGGGGGGGGAGTTATCCAAAACAAATTTTTTTCATATGTGGCGCCAGATTTGAAAATTAAAACAATTTTTTATTTTTGTACACAATTTATTTTAGATATTTGTATAAAATTTTATTAAAACGTTTAATTATCTTACAAGTTGGAGATATTATTTTACAATTTAAATGTGTAAATTTGTAGGGTAATTATTCATGATTTTCGTTTTCAACTGTGTTGATGAATTTTAACACAAGGGTTTTGTCTCGTTTCTTTTTTCAAATTAATTATGAATACAAAGTTCGTCAAATTAAATTATTATTTGTTCCCTGCATTTTTGTTTCATTTTTAATTGTGGATAATTTAAAAATACCCTTGAATTCACAAACTGGGAGAGTCTTGTGTTCCCGAGTTATCTGACTAGCTGGACCTTAAAGAAGCCGTTGTTCATCAGAACACGACAATATTTAATATATAATATTTATATTTTAAATATAGCAAATTCCTTTTATTTTATAAAAATATTTAAGTAGACGCCATCTGTTGATTAAATTAAAAGGGCCCTGAAAAAAATGCCCCTCTTAATAAAACTTTTTTTGGTAAAAATTCTTGATAAGAGACTTTAAAAAGCAATTTTTCTGAAAACTTTTAACCATCCCTCTTTTTCTAAAAATAATAAAATAGTTTTGATCGCTTTTTAAATTGTTTCTTAAATGTGTCAATCGCGAATGTTTTTACAAAAAACTTTCCTTTTATTCTTCTGTACATGGTAAAATTTTTAAACATTATCCGTTTAGTGAAACATAGTCAAAAATATATAAAGTATCAGTATGGAGGCGTCCATAAATTACGTAAAGCGTTTAGGAGGGGGGGGCGTCGAGCCGAATCTCACTAAATTTCATATGGGGAAGAGAGGGGGCCTCTGCGAATATCAGGTAATTGTTTTCCCGCAAGAACCAAATAAAATTGCAAAGAATTTTGGTTAAATTAATTGTAATTGTCTTTACTAGTTTTTTTTTTTTTATATTATCTCCTTTGATACAAGCAATCTATCCTAGGATAATAAGCTTTTTTACTGGCAAATTACAATAAAAAAAAACATGTAGAGAATTGTTCCAGTGAGCAATCTCTTTATTCAAATATCTTTAATGTCTGTTCACTAAATCAACTGGCTGATATCTTTTTAACCTACGCACATCACTTTCACTGTTAACCAATAGCTGGGTAGCGGAAACATTTGGGTGGTTTGAAAGTCTTTCTCGATATTTGTCACTGTAACCTCTAATCTCTTTCATGACGGAAGGTAATGGAACATCTCGTAGAATGACCGAGTTGGGAACGTAATACGGTGCATCGACTATAATACGAAGAACCTTGTTTTGAAATCTTTGAATTATGTCTATGCTTGAGTTGGCAGCTGAAACCCAGAGCTGGATCCCATACGTCCAGATCGGCTTCAATATGGTTTTGTACAATAGTAGCTTGTTTTCGATGGATAACTGGGAATTTCGCCTGATAAGCCAGTACATGTGTCTCAATTTGTGTCCAAGCTGCAGTCTCTTTGTGATTATATGTTTTTTCCACGTCAACCGTCTGTCCAGATGCATGCCGAGGTATTTGGTGTTCTCAGTTTGTGGTAGTTGGCAATTGTTGAGTTTCACAGGTGGGCAGGTGTCTCTCTTCATAGTGAAGGTCACATGTGCAGACTTGGTTTCGTTTGCCTTTATTCGCCACTTTTTCATCCAATCTTGTATTCTGTTAAGATAGTCTTGCAGACGTCTAGATGCTATAGTTGCATCTATATGCGAGGCGAGTATCGCTGTGTCATCAGCAAAAGTGGCGACTGTAACAAAACTTACTGATGGTATGTCATATGTGTATATAAGGTACAGGAGAGGACCAAGGACGCTTCCCTGAGGAACTCCAGCATTGATTGGGTGAAGGTCAGTGTAGTCGTTTTCTTGTTTAACCAGGAAATGTCTATTACTAAGATAGGATTTAAGGATCTGGTAAATTTGATAAGGTAGGTTAAGTTTTATTTTGTATAGTAGTCCTACGTGCCAGACCTTATCGAATGCTTGACTTATGTCCAAGAACGCTGCCGAGCAGTAACGCTTGCTGTTTAGGTCTCTGTTTATAATTTTGACTATGCGATGGACTTGTTCAATAGTACCGTGCTTATGACGGAAACCGAATTGATGGTAAGGTATAATGCCTCGGTTTTCCACTATTGGTCTCAGTTTGTCTATAAACACCTTCTCAAACACCTTCGACATCAGAGGAAGCAGGCTGATAGGTCTATATGATTTGACTTCATTTGGATTTTTTCCAGGCTTCGGGATCATTATTATCTGTGCTACCTTCCATTGACTTGGAAAATGATTAGTGTTAATAACAGCATTGAATATTTGAGTTATTGCTTTAAACCCTTTTTCAGACAGTTCTTGTAGGACTTTCCCGGTGATAAGATCGAATCCGGGCGCTTTTTTTGGGTTGACCTTCTTTTTAATGGTTTTCTTAATATCTTTAATTTTAAATTTTGAGAGTGGTAGGTCCATTTGGAATGGAGCTTCCAGATAATCGTAAATTTTATCCTCTTCTTCTGCTGTGTTTAGTGATGGATTAGGTTGGAAAGTGTTTTCCAAATGTTCTGCGAAGACCTCAGCTTTCTGTTTATTATTTCTAGTCCACTTGTTATTTTGGTCCTTGATTGGAGGATTGATATGCATTGGCTTTTTTAGCTTTCTAGTAGCTTTCCACAGAGAATAATCAGTAGCGTCCGTTGCACTCAAATTTTCAAGGTATTTCTGAAGTCCCTCATTTCGAATGTCGGTCAAAACCTGTTTCAACTCTTTAGTGGCTTTGTTAAGGTTGGCTTTATCCATTGGAGACTTTCTTTGTTGCCATCTTTTTCGCAATTCACGCTTTTCGGCTATTTTCTGTTGAACTATGAGTGGTGTTATCTCTTTGATATCTTTTTCGTTGATGTCGGGGGTAGCTTTCCATGCAGCTTGCTGGATGTTGTTTGTCAGTTCGTTAACTGCGTTTTCCAGGTCCTGTTCTGACTTCAAGAGAACTTTTAAATTTATAAGTTGGTCCAGTTCTTCTCTGAAGGCATTCCAGTCAGTTTTTTTACTTGTTAGGGTTGGTTGTTTCTGTTTTCTTTTTATTTCAGAGTAGATAGAAAGGATCACTGGGGAGTGATCAGAAGAAAGGTCAAGACTGGTTTCTATTGAGGTTTTTTTGATGTCGATACCCTTCGTAATAAAAAAATCGATTACATCGGGGGCTCTTGTTTCATCGTAAGGCCAATGGGTTGGGTTTCTTGTAGATATAGTTTGGAGAGCCTTGGTCTTAATAGTTTTGATTAATTCTCTTCCTCTTGTAGTTGTTAATCTGGAACCCCATATTGGGTGTTTAGCATTGAAATCCCCCCCGACAATGAACTTTTTCCCTAAGGTGTTAATAAATTTGTCGTACTCATTTTGTTTGATTGTGTGACCTGGTGGGCAGTATATTGAGGATATAAGGCAATCCCCTAATTTGTCGTTCAGGATCACATTAGTAGCCTGTAAATATTTTTCTTGGTATTTTTCCGCTTCATGGTGTTCTATACTATCGCGGATGACTATGGCTGTGCCTCCGTGGGCCTTGCCCTCCCCTGGGTGCTCGGTGTAATATACCTTGTATTTTGGAATTTTGATATTATGTTTGTCCGTGATTTTTGCTTCAGATATTAACATTATGTCAATATCTAGGTCTATTAAAAAAGATTTGATTTCGAGAAAGTGTTGGTACATGCCATTAGCGTTCCAGATGCATATTTAGTATTTATGGTTTATTGACACGATGTTTTGCTGACGAGAGATGTTAAGAGGTTCAACATAGTGCTCATGTTTCTGGCGTTTTCTCTGTTTTGCTCAATTAGTTCTTTTAATAGTTGTTTAAGTTCTCCAATATCATTTGATGGTTGATTGTTTACGCAATCTTGCTGTGGTTGCTGTTGCTGTACCTCGCCTCTTGCTGCGTTCGAGTATGAGGTTGGTTGGTTTGGTAGACTTGGATAGGAGTTGTTATAATTAGCTGGTGACCTATAGTAAATTTTAGTTTTGTTTTGTTCTTGGTTTGTTTTTTCGGCTATTTGGATTTTTTCTTTTGTTCTTAGGGTCGGATATAATCTTTGTTGCAGCTGCTTATGAACTTCACATCCGCGATAATTGGCTGGATGTTTACCATCACAATTAGCGCATTTTACCAGTGGGCTTCGTTCTTTCCGTTTACACTCTCCAGTCAGATGATCTCCTGCGCATTTGACGCAACGCGGTGTTTTTCGGCAAAAGTTCTTGGTGTGGCCATAATTTTGGCATCTCGAGCACTGAGGTATCTCGCGTTTGGCATATGGTGGTTCAAATTTGACCGAGGAGTGGCCTAGGTGGCTAACTTTGTAGATTTCTTTAGTATCCTCCTCAGGTTTTAAGTCAACGAAAAACATTGGCAGTGGTATGTAAGTTGTTTTATCATCTATTCTTTCTTTGCGTTTAATGTTCCACACATTTGTAACTTTATGTCCCAACTTGCTTAGTTCATCCATTATTATTTTCTGTTCAGTTGATGGATGTAATCCTCTTAAGACAACTCGGAAGCTCTTTTCCTCCTTGGGTCTATACGTGTGATATTCAGTTTTTTCTTCATCTAATGCTTGAATAACTGGGGTGTAGTGCTCGCGTTTAAAAAGTTGAACTTTTACAGTGTCTTCTCCTAGAGATTTGACTTGGTATTCACCTTTGGTTATTGAGGTTAACTTTTCATGCAGTGGTGCAATTTTTTGCACATGATAAATTGTTATTGGTGGTGGTCTAGGTTCTGGTTTTTCGGTTTGGTTTTCGGGATTTTGATTTGCGTTATCTGTTTCATCAGCTTCTCCGCTTGCCAGTACTGCATATTTGTTTTGTGTTTTGATAGGGTTGTTTCCAAGCCAGTAGTCTGAGATTTTACTTTGTTTTCTTGATCTAAGCTGTTCAGGGCTTCTGATTCTTTTTTTATTTTGCACTGTTTGAAATGCGTTGTCGTGTTGATTTTCATTTGTGTATGTTTCGTTGTGTACAGCTTCCTGCTCGATAATCTGACTATTTTGTGGCATTGGGTGACTTGTTGTTATCATTGGTACTCCATTGTACATATTCTGCGCTGCATTAGGCAGTAATAACATCGGTTGTTGGATTGTTAATGATGGTTGCCATGGGTATTGGGAAAGCATTGCTTGTGTAAACGGTTGCGGTATTTGTTGAGAAATGTATTGCTGCTGTACGTTAGGGTCGCATATTGATTGCATAAGTTGTGACTGTTGAGGTTGAGGTATATGATTTCCAGCCATCACGGCTGTACGATCGAAACATTCAAAGTAACAGAATGGCTTATTCCGGATCTGCTCTATTTATTTTACTATCTGTCACCTGTCTTTGATAAGAATTAAATTTGTTTATTTTAACTGACAATAATGTTTTGATTTTGGAATGTTTTACAATTAAAAATTTACTCACGGTACCGTTTTTGATTGCACTGGTACTATATTAGTTTATTTACACTTTGCACACTTCAAAATAAATTAATAATCGGTTCACAATTACAATTTAATAACTTTATAAATGCACAAGGAATCGCCCGTGTTATCTCCTTGAAGCTCAGGACCGGACTACTAGTTAAATAACAGTCTTTAAGCAAATTATGTTTTTTTTTAATAAGTCCAAACGAATTGACACTAAAAATACACAACTTGAAAAATTTCACGTGAGATTAGGGGGAGTGGGGAGGAGGTTAAGCCAAATCTTACCAAGGGGGGGGTCAGAAAATCGCCAAAAACGTCGTACGTACGTTATGGACGTCCCCTATGTGACTACTAAGGGCCAATCTTTTCATGTTTTCTAAACGTCAAGTAGTTACTTGACGATTATTTTTCTTGAGATTTTTGATGGTTGAGTAAAATAGTTGGGTCTTTTGGTTGCATTTTATGCTACTAGTATGTCAACTTTATCATGCTATAATAACTTTAGTAGCCAGTTAGCTGATTTAAGCCTAAAAAGATAAAGTAAAGAAATCGTAACTACTTGACGATTAAAAAACATGAAAAGATCGGCCCTTAGAATAGTAAAGGATATAGGGCTTGAAGGGATGGTGGCTCTATCTTCCGTCACAAAATTTTTTTATTTTTTATAAATTTTGAATAAATTATTATTTAAAATCTTTAAAAAAAATTGAAAATTGTAAAAAAAACATGTTTTAAACTTACACAGAAAAAAACACCCGTTTTAAACGCATTTAAAACAAATGGTTGTTGAAGAGGCTAGTAGAGGTAGCATGAGACTATATCGCACCTTGTTGCACTCGTGGCGGAAGATAGGTGAATCAACCTTTGACGGCGGCGAAGTTTTTTCATAAACCATAAAAAAATTTCAAAATTTTTTTTGATTTTTAGAATTTACATAGTTACCATTTGGCTGTAAAGAAAATTCAAGCTATTTCGTTGAATAGTTTAAAATATATAGCGATATAGAAATCACCATTATTATTTACTATCAATTTGTACCTACATTATATTTATTTTCTCTTTTATTTTTCAATAAATGTTAATGAAAATTGTTTACCCCATACATTTCAACAATATCTACCAAATAGAAAAAAAATATATGTCAAATTTTGTTTAGTTTAAAAGAAAACTTCGCCGATAGTAATAAAATGAAATATTGTTAATTTAAATGCAAGTTTTAGTTAGCCAAGTCGAAAATTGGTTTGTAAAACTTTCACTATTGTAACAAAGATGGAGCAATTTGAAATTTGTTTTTGTGAAGTTTAAAATCGTTTTTCGAGAAATACATTTCATTAGTGTAGAAGTTGACGATACCACGTTAAATTTAATAATAGTTTAATAAATCTCTATATATAAAAATGAATCCCTATTTCCCTTGGTCATCGCATCACGCGTGAACGGCTGGACCGATTTTGCTAATTCTTTTTTTGTTGTGTTTGTTATTGTCAAGAGAAGGTTCTTATGAAAGAAAAAATTCAAAAAATCGAGCAAAAAGATAAAAAATTGCAAAAAAAATATATTCAACAATTTTCATTTCGCTAAAAAGTTAAATGATTTATCGATTCTGAGGCGAAACGAAGTTCGACGGGTCAGCTAGTATTCTATAAAAATAATCGTTTTTTGGATACCAATTCAGAACAACGTCATAAAATGCATTTTTGACCATACTATTCATAAGCGATTATTTTTTGTTACCCTCCCAAAATTAGTCCACTTTGTTTAGAACTGTCGTCACTTGTTCGTTCACTTGTACCGTTATGAAGGTACGCGCCAGGACTTATGGAATAATACAATAGGTATAATGCTTATGGCCGATTTCAGCAACGTTATAATATAGCTAATCACACATTATTTAATTCAAATCAACTACGAACCAATGGAAAACGACTATTAGCGCTGACAAACGTTCTCTATTGGTTCATAGTTGATCTAGGTTAATTAATGTCTGATCAACTATATTATAACGTTGCTGAAATCAACTATTAGTGATTTATGATTATGAAATGCAAGTTTAAAACGTACATGAAAAATTATATTAGAAAGTTTTACAAAAATATCTATAATTTCTTTAACATGAAAAAACATGTAAAAAATAAAGCTTTGTTTAGATTTGCAATTCTTAAGAACTAATTTTAATTATATCAAAAATTATAATTTTAAATAAAATTTTAATTTATTAAGAAGGGCCTAGTAGAGATACCATGAAACTATATCGCTCTCTGTTGCACTCATGGTGCAAAATATATGAACCAACCTTTGACGGCGGCGAAGTTTTTTCATAAATCATAAAAAAATTTCAAATTTTCTTTTGTTTTTTAGAATCTACATAGTTACGATTTGGCTGTAAAGAAAGATCAAGCCATCTTGTTGAATACTTTAAAAAATATAGCGGTATAGAAAAACACCATTTTTATTGGTGATTTTTAAATTGCTGTAAATTTTAAAGTATTTAATGAAATAGCTTGATCTTTCTTTACAGCCAAATGGTAACTATGTAAATTCTAAAAAACAAAAAAAAATTTGAACATTTTTTATGGTTTATGAAAAAACTTCTCCCCCGTCAAAGGTTGGTTTTTCTATCTTGCACCATGAGTGCAACAAAGAGCGATATAGTTTCATGCTATTTCTACTAGGCCCTTCAGGAAACTAACTTATTTGCATAATAACAATAAGCCTCGCAATAAGCAGTATAAAGCTGACGTCCAGGGACCTAGCTAGACATTGGCTAAGGAGGGGTTTTCTCGAAACAGTTTGTTTTGCTTATGTCTCAAAGGGGGGGAGGAAGTCTGAAGAAAAATATTTCTAAATTACATTTTTAGGGACCGCATTCAGGGTAAAGTTTTTTGTTTTAAATGTACACAGGGTAAAGTATCAAACATCTAAATTCTAAAACATATAATTGGAGAATTTTGATAGGATGAAGCTATATTAGTTTAATTAAAGAAGCTGTATTTGAAACGATATGACTAAAAAATTAAAAAAAACCTTTTATTTAAAACTAGGTGGAACGACATCTAACCGTCTAACCGACGAAAGGCCGTCCACGGACGGGTAGCTAGCCGATAGATCTCTATTTTAGAAAAAATATAAAAGTCAAATATTAAATTTTCTGGTTGGATGATCCTCGGATTAACGGAGATAAAATTACCAACATAAAACGTTTATTATGGGTGGGTAGTACCAACCTCGGTTATACCTCGTTCAACTTTGAACTTAGTTCAACTAATCAATTTGGTTAAATACAGGATTTTTAGCCATGGTGATTGGTTAAGCTCAGTTCAAAGTTAAACGAGGTTTACCCGACGTTGGTATAACCTAGCCCATCAATTTACTCGTGTATAATATAATATACTATTATTTATAATATTATATTATTATTATTATTGTGATATTAAATAAGTAATAAGTAATAACTAATAAGTAAGCGTTACAAAAATATTCGAGCCCTTGATAAGAAGCGGTGTATATTTTTAAATTTAAATTTTATATAATTTACTTATTTAATATTTAGTGGCAAACAAGGGCGGATCCGAGGGGGGGGGGGGATCGCCCCCCCCCCTTAAAAAAATTATGCATTATAAATATAACGTAAAAACTAAAATTAATGGGAAAAAAGCTATCAATTTTGGTATTTTTCTTAACAATTTATGAAATCGCCCCCCCCCCTTTCTATAAAACCATTGGCAATAATTGAAAAAGTTTGAAAAAGTTGCTAGAGCCGCCCCAGGTGGCAAAGCCATTTTGTTCTATCACTCTCTGTAAATGACTCGGTATTATTGATTCTATTTTGCTTGAGGTCTTTGCTAGGGATCCAAATGATTGTGACATCAATAAATCTCATAATATGAATTTGCAACCGCGTAAATTAACTTATTTTTAAATTAACCCCGGAACTTAATGAATTACATATTATTTAAATAATGAAGTTTAGTTCGACGTGCGTGTAGCATCTATGTGTGTTTTCGCTGCGTAATAAGAAACTAAATAGGTAAGACGCATGGTATAAGTTATTATAAAATGTTTGTTTGTTTGTTGCAATTTAAGGCCTAATAGAGATAGCATGAAACTATATTGCACTCTGTTGCACTCATGGCGCAAGATGAGTAATCCAACTTCTCACGGCGGCAAAGAATTTTCATACATCTGTTGGAATGTTGTTGGATGTAGAATATTCATTTGAGTTTTACAAAGTAAATGATTTTAGAAAAAATTATCGTTTTACCAAAGTAATAGAACAATTCCAAAAAGATAACAAACGTAGACCTAGACAGGTAGTTTTCACCCATTCTGCAGGTAGTCAGATACCCTTCTCTCTCGATCCACACCCTCTCATTTGTAACTTATAGAATTCTACTAAAAATGAGCCTAAATCTTATCATTTCTATTACTCAAGAGAGGGCCATATAAAATATAATTTTTAACAACCGAACATTATACAACTACCTAAACAAAGTGAGAGGCAAATAGATATCAATTTGCTATCCTTATTAGCCTCCTCTTAAATGAATTTTGTTTTAAACATGTTTAAAACACCTTGTTTAAAACAAAATGTTTTAAACATTACAACCCTGCCCTTAAGCCGTAGGTACTACCTGGGTAAATAATCTGGGAAACACACTTGAATGCGTTATTGACATTTAAAAATAATATTGTAGCTTAACTAGATTTTTTACATTACAAAGTTACAAAATAAATATTAGAATCTTAATTAAAAAAGATTGTTTTATTTATATTTATGATTTTTTTCAATGTATCAAGTTATAAATAATAATTAATAATCAAATTAATTTATATTTTTTGTTAAGCTTTCGAGCTCAAATGAGTCTCTCCGTCAGAATAATTAATATTATTTTATCAATAAAATTATCAGCTATAATTGAGTCGTCCAAATGCAAACCCAGACATAGACAAAAAAAATTTTTTTTGAGCTTTTGGTATCTAGGGACTCATAATATTATTACGAGTCGTTAGATACCAAACACTCAAAAAAAAAATTTTTGTCTCTGTCTGGGTTTGCATCTGGACGACTCAATTATAATGTACCAAAGGTGATAATAATCACGCAATAATTTCGGCTAATAATTGCATGCATTATTCTGATTGGTATAATATTATATAAGGAAGTTATCCAATGAGGTAACATAATTTTAATAAAACAACAAAGATAACATAAAATGTAACGTAGCATGAAAAACAGATTTTTACTTATTTTGCAAAATATTAAGTTTTTGATTAGGTTTAGTACTACAGTGGGGCCCGCTTAATGTGATCACATTGGGACTTGAGGTTTTTGATAACAATAACCGATTGATAACAATAAAAGAAAAAATTTTTTATTGGTTATTTATTAGTATGTAGTACATCTACAAAAATTAATTAATAATAATCACTCATTGTGTAGTTTTCAAGTAGGACTGAATCTTACAACACACATTAACAGCAAACTATCGTCCATTTATGTATTTAAACGACGGAATTGATAATAAACATAAATATGTAATGTGATATCACATGTGTGATGTTGATTTTCTTGCTAACACCTGACTTTATATTATGTGGGTGGTGTGCACAATATAAAAAAATGCTTGTAACTGAAAATCAACTCCTTTGCTCGTGGGAGAAAATAATCTTAAGAAAAATATGATAACATTTAACCGAATTAGGATAACTATAAGCAATGTTTTTCGTGTGTAATAATATATGTCCGTTCCGTTCCTGGCAAAAGTGATAACAATATCCGAATGATAACATTAACCGCGATCACAGTAAGTTGACTAAGTAAACAATGATATCTTGACTTTTTTCAAGTCATAGCAATTCTAAAATTAAACACGCTCATGAATAGAATATCGAGATTCCTGTTGTATATTCAAAAGAAATTGGCTTTTATTAAACAAATGCAAGTACGAAAGAATGTTGAATCTATTAGAAGAAAAATTTATCTATTGTAGGTATGAGCACCATGTCAGATTTGCACATTCAACATAAAAAAATGTGTAATTAGGGGTCGTCTATATCTAGGGAAAGGGGTTAAAAAAAGGTGACTAATTAACGTAAATGTGACCAGGGAAGTTAACAAATTTTGATGTCAGCATAAAAATTCTATTTTTGAGATTTTTAATTTTCTAATTTAATTTTTTAATATTTTGTAAAAAATTTCATAATTAAAAAAATTAAATTTTTAAAGTGTTTAAGATTTATGATCATCGGCCACTCGGGGGGGGGGGAGGAAAGCCTGAATTTAGTAGGGTTCAACATAGCTTGGACTTCACAAAATACGTAATAAACATAAAGGAAAATTTCATTGTAGATATATAACAAAAAATCATTTTGAGCAGTACAATTTTTGAGGATAGCACGGTATACCAAGCTCACAAATTAAAAAATTTATTGCAAGGTAAAAGTTGATGCACTTCTTAGTTATGTTGCAATCTTTTTAACGCACAGAACTACTTAAGCGAGATCTCTGAGACAGTTTAACTTATTAAAAATATCTGTGGAGTACCTTCCAGCACTCCAATCTCCAATAGAGATCTTAAAAAATTTGGATATCTGAGACAGTTCAATTCATTAAAAATGTATCCTCAGGCCAACAAATAATCTAAATCGGGATATTTAAACCAAAAAACCCTTAAACCATGTTATTTACTTGATGATCACTCTAATACGGCGTAAGAACATCTATGATAGCCCAGGTCTGTAGGTAAGGTCGAAGGTTAAGTGCACTTCTGTGTTTGATAATAACAGATGATTAAACATGACATGGTTCTAATTAGAGAAGAAGCTTAACTTCTTAATTTATAATATAATAATATGGTGTAATCAGATTAAAAGTGGTACTTTGTCTAACAAGCAATAATTGCTTTTGAGAAAAAAAATTATGTAACAATTTTTAACGAATTTAAATTTTCTACAAAAAAAGGCTCCGACAATAAAATATTTATCTCTAGAAATTTAGACGTAAAGGCATTGAAATTTGCAGATCTTGACTCTTTGGTCAGAAGATGTTATATTTATTAACAAAAACTCAATAAAATTTGATAGAAAACATTAAAATGAAGCCGTTTTGATACGAAAGAATAAAAATATTTCGATTAGTTTAGCCAAAAATCGATTTTAAAGTTTTCATTTTCTACGCAAAATTTGACCTTATTGACGCATTCTATTACCCGTCCGTGTCCGTCCATATAAAGAAAAACAAATCTTTTGTTGAAGTTTTTGTGGATTTATTTAATTGTTGCAATAAACTTAAAATTGTACATGGTAATAAAAATTGCACTTTCCGTATAACAAATTTTTAACAATTTTAAATTTTAATTTGTTATAAATTAGGAAAATAGTATAAAAACATCAAAAATTTGTAAATAAAATTTAGGACTAGATTAAAATACTGAAGTTAACATCGTTCAAATAACCAAAATTGTACATTGTAAATTTACCTCTAGTGTGAATTACTAATTTTTAATGGAGGGATTGAAGTTAATATATATTTAATTTACATTTTTACAAAACCAACTGGAGCAATAACAACAATTTGTTTAAGTACAAAAATTATTTATTAATAGTTAACAGAATACTTGGATGAAAAAGTAAGAACACAACCGAGTGATCGAATAAATAAGAACCTTAATATTTAAATTCCTTACTTTTTCTAAGTTGAGTATAAAATTTAAAAAATTATAAACAATAATAAAGATTACTTTCTTATTGATAAATAATTCAAAAATCAGGGCAAGTCTAAATCTTCACTTTCATCAGCACCATAGCCTTTCTCTTGTCATTCTTCCAATTCGTCCATACGACACCTTATTGCCATTTCCACAACTTCTAAACTCGGATAATCTAACTCTTTCACTAAACATAACACAGCCGAAAGTATATTGGAATTCTGAAAGCTTAACATTTTTAAAAAGCACATTTTGTTAACTAATTATTTACTCTTGTAACTGGACGCCTGTTGAAAGGTGGTTGAAGTGCAGCCGGACAAGAATATCGTTCTCTACGTGTTAGACCCTCGTGACCATGCGAAGAAACCTCACTGCCGTCATTTTGTCTGTAATTATTTGAAACTTGGCCATTGCCGTTTGTGTATTCCTGGTTTTAAAACAAAATTAAAATAAGCCTTTTGTTAACGCAAAAATTGATCACGTTGGTTAGTTTACGAACCTTGATGCAGTTAGATGATTGACTCGTTACTATTTTAGGTTCCCTAAAGGAACTTTCACCAACCTCTCCGTTAGTATTATTTAGTGGACTTGATTTCTATTAAAAAAGTCAGTTTTTTAAATGTGATGATTTTAAAAAATTAAATTATAGCGGTTTTTCACTTCGAAGCATTTGATGGTGATTTTTAGTTAATTACTTTGTTTATGAAAAATGATAATTTACCTCATAATATTGAGCAGGTCTTTGATATTCGTTCTCATAATGACTATTTCGTCGATCACCGCATTCTGGTTCAGCATAATAAGTTGGTCGAACTGCCTCCTGCCTTCTAGGTGGACTTATCTGTTTAGAAAATATCAAAAAGTTTTTAAATTCCTTTCATTTAAATGACCCCGCGCGCAAAATCTATAAAAATGTTATGCGGGATCTTTTATAAATTGCAATTGGAAATTTAGTTATTTTAATTCAAAATAGTTAGTGAAGGAGCCTACCTGCCCAGTCGGCGAATACTCTCCACTCTCGGTAGTAACTTCATCCTTGATGTAATAGTCTTCCATTTCATCGTTTTCATATTCAGGCTGGTCAACATTAATACTGTTAAATTTTGTTAATTGCGTAAGAAGAACGTAAAAAATTATAAAACGTTTAAATTAAAACTTTACAACTCTGTAAGTAAATAAAGGCTAACCACCCTCTCAAACATTTTTAATATTAGATCTTGATTATGATAAAAAATGTAGGAATTAGATTGAATTACAAAAAATTACGTACTGGTTTTCAAATAATGTTAAAAGCTTTGTCAAATTTAGATTTAAATTAATCAAGTTAAACAATAGAATTTAAAACGTACTTCCTGCTTTATTGGACTTTGTTGCGGGCTGTATTCCGTTTCAGTTGGATATTCCTGATACCTTTGGTATTGACTAGGAGGAATACTTTCTTCGTCGCTCTCTGGAGTATCTTCAGGGTGCGTAAGAAGTCTTCCTTTTCTTGCAGCTTCTTTCAAGTCGTTGTCGTCCACTGGTATATTATCCAATTTTTGAAGTTGCGGCAATGTCCTTAACACGGCCAAACGATACCTGATAACATTGAAAATTAATTAATATTTTCTTCCATAAAACCAAAAAGGAAAACCTACCCGTCCACTGATGCACATGGATTTTCACCCAGCCACAGATTTTTTAAATTATGTAATCCTTGTAAGTAACAAATTTGATTTAAATCTCGTATGTCGTTTTGCCGAATATATAACTCTTGCAGGGCATGGCAAGATTGAAAATCCACCAAGCTATTTATTTTATTTATACTGAAACAAAAAATGACAATTAGTTTTAATTTAAATAGGTACATAGGAAGTTTAAAAAGTTTGATCCAAACCAAAGAAAATTCAACGATTTGATTTTGAAATTGAAACGAAAGTGAAAATTTAGTGATTATTTAAAATCTTAAATAATGTAATTAGTGCTGCTTACTGCTTAATTAGCTAATTAAGTTATTTAAATATCACAATCGCTAACTTTGGGCATGTCATTTAGTCAATTGGTTAACGTAAAAAACCAATTAGACATGGATTTATTTTAATTAAAATTTTAAGTACATTTAAATAGATATTGAAAAGATGTAAAATTAAATTGACTTGAAAACCAAAAGTGGTTTACAAAATTAATTAAAAATTGTCGAACATCGTGTGTCCATGTTGACCATATATGGGTCACAGGTGACAAGGAAAACAGGATTGTTATTCATCGATTTAAATACTTTTCATCCCACATTGTAAAAACCTTCTTGGATTTCGATTTCTTTAATGGTAAACAATCAGGTAAGTGCGCATAAAGTTTAAGAAATGAGGAAGCTGATAGATACAATTTAAAATAATAAAAGTAAAAACAAATTTAATGATCATTCATCTTATTCACATTTTCCTGACTTTTGTGACCTTTTTTCATGTTTCATTATGCGTGGGGGGGGAGCCTCCACCAATATTTCAGGAAGTTGGTAAAATCACTCAATTTTTTATGAATTCAGTTGGAAAATTGGGGATTGTTCCCCCTGACAAAAGTTGATTGGGAACGTCCATGTAAGGCACATAAGAAACCTACAGATTAACGTGGAATCCAAACCACGAGAAGAGTTATTAAACCCTGATGGATTTCTTACCGAGAGGACACGGCAGAATGCAGTTCATTCTTCGAACCGGATACTCTGCATCAGCATTTTATAAGTATGTACTAATTATTTAAAAAAATCCTAACATGAGTAATCACTTGGCTGTAGAAAATTTAATCTTCGTAATTAGGTATTAATATTTAACTATGGTACTAAATGCATTGCATTAATTTACCGCAACAGCTGATATCAATAATTCATTCAATAACTAAAAGTAAAATAAATAAATTTAATGATTTAGCCTTTAATTTTCAGAGATTATTGATTTGTTCACGTTGGTACATATAAATAATTGCTGTTTTAGTAATGTCACGGCAGCACACCATAATTCCCGAGTAATCTTAAATGAAGAAATTCGGGAAAAATTGATGAAAATTCAAAGTAAACTAATTTTTTTTGCAAAGTCTTTTACTGGTAATAGCATGCTTGCGTGACACATAAAGAGTCACGACAAACCTATCAAGATTATAAATTTTAAGAAAAATGTCAATCAGAAAATGTATTATAATTTTCAAAAAAATTATTAACTTGATCCACGTAGTAGTTCCAGAAATATAGAGCTATAAATTTTGGTTAAGTAATAATTAACATAAATTAGGATTTTGCGTGTGTAATCACTCATCATTTCATTAACTTTTCTGTGTGAGTTAAAATAACAAATCCTTGAAAAACTGATGTTTGCATTTTTGGGAGCAAATTAGAAAAATGTGCGTCCAATTCGATTAATAACTTAATTGCTCATAAATACATAAATAAAATTTATACTTTCTGCGTTAAATAATTCAGTTTCTAAAATTTTATGGTTACCGTTCTTCAAATAGCACAAAATTATTAATATAAACTATAGAATTTACAAAACATGAACTACTTTAAATTTGTCATTGCACTTCCTACCTATTCAAAAATCTGTTTGCGTAACAAATAATATCGTTGAACGTGACCAATGAATTAATTCTAAATACTTTATTGTCCATATGAATTGGACAAAATAATAAAATACCAATTGAGTAGGATTACTGCTGTAAACAAACACATTAGTCAAGATACATTCATTTTACATTCCATAAAAGGACCGTCCGTTTGATTGTGCAAGGACGTGGTTTAGATTTTTAATTTTTTCGGAACCCACGTACTATACTACTGCACTGGTGACATATTTTTTTGTTATATTCGAGGAAACGGGCAAGATACCATTGGAGGTTCTTAAACCATCGGGGGGGGGGGGGGTCCACCCCGAAAGTTTTGGTGAAGACTTAAATTATTAACTTTTTTATGTTTTTGCATCAGCAGTCTCCTTTTTTGTAGGTAATCATCAGCTAGCAATTTTGCGGCGTAACAACAAAGTAAGAAAGATCTAATTAGGCATAAGAAGGTCGTCGGAAAAATTTTCTTGATGTGAGGTCCGGAGTGGGTAATTTAAATTTGTACATTATCGAAGGATTAACAGTTTCTGAAGAGCAATTTCATCTCGATCTATCGTCAAATGTGCTAAATAACACTAAAAAAAAAGTGTGTATGATTGTGACCTTGAAATTTTTCAAACTCTTCTGTGGTGCTTGATGATGGGACAAGAAGCGCAATTTTTTTTAAATACCTCTCCAGAAATATTAAATTGGTAAATTGAATAAGAAAAAGTTTTGTTCTATTACATCATCATCATTGCTGTAGCAATTTAATAGTCACTACATCTTGTAATAGTAAACACAAAGAGTGAAATTAAAACTTACGTAGTCCAAAACATCATAAAACGATAACGAAGAGAAAGTAAGATGAAAATGTTATTACAATTTATAATAAATACGTATAAACACTAAAATATTGTGTTTAATGACTGCATCGACAACAAAATTAATGAAAGTAAATTGTGTGATTATACGCTTACATTAATTAATAATTAATTATACAGTACTAACCGATTACTAAGCTCTCAATTATAATTTCATATAGTATTGAAGAAGTTTCCATTTTTTCGATGTGATTGGCCAAAAGATGTGATAGTTTAATAATTTAGCAATTAGAAAATATCAAAATTAAAATGGAAAGAATAATACAAAAGACGTGTCTAATACATCCTAGGATTGATAAATATATAATTTGTTCTTTTCGGTCGGGGATTAATCGTGTATTAATACCAGGGAACTAAAGTGCAGTTTTCAACCCGAGTGTGGTTTATTTGTACGAAAATAAAGAGTAAATTATTACGTGAGAAAGTAAAACATTTTACTCCTGTGTTACACACGCTATTTTATTCACTCCCGGAATTTAAACTACAAGCAATCCCAGTAAAATAAAATGTATTTATTACAACAAATTGGACGATTGTTTTCATTATAAAGTGACTTTTTAGTTTTTACCATACTATAAATTGGCCTCCTAGTCTACTAGAAATATTATGATGAAAGGTTCGTTATGGAATATTTCCGACAAGCGACAACAATAAAATTTCCTGTAATTGGGTTCGCCTGTTGAAAATAAAACCGATTATTATGTCCAAACAAATGTTGCGTTGGTGAGGGCACGCAATATAGATAGCAAATAAAATTTATATCATTCGAGGAATCTGGTTAAATATAGAAGTTGGAAAGCAACATAAAATCAATGCCAAAATGAAATATTTCCATACTGCATTAATATGTTTATCAACCTTAAATCAATATTAGTATTAACCTAGTAACGGAAATCTAATCTATATTATTATTATGAAACACAACTTTTGATTATACCTAGTCGTGCCATATGTTCTGTGAAATGTTTGCGAATAAATTTAAACTATTTAAAAATAAAAATTCAATAATTTTTAAAAGCCATTTTATTAGGTACATTCCAAAGAACGTTTTACATTTGAATTTATTCGAAATGACCACCTTTTGCTTTCACACAGGCCTTTAAACGCCGTGGCCAGTCATCTATTGCGGCACGAACCACTTTAATTGGTATCGATGCCGCTGCCTTGATCAAATCTCGCTTTAGAAGCTCGATATTTCTATGAGGTATCTTACAAGCTTCTTCCTCAAGAATCGTCCACAATTTGTAGTCCAATGGGTTCAGATCGGGACTTCCTGAGGGCCAATCTTCTGCAGCAATAAAATCGGGTAAATTTGTTTGAAGCCATCGTTGCGTAGTTTTTGCTTTATGAGCAGGTGCCGAGTCTTGCTGAAATATCCAACGCTTTCCATCGAATAGAGTAGTGTTTAGTGGCTTTACCACTTCCTCTAACATTTCTTGATAAACTGGAGCAGATGTTTTTACACCTTTTTCACAGAAATGAAGCTGTGTTACACCTTCGTATGATACACCCCACCAAACCATTACTGATGCTGGAAAATGACCTCTTTCTACCCTAGGAATTTTTTCAGATGCTTCCTTAGAGCTGTGGGCATACACGCGATCATTTTGCTTATTAAATTTTGCTTCTATCGTAAAAATTTTTTCATCGGTAAACAAGATGTTTCGATGATCGTCATTCGCGTGCCGTACTAAAAGACGTTTTGCTCGTTCGCATCTCATGCTTTTTAAAGCCACTGTAAGGCGCTGTCCCGTTATCCTGCGATAAGCCCCAAGTTTTAGATCACTTCTTAAAACACGTGACATACTTCTTTTGGAAATTTGAAGTTCCCTAGCCATAATTTTCTGCTTTCTTAATGGATTTCTTCGAATTCGTTCACTAACTGCTTTTATCACTTTAGGTGTCCTTACGCTTCGTGGGCGACCACTTTTTTTTCTATCAGTTACTTTAGACGTCTCATTGTAACGATTGATGGTGCGATAAATAAAGGTTTTATTAATTTTTAATTTTTTCAGTAAATTAAAAATCTCCGTCACACTTTTATCACACTTATGTAGTGCAATCACTGCAATACGATTTTCTTTAACACCCCAATTCATGTTCACTCTTTAAAATTTCAAACTAAACTGTTACTCATTTTTACCTACCCTAATTGACCTTTCTAAAAGTACTGTTAAAAGTCCTAATCCCTTAAGCCGTAATGGCAAAAATTAACGGTACTTTTTATTCACAGAACATATGGCACGACAGGTTATATATATCTACATCCAAAATAGGTTTACCCACCGTCCAGACCACCTTGAAATGTTCAAGGGTACCTACTCTGTCTTGTCTTACTGTATACATCAGTGATTCCCAACGTGGGGCGTACGCCCCACCGGGGGGCAAATTGAATGTTGCGGGGGGCAACGGGAGCAATATGACAATTGACGTGTAAAATTTTCTAAGATATTCGGTTTCATCACCTTTATTGAATTATGCCAAAAACATATTTGCAACAAAAATTTTGAGAGATTTTATTGGCTCCAAAAATGTGAAGTGTCTGATAACGCCATACTTGTAATTGTCGATCACCTGAAAGCTCTGCAAGTTGATATGAAGGAACGATTTTCTGACTTGGACCAAATTGATTTTCCAACTTGGATGATGCAGCCATTGTTAGTGGATTTGGCTGATGTTACAAATGTGCAGTATCAAGAAGAACTTGCAGAAATGCAAAATGATGAGTCTGTTAAAACTTTATTTAACATAAAAGGAGCGATGGCATGGCTATGTGAGGAAACAGAAACCAAATATCCAAGTTCAACTAAATTCGCAAGGAAACTATTACTTCCATTTCCATCTTCCTATTTAGTTGAATGTGGATTCAGTGCCATAGCTGATTTGCTGCTCAAGAAAAGAAATCGGCTGGATATTTCCCAAAGGGGAGACTTGAGACTGAAGCTGACGAAATTGGAACCCAATATTAAATCTCTTTGCAGCAGGCATCAAGCTCAAGGATCTCACTGAATCATAATAACTGATATTACTCATCACAAAATATTGTAAAAATATTATAAAAACATATTTGTTTTGAAATAAAATTATTTTGTATACGAGAACTAATACTTTATCTTATTTTAAATTTATTAAAGGTTATGAAAAGTTCATGGAGGAAGTAATAACTTTTGAAATTATGAAATTATTTCTTAAAGGTGACTCCTTAACATTCCCTGAGACTTTATCGTTAGCCTAAAAAACATGGGGGGGGGGGGCGTGGAAATATCCATCGACCTAGATGGGGGTCATGGCTCAAAAAGGTTGGGAAACACTGGTATACATATAAACAAAGACGAGTGAGGCCGAAGGCCGAGCAACCAACTACAGCTACCTTCTATATATTTATGTAAAGCTTACTTAAAATTTCACATAGTAGAAACTATTTTATATTGGGTTAAACGTAGTGAAACTATTGCATGTTCAGCCATAATTTTTTAGGGGTGAATTTTCCCATTCAATTATACTTTGGAGATTATCGCTCTTTCTACAGATAGCAATGACCTATACACGTCAGCTATAAACTGGCAATTTTGTTCTATAATCTAAAATTTCGTTTTTCTGAAATAGTAATTAGATTTTCTTAGTATAGCTATACTATTAATTTATCCCATTAAACGTCTAATTAAAAATGGAAAAAGGGGATGGGTCAAAATCGATTTTCAAGTGGGTAGCATACTATAGGTACGCAAAAGTAATATCCCAGGAGTTTGTAATGATGCCCTTTTTATCTCTTTTTCGTCTGACCACAAATTTAGAACGATATGACATTGGGAAAGGTTCGACCAATAATGTGTAATCAATAAACACGCACAATAAAAGAAAACTTAAATCAAACCAATTCGGAAAAATCGTTAAAAGCATAAAACAAATAATATTTAAATGAAAACTTCCAAAAGCTTTGACCTATAACTAACTTTTTCCATTGCATAAACAGAACTTTTTCATATTTCGGTAAAAGCAACTAATATACCACTTTAAATGACTTCATATTTTATTAACACACGAACGACCCAATAACCCTAACCTTCGATACGATGTATCGGAAAAAATATTGACCAACATGTACGTGTGTACTTTCTACAAGGAAAAAATTGACCTTACAGGATCCAATTGGAAATGTCAAATTCTAAATACACGCACGGAAATGTATAAATTTTTTACGTTCTCGAATTAGATGCAGTAGAAGCAAAAATTTTGATACCACCCGGTACATATTAATTTCTATTTGGAATCAATCCAATAACGTTTAATTAATTAAAAGAAGATTTATGATACAGAAGAAATTGGAAAATTGGGAAAATAATTTATTTATCTTTTCACCAACGCAAACCATTAAGTAATTTAATTTGTCAATCAGGGAGTGTTTTTAGCACACCGACCTAACCGACATAGCATGTATGAACAAAAGGTACCTACTCGTATCTATACCATACAAAATTATAGATATTATGATAGGACTATTCACCTCTTTCTCTCTTAAGATACTTCTCGACAACGAACAATAATTTACGCGTCGATGATTTCAAATCGTGAGAATTTTTACCGTTGTTTGATTATTATCATCAAATTTTTTTAGTTCCGCTTACTTACGTGAATTACTTCTTTTCTTGAATTATTTAATGCAGGTTAGATTACACGTATTTTCACCAAAAACATTTTTAGTGTTTACGTGAGACTTGAGGAAATGTTTAATTCAGAACATCAAATAGAACATTTAACAGTTGAGTTTAAAAATGACTAGCATATATTTAGACCAACATTGAAGGATAATTAAACTCTTAATTATATTAATTGATATATATCGTTTTTGAAAACGAACGATGAAAATGTATAAGTCATGGTCACCACTGAAGCTATTAAATATTTAAGGAAACAAAAATGATCAATAATTTATTCTCGACGATTGCAGATCGACGAAAACTTGAGGAATTTCTGATGAGCCTTGAAATATCCATGTGTAGGGTACAGAACGACAATAAAAAGTACTTGACTTACCCCAAGTACACATCAATTAAATCATAATTTGATTGGAACTGAGCTACGATTAATGAGCCCTACGCATGAAGTGGAATGGGGTTGGAAAAATAACAGGAAAATTACAATGAAAGCTCGCAAAGTCGCGCTCTGTAGATATCATCAAAAAGGAATAAACAATGGCGTTTCAATGTGCGATTAGACAACAACCACACCTGATAATTAACATGGAAACATGACACTGATAGGTGACAGGTAGCAATTAGTGTTACTGTTAAAGCGTGTGTATTTCTTTGTGAAGTAATGCCAGGAACAGCTAGCTCTGAAAATTAATTTTGAAAATATAGAACACACTTCTTCCATTGAATGAATATTTACATTTTAGAACACAAAATTTAATTCTTGGTAAAAATGTGCGGGTGCCAGTAGATCAATTTATATTGATTTATAGCTAAACAAAAAGCATTAATTAACAAAAATTAATCAAACCCTAAATACAAACAATTCCGTGTGGTTAAATTGTAATAAAACATTTAGACCTTTTTTACTCTCCCCACAATAGGCAAAGTATTGTAATCTAACCAAAAATTAAAATTTTGGTATTAAAAAACTGAAGAAAAGTTTACTGGTTATCATTTTTGGCAGGATTTCCTTCTGTCTGATGGTGTCTTAGTCTAAGCGAATATAAACTATAAATAGAAGGTGCAGTGTATTTACAAACATTTAGCACCTTCTTTACTTTCCTCATAGCTATGTACAGGAAAAGTATTGAAATTCAATACGAAATCGATAATACTGACTATAACAACATTTTTATCAACGTAACTGTTTGTCTTTGCAAGTAAAATAATAGTATCAATCGTAAAGGCTAAACTGCCAAAAGTCATAAAATTAGGCGTGGAATTTAAAGCGTTCTTTATGAAAAGATTTACACCACATCAACGATTCCAAAACCTGAAAATTTATTTTTGAAATCAGGGCTCAGTTATAAAAACTTATTGAGCACTTCGCATTAGCAATTTTGATTAAAAATAAAAATTTCTTGATATTGTAAAAATACTTCTTCTATATCAGCTAATATTTGCTCAAGCTTATGTATTTGTTGAAATACGACAATATTGTTTCGAAGGAATTTACCTCTTCATTAAGTTTACCTCTTCATTCAAGTGCACTAAACTACAAATAAAATAAGCAGAAGTTTGCCCTATATATCAGGAAGCTTTTAGTCTATGGTGAGTGGTACAAAGTAACGATTCGCTACTTTTTGTTTCCAAAACTTTGGTACATTGATGTTGAAGAATTGTGGTTTTAACAAGACGGCGCCACGTACCATGCAGAAACCAAAACAATAGATTTATTGAAAAGGCAATTGACAAAAATCCTATTTCAAAAGGTGGACGTGTCAATTAGCCCCCAAGGTATTGTGATTTTAGTTGGGATATGTACCTAAAGGATCTGATCATGCTGATGAACCAGGTTAGGTTAACGAATTGGAAGTCAACATTATGACGTTTCATTGCGGGTATACGGCCCCAAATGCTCGAAAAAGTGGTCAAAAATTGAACTGAGAAGATGAGCTATGTAACTGGCAATCACGGTGCTCATATTATGTCCAAAAATTAATTTAAATATTAATATAATTTAAATAATAAAACCAAATTTATGGTTACTTGCTCAATTTTTATGTTTCACTTCAATCAAAATCGGGACGCGCTTAAGGCGCCTCTCTCGTACCTTAAAATGAAGGTCTTAAACAATTCAAGATTGTGCTGTTAATAATAATTATTTTCAAATGATTCCAAAACAATTATTTTGTACATTATTATTATTTGGTACAGGCTTAAAATTATAAAATTAAAATTTATTTCAAAGCAATTGTATTTTTAAGTACGACCAATCACACCGCTTATATTATTGGTCACATCATTGCTTTTAAATTAATTTTAATTTCAAAATTTTAAGCTTGTATAAAAATAGTTTTATGTTTTACCTAATTGATATTTTTTGAATAATGTAAAAATACTTATTATTAACAGCACAGTCTTGACTTGTATTTTTAGCATTTTAAAAACACCCTTTATACGGAAATGATGAACAAAAAAATAATCACTTTTAGAACATCCTTATATTTTTTACTCATTTTGTTGCATCATTTCAATGCTGCGTCTCTTTTTAACAAAAGTATAAATTAAGACATAAAATACACGTAAGATTAGTTGAACAATTAACTTATCAAAAATTGTCACTTGGTTTAATTATATCAACTTAATCGAATTTTAAAGAGTAATCGCGTTAGTCAGACTACGCATATACAGGGATCTCGTAAAGTTTGGAACAAACTCATTAAAGTTGAAAAAAGCATTACCACCATTTGCTTTCAAAATTTTATTGTCAACTTTTCAAAATTGTAGCCTTAACATTATTAAACTAGATCAAAAATGGTGGTCTTGAAAGCAAAAAGATAAGTTTTGGAAATCGACAATTTTCCAATCAACGATTTCGGCGATAATAATTAAAATTTTTCTCTTCAAAGTCATACATTTTACTGTTTTCGTGTTCTATCCAAATTCGCAAAAAAATAAGGGTTGCCATTTAACAAAAAATGTCAGTTACGTCATTACTCAAAAACAAATGACGGTATTTGTTTAAAATAAAATCGACGTATCTGAGAATTATTTCCAAAAAACTTTTGTTTTAATTTTGTTATGAATCTGTTCCCAATTTTACGAGCTCACTGTCTGGAAATAGTAAATATACACGAGAATTTAATATGTAATCGGTGCAATTTCATTTTAATTTACATTGTGTGGTATACGTTAATAAGTAAACTTTTTGAACAAAGGAAATGTAATTTGTTAGCCCATTTTGACTAATTACTTTTTAATTGACCGCCAAATCGAATTCTCTTGTTAAACCTCTAATCATATAAATAATATTGCATTTTATTCGACTTTCTTCGAAGGATATGGGAAAAAATTTTGAATTTAGATTACATTTTGACCATGGAATACTTTCAAAAACCATCATATGCACAAACCGTAAACAATATTTACTTTTGACACCATTTTTTCTCAGCTGTAAAAATCTGAAGTCGAAAAGAAATTGATATAGAGCAGGCATGTCAAACTCGTTTACCACCAAGGGCCACATCAAGTATTACACACAGGCCGCGGGCCGCCGCATTACCAAAAAAAAAAGAAGAAAAGGTAATTCACACAGCCGCGGGGCGGGTCGCATTACCAAAAAAAAAAAGGTAATGAGCTGGCGAGCGCGAGCCGCAGTGAACTTGTAGGGGAGCTACGCGGCCCGCGTGTTTGACATGCCTGATATAGAGCATAATAAAAATTTTAAAAGAATTTGGATTGAATATTTTGACAAGATATTTTACGCAGCGGACCGCAGCGAAAGTCAATTTGGTGTGCAAAAAATTAAATGTTTGGGTTCAGATGTCCTAGTTACACTGATAATAATTATAAAAAACTAACAATTTATTTAATTTGCACCCATAGAACAATAGGTTCATTTTTAAGCCAAAAAATTCAATAAAGCCGATATAATATACTCTCAGGGACTTTTTTGTATGAAATTTAATTTCTTACAAAATTGGTGAAATCACCACCGGTGGTAGCGCCATTTAATACCGTCTATCAAAAAATGCCTTTCAATATTTCAGGCAGATTTATCGAGTGATTTTGTTTTGATAGCCCACAGAAATTTTTGACATTATATACATCTCAATAGAACCCGTACAAAATATCCTACACAATAAATTAGGCATGAGAAAGCTATCGTTGAAATGGGTGCCGCGTTTACTAACAGTGGCGCAAAAAACGGAATCGTATGAGAACTTCGGACAAAAACGAAACAGCAATCAATACAGTGGACTTCGCTAGTCCAACCAGCCCTAAGAAGAAAACGGTTCCATCGGCTAAAAAAAGCATAGCCACCGTTTTCTGGAATTTTCGGGAATCATCTTTACCGACTATTTGGAGAAGAAACGAACAATCGTGAGAGTAGTACTATGCCGAGTTGTTGGCTAAGAAAACGTGATCTTTCATCATGACACCGCGCCTGCGCACTTCGATTTACTGGCACATCTACCATAATCCCTAAATTTGAGTCAATTAAATTGATTGTTCGCTCTTCCTAAATAATTATTTTCAAATCAAGATTGAAGTTCGTCAGGTAATTCATTTGTCAAAGAATCAACCGTCTCATCTAGGTCATGAATTGGAAGAAACGCGATTGCGATTCATGAAATGCAATTGCCCAGGAAATTGGCACCGAATTGGCGGCGCCGAATCGGTTGGCGCCAAGTTGTCCATTCCGTCAAATCTTTGTTATGCTGTTCTGAAGTTTTCTTGTAGTACCACTTAAAAATTATTTAAATAAATAATTAATCTTAAATTTGTATAAGGAAAGTTGTGCGATGTTTACATAGTTGATATTTTAGTAACATAGACATAGAAAACTTGTAACAGTGGGCCGGTATTATAAATTTGGTATAAAGCATTTCATAGGGCCCTTCAGCAATGCGAGTGACTTACAAATTTTTACAAACAGTAAATTTCTGGAAAAATTTTAAAAAAACAAATAGAGATCTCTAGTAAATAAAACCTGGTTGTAGTACTTCTGTTGGGCGTTAATGAATATTAAGAAATTTCCCAAAGATTCGGATCGTGAATCAAAAGTTGAATAGCCCAGACAAAGTAAAGCTAAAAAATTGTGCAGTGCAATTCCTGCAATAAAATAAGCAAAAGTCAATGTCTTGTGGCCGTGACCGGGGGTCATAAATTGAAAGTTATATGGGAACTTAATTTTTATTTGTAAAGTATCCGGTGCGTTACACTGTCTTTGAAATTCATTCAAATTACAAACTGATCTTATTAATTTAATGATGCGTAGGAGAGATGTACAAATATTACAA